>CM064909.1:34854794-35454794 GCA_032727855.1 Quercus ilex subsp. ballota
TACAACCAGATCAAACTGAATGAGGCTAATTAGGATAATACTTCATTTATCACTAGCCAAGGTCTCTTTTGCTACAAAGTGATGTTGTTCGAACTCAAGAATGCGGGCGCCACGTACCAAAGGTTGATGAATAGAATGTTCGCACATCAGATTGGAAGGAATGTGCAAGTTTACGTGGACGATATGTTGGTAAAAAGCATACGAGAGGACGACCATTTGAGCGACCTCCGAGAGACCTTTGACACCCTGCAGTCGTACAACATGAAATTGAACCCAAACAAATGTGTGTTCAGGGTGACGGCAGGAAAGTTCCTAGGATTCATGGTATCCTAAAGGGGTATTGAGGTCAACCCAGAAAAGATAAAGGCCATAATGGAGTTAGCTCCACCAAAGACGGTCAAGGAAGTACAGAGCCTGAACGACAAGATAGCTGCATTAAACAGGTCATCTTAAGAGCAATGGATAAATGCCTACCTTTCTTTCACACATTGAGGAAGTCGTTTGAATGGACAAACGAGTGCCCGCAAACGTTTGAAGATCTGTAGGCATATCTTTCTTTTCCACCATTACTAAGCCCATCTAAGCTAGGGGAAGAACTGTTCCTATACTTAGCTGTCTCCCCGGCCGCTGTCAGCGCGGCTTTGATGAGAGAAGAGGATGGGGTGCAGAAGCCCGTATACTTCACGAGCCGAGCACTTCGAGGAGCGGAAGAGAGGTACCCACAGATGGAAAAGCTCGCTTTCACGTTAGTAACTACGGCACAAAAGCTCAAGCAGTATTTCCAGGCACACATTATCATCATTCTGACAGATAAGCCCCTACGTAGAGCTATTAGTAGTCCTGAAGCTGCAGGACGAATGGCATTATGGGCAGTCAAGTTGAGTGAATTTGAAATACAGTATCGATTGTGCACGGCTATAAAGGGGCAAGTAGTAGCTGACGTCATCGCAGAATTCACTCTCGTGGAAGGCCAGGGGGCAAAAGAGATCCCATAGTGGAGCATCCACTCGGACGGATCCTCTAATAGGCAAGCAGGTGGAGTTGGTGTGGTACTTCACAGCTTGGAAGGAGATAAGATCGAATGCATGGTCCATTTGGACTTCCCTACAACCAATAACGAAGTAGAGTATGAAGTCTTAATAGCAGGGTTGGACCTCGCCAAGGCAGTAGGAGCTGAAAATTTGGTCGTATACTGCGATTCCCAAGTAGTAACCAGTCAGGTTAATGGTGACTATGAATGCAAGAATGAACAGATGAAGAAGTACCTCAAACAAGTGAAGGGTTAAGTTAGCAACCTCCAAGTAAAGTTTGTTCAAATCCCAAGGGAGGAGAATGAGCCCGCCGACCGACTTGTTAGAGCTGCATCAGTAGAGCACATGCTCGTCCCTGGTCAGGTATTATCCTTCATTCAAATCTCATCATTAATAGACGATGCTAGTGTGCAGGAGATAGGTTCCAAGAACTATTGGACGACACCAATAGCCCCCTAGCTGAAGGACGGTGTGTTATCAGATGACAAGAAAGCTACAAGGAAGTTAAAGGTTCAAGCAGCTCGCTTCACTCTGATTAAAGATGTCCTATATAAGAGGGGCTTCTCCCGACCGTACCTGAGGTGCCTCGTTCCCGGAGAAGCGGACTATGTCATGAGAGAAGTCCATGAAGGAATCTGCAGAAACCACTTTGGGTCACGATCATTGGTGCATAAATTAATCCGGGTGGGATATTACTGGCCAACCATGCAGAGGGATGCCCATGCATATATCAAAACTTACGACAAGTGTCAGAGATTTGGCAACCTCATAAGGCAACTAACAGAGGAGCTCACCCCAATGACAGCCCCATGGCCATTCGCTCAATGGGGGTTGGATATCATGGGCCCGTTTCCAAAGGCGGTTAGACAATTGAAGTTCCTAGTAGTCAGTATAGACTACTTCACCAAGTGGGTAGAAGCGAAAGCCCTAGCCACCATCATTGAGAAGAATGTGTGAAGCTTTGTATGGAAGAACATCATTTGCAGGTACGGTATACCTAGGGTGCTGGTCTTGGACAACGGGAAGCAGTTCGACAACTATGCATTTAGAGACTTTTGCTCACAACTAGAGATCAAGAACCACTATTCATCACCCACCCACTCCTAGGCCAATGGACAAGTTGAGGTCACGAACCTATCCTTACTTAAAATCATCAAGACTCGGCTCGAGGGGGGAAAAGGTATATGGCCGGACGAACTACCAAGTGTTTTGTGGGTATACTGGACAACGGCGAGAACGCCTATAAGGGAAACCCTATTTCAATTAGCATACGAAAGCGAGGTAGTCATCCCGGCTAAAATGGGACTTACAAGCTACAGGGTAGGGAACCATGACGAAAGCAAGAATGATGAAGCTATGCGCCTGCAGTTTGATCTGGTGGACGAAGTAAGAGCAACAATTGAGCAGAGGTTAGCACGATACCAGAATCTCATGGCCAAGCACTACAACTCCAAGGTCAGACACAGGGACTTTGAGGTTGGAGATCTTGTCCTGAGAAAGGTGATGGGCACCACAAAAGACACCTCCCAAGGGAAGCTAGGACCTAACTGGGAAGGACCACACAGAGTTGCATCATGGCATAGGAAGGGAACCTACCAACTGGAGACACTGGACGGACAAAAGTTGCATCACCCATGGAACACAGAGCACCTAAAGAAGTACTATCAGTAGACGAGTGACGACACTCCTCATTCCCAGTCTATTTTCTTTTAGTTTAATTTTTATTATCTACACAGTTTCTTTTAAGCCCAAGGGTAGGTTTTTTTTATTTTTTTATTATATATATATATATATATATCTTTTTAAAAAAAAATTTATGCATGAATTACCATAATAATAAGAGGAGTTATTCAGAAATGCCACATGTTTATATCTATATTCCTACAATATCAAGTCCACAAAGTAGACGGGTTTCATTATTAATTACAAGTCCACAAAATGGACGGATTCAAGTTATCGAGTCCACAAAGTGGACTGGTCTCATTCCTAAAGGATGACTAATGATAAGTTCATAAAGTGGACGGATTCAAGTTATCAACTCCACAAAGTGGACGGGTTTCATTATTAATTAAAAAATTACAAGTCCATAAAATGGACAGATTCAAGTTATCGAGTCCACAAAGTGGACAGGTCTCATTCTAAAGGGATGATTTGGAGTGTTAAGTCCAATTGGACGGGTTCATCCCAAAGGGGTGATTGGAAATGGTAAGTCCAAAGAAGATGGACTCAACCCAAAAGGGGTAACTTAGATCATTAGTCCAAACAGGACGGACTCATCCCAAAGGGATGATTCAAGATATTAAGTCCATACAGTGGACAGGCTCACCCCAACAAGTGACTCAAATTCTTAAATCCACACCGAGGACGGGGTCATCCTAAAGGGGGGTTTGAATTCTTAAGTCCGCACGGTGGGAGTAAGTTGAAACATAAAGTTCACCAAGTAGACAGGTTCATAGTAAAAGGATAACTCATATTTATTCCACAAAGTAGACGGGTTACCACTGAAATGTCCATAAAATGGACGGATAACTCATATTCATCAAAAAGGTCGGATTCATTACACGAATTCATTTGCAAACATTAAAATCCCAAATAGACGGATGTGTTGCAAAAGGAATGTAACTGAAATAATATAAAGATCCATAAAATGAAATGTCTACATGCAAACGGAGAGGCAACAAATAACTAAAGTTAATAAATAAAAAGCCACAAGAGGGCAAGTGTTTCGAATTTAAGAGTAGATGGAAGAAATACAACTTAATCCGAAAATACAATTTAAAAGAAAAAAGAAAAACTACGACTGGACGAGGGGGTTTTCTTCATCCCTCTCTTCCATAATCTGCATGTCTTCAGGTTGATGGGCACCACCTTGGATTTGGCCTTTAATTGGAGCAGACTCACCATCACCACGAGGATCGTTAGCAAGGATGTCGTCAGCAAATAGCTCATCAGTGCTCTCGGAGTGGACGGTTTAAGCTGGGGTCTAGGTCGGGGGATCAATAGAAACATGAGATAGGTCCAGGTCCGGAAAAGAAGCTTTGACTTGAAGGAGGCTATCTTTGGCATCACTGATCTCTTTTTCCTTATCTTCAAGGACTTGCCTCAAAATCTTCATCTGCTTCTCCAGCTTACCCCTTTCTTGCTCTGAGCAAGCAAACTTCTTCTCCTGGATCGTCTTCCAGGCCTTTAGCTCAGCTAGCTCATCCTTCGTCAACCTTGCCTTCGCCCTAACACGGTCTAGTGTCGTCTCATGGTTTAGGCAATGGCCCA
Organism: Quercus ilex subsp. ballota; assembly: GCA_032727855.1. Classification (NCBI taxonomy): domain Eukaryota; kingdom Viridiplantae; phylum Streptophyta; class Magnoliopsida; order Fagales; family Fagaceae; genus Quercus; species Quercus ilex. Next base: position 34,859,096 of record CM064909.1, read on the forward strand.
TCAACCTTTTTATCATTAACATTGCCTAAAAACAAAAGAGGGGTTAGTGGCTGGACAAGTTAAAGGAAAGAAAGAGAAAGGGGACAGACATAGTTACCTGTGTAATGCTAAAAAGCCTCGTCTCCTCCACGGCTTTAGTTGCGTGGTTGCTCAAGTCCTCATAGTCGTCAACTGTGATGATGGACAAGAGCTGCTCCAGCGCATACTTAGAATCCTCATGAAGGAGGATGGGTGGTTTTTCAGTGACGGGGACAGGGTCCTTCATGAGTCCCTACCCTTTCCTTGACCAATCGGAGTGACCGTCTTCTTGGTCTTAGCCTTTAACCCCACGACAGACTCGGGGACGACTTTGGGCTTTTTTGGAAGACGGTCAGTCTTCTTCGATGGCTTCCTCTTGGTAAACGAGTTGGCCGGACTTGTCCCCTTAAGGGGTTTACTCCCCTTTTGTTTTTTCTTCACAGCAGCTTGCTGCTTGATGTAGGCCATTCTCTTGTTGTCTTCCATTTCTGCACAAGGATGAACGGATATCAAGAGTCAGATAATGGAAAAACAAAGAAAAGAAACCAAAGTGTTGGGCGACGGACTTACATTGACGAACTTGACGATCGTATCGACGGGTAGCTGCTGTGGGTTCTAGTCCGTCACAATACTAGTAGAGAGTGTCTAAGTTGACTAACTTAGCCCAAGTCCTCTCTGATAGCTGGGTTTTGTTGAAAGTTTTTTCCAAGAAGCTCCACTGTTCAAGTGAGACTTGTGGACAGTCCCAAGCTGCAAAAGGAGATGGTTAAAGAAACAAGTAAGATGAAACAATTAAGAACCTAAATGTGGACGGATGCATACCCGACGGGTATAAACTCTTGGTCATCAGGGTGACACATCCACTCGTCACCTTCCATAAAAATAGCGACTCTTCCAGTTCTTGTTAGAATTGGGGGTATTACACACAAGCTTCAGCAACGGGCTCTTGGGCATAAAACTGCATATGCCCTTGGACTGAAAGATCTTAGTCGGATGGTAACAATAAAAAAATTCTTCCACCGTTAACCTACGCGCCTCGTCGGACATTGCCCCATACAAGACCTCCACGCCAAGAAAAACCCTCTAGGCATTTGGGGCGATTTGGATGACGGTTAACCCCAAGAATTGAAGGAGGCAATGGTGGAGAGCACTCAGGGGGAATCTAAGCCCTGCTTTCAGCATTTGCTCATAGAACCTGACACCCTCGTAGTAACATTTCTCTAAGGGGTATGTGGTCGGGTATTTGATACTTCTCCCTAAGTGTTTTGAAGTGTGACTCTTTGATGGTAGAAATGAAGTCGTTGACTGTCCACAAGGGAAGTATTATAAACTCCCTAAGTCCATCAGGACCTGTGATGGATTTGGTTGGAGTTTCAGCACCAATTAGGCCATTAGTAAAATCACCCTTTGACTTATCCGTGTCCAAATCCTCATCCCTTGTGGAAGGTGAGGTGGTCGACAGATTCCTTTCTTCACTTGAGGTGCTAGGGTCGTTCTGACCTGACGGGAACACCTCATCGTATCCCACCCCATCGTGGATACACGATTAGTTACTTGATGTACTAGACATCTATCACCTACACGTGATGGGTAAACCCTAAGACACTGACGGATGTACATAGATGACAGGTGTGCAAAGTCTAAAGAATGACAATAGAATTCGACAGAAGGTAAGGAGTACTTACCAGTTGAAGATGAGCAACAGGAAATGTGTAGATGACGGATGCACCAAGTAGATTAGTTTAACAAGGTAGACGGTAGCGCTTTGATTACGAATTCACAGCGGAAAGTAAAAAATGAGAAGTAAGAGAGCAGGTTTATATAGAGGGAATGGTGTGGAAGATGAATGGACACTTCATTCCAAGAGATTGGCCACTAGGGGAATGACATTTACCCTTATGACATTAATGACCCTAGGCTAGCCTGTCAATCTATGCACATTTCTCAGGAGACAAGTCGAACCGTCACTCCACGGGTCCGTTCAGGGGAGGTGACGGACCCATGGAGTGTAGGGGCAACTGAAGAGTATAAAATTAGGGATGAAGGATCCGTTTAAACAGACCTGATGGTACTAGATTAATGGACAGTTTGTATTTCTACATGGACGGATCCTAGATACACGGACACGAGGTGGACGGGTCTTAAGGCCACGTGGTGTCCACATGACTTAAGTGGCCTACAAGGAATCCTAAATGGAAACAACTTGCGTCCCACAATTAACCCTAGTGAATAGAATCCCAATATGAGAAGGATCCCGTAATATACACGCATCTATGATGATTTTTTCCCGTAAGGAAACACCTTACGCAAGAAACGGAGGTCGATTCTATACTATTATAAAAACCCAAGGCCCTCAGAAAATAAGGTATGCATAATTCACCCCAGCTCTGGCACTCTAGAGTTGTGAAAAAGTTCTCTAACTTAACCATTGGAGGGTCTTTGGCCGATACCGCGCAGGTACCCTCCTAAGGTCTTCTTGTTTTGTGTTGTGCAGGTGTTGTTTTGAGTGCATGAGGACTGTGTGACTAACTGACGATTTTTGGCATCATCAAGCTTGATTAGTGACTTGTTTTCCACCACGATTTCTTAGTTACCTTCATCATTACCACTTATGGGTCATCAAATTGGTTGCAAATCAAAAATAATAAGGACCAAGTTAACTGCTACAAAATATAGGGATCAAATTGGCAGTAACCCCAAAATGTGAAGACCAAAATGGTTTTGCCCTTATCAAATATAAATGGTAAAATTTCTCCCTTTATCTTCTTTTTTGTTATATCAAACTCACCATTTCAGCCCTCCTTTAACTCTCACTTTCGAGTCTTCTTCTTTATAGAAATTGCCAAATTACGCAAAGAATTGGTAAGTCCCTTTGAGGTGATTTTATTTTATTTTCATATTTTCTGCTTGATCGATCTTCTTTGATTTGTTTGGTGCAAATTTGATGGTTTGTGGTTGTTTTATTCCATTGGATTGTGGATGTGGTGATTATTTTTATTTCATAGTTGTGTTTTACCCATTCAAATTGTTTATGTATAAAGAATTGTTATGATTTTTTTTTAATACATATGGTCATTTGCATCCAATATGTTTGTATAATTTTTTAATAGGTTTGTTACTTTTTCTGATGCTAGTGAAATTCCCTAGGGAACAGAACACACCTACTTCCAAATGAAAACCCTTAAATCCACGAGGAGAATTTCTTTATCCACCAAAAATATATTGGAGGAAAAACTCTTTGAAATTTTATTAATCAAATTTTAAATTGCCTTTAAGGCTACATTGTGTTTAAATAGAAAAATAAAACCTAGAAACCCCAATGTACACCTAGGGCAAATAGGACATGCCTAAAAACCCTATTTCATGTTAAACACAGAATTAGGCTAGAAAATAAGAAATGAGCATCCGCATCAGATGTGGCAAAAATTATGCCATTTTGCCACATTAAAACCCTACTTTATTATTTTACCACATCATTTTACAACATCTCATTTATTAGATGTTTTATCCTTCAATTCTATACATTAAAATAATATTTCCTACACACTAAAATAATATATTAAATTCCTTCCCGTCATCATTGTCATCATTGACCACCGCCGCAGCAACAACAACAACAACAACTACTACAACAATGCGGCCACAATCACCAATTCGCCCACCTATCAACGGCACAGCCACCTATCCAACCTAGTCATAGCCTCGCCGAACTAGCCACGGCCACAGCTTCGCCGAATTAGCCACAGCCACCACCCACTGCACATCCCAGAAAAACTAAAGTCCACCCACTACACAAACCAAAACCCATAGACAACACAAATCGAAACCCACAAAAGCCCCACAAACCGAAACGCAAGCCACCACACACGGCACAAACCGAAACCCACCCATCGCATAAACCGAAACCCAAATCAACCAATAACCCAAATCATCCAACCAACAACAATCAAAACAACCAACCACCAAAAGAGAGAGAGAGAGAGATCGGCGAGATCGGAGAGCGATGACGATGGCCCTTCTCATCTTGGACGTCGGTGATGACGAGGGCTCGTGCGCTGTGAGCGACGATGGCTCGTGCGTCGTGAGCGAATGACGATGGCTCGGCCCATGCAAGCGGCTGCTTGCGCCTTCGGTGATAATGGTCGAGAACAGAAGGAACGGTGGCTGAGAAGAGAGGGAACTGTGAGAGAGAACAGAGGTGAGAGAGGAGAAAAGATTAAAGTGAAGAGAGAGGAGAGAGAAACGAGAATAAAAAATAATAAAACTTATACCATTTTGAGTCCGTACCGTTGCAAATTTGCAACGGTACTGTTCACGTGTGGCAAATTTTATGGAATTTGGCACATTTGATAAAAGGGCTTTTTGGTGTTTGGTGTGGTAAATGTGCCAAATATTTAGCATTTGACACATTTACCACATCTGATGGTGATGCTTTTACAAAACAAAAATGCAAAATTGAAAAAATTACAAAATCAAAATCTATAGTTTCTAAGTGTGCGAACACGCTTTCCAAACGCACGGTACTATTCATGGACCCACAAATTTCACTTTTCAGCAACTTTTTCATTAAAAATAGGTCTCACGGTACTATTCACACATTTAAAAATTATTTTGCTACAGTGTTTTTCAGTTTTCAGTTTTCAGCTGTATCCAAACAGACCCTAAGAGACATCTTAAAACAGACGAGACCTTATTATACCTTTTATATTGAAAGTTATAATAAAAGAAAAAATTACTATAAAAAAAAAAAAAAAAAGACTTTTAAAGGTCTAAATGGAGGAATTTACTCGAAAAGCAGCAACAGATCATTACCATAGGACAATAATTTTTTATCCTTATGATGATTCCCTTTAAGTCACTGAATTTCACGTGAATATGTCTTTGACTCTGACTATTTCTACTAGTACTTTTTTGCTTCATGAAACTTTTATGTGTTAAATTTTTTTATTTTTTTATATTTTTTTATGGTTTCTCTATTTAAGGAAAGTTTATAAGTTTATGATATCCATTCTAAATCATTTTAATTTGATTACTAAATAAATATTATCTAATTATCCTTTAATCCCATCTAAATCTATATTCATTTCTAATCCATAGGTTTATGGTTTTTTAACTTTTTTTTTCCCTTGAATTTGGGATTAGAACTTAGCTTTACCAAGATTTTCAGACCCGGACCGTTCATTGAACCGTAAAAGGGAGAGGTTCAAGGTTTTTGAGGTCGAGTCGAGGTCGAACCGGGGTCGAACCGTGATGACGTCATAATTAATTTAATAATTAATTAAAGCCTAAAAATAGATATTAAATTTATAAAACTAGCAAAATTGACTAATATATCTATATATGTGAGAGAAATTTAATGATTTTTAAGCACATATTTAATAATTAAATAATAAAGTTAATAAAATAAAATAATAACTATGAAAACATTAAAATTTATGATTAATTTTTGAAGTAAAGTTGAATATCTTTGAAGGATTTTAATTATAATTTTTATTTATTCCTTGTAAGAGATGGATGATTTAATTAAGTGGAATAATAATGGGTTAAGTTGTTTTTATAAATAAATAAATAAAAAAAATTGCTAAGGGGTTGGACCGCACGGTTCTTGCCACCGGTTCATGCGGTCCAACTCCGGTTTTAGGAGTTCACGGAATTAACTAAAAATACGATTCTTTAGGCTTAAAAACCGATTTTCATCTCGGTTTTCGATTTTCACGGTCCAACCTCCCGGTCCGGTTCTGAAACTAGGAGCTTTACATGGTTTTTCCATTTATATTTTGACGTCAAAGCACTTCACCTTACCCACCTTTCTCACTCACATTAGATTCCCATTATTATATTACTCAGTGCATGCATTGATGTTCCCATGTTTTCAATGTTTCTATGGAAAAAACAAAGGAAAAAAATTAGGACTTTTCAATCTATATATATAGTTCGTAAAAACATAATGTTTACCATCACCTTTTACTACAAAACCTACCATGGAAACTACCCAACAAAAATTACCCCATGTTGTCTTTGTGACCAGTCCAGGGATGGGTCACCTCCTCCCAGTTGTTAAGCTCGCCAAGCGACTCGTCCACCACCATGGTTTCTAATCACCTCCATCATCATTACCAATGATGGGTCATCCATAAAACCTCAAAAAGCTGTCTTTGAAGCCCTTCCTAGTTCCATATCCTCCATCTTTCTTCCTCCTGTGAACTTTAATGACCTCCCCGAGGACGTTAGAATCGAGACGCAGATCGCACTCACTGTGACTCGGTCCCTCCCTACTCTATGAGATTCATTCAAGGTCTTAGCTGAGACAACTCGGCTGGTGGCCTTGGTGGTTGATCTATTTGGTATTGATGCTTTTGATGTGGCTAAAGAATTTGGTGTTTTGTCCTTCTTTTGTTTCCCTACAACTGCGATGGTTTTGTCTTTGACCTTTGATTTACATAAGCTTGATGAAAAATTCTCTTGCGAGTATAGAGACTTGCTTCATGGATTTGGAGCCTGGTGCTTTTGAAGATTTGAAGAAAGGAGGAAAGAGCAAGCCACCGGTTTACTTCGTTGGACCACTAATTCGGTCCGTTTCAGATCGTGGGCTGATGAGTCTGAGTGTTTGAGGTGGTTGGATAAACAACCAAATGGGTCAGTGTTATATGTATCATTTGGCAGTGGTGGAACTCTTTCAAATCAGCAGCTAAACGAATTAGCATTAGGACTTGAAATGAGTGGGCAAAGATTTCTTTGGGTTGTTAAGAGTCCACATGAAACAGCAGCCAATGCCTCTTATTTTAGTGTCCAGAGCATCAAAGACCCTTTGATTTTCTTCCCAAGGGATTCTTGGAGAGGACCAAAGAGGTGGGTCTAGTGGTGCCCTCTTGGGTTCCTCAAATCCAGGTCCTGAGTCCTGGCTCGACTGGGGGGTTCTTGACCCATTGTGGCTTGAACTCAATCCTAGAGAGCATTATGCATGGTGTGCCCATGATTGCATGGCCACTTTTTGCAGAGCAAAGGGTGAACAGTGTATTGCTAGCTGATCGATGATTTGAAAGTTGCATTGAGGGTCAAAGTGAATGATAAGGGCCTGGTGGAACACAAAGATATTGCAAACTATGCAAGAGGCCTAATTGAGGGAGAAATAGGGAAATTGCTACTAGGAATGGCAACAGGTCGAGTTTGGGCCGGATTTTTTCCTACCTGGACCCGACCTGCGGGCCAAGACCCGTGCCCCAAACCCGGCCCGTTTATTAAACGGATTTTTTTTCCCGGGGCCCAGACCCGTCCTACGGGCCCGTTAAGCCCTTCCAGATTTGGGCCCAATCTGCGGCCCAAATCCTGGCCCAACCAGGGAAAAAAAAAAATGAATTGAAGTCCAAATTTATTTTTGCCTAGATTCAAGCGTTCATATTCAAGCCTAGATAACGTGGCCCAAATGCCAAATCAGTCCAAATCATAGGCTACTAATCATAAATCAATAAATCACCTGTTAATTATAAATCTATAAATCAATAAACCATAACTAATATCATAAATCAATATATCATAGCTAAGATTATAAATCAATAAATCACCTAGCTAAGATAACCATTTAATCATAAATCAATAAATCATATCTAAAATCACCTACTAAACATAAAAATAAAATAAATCCAACAAGTTCAAGAAATAAGTATCACAAAGCTAAGATAACCATTTAATCATAAATCAATAAATCATAGCTAAAATCACCTACTAAACATAAAAATAAAATAAATCCAACAAGTCCAAAAAATAAGTATCACAATTCCAACAAGTCCAAGAAATTAAAAAGTTACAAAATAAATCTCACAAGTGACAAGTTTAGAATTATTACAAACCAACATATTAATCCGAGAAGTCTAAGAAATTAAAAAGGCTACTAAATTAATACAAAAAGTCTAATCCTCCACAGTTGTGACACAACTCCCACTCTCTTCATTAGGCTCCCCATCATCAAGAATTGATTGAATATCTCTAGGCATAGTTGAAGAACCTACAACAACAATGAATTAAAAAATGGAATAAACTTCATCAAATTATAACTAGCAAATATATTTAAAAAATATTGATTTTATAAATACAAATTAGTCAATTGCTAACCGTTGATTTCATTCCATAACCAATTCTGAGCACACATCATTGCCTCTATAGTCTTGGGATGAAGCCTACTACGATGTGGACTTAATAGTCTCTCACTAGAGCTAAAGGCAGATTCTAAAGTAATAGTTGTGACATGAATGGCTAAAATATCTCTTGCAATCATTTGTAAAGTAGAATACTTAAGACCATTACTTTTCCACCATGCCAAAATATCAAAGTCTTTACTCCTCTTCAACACCTCCTCATCAATGAAATGATCAAATTCCATTCTAGCACTCCCATGTTTCTTTGAACTACTTGAACTATTGTTCACAAACAAATCAAAAGATGACATTGCCCCACTCAACCTAAATTTCATTTGTGCCACTTGATTTGAAGTACTTGCAAGCATATGAGAACTTCCTTCATTATCTACAGGGGGCTCATCTACATCTCCATATTCATCAAGCAAATCATAACAAAGATTCTTAATTTTTTCAATCTCCAAATCAGAATTATCACCATAAATGTTAGGATAATAAAACTCCAATAACTTCATCTTATATCTTGGATCCAAGACAGTAGCAATAGCCATAACAACATTAACATTAGCCCAATAAGAATTAAATATAGCAAGCATGCTTTCTGCCATCGTACTTATTATTTCATTTGAAGATAAACTCCATTCATTTATTGCAATTTTCAATTCACACACCAAAGTAAAATACATATTAGTTGTGGGATACTTACGACCAAAGAAAAACTCAGTCACACTATGAAACAACTCCAACCTCCCACAAATATCTTTGGCTACCTCTCAATCATGGTCATGTGGCAAACAAGTATAAAATGTTTCACGTTTAGCCAAACGAAAGAAAACATCTTTATAAATCAATGCAGTAGAAATCATTAAGTAAGTTGAATTCCAACGTGTCTTACAATCTAAGACCAACTCTTTGGTGCACTGAACACGCAATTGGCGTGCATTTTCATTAAATTTCTGCCTCCTTTTTGATGATCCAGTCCAATAAATCACACTATCACAAATCCTTTCAATACCATCACCAATAAGAGACAACCCATCTCTAACAATCAAATTCAAAATATGTGCAGCACACCTTATATGCAACATAGAGCCACCCAACATAAGAGAACCAGTATCAAGCTTATTCAAAAGAAGTCTTATCATGACATCATTAGTACTACCATTATCAACAATTATTGTGGACAACTTCCTATCAACGTTCCACTCTAAAAAACAATCAACAAAGACTTCAGCAAGGACATTTTTCGTGTGTGGAGAAGGAACATAAACAAACCTAGAAAAATAATAGGAATAATTATAACATAACTCAATAAACATTCAATTTAACATAACTCAATAAACATTCTATTTAACATAAAGTCTAAGTTTGATCAATAAACTCAATTCATATATAAATAATAGATTTAACATTCATAGATTAAAAAATTACCTTAAAACCCGGTTTTGCAACGTCCAAGTTTGATCAATAAAGTGAGCGGTAATGACCATGAACCCTCTCTTTTTGTTATTTGAAGTCCACATATCAGTTGTAATTGCCATCTTACTTCCATTCTTGTTTGCATCTTTAAAGCTTTCTCCCACTCATTATCATAAATTTTAAGAATTTAACTTTTTAAAGTGTTTCTTGAGATAAGCTTAAACAAAGGTTGAAGAGACTTCACAAATTCTCTAAACCCAATGTGATCAACTATTGAAAGTGGGTATTCATGTAGGATGACCATACGGGCAAGATTATTCCTCACTATGTTTTGATCAAACTGGTAAGCATTTAAACCCATCGTTCCATCCACCTTATTTTGTTGTCTAATTAACACTTGTTGTCGCATATCCCTTATATCTTTAAACTTTAACCGTGGACATCTTGCTAAATGATTACGCAAATGTGTTGTACCTTGGCTAGAGTCACCCAAGTAAAGCTTGCTACAATGATGACATTGGGCTTTAAATTTCCCATTAACTTTCTTCCTTGTAAAATGCTCCCAAACATCTGAGGTAGTCTTTCTTTTTCCACTTGTATCCTCATCCTCATCCTCATTTGTACCCTCTTGCTCTCCCTCTTCCCCTATTCCTTGACTCCCTTCTTGTTCCTCTACCTCTAAGTCCTCTCCCACTAAGTCCACTACTGGGGATTTCGGACTCCTAATTGGTTCAAAAGTTTGGGAGTTAGAAATTCTATCAATCAAAACAAATATTCACAAATTCATTATTACACATACTCATTGATTAATGGGCACAAATTCATAATTACACAAATTCACAAATTCTATCAACCCAATGATAATTAAACATGATTAACTACAAATTTAAACACTCACTCGTTGTTTAATGGGCATAAAGGTGATGGTGATGGTGATCCTGAGGGTAAGCTACCAGAAGGCGACAATGGCGAGGGTGATCGTGAAAATGGCGAAGGAGACCGCATAGTTGGCAAGGGACAATGTCCAGTTATCGAGGGAGAGCCACTTGGTGAGGGAGAACCAGATTTGTTTGTGTCTCCCATCTCCGTTTTAGGCACTGCATTCACAACAAACACAAAAAACAATAAACAATTTCTTCCATTAAACAAACTATGCAAAATGAAGGGAAAGAACAGGGGAACAGAAACAATATAAGTGAAATGGCTGGATTTCAAAATGATGGAAATCCTTAACAAAGAAAAATGATCCATATTACAAAAAAAAAGTTCAAAAAGTTCATTGAATATTACAAAAACAAAGTTCAAAAAGTTCATTGATTAAGTCTTTTTTGCTTTTTTGAACCAAGATTTGACAACTAACTCACTTACATATTTTACAATTTTATTTACTAATAATTCAAAATACATAATGACAATAAGAAAATGATTAAATGCACAAGTTGGCTTATTAATAATTAGGGAGCCTTACAATCATTTTCACAACAAAATTTCAAGCTCTCACCTTGTAATAGAGAGCCTTACAATTAAGTAAAACACCAAAATTTCAAGCTCTCACCTTGTAATTGACACTGTCATATCTGCATTTGGCAATAATGTACAAACCTATCTAAAGGAAAATTATTATGTACTTAGTAAACTAGAACAATGCAATGATCATTTCATAAACTTAAACCGTTGCTAGTCTATTGAGCAATCATTAAAATTCATTAATGCTTGATAACATTTTATTTTATTTTATTTTTTAAAAAAGGTAACAAAACGCTATAATAATTCAAATATCATCCTCTCACACATGATTGTCAATGGAATAAAGGCAAATTGAAGCCAAAGTTTTAAGTTTTCTTAAGTAGAGAAAACAAAAGAAAAACAAAAAAAATAAAACATTTTATGAAATACTTAAGAAAAAAAATTGAAGAGAAGTAGAGAACAGAGACCTTGAACCGGTGGTGAATGGCTGAATGCTTGCTTGGGCCGGCAATGCAGAGAGCTTGGATTGGCAGTGAGAGGCAGAGACGGAGGCCATGGCCCGTGTGACTGTGTGAGGTGTGAGACTGAGAGTGAGTGAGGCCATGTGCTGTGTGGGAATGGTTGTGACTGAGTGAGTGAGTGTGTAGCGTGTGCTTCTGTGAGGCAGTGAGGGTGAGGAGGCATGAGCTGAAATGAGGGAGAGAGAGTGAGGAGGCGTGAGCTGAAAAATGAGGGAGTTAGGGTTAGTTTATAGCTATATATATATATATATATAGGGGGTTTTTAGTAATTTCAAAATAACTAGGCCAGGTCTGGGTTCGGGTTTGGGCTAGGTTTCGGGCTAGATTTCTTATAAAACCCGAACCTAACCCGAACCCACTTTGGGTTTTTTTTTTTTTTTTTTAAAACCCATACCCAACCCTATTCCTTATTGGACCGGGTAAAACCCGGCTCATTAGGATCAGGCCGGGCTGGGCTGGGCCGCAGGTCGGGCAGAAATTGCCATCCCTAATTGCTACGAGAAAAAAAATGAAAGAACTTAAGCATCTAGCTGAAAAGGCTTTGAGCAAAGAAGGTTCCTCTACAAAGTCATTGGCTGAAGTTGCTCAGTTATGGAAGAGCCAAAAACGATCCTCTTATAAGAAAATGTTAAGAAAAATATGACTAATGTGGTTTGTTTTATGCTAAGTTCTAGAATTCCTTGTTATTATTGTATTTTTCTTTTGTTTGTCAAATGCCAGCACCAGCTACTCTAGTTGTTAATATTATGTACAGGTGGCAGAGCCAAAAAAGAGAAAAGAAAGATGTGAGTGTGGTTGGAATAAAAAATTGAGATGATTAAATATTTTCGTTCTCTCAATATATATTATAATTCTTTTATATACAGTATATATTAAAATAATATTATAAACACAATTCCATATACAAATTAAGTACCTTATAAGTTAATTATACTATGTTATATGATATATTTGATCGGTTTAACTAGACTTCATAAAAAAATAAAAACACTTATAGACACATATAAATAATTCCACCACTTTCTCCACACACACACACACAAAATAGTTCCATCAAAAGTAAGTTTTCCTTTTATACATTTATTATTAATTAATTTCCCTTTTATGCTATATTATTGATTGACTAACATCTACTTCTTTCGGTTTTTTCCTAGATTTAATTGTGTAGAAGGGAAAAAAATTCAGTATATGTTTTGGGGAGAACCACTACAAAATGAAGAAAGTTATTTTTGGCTTGAATTAAGAAATGAATCTAAAAAGACCTAGATATACAGGTTAGAGTTTTCATGATGGTGTGCTTGTTAGTCTTATTCACATGTATTCTTTTGTAATTGATGTGATTGAAACTATTGTGGAAGATGATTTATATTAAGAATAAAGAGAAAAGGCAAATATCTTAATTAATTCACTCCAAACATTTGAATTCATGTTTAATTTTCATTTGATAAAAGGTGTTCTTGACATAAGTAACGAGTTATTACATGCATTACAATGAAAATATCAAGATATTAAGAATGCTATGAAGTTGGTTAAAGTTTCAAAACAAGGTTTATAGATCATGAGAGATGATGACTGAAAATCTTCAGTTGAAGAGCTTTCTACATTTTGTGCCAAAAATAATAGTAATGTCATTGATATGGATGATCTGTATCATCATCAGCAACAAAAACAAGCTCAAAGCATGAAAAATTCAGATAATTATTGTATGAAGCTTTTTTATACTATTATAGATGAACTCCAATAACTTAATATTTGTTTCAATAGTTATGAGTTATTACTCTATATTGCATGCTTGAACCTAAATAAGAAAGGAGAAATATATTCAGATTGCTCGGTTTTATCCAAATGATTTTTTCAGTAGTTCAAATTACTACTTTGGATAACCAGTTTGAGACCATGGCTGTCAAAACGTGAATTATATTGGGAATTGATTTTTTATTTTTCTGTATCATGTATTGTATCGTATTGTATATCGTAAGATACACAAATATCTAATAAAATTTATATAAGAAATTATAGATATACATATAAACGATATATTCATTATAAATTCAAAATATATTTAATTAATGACTAATTTAATCATTACGTATGTAATAATATCTAACAAAGCTATCTAAACAAATCAAATTAACATATATTTGTAACATACATATTCAAATTGATGAAATTCAAAAGTGATAATACATAACATATGAGCCAAAACAATAATTTGTTTTCATCATATTCATCATCTTGCTTAATCAACTCCATCCAAGTCAATGTTATCATAATATTCATCATCTTATAAAATTATTTCTTCATTAACATTTTATTTATCCTCATTAGCATTTACTATATCATCTAATCTTTTTTTATTTTAATAATTCTTTTTGGCATTTTAACTTCTTAGACTTATAACAATAATAACAAAAAATAAAAAATAATTATATTGTCAATTAATACCTTATTCATTATATAGAAAATATATTTGCTAATATGAAAGTTAAGTGTTAAGTGTGTAGTCTAAATTTTGTAGGTGAAAGAGAGAACAAAGGGAGAAAAATCATGGAAATATTATTTTATTGGGCTCGATTAAGTAGCCTAATAATTTTGTATTAAAAAAAAGTCTAACAACCTATTGGATACAAATAAAAGCACAATTTTTTTATATAAAGCCTATTCATCGTACAATACGTATGATTCTACAATACAATACGATCAATACACACATATGAATCATATGATTTATGAGCACTTCTGATACACTCTTATGATACAAAACTTTTTATATACAATACAATACGTATCGTGTATCATACAATACTAACAACTATGCTTGAGACATACATCTTTAACAAGTGATCCAGTGATAAGTTTTTAACACTTAAAAAGGGATTGAGTAGTTTGCTGAAAAGATGATAGAAGTGGAAATGAATATTTTATATCCATTGATTTACTCATTAGAGACTTTGATATTGATCTTATCAATTGCAACAACTATCGAAAAGATGGTAAAATGAATGATGGTTTGTTCACATACATTGAGAAAGATATATTCAAAACTATTAGGACCGAAAAAATATGAAGCATTTTAAAAATATAGAAAATTGTTGAGGGCAACTAAGTAAATTAACCTAGGTATGAAAAATAAATTATAGTTTATGTTTATATTATATTGCATTTTGTTTGAGGACTCCATTATTTAATTGCTTATTTATTTTTGTTAATATAAATTAATATTTTCTAATAATTTTTGCTTCACATCAATTAATGTTTTTAAGCCCTAAATCCAAATATGGTTTAGCTTGTAGGAAAGAGAATAATTTTAGATTTAAAAAAAAAGAACTTAACAAATTAATATAACAAAATTTGTCCAAATCCACAAGATTAAGTATTTAGCATAGGGTTCCAATATTTTATTGTCCTCAATCCAACCACAAATTTTATCTCCTTACAAATAAGATGGAATGGCATTTAACAAGGAAAATAGATACTCTAATAGAACAGAATTCAAGATAAAGCACAAGAACACACGCTTCTCATTTCTACACGTAAGTACATCATTTTTGGTGTCTCTTCCATAACTAAGTCACCACAGCAAGTGATTTTGCTGACGATTCTTCTCAGCTCAAAGCCTTTTCAGCTGCATCCTTAAGTTCTTTCATTTTGCTCCAAATCAATTTCCCTTCTTCTCCCTCAATTAGGTGAATGTTCAATATGTGTGTAAAACACCCTTGAACGTTTAGACCCCAAATTACAAATTATCAATTCAAGTTTATTATCAAACAATTAATGTGTGAAATATGAACATTAGTCAAACACAGAATTGATAAATAATCTAAACCAATTATAATCACATCCACAACAGAAAATAAAAGGTAAAGATAAAGGGAAGAGAGATGCAAACACAAGGACAACACAAGATGTGTTATCGAAGAGGAAACCGAAACCCTCGGAGTAAAACCTCTCCGCCGTCCTCCAAGCGGTCAATAATCCACTAGAAAATGTAGTTGGGATACATGAACAACAATAGACCCTCCAAACCTAATCTACCCAGGTACCTAAGCCCTCCAAACTTCTTGCTCCAACGAGGTTGCGTCGAACCTTTTTCTTCTCTAGCTTACCGGATTCTGCTATAGCCCATAACATCAACCAATAACCATTGGTCCCTTCCAAACTGCTTCCCTAAGCACCAAAATACCTTCTCACAAACGTGGGTGTGGTGAGAAAAGGATTTGGTCAAGAATCTCTCAAGGATGTATCAATGGAGAGGAAGAGAGTAGAGGAATTTGAAGAGTCTCTTAGTGAAGATTGGGGATGAGTTAATCTTGTTTTTCTCTAGGGTTTCTCTCTCAAAATTCTCTCTGGAAGCTCTCTACATTTCGTGGGTATAAGGGTCTATATATAGTGGGGTGAGAAAGGAATGTGAAGAGTTAGTTTTTCCCAAACAGGGCTGGTTGGCGGCTTGGCCTCCCGACTTGATTGAGTCGCGAGTTCAAGCTGCAAGTTAACTGCATTGCCAATCTGGATATCTTGTCCTGTAGTGCACCAGCTGGCATAACGCTTCAGCTTCCTGCATGCTTGACACGTGACCCTCTTCTGGCGGCTTGTCACCCGCGAGCCACCCGCGAGTCCCTGCTTCTTTGCACAATGAGGAACATTTCTTCACACTCTCTCACACACTACCCTTACATGAATCCCATCTAAATACAGGGTTTCTAAGTGCTAAAATACAAGCAAATTAGCACGGAATAAAGGCAACAAGATGGTTGATAAAATTCAACCTTACAATCTCCCCATTTGGCTATTGCGTGACAAAACCTTATAACAAACTCTAGACTTAACGCGTGAGTTGGGAACAGTTGGAAAACTCACTCACACCTAACTCTAGAATCTGTGTAGCTCTTGAACCATAAGATCAAGTATCTCCTGAAACACAACAACACAATCTGATCATTGTATGCAGAACACTTGTAATGCATATGGAGCAAGTATAATGCGATCAAGCAAAATGGAATAAAGCAATAGACTATGGCTTGACCAAACATCCAATCACTATACAATAGTGATCACAATGCTCATTCTCACAAGGAATGAACATCCGGACATGCAAGCAAATAAACTTAATTGCATAGTATTATTTGCATGTCCAACACTTAACCAATGCATAAAACATATATGCATCTAGGAATAAGATCCTACAAGGGCACAAGAGTGATGTACTTAAAAGAAAATGCATGAGATTTAATAGCAAGTACTTAAAACCTTAAAAGCTTGTTAGGACATATGTGTGTTCACTTGTTAAGAACATATATCACTTGTTTATGTAAATTGGCTAATCCTTTTGACAAAACGCACTCTACTTGTAATTGGGTAGTTCTAGGTATTTTTAATACTTCAAGAAACAAGGTTTCAAGATCAAGTGTTGAAGTCATCAAGTCTATCCAAGAAAAAGCAAGCTGAAGTGCAATTTCATTAAAGCTCGACACCTTCTCGATAGCTACCTCGACACCTGCTATCTGTCGAGATTTATAATTTCAGATTTTCTGATATGATTTTCTTGGGATCCGTGAATATGCTTTTGGGCCTTCTTTTCTTCTAACCCTAAACATATAAAAGCATTGTTTTAAGAGCCGTCAAATAGTACACAAGTTGCAAAAGCATTGAGCAATCTTTGTTCAAGCAAATTGTGATCAAAAGACGAAGTTCTTAACCTAGTTCATCTTCTCTCAAGAAGTTGCTGTGTATTTGCACCATAGGGTTTTGTAACCGAGCATCTTCCTGATCTTCATTGTGTATGATGAACTGAAGAACTTTGCAGCCAACCTCTCATTCTTAGTTGGTGTTTGAAGTCGCGTACTGGGATCCGCGCATTGGTTAGTCACGTACTTGGGAGCCGTGCATCAAAGGTGGAAATTGTCACTACAGATCAAGTCCAATTGGGTATTGGGGTAAGGGTTCAACTGTAGGTTGGTAAGGTACTTGGGATTCCTTTACTTGTAACCGCTTGATTTGATAATAGTGGAGTTTCGGGAGTGGTGACCTGAAAATCACCCGGTGGGGTTTTTGCCGTTAGGGTTTTCCCCATTCGTAAACAAATCACCGTGTTATTTAATTTCCGCTGCATATTTAGTTTTTGGTGATTTGTTTGTGCTTCCACGCAATTGCATCATAAATTGATTAATTAATAACTTGGCTAATTAATTAATTGGTTTAATCACAAGGGGTCATTCAGTTTGTGGCCTATCAAAGCTTACAAAAGCAACAGGTACAAACCTAAACTAAGAACCTTAAAAACCTACAAAGGTAACAGGTACAAACCATAAAATAAAAAACATATTGAATAACATCATTTTATATACTAGAACCAAATAACCATAGTGTATCAAACTCATAATCAAAGCAAAAACATTATCCAAAGTATAAACATAAAGTAGAACTAAACAGAAACAAGCTGATTAAAAACACTTTGTTTTAGATTGCTCCCCCTAAAAAATAGCACTCCCCCTCAAGAGTTGCTTCTCAAAAGTTCTCCCCTTATTTTACCAGAATGGCCAAAAGGTCACTGCTAGGTTGAGGTTGTCAAACTTGGCTGAAAGTACGTTGAGCTGATCCTGAATTGCTGCCATCCTGTCAGTATGCTCATTTTGAACTTCTCTGAGTCCATCAATCCTTTTGAGGATGATCTGAAATGCATCTGGTGGAGGTGCAGCTGATGAAGTTAAAGCTCTGCTCCTCTTGCCTTTGCTTCTAGGTGTGGATGTCTGTCCTGCAGCCTCTGCTTCAATTTCCATAGGATCACCTTCTCCTTGGTCACCCTCCTCTTCATCACCTGGAAGACGAACTTGTACCATTGTGAGAGTTAATTTGTTTATGGCTGATAGAGGAGTCATGGGACTGATATCTTGAGGGATTGCAACCCATTTTGCTCTGAAAATTCTTATGAGAAGACTAGGAAAGATCAGTTTGGGCCTTGAGGTGGTTCTAGTCTCATCCACAATTGTTTCATATATGTGAGAACTTATGTCAATGAAGGTTTTCTCCTTGAGCTCCATGAGGAAGATAGCTCTTACAAGATATAAATTGAACATCATGATTGTGGTCAGACACCTCATGTCAACTGGGAAGGCATTAGTGTTGAGACACCTCCCTTCTTTAACACCACCAATTCGAGTCTGGATAGTGTCTAAAGATAGCATCCTGTCTTTGTAGTTGGTGAAATCATGATCTTCCAATCCCTCAAGCCCTAGAACCTCATCAATATCATGTGCATCTATGGTGAACTCACGTCCTCTAATCCAGCAGTTCAGCTCATCCTCCCTTATGCTCACATTTGCATAGAATTCTCTTATTAAAGGCTCACAAATTGGAGGTAGGTCACTCAGCAATTTATCCCATCCTCTGCCCTTAAAACACTCTGGAATGAAGGTGTCCTTCAAATCATTTAAGTCCACAAACCTCTCTTGGATAATTGTTCCCTTTATGAAAGAATCTCTGTATCTTTCAAAGTGCTGCACTGACCTAAATAGGTTATGGTCTATTTTCAGCCTTTTGTTAGCCTTCTTAGCAGGAGTCTTCTTCTTTGTAGGTGTGGGAGCCATCTGTAAACAAGCAGAAGAGGCCACAACAAGAGTAGAACACAATATGTGGAAATACACACAGATTAGTAACAAATAGTTTGCAAAGGGAGTAACAGAGTGACAAGTCAACACATAGACCAAGCACAGTTGAGAACCAAAAAGGATAATCTCAAATTAAAACTCAACACCTCAAATAAGTTTAGTTTGTATTGATGCAGACTGGAACAAGCATTAAACAGCTATAAATGGATAGTGTAAACCACATTCAGACACAAGATAGCAAATGTCAATGAGAAATGTTCAAGTTATATCCTCAAGACAGGTGCACACACATGATATGGCAACATAAAATCACAGCATCATAAATCAAACAATCCAAAATCTCAAACAATCTGAAATACCCAAACTCACATTCAGAGTAAAACATAGAAAACCCCAAACCCATAAACTCAAAGGGTATGAAATCTAACAAAAATCAAAGCTCAGAACAAGACTAGCACAATGATATTAAATCATGATAGCAAATATATACAGCAATAAAAGAAATCAACCCCAAACAACCAAATCCAACATTTTAAGCAGACCCATGTTCGAACATAGTATTTCGCAAATCAAAATGGCAACTCACAAATCAAGAAAATAATGTTCAAATCATGAAATATGAAGTGAGGGAAAGAAAACCCATACCTTTTTCTTGAAGATTGGAGTAGAAATGATGCAGAAATGAAGGATTTTCAAAGAGATACTCGGAGTGTTTGAAAGAGTGAAATGGGGAAGACAATGAACAGTCACAAAAGTACGAGGGAAAATTGAAAAAGTTTTTAAAACGCAAAACACGCGTTTTTCGCAACTGGGTCAAGTCACCAGTAAGTTGCTAGGGTAAGCTGCGAAACATTGTGAGACCAAAATTCTTGAAAAAATCTTCTAAGTGTTTTTTGTGACTAGAAGGTCTACTTGCGAGAGAGTCACGAGGTGAGCCGTGAAAATCTCTGTGTACCTCTCGCGACTAGGCCCTCCACCCACGAACAAGTCGCCACACTGAGCCGCGAAAGTCACAAAAACTCAAAATTTCAAAAATTTTCTAAGTATTTTTCGCGACTGAGACCTTGACTCGCCAATAAGCCGTGAAAAATCTCGGAGTGGGCTCGCGACTGGGACAACCCGCGACTGAGTTGCCAAAACAGGGCAACACTGTTTTTTTGAAATTTTTGACATTTTTTTTTTGTAAAAACAAAATACTTTCCAAAAACAACTGAAAACACTCAAAAATCTTTTTGCGTTTGATCAACAAAGATTGAGCATGTGAAAACACATTTAATCAAGTACAATCACACAAATGAATATGACATTCATTGAACATAGACTTGTGTGATGTGTGTGGGTATAAAAAATGAGATAGTCCATAGTCTAATGTGAAGCTTCAATGATCAATTCAGCCAAGGTATACACAACTAGCACTAGATAATGTGATCAATCTCTTAACGGATTAGGTACGAGAGTTAGGACTTTCAAACATTCTTGTGAAGCTTTCCAAGCAATTGGTGAAGGCACCGATCATCTTCATAACGACCATCATTCCAGGATCACGGTTTTGACTTCTAGGTTGCTCACCAGCCCAAGACCTCTTGCCATTTCTTCTTCCTCGTGATCGAGGAGCGCTTGTATTGTTTAACTCTCTCAGCTTATGACAGTTGGGTCTAGTATGTCCTTACAATCCGCAAAAATGACAAAAATGATTCGTTCTAGGACCCTGTAGTGATCTTGGAAGTGATCTTCCTTTAGCTCCAAATCTGGCTTCTGATTGATTACGGGACTTATTAAACACCCATTGATCGGCCACCTTCTTCTTCTTTTCAACCTTAACTTTCTCAGGAATAGACTTATCCACAGCCATCTCTTTGGCCTTCACAAACTTCACTTCTTTGGTGACATTCGTTGATGAGCTACTCCCTCCAGTATATCCCAACCCGGACTTGTCTAAGGAAGGTTTTTGAGATGAAATAACATCTGCTAACTTCTTGGATGAGACCCTCTTTATCTTGGCATGAGCTTGCACTACCTCTTGCTCAAGAAATCTCACTTTTGTGTAAGTTTCTGATAGCTCACCATTTAGTGTTTCAATCTCACACTTCGCCTCCTTGTATCGTACCAGAAGACTTTTGTAATCTTCCTCAGTTTTCTTCATCTTCTTCACAGCCGCCTTTGCCACCCTTGCATACTCACCCGATTTCTCAAGGAGTAAGGCGTAATTCTCTTGAAGACCAGATGTATCTTCATCCTCTTCAGCCTCCGATTCTTCAACAATCCCAATAGACTCCAAATCAGAATGCTTACCAAGCTCCTTCACAAGTGAACCTAAATCATCTGAGGATTCCACATGTGCAATGGTCATGAATGCGGAGTAATTTCCTTCTTCGTCACAGCTATCCTCGGAATCAGAATTTGACGAATCCAAGTCACTTAGAGTAGTAGCATAGACCTTGCCCTTTAACTTCAAATAGTTGGGACATTCATTTTTGAAGTATCCATGTCCATTACACTCAAAGCACGTAATTCCTTGCGAAGATTGGGATTCTCTACCCTCTTTCCTTTTGAATTCCCTTTTCTCCTTCCCGAAATTCTAAAATTTTCCTTCATCACCAGATTTCCCACTGTTCTTAAGTTTTAAGAACTTCCAGAAGTTTTTCACAAGGTATGCCACTTCTTTATCTACAGCATCTTCATCTGAAGAGTCATGAGATACTACCCTTTCATCAATTGTCTTAAGAGCAAGAGATTTGCCATTCTTTTGCGTGGGCAGTGACAATTCATATGTCTGCAATGAACCAACCAAATCTTGAACTTTAATGTCGTCAAGATCCTTGCTCTCTTCAATAGCTGTTACTTTGGCACAGAAGCTTTCCGGTAGTGACCGAAGGATCTTCCTTACTATTTTAGAATCCTCCGTCTTTTCCCCAAAATTGAATTTGCCAACAACCACCTCGTTCAGCCTACTGTAAAAAGAGTCAAAAGACTCATCCTCACTCATTTTGAGCTCCTCAAAGCGAGTGGTCAACATCTGAAGTTTGGTGTCTTTCACCTTCTTTGTCCTTCATAAGTTGTTTCCAAAATCTCCCATGCTTCCTTAGCAATAGTGATATGTGAAATATTGTGAAATTCTTCTGGAGAGACACCACAGAAAATAGCATTCAAGGCTTTACTATTAGCATTAGCCGCCACAAGAGCTGCCTTATCCCAAGTGGATTTGGCAGCCTCCAGCCTTGTCCAACCAACTTCAACTGCATCCCACACAGCATCATCAATAGAACACAAAAATGCTTTCATTCAGACTTTCCAAAATGCATAATTATTACCATTAAAAAATGATGGCACATTTAGAG
The DNA here is from genome assembly GCA_032727855.1 of Quercus ilex subsp. ballota. NCBI lineage: Eukaryota > Viridiplantae > Streptophyta > Magnoliopsida > Fagales > Fagaceae > Quercus > Quercus ilex. The sequence continues at coordinate 34,881,595 of CM064909.1, forward strand.
ATTGAGACCTATCCATCTCAATACGGGGTTAGGGATCGCATTAAGGTGTTTAAATCACAGCAAGCGCACTCACTCTGATACCAATTGAATGTTCAATATGTGTGTAAAACACCCTTGAACGTTTAGACCCTAAATTACAAATTATTAATTCAAGCTTATTATCAAGCAATTAATGTGCGGAACATGAACATAAGCCAAACACAGAATTGATAAACAATCTAAGCCAATTATAATCACATCCACAACAAAAAATAAAAGGCAAAGATAAAAGGAAGAGAGATGCAAACACAAGGACAACACGCAATTTGTTATCGAAGAGGAAACCGAAGCCCTCGACGTAAAACCTCTTCGCCGCCCTCAAAGCAGTCAATAATCCACTAGAAAATATAGTTGGGATACATGAACAGCAATAGACCCTCCAAGCCTAATCTACCCAGGTACCTAAGCCCTCCAAGCTTCTTGCTCCAACGAGGTTGCGCCGAACCTTTTTCTTCTCTAGCTTACCGGATTCCGCTATAGCCCATAGCTTTAACCAGTAACCATTGGTCCCTTCCAAACTACTTCCCTAAGCACTAAAAGACCTTCTCACAAATGTGGGTGTGGTGAGAAAAGGAATTGGTCAAGAACCTCTCAAGGATGTATCAATGGAGAGGAAGAGAGTAGAGGAAGAGAGTAGAGGAATTTGAAGAGCCTCTTAGTGAATATTGGGGATGAGTCAATCTTGTTTTTCTCTAGGGTTTATCTCTCAAAATTCTCTCTGGAAGCACTCTATATTTCGTGGGTATAAGGGTCAATATATAGTGAGGTGAGAAAGGAATGTGAAAAGTCAGCTTTTCCCAAACAGGGCTGGCTAGCGGCTTGGCCTCGCGACTTGACTGAGTCGCGAGTTCAAGCCATGAGTTAACTGCATTGCCAGTCTGGATATTTTGTCCTATAGTGCACCAGCTAGCATAACGCTTCAGCTTCTTGCATGCTTGACATGTGACCCTCTTTTGGCGGCTTGCCACCTGTAAGCCACCCGCGAGTTCCAATCGCGAGTCCTTGCTTCTTTGCACAATGAGGAACATTTCTTCACACTCTCTCACACACTACCCTTATATGAATCCCACCTAAATACAGGGTTTCTAAGTGCTGAAATACAAGCAAATTGGCACAGAATAAAGGCAACAAGATGGTTGATAAAATTCAACCTTACATTAGGCTTCTCGCGTAGTTTGCAATGTTTTTGTGTCACAAGGCCCTTATCATTCACTTTGACCCTCATTGCAACCTTCAAATCATTTGCTACCAATACAATGTTCATCTTTTGCTCCACATAGAGTGGCCATGCAATCATGGGCACACCCTGCACAATTCTCTCTGTAATTGAGTTCCACCCACAATGAGTCAAGAACCCTTCAGTCGAGCCATGGCTCAGGACATTGATTTGATAAGTCGAAAAGGACACCACTAACCCCACCCCTTTGGTCATTTCCAAGAATCCATTGGGAAGAAAACCAAAGGAGTCCTCGAGCATTACAAAAAACTTGGTCTATAGTAGAATTTGTAAAACGCCATTAGAAGTCCTAAAAATGCCACCATAGGTCCCTTTAGGCTATAGTGGTGTTTATGAACGTCATTATTGTACCATGACTATAGACCTATAGTGACATTTTACAAAAACGCCACTATAGGTCCATACTCTATAATGGTATTTATAAAACATTGCTATAGGCTGAATTTTTTTTTAAAGTATGCTATAGCAGCATTTTAAAACGCCACTATAGTCAATAAAAAAAAAAAAGGGCCTATGACAGTGTTTTAAACGTTGCTATAGGGTATAGACCTATAGTGGTGTTTTAAAACACCACTATAGCCAATAACAAAAATTTTAAATTTGACATATAGCAGCGTTTCAAACGCCACTATAGAGTATAGACCTATAGTGGCATTTTAAAATGCCAATATAGTCATAGAAAAAATTTCAAAAAAAATTGACCTATAGTGGCATTTTTAAAATGCTACTATAGGCCCATTTCATTTTAAATATATGTGTGTGTGCGCGCGCGCGTGCGTGCTTATTTAATTTGGTAACAATACAATGAAAAGAACACATAATGGAAATATTTCGTCAATTAGAAAAGAGGCACAAGCTCTGAAGCATTAAACATTTTTTTTTTCTCTCCAAACACACCACATAAGGCATAAATATTACTTCAAATAGAGTATTCCTTCAAATGAATTTTAAATAAATAAATATGGAAACATAGATACCCTATTTTTAAAATTAAAATAAAAGTTTGAAAAACTATTTAGCCCCAACTATCATTTTGAAGAAAAAACAAAACAATTTTACACTCATAGAATCTGCTCTAACTGTGAAATGTGCACCCCTACGACGTTGTGAAGTTAGAGATGACCCTGGATATGATACCACAGGGAATGAACTGCGAGAAAATAAGCTTGAACTTGGTGCCGATAAAAAGCTTATACTTCTTGTAGTACTGCAAAGAAGTTGATATAAGCACATCAAACATTTCCACAGTTTACTAGATCTGATAATGTCAGTAACATTTTTCTGACATGTAAATAAAATTTTATTTGAAGAGAAGACTACATGTACATGGAGAACAAATACCAAGTAAATTTTAAAGTATATATATAAACACTCAGATAAAAATATTAGAGAGCATGCAAATATTCAATTTCCATCGCAATAAGCCACCAATATCTGACACTAAACTCAAACAATAAATATCCACGAAAATTAAAATCACATCAAATTCAAACAAGAGTCAAAGAGAGAGAGAGATCAAAACCAGTTTATAGTTATAAAACACACACTGGGATAATCACACATAGAAAACAAGTTGATCCTCATTCTAACATACAAGCAATTATCACTCAACGACTCAACTTCCATTATTATCTCTTCATTGTTGCAGTCAAAACATTCCAAATTTATACAAAGTCAAATATATGACTTAAAAATTAAACTTAATAATAATTAAATAAAAATGAGATATTTTGGAGTCTACAAGGAGTCTCAATTGTGACTAGACTAGTCCTTTTGGAGGATAAAGACGTGGCTAGCGCTTTTCCTTGGATCATAACACTAAGTATTACATAATTTTCCCCATCCGACCTCATGCATATCAGATGGAAATGATGATCCTTTCAAGAATGGCAAACTGAATATGGCTGGGTTGGTGGAGTGGAGAAGATCTTCCCAAGGACTGCTTTCCAAAGCCTCTCTTCATGGTTCATTCCCTCAAGAGAGTCAATTCATTAGGGAGATCTAAATGATCCGAAACCCAAACCTATAGAAACAATTAGGATCCTTTTAATTGGTACTCCAGCAAAGTAGATGGTGGATCTTGAATTGAACCACAATTCCTAGTAAACTAGTCTTTGAAAGCCCTGCACCTACAAACAGATAGCTTGTCTGCTTAAAGGAAAGGTGGAAGTTCAAAATAATTTCTTTACAAGAATAAGTTTTGCACTAATTTATCAAATCACTAAGGTATGGTTCAGCTAAACTAATACAAGTGTATGACCAAAACAAGACGAGTCAATTACTACACTCCTTTGTGCTAACTTTAATGGAGCATCTAGAACTCCTTCATTATACTTCGAAGACCTTTTTGTGAAGATTCTAAGAAGAATTAAGACTAAAAGATTTTATGAAGGAGAATCTAAATCATGACAATTTTTTATGTAAAATTAGGAGTGTGTAATTAATTTTCATCAGCACATCACAGACTCAAATTCTCTTCAAATTAGCTGCAAGTTGTTGCTTCACACTTTAGGGATGTTAGGAGTGGCAACTTGTATTCGCACTTAGCTAGTAGCCTAGTACGTTTCTTCTATTTTGTAGCAGAACCTTAACATTGAAATTCTTTTTTTAATTCGTAAGTTACACATGAACCTAGTTTCTCTTGAACCCATGATCTCATCCTCCACCTTGCAGATGCAAGGGGAGAGGGTGCCATTTAAGCTACTTTTGAAGAAATATAATAAGAAAGGGGTTTCTATACAACCAATTATCTAGGAAGTATAATCGATTGATGATAACTTAGACATATAGACTAATACTCACCAATGTCGGGATGTTGTAATCTTGTTTGTGACATAATTAAGACCTCAGCATGCACTGAGGGATTCCCCATTGAGCAACCCACGTACTTCCACAAGGTGAAATTGCCATCAATATTGTTGGCTAAAAGAACTATTTATGAGTTTACGCCTGATGAACTCCTGCCAAGAGCAAAACATAGAAATCGGGATTTTAGTTTATAATACATCACAGGAAACTATAGTGGTTAATGAGAGCCTCTAATTTGAGAAACAAAAAATGATTCAATGGATTAACTCAAAAAAAGGACTAAAGGTTATATAATCCCCAGCATGATTATGAGGGCAACACAGCCCCCTTAAATGGCCCCATATAGAAATTTGGACATTCAAGGACCTGTGCAGCACGGTTTGCTCACTCAATAAGCATATCAATATATGGCACACATTCATGAGACTCACTACAACCAATTTCTTGACTTTTTTAAAAATTTTAAAAACTCAAATTGCAAATGAACACGAGTAAAATATTGTTCCCAATCAAAGAAAATAGAGCTTAAAGAGAGTGCACGAACACGAGCAAAAGATTTCATAAGTTTATTGACTTTATTCAAGCCCATAAAATTTTTAAAGGAAAAAAATAATGATTTAGCCAAAGTGAAAACGTAATGAATGGTTGAACAATAATGTCCTAAAATTTCTTGTTGTACTAAATTTTTTTATTAATTAAAAAAAAAAATGTGGGTATGTCAGAGAGCAACTCCAACAAAGGATACTTCTACTGCCATCTGGTTTACATTGAAACAGGGTAAGATCAGTAGGTGAGCCCCCTGGGTTGACATATTTACTCAAAATGAGCAATATTTGATGAGTCATTAATCCACAACTAAACTTTCGGGATGCAATCTCTGGTTGCCTATGAAGTGGAGCACATCTATGATTTCATGATTTGGACAAGATTAGAAAGGCAGCAGATAGACGTGACCTTTTATTTTATCATTAGGAAGTGTAATATAAGTCTTCTTAATAATCAGACTAGCAGCATATGTATACAGCAATACACTGATTTTTCTTTTTCAGCTCATCCAGATTCAAAAGCTAAGAACCACGGGCCACAATTGTAATCTAACTTCTGAAAGCCAAGATATTTTGCAAGTTTATGGTATCACAGGGTACGTTATATATTGTCTACAGAACTTGGAAACAGTCCAATCTGAGTTGAGCTGCAACTCCAAATGGCAAATATAAAAGAGAACTAAATAATTAATCTTAGTTCTCCAACTTCAAAACACTTCTCTTTTCTTTTCTTAATTAATAGCAAACACTATGTTACTTTTATTAGGACATATGTGGTTCACATGTTAAGAACATATGTCACGATTTTATGTAATTGACTAATTCTTTGATAAAACGCACTTTACTTGTATTTGTGTAGATCTAAGATGTGTTAAAATATTTCAAAAAATCATGTTTCAAGATCAAGTGTTGAAACCTTCAAGTCTATCCAAGAAAACAAGCTGAAAGTGCAAATTCATTAAACCTCGACATCTGCTCGACAGCTTCTATCTGTCGAGGTTTATAAAATCAGAATTTCTAATCTGATTTCTTGGAATCCGTGAATGTGTCTTTGGGTCTTCTTTTCTCCTAACCCTAGACATATAAAAGGATTGTTTTAAGGGCCGTCAAAGAATACACAAGTTGTACAAGCATTAAGTAAAGTCTGTTTAAGCAATTTGTGACCGAAGAAAAAGTTTCGCCCTAGTTCATCTCTTCTGAAGAAGTTGCTGTGTATGTGCACCTTTAGGTTTTGTGACCAAGCATCTTCTTGATCTTCATCGTGGATGAACTGAAGAACTTTGCAGCCAACAACTCTTTCTAGTTGGTGATTGAAGTCGCGTACTGGGATCCGTGCATTGGTTAATCATGTACTTGGGAGCCGTGCATCAAAAGGGGAAATTGTCACTACAGAATAAGTCCAATTGAGTATTAGGGTAAGGGTTCAATTGTAGGTTGGTAAGGTACTTGAGATTCTTTTACTTGTAACCGCTTGTTGTGATAATAGTGAAATTTCGGGAGTGGTGACCTGAAAATCATCTGGTGGGGTTTTTGATGTGTAGGTTTTTCCCCATTCGTAAACAGATTACCGTGTTATTTATTTTCCGCTGTATAATTAGTTTATTGGTGATTTGTTTGTGTTACCACACGTTTGCATGTTAATTAACTTAATTAATTCACTTGGCTAAATTAATTGGTTAATTTATCACAAGGGGTCGATTCGTTTTTGGCCTATCAACTTTATACGCAATGGTATTAACAACCACCAAATCACAATCTAATTTACTTAATGAGTGACCTAACATACTCACCCAATGTATTATTACATTTCCCGGTCATTCAGTATCATCAATTTTCTCCATTTTCGAGTACCAGCTCCCTCCCATAAACAACAAAGTGCATCCAAACAGGGCCTTAACATATATTTCTCTCAAAGAACTAACTCTATGGGTGTCCACCTACTAAGAACTAAACTCCAGCTTAGTTATCATTCTCAAAGAAAATTTCCATTTCAAACTATGCCAAAAGTCCTTATGCACTAGGGTTTCATTTCACATCCACCATTAACAGAACCACAACCAATTGAACAAAAGATACACCAAATGAAAGAAACATAGAATTATAATGAAAAATATAAAAGATAGAAGGATGCTTGAAAAATAAATAATTATGGATCATGGAAATAATTCAGTTAATGCTATATAGAAACATGATCAAACAAGTTATAGGCAATTTGCTCAAGAGGTATAAGAATCTAATACCTATAAGCCCATGTTTTGTTTTTATCTCCTCACTTTGATTGAAATTTGACCAAATTGGGAAGATAAACTTTTAATTGAAACCCTTAATTAATTATTTGAAAAATTAATTTAATGGAAATTTTTTTTGGAGCTACTTTCAACCTATATAACGGATTGAAAGTTGAAAGTTGGAACACAAAATCCCTAATATTTTTTTTTTTTAAAAAAACCAACCGAAAAAAAAAAGACCTATGGTGGCGTTCGTAAACACCACTATAGGCCCTTGTTCAAGGGCTTTTAGTGCTGTTTGAAACTCCACTATAGGTTCGCAAATTTTTTTTTTCGTGTTGGCCTTCTTTTTTAAATGACCTATAGTGGCATTCTTGAACGCCATTATAGGTCATTTTTTAATTTTAATTTTTTTTTATTCAATTGGGTTATTTTTTTTTTTTTTTTAAGGATCTATAGTGTCGTTCATGAACACCACTATAGGTCCTTTTTTACTTCAATTTTATATTTTTGGTTGGGCTTTTTTATATATTTATTTTAAAAGATCTATAGTGGCGTTCATGAATGCTATTATAAACCTTTGTTAGACCCATGACTATAGTGGCATTTATAAACGCCACTATAGGTCATTTTTAATTTTTTTTTTTTTTTTTTTAAAGGATCATGAACTCCACTATAGGTCCTCCAAAAAATATATATATATATATATTTTTTAGGTTGGGCTTTTTTTTTTTTTTTTTTTCATAGACCTGTAGTGGCGTTTAAAAAACACTGCTATAGGGCCTTGTAAGATCCGAGACCTATAGTGGCGTTTAAAATGCTACTATAGGCCATTGCAAACGCTACTATAGACCCAATTTTTTAAAATGCCACTATAATGCCCTTAGAATGGGGCTATAGTTAAGCCTATAGTAGCATTTTTAATGAACACCACTATAGGCAGGGTTTTTTTTTTTTTGGTAGCAGAGGCTATGGACACTAAAGTAAGTGGCATTGGCTGATTTTTCATGTGGACTCTCAACAACCCAAATAAACCTCTGTGCACTCATTTCAAGTCCTAAGGCCAAGATATGAAAATTGAGAGAGAGAGAGAGAGAGAGTTCCTAAGGCCAAGATATGAAAATTGAGAGAGAGAGAGAGAGAGAGAGAGAGAGAGAGAGAGAGAGAATAAAAAATTAACTGAATGTCAAATAGGATATCCAAATACATTTGTTAGTAGAAATATAAAAAATAAAAAAAAATTAACAAAAAAAAAATTACATGATAAATATTTCAAATGGACAAAAAATTTATCAAAAAGATTTAGAAGATAATGAAATAATACAATAAAATATAACAATCATAATGATGTTCAAATATGTAATATGATAATTTTTCATTATGTAAAAGACCATTTTTTTTTTCAAATGCATGGATTGTTTATATAATTTGACATGTAATACTTGTTACAATTGAATCTATAATTTTTTTTTCCAAAATTAAAGATAATTAAATTCTACTTAAAATCAATTATATCACAAAATTATGTCACAAGAAGAATAAGTGGATCGACCATATTATTAATTGAAAAAAAAAAATTAAATGTTATTAAAACCCAACAACTTAATTAGTATTTTTTTTTCTTATAGACCAGAAAATTGGATTTTAAAAAGAGAGATTATAAGCAATTTTTTTGGGAATAAGAAAAAGAGTAAAGATTTTTTTTTTTTTTTTTAAATGCACTTAGGAGTTAGGACAAAGTTCTAATAAACTTTATGTCATAAGTGCAAATGAATTGACATTATTAGTAGTTTTCTCTTTTTAATGATGGGAATTTCAATTCAAGTTTTCTTTTAAATCTCTAAGATTATATAATTTGAAGAACTTTATTTAAAACTCTTTTTGGTAAATAAAGGTTAGATAAATGTATATTCTTAAAACATTTTTCAAGTAAGATTTTATCAGTTTCAGTTTATATATTCCATACTCTATTTTAACTTATTTTGAATATATCTGTTTTGCTATTTTCTTCTTTATCATCTATTTTACCATTGTTTATGCTTCTATATTACTGCTGTGCTCTCTCCTGGGTAGTTAATGGTATCAGAGCCATGGATGGTAGATGTATGAGTTTTATTTCTTTGCAATTAAGAAGTTACTAGGAACTTATATTACTGCATAGCCACTACTTGCTCCTTGATAGCGTTGGTCAGCCTCACACTCGTTGGCAAATCATAGTTTCGCGTTGGTCAGCCCGTTTTGTTAGCCGACGGACAGGCGTTGTTTGGGTGGTCCCGCAATGGAGTTTCCCGAGGAGGTGGTCCCGATAGCAAGGATACCAGTGGTTAGTAATAGTTCCGCCAGTAATTATTAATTGCCTGGAAGTAGAATGAATATATTTAGTCGCTCATCATCTGTTGCTAGTGCACACTTAGGTCAGGCACACACTAATTTGAACATGGAAAATGATAAGATAGTCAATTCAGAGGAATATAGCATTCAAGATATAGATAGAAATTTGTTAGATTGGAACAAATGGAATATACCAACTGAAAGAATTGATAAAATCTACAGACAGACTTCTTTTTCTAAATTATCCTTTTTGACAGATTACACTATAAAAACTGTAGAAAGAACTTACTCTTTATTCAATGAATATGAAACAATTCAGTTATTTTCAACAGACTCAATCGACAGACATAAAGAAAAATATGCATTTTTACATGTTGGTTTAGTACAGGTAGCAGTAAAACCATTAACAAGAGAAGCTTTAAACACAAGTATTCTACTTTGTTTAAGAGATGACAGACATTTAAGATTTAATGATTCACTCCTAGGAATGATGGAAACAAGTTTACATAATGGACCAGTATATTTTAATTGTTATCCTAATTTTGGTTTAAGCCTAACTGACAGAAATATTATGGATGCTTTAACTTTGAATGTAAAGACAAATGGTTATTATATGAAAGAAGGCTCAGAACCTTTAGCTATTATTTACAGAATTTATTATAAACTCATGAAAACCACTCTAAATCCTGAATCTATGGTGGAACCCTCTCCCAAAGGTCATACTCTCCTTCTCCAAGCCTCAACATCAAATAGTAGACTTCGTGTACCCCAACAGATACAATGGAAAGATATAACCCTTCCTGAAAGATGGCAACTAGAGGCCATTGCACCCACACCAAAGATAGAAAACACTGAACCAGATTTTATAGCCCAAAAGACAGATGGTACAGTTATCATTTCCTTCAATAGTAATGATAGACACACTGACAGCCTTATAAGACCTAGAAGTTCTACAGGAAGAAAGACTCCTATGATGTTTACCCCTAGAAGCTCCTTTTCCCCCAGAACACCTTTCTCTGATTCTAGACCTTTACCTCCCCAGAATCTTCCACCTATAAACACCAATAGAACCCCAGTAAGGACTGAACCAGCCTATTATCCAACAGAAACCACACAACCAACTCCCAATGTTCACCAAGCCCTTTATGAGCCCCAGCCTCAACCGGATTCTCCTACCCATACAGATATATTAGGATTTACAGATGATAGAGATGATAGACATATTAATGTGTTGGCTAAAGAATTTGTTTTAGATAAAGAATTATTAAAACATGACTACCTAAAACCTGAAAATAGTGACAGGAAAACCCAATTTTTTAAAGAATATAATGAACAAGAAAGAAATAATTTAAAAGCTAAATATTATGAAATGGTGACAGATTTACAGACACATTTTAGTTTCTTTGACTTTTTGGACTATTATAACAAAAAGATAGGTGTTATAGAAAAAACTTTGTCATGGACGAAGACAGAAAACCATGAGAAAGTCTTTCAAACCTATCCACCCTTTGAATCAATCATACTGAACCAAAACAGTGGGGTCCAAGTGTTGGCTACTCCAATCAAAAGACCTAGTCTAAGTGATGACAATAAGAACCTAGATAGTATAATTCAGCAGAATAACTATACTAATACTTATCTAAAAATAATTGGTCAAAAGCTACAAGATATAGAAGACAGAATAACACCCTCTTCCACTTCCATAAAAAAAGAAAATGAGTCCAATACTCCTTTATTTATCCCTCATGAGATACCTTCTCACCTTAGAGCACCTTTAAAGAAGCCCAAGACAGAAAGAACTGATAATCTACTTAATGAAATAAATAAAAAACTAGACTTAATGAAACTAGAATCATTAAAGGAGATGGAGCCATTAAAAAATAAGAATATTATAACGCTAGGACGAACTGACTCTTCAGAGGATGAAGAATCAGAAGACAGTCGATTGACAAATTTGACAGACTTATCAGATGTAGATAATTTAGAATCACAATTTACAGATCAATTACAAATTAATAAATTAGCTTTAGCATCTTCATCGCAAGATCGTAAAAAAGGAAGAATTGATGACCTATACCCCAGAAAGAATTGGTATCCTAAACCCACTCCTCCTGATTTACAATTTGAAGAAAGACATACTTATGTTAATTCATCTTACTCACCAGACTTAATTTATGAATGGAATATTGACGGAATGTCAGAATATGAGATAATAAACCTTTTACATGAAATGACTTTACTCACTAATGTTTATAAAAATCATGGAAAACAGGATCACCAGATAGCTCATTTAATTGTCACTGGTTTTACTGGCCAATTGAAAGGCTGGTGGGATCATTATTTAAATAATGATGACAGAAATGAAATATTATCAGCAGTTAAAAGAGAAACAGATGGAAGTGTTATAATGACAGATAGACAACCTTCACAGGATGCAGTTAATACTTTAATTTTCACCATAACCAAACATTTTGTTGGAGATCCTAATCAATATAAAGAAAGAGCTTCAGATGTTTTGATTAATTTAAGATGTCCACAACTTTCAGATTTCAGATGGTATAAAGATGTTTTCATTTCAAAAGTTTTAAGTAGAAATGATTGTCAACAATCCTATTGGAAAGAAAAATTTATTGCTGGCTTGCCTTATTTCTTTGCTCAAAAAGTTAGACTTGATATAGCCAATAATGAAGGAACTATAGACTATCCTGGCTTAACTTATGGAGACATAATATCTTCAATTAATAAAACAGGTTTATGGTTATGTAATGATTTAAGGCTAAAAAATCAAATAGAAAAAGAAAAAAGATTTGCTAAAAAAGAATTAGGAACCTTTTGTGAGCAATATGGCTTTGAACCATTGATTGCTCCATCTAGGAAAAGAACAAAAGAAAAGAAAGATACGGATAGATACAAGAACAATAATAGAAGATATCATAAAGGTAGGACTAAAGAAAAGAAAGAAGAGTCCAAAAGAAAGAAAAGTGACAGATATAAAGACATTACTTGCTTCAAATGTGGGAAAAAAGGACACACTAGTAGATATTGTAACTTTCAAAGAAAGATAAATAAACTTGACTTATCAGGAAAAATAAAAGATAGATTAATCAGTATATTAGAACAGACTGATAGCGAGCAAACAGATAATGAAATCCACCAGATAGATAATTGTGATATAACCTCGTCATCGACAGATACTTCTTCAGATAATGAGAAAATTAAATTATGTAATTGCAATAATCCTGATAACTGTTATTGTAAAAGAAAATTAAAAATGTGTGTTTTAACTAAACAAGAAGATATAATAATAGAATTAATAGATAAACTCTCGGATTCACAGACTAGGAAGGATTATCTATCTAAATTAAAAGAATCCTTAACTCAAATTGACAAACCTGAAATAGATTTGAGAGATTATAAGTCAACCTATAACTTTTCAGAAATTACGGACAGATTTAAATTCAATAAACCTACAACTGTGACAGATTTACAAATAGAAATTAACAGCTTAAAAAATGAACTGAAGGAATTAAAATCAGAAAATTTCATCTTAAAAGGTATGGTTGACCAAATAGCTGCACAAGTAATTAGTATAAAAGATAAAATTGAATTTTATAATAAACCCTTGATAGACTCCTCTTCTCTTGACAGACATAACGAAGAAAGTTCTCACAAAAATGATTATGAAGATGAATTTTTAAATATAATTGACAGAATGATATTCCAGAAATGGTACACTGAAATAACCTTGGTTATTAATAAAGAATTCTCATTGACAGTTATTGCTCTTGTTGATTCAGGTGCTGATATGAATTGTATACAAGAAGGATTAATACCTTCTAAATATTATGAATCAACAACAGACAGATTAACCCAGGCCAATGGTGATAGACTTAAAATAAATAATAAATTAACTAAGGTATACATACATAATAATGGAATTAATCTCAGAACACCTTTCTTCTTGACAGATAAGTTGTCCTCTAAAGTTATACTAGGAAATCCTTTTTTGGCTTTACTTTACCCATTTTTCACGACAGATAATGGAATATATACTAATATTTTAGAAACAGAAGTATTTTTTAAGTTTCTCTTACCACCAATCCCCAAAGATATATACTTATTGAAAGAAATTTCCATCTCAAAAGACACAAGTGTTAATAAAATTGCACCAGTAATAGATGATGAGAGTCCTACAAATCCAATGATAGATGAAACTATGCTACCCAGTAGTAGTAGCATCTAAGTACATACATATATAAAAATATATATAAAAAAAAAAAAAAAAAAAAAAAAAAGTCTTCAACAACCTAATCTTCTTTTCAATTTTGTAACTAACTTCCTACTTCTTCTTTTGTATCTAGTTTCTTACGTACCCCCCTCCCCTTTTTCCACATCTCCTTTGACTTTACCATATTTGCCTTGATCATGACTTTTACTCTCAAATAATACTCCCTTACAAGATATTGTTGCACTGGCTTTAATTAGTTAATTTTAAAATTAACGGTCAATTGCCTGGCAAGCAAGATAGCCATTCTAAGGCTACATTCACAGACCATATTTTGCCAAAATAGAAATCTTTAAACAGATTTCAGTCAAAGCATGAAGGCATCTTAATAAAGATAATATCCCTTCAAGAATACATGAAAATGTATTCAAGTTGTGATCAGAAAGGATTCTCAAAATGACATGCTATTATCAGACAAAATAACTACAGAAAGTACAGACAGCTCATCAATACGATTTTCAAATAAATCCAGACAGATCCAAACCAGTCCTGAATAGTACTAAAGATGGATACAGACAGATGTCGAAAAGATAGATATAAACAGACGTCCCCACTACTGTTTATTAGCATGCGGATATATCAGAGCTCAGACAAAGACAGCATCAGAGTCCAGACAAAGATAGCACATATTCACTGGCACGCGTTTACTGACAGATAGATTACTGTTCAAGATTTACTGTTCAAGATAAGATAAGCTCAGACAGACTACTGTTCAAGATTTACTTTTACTGTTCAAGATCTTGCCGACAGATTAACTTGAGTTCACTTTATTTAACTCAGGTTACTTTTAGAGTTTTACCATGGTTCACTTCATCTATAAAGAGACAGACTCCGAAGACAGAAGACAGGTCCAATTTTAAGTTTCAATTCTCAAGTCCAAGATAGTTCTCTCCCTTTCCCGCAGAAAGACTTTGTAATAGCCTTCCCTCTCAGAAAGACTTTTGTAACTTCCTCTTTTGTAATCTTGTAACCCTTCCCTTCCAAACAGATAATCTTGTAACCCTTTACAGATTTTACTTTGTAATCTTGTAACTCTTCAGACAGTGTTTATTTTCAAAGCTTGTATCAAAGACAGTTTGTTTTCAAGTATAATCAAAGACAGAAGTATTTTCAAGTAAGATTTTATCAGTTTCAGTTTATATATTCCATACTCTATTTTAACTTATTTTGAATATATCTGTTTTGCTATTTTCTTCTTTATCATCTATTTTACCATTGTTTATGCTTCTATATTACTGCTGTGCTCTCTCCTGGGTAGTTAATGGGTAGTTAATGATACCATTAACTACCCAGGAGAGAGCACAGCAGTAATATAGAAGCATAAACAATGATAAAATAGATGGTAAAGAAGAAAATAGCAAAACAGATATATTCAAAATAAGATTAAAACAGAGTATGGAATATGAAAACTGGAACTGATAAAATCTTACTTGAAAATACTTCTGTCTTTGATTATACTTGAAAACAAACTGTCTTTGATACAAGCTTTGAAAATAAACACTGTCTGAAGAGTTACAAGATTACAAAGTAAAATCTGTAAAGGGTTACAAGATTATCTGTTTGGAAGGGAAGGGTTACAAGATTACAAAAGAGGAAGTTACAAAAGTCTTTCTGAGAGGGAAGGCTATTACAAAGTCTTTCTGCGGGAAAGGGAGAGAACTATCTTGGACTTGAGAATTGAAACTTAAAATTGGACCTGTCTTCTGTCTTCGGAGTCTGTCTCTTTATAGATGAAGTGAACCATGGTAAGTCTTTAAAAGTAACCTGAGTTAAATAAAGTGAACTCAAGTTAATCTGTCGGCAGGATCTTGAACAGTAAAAGTGAATCTTGAACAGTAGTCTGTCTGAGCTTATCTAATCACGTGCAATTCTGTCAAATATCTTTCTAGATCTTTTTGTCTTTTGTCTGAACTCCTTTTGCGCATGCTAATGAATAGTAACATATATCTTTCTGTCAGGAGGCATGCTAGTGAATAGTGATCTGTCTGGTGTGTCTGTGAATAGTAATCTGTCTTTAGTGAATAGTGATCTGCTGTCATTGTCTGTCCGGGAAAACCCTTCTGTCTATCTTGTTAATCTGTATCCGCGTAGTTATCATAATCTAGCGGATCGGTGTTGTCCTCATACTGCTCATGCTCGTGAGGCACTCCGTAATCATTGCATAAAGCACAATATGAAATAAGAAGGAAAACAGGAACGTGATCCTTGGCTGTCATCAATCTGGGGTCTTTAACAATCCTTCTTTTCCCAATAAGCCTCCTTGCTGAAGGTCTTGGGCCATACACTGCTATTCTATCTGTGTAGCCATATAAGTGGAAATCTCTGTCTAATTCTTTCTGAACTTCATAAATCTTGTTACACATAAAATTAGACCATTCTTGCGCCAGAGCACCTGGATCATCAAGTGATAAATAAGTGTCTCCTGTATACCAGTTGTATTCAGGCATATATCCCCAATCATGGATAAGGACCAGAATATGTACTGGCTGAGCTTCCATATAATAGCTGGTGTCCCAAACTGGAAGGGTACTCCAGATTTCCATCTTCATATAATTAAGTCCGCCAATCTGTGCAGCTGCTTCTTGGATGACCTTGGGGAATAAACTAATCTGAATTGCAGAAGTTATAATTAATTTGCTAATAAACCCTGCTTCCAACATTTCAGATAACCATAAAGGGTCACGGACCACTGGATCCTCTGTCTCTGTGTTGATAAGTAGTCCCGGGTAGGGATTATATCTTTCTCCTGTTCTTTCATAAACTCTGTCTGCATCTCCAAAACTTTCATACCATGTGGCTTTATGAGATAGCCATATAACATCTGTCATGTCTTCTGTTCTGATAAATGCTGTAGAAACTAATACCTTAAAAAGATACATCCACCTGTCATAAGAACTAGTTAAAGCTGTATGGGTTAGTATTTTCTGTTGGATTTCAGGAAGTAAATTTCTGATGGCAAGCCTCGTTTTTTGCTGAATCTTAGGGTGGAGCTTTGAAAAGCTTGTTCCCATAAGATAGCTTTTTAGAGACTGTGAATCTGTCTTTGTGGAGCTTGAATCTCCAACCTCCTTGCCAGGGAGTTGACAACCGAGAGCTTCAATAAATGCCCCGGTGCTAACAAGATGTAATTCCAAAGCCTGAAGGGTCTTTTGGAATAAGTCTTTCTGTTTAAGGGTAAAAGCTGCCTGTAAATTATCAAGAAGTAGTTTAATATGAAGAGGGAGGTCTGTAAATTCTCCGTCCTGAAACATAAGATCAGTGCTGAGCACTTTCTGTAAAGTTACACTACTTTCACCACATGAATACCTTGCTTCTGCTAGCAACGTATCCTGAAGGGATATTGTCTCTATCGAGACGCCTTCCTGCCCATCCATAATTCTGACTGAAGGTTTTTGAAAATGTTTGGGCACTACAAGAGCTTTGCCCTTTCCTTTCCTATCTGACTGGGGGGTTCTATTACTCATGTTAGTCTGCAAATGGGGTTGGGGAAAAGGATTATGTGCTGTCTGCAAATGGGGTTGAGGAAAATTGAGTTTTGAAATATTATTTTGAAAATAAGCCTTTTCATTCAAAGTTTCTTTCGAACTCATTTTTAAAATCCTCTCATAAATATCTTTTTGTGAAATCTCTTTAAAATGTTCTATAGTAAAATTTAAAGTACATATAATAAAACAAACTTTTCTCTGTACACTTTTGTGCTCTTGCTGAGTAGTGGTATAAGAGTAATCATAATGAAGTCTTTCAATATTAGAGGGATTGGAATTCAAAAACTTTACAAAATCTATCATGATTCTATCCGTTTTATATGTGTCACTAGATATCTCATTTTGTGAAAATATATGAAATAAAGCTTCTCCATAAAGTCTATTATCAACTACTAAAATAGTTTGGGGAAAATCTGTCAGAGACTTATAATTAATTCTGTCTATTAAGAGATTAAATCTGTTTCTACTCAAGAAATTATCACAATTAATATCTTCTTTAATAATTATTAAAGGAGAATCTGTTAGGACATCTTTTATTAAGGCATCTGTCCTGTGGGTATTTAAGATTGTTACAAAGGATGCAAGAATGTCATCTATAATAATTTTGTTTAGTACATCTGTCAGACTTTTAGTTTGTTTAGTCCAATCATATTGACTTGTAGGCATAGTTCTGTCTTTTGTGCTGAATCCTTTTTCATAAAGTGTTTGGACTATTCTTTGGGTTATATTTTGATATAAAAAAGAACAAATCTCTGTCTCTAAAAATGACAAACTTCTTTTAGTTCCATAGATTCTTTCTTTATTAGTATCCTGTAAGATAGTGACCTTATAGGGGAAATCAATTTCTTTCGGGATAAAGAGTAGGATAGGATTAAAAGATACATTAATTACATTAGTTTTAATAACTTCAACACATATATCTTTATACACATGATTAATTAATTCTTTTTCATTGGCCTGAATTAATCTGTCTTGTATACACTTCATGTTACGACTACCTAAGTCTGTTAATGTTACTTCTGTTAAAGAAATTTCTTTATTAATAATTTCTGTATTCCTATTTTGAAAAATAACTCTGTTAATTAAACTCAAAGAATTCTGTCTATTGCCATCATCTTTTAAGAAAGGTAAATCTATCACGTGTTTAGAACTTTCTTTTAAATTTATTAATTCTTCCGCAATATTTTGTACATCTGTGTCAGTAGAATTATCTTCTTTAATTTCTTTAATTTCTTGTTTTACCGTTTTTGCTTCTGTCCTTAAGTCTTGTAGAGTTACTGATTCTATCTCTACTTTATCTTTTTCCTTTTTTATCTTCTCTTGCTTGTCTTTTTCTTTTTTGGCTCTTTCTTCTTTTCTGCATTCTGTAACATGGTGTCCATATTTCTTACATCTAATACAAGCTATAGGTATATCTATGGAATCTTTTAATTTTAGTAAATAGTCTTTTTTGTCTTGATTAGGTAGATTATCTATCAATTTCATTATTATGTCTTTTTGTTTTCTTTTTCTTTTATTAATTTTAAGTGGGTTGGTTGATTTTAGTTCTTCCTTTTTCTTTACTTGATCTATCTCTTTTTGACTAATATTAAATATTTCCATTAATTTATTTATTGTATCTCTTTCAAATTCTAATTTACTTATTTGTTTAGCAATTTTATTCTGTCGAGCACATTGCTTTTTAGTGTGACCATATTCCTTACATTTATGACAAATAGTATGTTTAACTTGTCTGTCAGTATTCTCATTATCTGATACATCAGTAGTATTTAAAACTGCTATTTCTTTTTCTTTATTTGTATCTAAAGGTGAATTTAGAATTTCCATCTTTCTTTTTAATTCTGAGAAATTGTTATCTATCATAGATTTCTCAATTAATTTTAGTCTTTCATCAATTGCCTCTTTTAGACTACCAGTATTATTAATTTTCCTTCTATTGTTGACTTCTTTTGCTTTTACTACACTATCACTATTCTCCTTTTTTAAACGATTATTTTTTTCTTTCCTACCTTTGTTGACTAATTCTCTTTCTTTTAGTCTATCTCTTTCTATTTCTTCTTTTGGCTCTAGCTTTGTCCGTATCACTTGTATTGAACTAGCTTTTTGTTTTTCCATCACTTCTTTTGGACTACTATTATTAGTTTTCCAACAACTGTTGACTATTTCTTTAGCTTTTGTTCTTTCTTGTTTTTCTTCTACTTCTATCTTCCTACGCAGGGGTTCTTTAACAACATGTTCTTTTCCTACATCTTCTTTTGTCTCTAGCTTTTTATTATGTTGTCTTTCAATTATCTCTTGGTCTTTTACTATGTCATCTTCCTTGACATTTTGTCTTTCTATTACTTTTATCATTTCTTTTACCATTCCTTCTTTTATTATTCCTTTATCTTTTTTGTCTTTATCTATTATGTCTTTAGCACTTATTTCTTTCATGGGGTTCTTTTCTTCTACACGTGTTACACTTTCTTTACTTGGGTTAGTTTTCCTATCAACTCTCTTGTCGGCTGCTTTTAATGTCTGTGAGTCTATTTCTTTAGCTTTTATACGTGTTGATATTTCCTTAATTAGGTTAGTTTTCCTGTCAACATTTCTGTCAGTCACATTTAGAGTCTGTGAGTCTATTTCTTTATCTTTAACTGCTATAGGTATAACTCCGTCAGTTACTTTTGAATTTTCTAAAAAGCTAACTTTTCTGCTGTCTATCATATTTACTAACTTGTCGATACTTTTTGAATTATGGCCTTGACTATTATGCCAATTATCTGTCACAGTATTAATTAAAGGTGATCTTTGATGGGGTTCAAATCCTCTTTCTTTTTCTAAAGGTGAATTTAAAACTTTCATTTTCTCATAGAGGTCCAAAAAACTATCATTTTTTCTTTCTGCTTTAGCATATAACGTAGATCTTTCATCATTTTCTATAGATTCTAATTTTTTGTTAATCATTTCTAAGAAGCTGTGTCTATTAGTCTGTTGGTTGATTTTATCTCCTGTTAATATACTCCAATTTTTTGTGTTATTATTATAATCATAATTATAATCATCCATATCACTGTCGGAATCAGAATCTGTTTCATAATCCATATTACTGTTAGACCAATTATTGTCTATATCTCTCATGCTATAACCTTCATCATAATCTATATCATCATAGTCCATGTTTCAAATTAGTGTGTGCCTAGCCTAAGTGTGAACAAGCAAACAGATTATGAGCTAATAAATGTATTTATTCTCTTTCTAAGCAATTAATAATTACTGGCGGAACTATTACTAACCACCGGTATCCTTGCTATCGGGACCACCTCCTCGGGAAACTCCATTGCGGGACCACCCAAACAACGCCTGTCCGTCGGCTAACAAAACGGGCTGACCAACGCGAAACTATGATTTGCCAACGAGTGTGAGGCTGACCAACGCTATCAAGGAGCAAGTAGTGGCTATACAGTAATATAAGTTCCTAGTAACTTCTTAATTGCAAAGAAATAAAACTCATACATTTTTTAAGCTGTTAATTTCTATTTGTAAATCTGTCACAGTTGTAGGTTTATTGAATTTAAATCTGTCCGTAATTTCTGAAAAGTTATAGGTTGACTTATAATCTCTCAAATCTATTTCAGGTTTGTCAATTTGAGTTAAGGATTCTTTTAATTTAGATAGATAATCCTTCCTAGTCTGTGAATCCGAGAGTTTATCTATTAATTCTATTATTATATCTTCTTGTTTAGTTAAAACACACATTTTTAATTTTCTTTTACAATAACAGTTATCAGGATTATTTCAATTACATAATTTAATTTTCTCATTATCTGAAGAAGTATCTGTCGATGACGAGGTTATATCACAATTATCTATCTGGTGGATTTCATTATCTGTTTGCTCGCTATCAGTCTGTTCTAATATACTGATTAATCTATCTTTTATTTTTCCTGATAAGTCAAGTTTATTTATCTTTCTTTGAAAGTTACAATATCTACTAGTGTGTCCTTTTTTCCCACATTTGAAGCAAGTAATGTCTTTATATCTGTCACTTTTCTTTCTTTTGGACTCTTCTTTCTTTTCTTTAGTCCTACCTTTATGATATCTTCTATTATTGTTCTTGTATCTATCCGTATCTTTCTTTTCTTTTGTTCTTTTCCTAGATGGAGCAATCAATGGTTCAAAGCCATATTGCTCACAAAAGGTTCCTAATTCTTTTTTAGCAAATCTTTTTTCTTTTTCTATTTGATTTTTTAGCCTTAAATCATTACATAACCATAAACCTGTTTTATTAATTGAAGATATTATGTCTCCATAAGTTAAGCCAGGATAGTCTATAGTTCCTTCATTATTGGCTATATCAAGTCTAACTTTTTGAGCAAAGAAATAAGGCAAGCCAGCAATAAATTTTTCTTTCCAATAGGATTGTTGACAATCATTTCTACTTAAAACTTTTGAAATGAAAACATCTTTATACCATCTGAAATCTGAAAGTTGTGGACATCTTAAATTAATCAAAACATCTGAAGCTCTTTCTTTATATTGATTAGGATCTCCAACAAAATGTTTGGTTATGGTGAAAATTAAAGTATTAACTGCATCCTGTGAAGGTTGTCTATCTGTCATTATAACACTTCCATCTGTTTCTCTTTTAACTGCTGATAATATTTCATTTCTGTCATCATTATTTAAATAATGATCCCACCAGCCTTTCAATTGGCCAGTAAAACCAGTGACAATTAAATGAGCTATCTGGTGATCCTGTTTTCCATGATTTTTATAAACATTAGTGAGTAAAGTCATTTCATGTAAAAGGTTTATTATCTCATATTCTGACATTCCGTCAATATTCCATTCATAAATTAAGTCTGGTGAGTAAGATGAATTAACATAAGTATGTCTTTCTTCAAATTGTAAATCAGGAGGAGTGGGTTTAGGATACCAATTCTTTCTGGGGTATAGGTCATCAATTCTTCCTTTTTTACGATCTTGCGATGAAGATGCTAAAGCTAATTTATTAATTTGTAATTGATCTGTAAATTGTGATTCTAAATTATCTACATCTGATAAGTCTGTCAAATTTGTCAATCGACTGTCTTCTGATTCTTCATCCTCTGAAGAGTCAGTTCGTCCTAGCGTTATAATATTCTTATTTTTTAATGGCTCCATCTCCTTTAATGATTCTAGTTTCATTAAGTCTAGTTTTTTATTTATTTCATTAAGTAGATTATCAGTTCTTTCTGTCTTGGGCTTCTTTAAAGGTGCTCTAAGGTGAGAAGGTATCTCATGAGGGATAAATAAAGGAGTATTGGACTCATTTTCTTTTTTTATGGAAGTGGAAGAGGGTGTTATTCTGTCTTCTATATCTTGTAGCTTTTGACCAATTATTTTTAGATAAGTATTAGTATAGTTATTCTGCTGAATTATACTATCTAGGTTCTTATTGTCATCACTTAGACTAGGTCTTTTGATTGGAGTAGCCAACACTTGGACCCCACTGTTTTGGTTCAGTATGATTGATTCAAAGGGTGGATAGGTTTGAAAGACTTTCTCATGGTTTTCTGTCTTCGTCCATGACAAAGTTTTTTCTATAACACCTATCTTTTTGTTATAATAGTCCAAAAAGTCAAAGAAACTAAAATGTGTCTGTAAATCTGTCACCATTTCATAATATTTAGCTTTTAAATTATTTCTTTCTTGTTCATTATATTCTTTAAAAAATTGGGTTTTCCTGTCACTATTTTCAGGTTTTAGGTAGTCATGTTTTAATAATTCTTTATCTAAAACAAATTCTTTAGCCAACACATTAATATGTCTATCATCTCTATCATCTGTAAATCCTAATATATCTGTATGGGTAGGAGAATCCGGTTGAGGCTGGGGCTCATAAAGGGCTTGGTGAACATTGGGAGTTGGTTGTGTGGTTTCTGTTGGATAATAGGCTGGTTCAGTCCTTACTGGGGTTCTATTGGTGTTTATAGGTGGAAGATTCTGGGGAGGTAAAGGTCTAGAATCAGAGAAAGGTGTTCTGGGGGAAAAGGAGCTTCTAGGGGTAAACATCATAGGAGTCTTTCTTCCTGTAGAACTTCTAGGTCTTATAAGGCTGTCAGTGTGTCTATCATTACTATTGAAGGAAATGATAACTGTACCATCTGTCTTTTGGGCTATAAAATCTGGTTCAGTGTTTTCTATCTTTGGTGTGGGTGCAATGGCCTCTAGTTGCCATCTTTCAGGAAGGGTTATATCTTTCCATTGTATCTGTTGGGGTACACGAAGTCTACTATTTGATGTTGAGGCTTGGAGAAGGAGAGTATGACCTTTGGGAGAGGGTTCCACCATAGATTCAGGATTTAGAGTGGTTTTCATGAGTTTATAATAAATTCTGTAAATAATAGCTAAAGGTTCTGAGCCTTCTTTCATATAATAACCATTTGTCTTTACATTCAAAGTTAAAGCATCCATAATATTTCTGTCAGTTAGGCTTAAACCAAAATTAGGATAACAATTAAAATATACTGGTCCATTATGTAAACTTGTTTCCATCATTCCTAGGAGTGAATCATTAAATCTTAAATGTCTGTCATCTCTTAAACAAAGTAGAATACTTGTGTTTAAAGCTTCTCTTGTTAATGGTTTTACTGCTACCTGTACTAAACCAACATGTAAAAATGCATATTTTTCTTTATGTCTGTCGATTGAGTCTGTTGAAAATAACTGAATTGTTTCATATTCATTGAATAAAGAGTAAGTTCTTTCTACAGTTTTTATAGTGTAATCTGTCAAAAAGGATAATTTAGAAAAAGAAGTCTGTCTGTAGATTTTATCAATTCTTTCAGTTGGTATATTCCATTTGTTCCAATCTAACAAATTTCTATCTATATCTTGAATGCTATATTCCTCTGAATTGACTATCTTATCATTTTCCATGTTCAAATTAGTGTGTGCCTGACCTAAGTGTGCACTAGCAACAGATGATGAGCGACTAAATATATTCATTCTACTTCCAGGCAATTAATAATTACTGGCGGAACTATTACTAACCACTGGTATCCTTGCTATCGGGACCACCTCCTCGGGAAACTCCATTGCGGGACCACCCAAACAACGCCTGTCCGTCGGCTAACAAAACGGGCTGACCAACGCGAAACTATGATTTGCCAACGAGTGTGAGGCTGACCAACGCTATCAAGGAGCAAGTAGTGGCTATGCAGTAATATAAGTTCCTAGTAACTTCTTAATTGCAAAGAAATAAAACTCATACATCTACCATCCATGGCTCTGATACCATTAACTACCCAGGAGAGAGCACAGCAGTAATATAGAAGCATAAACAATGGTAAAATAGATGATAAAGAAGAAAATAGCAAAACAGATATATTCAAAATAAGTTAAAATAGAGTATGGAATATATAAACTGAAACTGATAAAATCTTACTTGAAAATACTTCTGTCTTTGATTATCTTTGATTATACTTGAAAACAAACTGTCTTTGATACAAGCTTTGAAAATAAACACTGTCTGAAGAGTTACAAGATTACAAAGTAAAATCTGTAAAGGGTTACAAGATTATCTGTTTGGAAGGGAAGGGTTACAAGATTACAAAAGAGGAAGTTACAAAAGTCTTTCTGAGAGGGAAGGCTATTACAAAGTCTTTCTGCGGGAAAGGGAGAGAACTATCTTGGACTTGAGAATTGAAACTTAAAATTGGACCTGTCTTCTGTCTTCGGAGTCTGTCTCTTTATAGATGAAGTGAACCATGGTAAAACTCTAAAAGTAACCTGAGTTAAATAAAGTGAACTCAAGTTAATCTGTCGGCAAGATCTTGAACAGTAAAAGTAAATCTTGAACAGTAGTCTGTCTGAGCTTATCTTATCTTGAACAGTAAATCTTGAACAGTAATCTATCTGTCAGTAAACGCGTGCCAGTGAATATGTGCTATCTTTGTCTGGACTCTGATGCTGTCTTTGTCTGAGCTCTGATATATCCGCATGCTAATAAACAGTAGTGGGGACGTCTGTTTATATCTATCTTTTCGACATCTGTCTGTATCCATCTTTAGTACTATTCAGGACTGGTTTGGATCTGTCTGGATTTATTTGAAAATCGTATTGATGAGCTGTCTGTACTTTCTGTAGTTATTTTGTCTGATAATAGCATGTCATTTTGAGAATCCTTTCTGATCACAACTTGAATACATTTTCATGTATTCTTGAAGGGATATTATCTTTATTAAGATGCCTTCATGCTTTGACTGAAATCTGTTTAAAGATTTCTATTTTGGCAAAATATGGTCTGTGAATGTAGCCTTAGAATGGCTATCTTGCTTGCCAGGCAATTGACCGTTAATTTTAAAATTAACTAATTAAAGCCAGTGCAACAATATCTTGTAAGGGAGTATTATTTGAGAGTAAAAGTCATGATCAAGGCAAATATGGTAAAGTCAAAGGAGATGTGGAAAAAGGGGAGGGGGGTACGTAAGAAACTAGATACAAAAGAAGAAGTAGGAAGTTAGTTACAAAATTGAAAAGAAGATTAGGTTGTTGAAGACTTTTTTTTTTTTTTTTTTTTTTTATATATATATATTTTTATATATGTATGTACTTAGATGCTACTACTACTGGGTAGCATAGTTTCATCTATCATTGGATTTGTAGGACTCTCATCATCTATTACTGGTGCAATTTTATTAACACTTGTGTCTTTTGAGATGGAAATTTCTTTCAATAAGTATATATCTTTGGGGATTGGTGGTAAGAGAAACTTAAAAAATACTTCTGTTTCTAAAATATTAGTATATATTCCATTATCTGTCGTGAAAAATGGGTAAAGTAAAGCCAAAAAAGGATTTCCTAGTATAACTTTAGAGGACAACTTATCTGTCAAGAAGAAAGGTGTTCTGAGATTAATTCCATTATTATGTATGTATACCTTAGTTAATTTATTATTTATTTTAAGTCTATCACCATTGGCCTGGGTTAATCTGTCTGTTGTTGATTCATAATATTTAGAAGGTATTAATCCTTCTTGTATACAATTCATATCAGCACCTGAATCAACAAGAGCAATAACTGTCAATGAGAATTCTTTATTAATAACCAAGGTTATTTCAGTGTACCATTTCTGGAATATCATTCTGTCAATTATATTTAAAAATTCATCTTCATAATCATTTTTGTGAGAACTTTCTTCGTTATGTCTGTCAAGAGAAGAGGAGTCTATCAAGGGTTTATTATAAAATTCAATTTTATCTTTTATACTAATTACTTGTGCAGCTATTTGGTCAACCATACCTTTTAAGATGAAATTTTCTGATTTTAATTCCTTCAGTTCATTTTTTAAGCTGTTAATTTCTATTTGTAAATCTGTCACAGTTGTAGGTTTATTGAATTTAAATCTGTCCGTAATTTCTGAAAAGTTATAGGTTGACTTATAATCTCTCAAATCTATTTCAGGTTTGTCAATTTGAGTTAAGGATTCTTTTAATTTAGATAGATAATCCTTCCTAGTCTGTGAATCCGAGAGTTTATCTATTAATTCTATTATTATATCTTCTTGTTTAGTTAAAACACACATTTTTAATTTTCTTTTACAATAACAGTTATCAGGATTATTTCAATTACATAATTTAATTTTCTCATTATCTGAAGAAGTATCTGTCGATGACGAGGTTATATCACAATTATCTATCTGGTGGATTTCATTATCTGTTTGCTCGCTATCAGTCTGTTCTAATATACTGATTAATCTATCTTTTATTTTTCCTGATAAGTCAAGTTTATTTATCTTTCTTTGAAAGTTACAATATCTACTAGTGTGTCCTTTTTTCCCACATTTGAAGCAAGTAATGTCTTTATATCTGTCACTTTTCTTTCTTTTGGACTCTTCTTTCTTTTCTTTAGTCCTACCTTTATGATATCTTCTATTATTGTTCTTGTATCTATCCGTATCTTTCTTTTCTTTTGTTCTTTTCCTAGATGGAGCAATCAATGGTTCAAAGCCATATTGCTCACAAAAGGTTCCTAATTCTTTTTTAGCAAATCTTTTTTCTTTTTCTATTTGATTTTTTAGCCTTAAATCATTACATAACCATAAACCTGTTTTATTAATTGAAGATATTATGTCTCCATAAGTTAAGCCAGGATAGTCTATAGTTCCTTCATTATTGGCTATATCAAGTCTAACTTTTTGAGCAAAGAAATAAGGCAAGCCAGCAATAAATTTTTCTTTCCAATAGGATTGTTGACAATCATTTCTACTTAAAACTTTTGAAATGAAAACATCTTTATACCATCTGAAATCTGAAAGTTGTGGACATCTTAAATTAATCAAAACATCTGAAGCTCTTTCTTTATATTGATTAGGATCTCCAACAAAATGTTTGGTTATGGTGAAAATTAAAGTATTAACTGCATCCTGTGAAGGTTGTCTATCTGTCATTATAACACTTCCATCTGTTTCTCTTTTAACTGCTGATAATATTTCATTTCTGTCATCATTATTTAAATAATGATCCCACCAGCCTTTCAATTGGCCAGTAAAACCAGTGACAATTAAATGAGCTATCTGGTGATCCTGTTTTCCATGATTTTTATAAACATTAGTGAGTAAAGTCATTTCATGTAAAAGGTTTATTATCTCATATTCTGACATTCCGTCAATATTCCATTCATAAATTAAGTCTGGTGAGTAAGATGAATTAACATAAGTATGTCTTTCTTCAAATTGTAAATCAGGAGGAGTGGGTTTAGGATACCAATTCTTTCTGGGGTATAGGTCATCAATTCTTCCTTTTTTACGATCTTGCGATGAAGATGCTAAAGCTAATTTATTAATTTGTAATTGATCTGTAAATTGTGATTCTAAATTATCTACATCTGATAAGTCTGTCAAATTTGTCAATCGACTGTCTTCTGATTCTTCATCCTCTGAAGAGTCAGTTCGTCCTAGCGTTATAATATTCTTATTTTTTAATGGCTCCATCTCCTTTAATGATTCTAGTTTCATTAAGTCTAGTTTTTTATTTATTTCATTAAGTAGATTATCAGTTCTTTCTGTCTTGGGCTTCTTTAAAGGTGCTCTAAGGTGAGAAGGTATCTCATGAGGGATAAATAAAGGAGTATTGGACTCATTTTCTTTTTTTATGGAAGTGGAAGAGGGTGTTATTCTGTCTTCTATATCTTGTAGCTTTTGACCAATTATTTTTAGATAAGTATTAGTATAGTTATTCTGCTGAATTATACTATCTAGGTTCTTATTGTCATCACTTAGACTAGGTCTTTTGATTGGAGTAGCCAACACTTGGACCCCACTGTTTTGGTTCAGTATGATTGATTCAAAGGGTGGATAGGTTTGAAAGACTTTCTCATGGTTTTCTGTCTTCGTCCATGACAAAGTTTTTTCTATAACACCTATCTTTTTGTTATAATAGTCCAAAAAGTCAAAGAAACTAAAATGTGTCTGTAAATCTGTCACCATTTCATAATATTTAGCTTTTAAATTATTTCTTTCTTGTTCATTATATTCTTTAAAAAATTGGGTTTTCCTGTCACTATTTTCAGGTTTTAGGTAGTCATGTTTTAATAATTCTTTATCTAAAACAAATTCTTTAGCCAACACATTAATATGTCTATCATCTCTATCATCTGTAAATCCTAATATATCTGTATGGGTAGGAGAATCCGGTTGAGGCTGGGGCTCATAAAGGGCTTGGTGAACATTGGGAGTTGGTTGTGTGGTTTCTGTTGGATAATAGGCTGGTTCAGTCCTTACTGGGGTTCTATTGGTGTTTATAGGTGGAAGATTCTGGGGAGGTAAAGGTCTAGAATCAGAGAAAGGTGTTCTGGGGGAAAAGGAGCTTCTAGGGGTAAACATCATAGGAGTCTTTCTTCCTGTAGAACTTCTAGGTCTTATAAGGCTGTCAGTGTGTCTATCATTACTATTGAAGGAAATGATAACTGTACCATCTGTCTTTTGGGCTATAAAATCTGGTTCAGTGTTTTCTATCTTTGGTGTGGGTGCAATGGCCTCTAGTTGCCATCTTTCAGGAAGGGTTATATCTTTCCATTGTATCTGTTGGGGTACACGAAGTCTACTATTTGATGTTGAGGCTTGGAGAAGGAGAGTATGACCTTTGGGAGAGGGTTCCACCATAGATTCAGGATTTAGAGTGGTTTTCATGAGTTTATAATAAATTCTGTAAATAATAGCTAAAGGTTCTGAGCCTTCTTTCATATAATAACCATTTGTCTTTACATTCAAAGTTAAAGCATCCATAATATTTCTGTCAGTTAGGCTTAAACCAAAATTAGGATAACAATTAAAATATACTGGTCCATTATGTAAACTTGTTTCCATCATTCCTAGGAGTGAATCATTAAATCTTAAATGTCTGTCATCTCTTAAACAAAGTAGAATACTTGTGTTTAAAGCTTCTCTTGTTAATGGTTTTACTGCTACCTGTACTAAACCAACATGTAAAAATGCATATTTTTCTTTATGTCTGTCGATTGAGTCTGTTGAAAATAACTGAATTGTTTCATATTCATTGAATAAAGAGTAAGTTCTTTCTACAGTTTTTATAGTGTAATCTGTCAAAAAGGATAATTTAGAAAAAGAAGTCTGTCTGTAGATTTTATCAATTCTTTCAGTTGGTATATTCCATTTGTTCCAATCTAACAAATTTCTATCTATATCTTGAATGCTATATTCCTCTGAATTGACTATCTTATCATTTTCCATGTTCAAATTAGTGTGTGCCTGACCTAAGTGTGCACTAGCAACA
This sequence comes from Quercus ilex subsp. ballota, assembly GCA_032727855.1. Taxonomy (NCBI): domain Eukaryota; kingdom Viridiplantae; phylum Streptophyta; class Magnoliopsida; order Fagales; family Fagaceae; genus Quercus; species Quercus ilex. The sequence goes on from CM064909.1 coordinate 34,911,311, forward strand.
GATGATGAGCGACTAAATATATTCATTCTACTTCCAGGCAATTAATAATTACTGGCGGAACTATTACTAACCACTGGTATCCTTGCTATCGGGACCACCTCCTCGGGAAACTCCATTGCGGGACCACCCAAACAACGCCTGTCCGTCGGCTAACAAAACGGGCTGACCAACGCGAAACTATGATTTGCCAACGAGTGTGAGGCTGACCAACGCTATCAAGGAGCAAGTAGTGGCTATGCAGTAATATAAGTTCCTAGTAACTTCTTAATTGCAAAGAAATAAAACTCATACATCTACCATCCATGGCTCTGATACCATTAACTACCCAGGAGAGAGCACAGCAGTAATATAGAAGCATAAACAATGGTAAAATAGATGATAAAGAAGAAAATAGCAAAACAGATATATTCAAAATAAGTTAAAATAGAGTATGGAATATATAAACTGAAACTGATAAAATCTTACTTGAAAATACTTCTGTCTTTGATTATCTTTGATTATACTTGAAAACAAACTGTCTTTGATACAAGCTTTGAAAATAAACACTGTCTGAAGAGTTACAAGATTACAAAGTAAAATCTGTAAAGGGTTACAAGATTATCTGTTTGGAAGGGAAGGGTTACAAGATTACAAAAGAGGAAGTTACAAAAGTCTTTCTGAGAGGGAAGGCTATTACAAAGTCTTTCTGCGGGAAAGGGAGAGAACTATCTTGGACTTGAGAATTGAAACTTAAAATTGGACCTGTCTTCTGTCTTCGGAGTCTGTCTCTTTATAGATGAAGTGAACCATGGTAAAACTCTAAAAGTAACCTGAGTTAAATAAAGTGAACTCAAGTTAATCTGTCGGCAAGATCTTGAACAGTAAAAGTAAATCTTGAACAGTAGTCTGTCTGAGCTTATCTTATCTTGAACAGTAAATCTTGAACAGTAATCTATCTGTCAGTAAACGCGTGCCAGTGAATATGTGCTATCTTTGTCTGGACTCTGATGCTGTCTTTGTCTGAGCTCTGATATATCCGCATGCTAATAAACAGTAGTGGGGACGTCTGTTTATATCTATCTTTTCGACATCTGTCTGTATCCATCTTTAGTACTATTCAGGACTGGTTTGGATCTGTCTGGATTTATTTGAAAATCGTATTGATGAGCTGTCTGTACTTTCTGTAGTTATTTTGTCTGATAATAGCATGTCATTTTGAGAATCCTTTCTGATCACAACTTGAATACATTTTCATGTATTCTTGAAGGGATATTATCTTTATTAAGATGCCTTCATGCTTTGACTGAAATCTGTTTAAAGATTTCTATTTTGGCAAAATATGGTCTGTGAATGTAGCCTTAGAATGGCTATCTTGCTTGCCAGGCAATTGACCGTTAATTTTAAAATTAACTAATTAAAGCCAGTGCAACAATATCTTGTAAGGGAGTATTATTTGAGAGTAAAAGTCATGATCAAGGCAAATATGGTAAAGTCAAAGGAGATGTGGAAAAAGGGGAGGGGGGTACGTAAGAAACTAGATACAAAAGAAGAAGTAGGAAGTTAGTTACAAAATTGAAAAGAAGATTAGGTTGTTGAAGACTTTTTTTTTTTTTTTTTTTTTTTTTTTTATATATATTTTTATATATGTATGTACTTAGATGCTACTACTACTGGGTAGCATAGTTTCATCTATCATTGGATTTGTAGGACTCTCATCATCTATTACTGGTGCAATTTTATTAACACTTGTGTCTTTTGAGATGGAAATTTCTTTCAATAAGTATATATCTTTGGGGATTGGTGGTAAGAGAAACTTAAAAAATACTTCTGTTTCTAAAATATTAGTATATATTCCATTATCTGTCGTGAAAAATGGGTAAAGTAAAGCCAAAAAAGGATTTCCTAGTATAACTTTAGAGGACAACTTATCTGTCAAGAAGAAAGGTGTTCTGAGATTAATTCCATTATTATGTATGTATACCTTAGTTAATTTATTATTTATTTTAAGTCTATCACCATTGGCCTGGGTTAATCTGTCTGTTGTTGATTCATAATATTTAGAAGGTATTAATCCTTCTTGTATACAATTCATATCAGCACCTGAATCAACAAGAGCAATAACTGTCAATGAGAATTCTTTATTAATAACCAAGGTTATTTCAGTGTACCATTTCTGGAATATCATTCTGTCAATTATATTTAAAAATTCATCTTCATAATCATTTTTGTGAGAACTTTCTTCGTTATGTCTGTCAAGAGAAGAGGAGTCTATCAAGGGTTTATTATAAAATTCAATTTTATCTTTTATACTAATTACTTGTGCAGCTATTTGGTCAACCATACCTTTTAAGATGAAATTTTCTGATTTTAATTCCTTCAGTTCATTTTTTAAGCTGTTAATTTCTATTTGTAAATCTGTCACAGTTGTAGGTTTATTGAATTTAAATCTGTCCGTAATTTCTGAAAAGTTATAGGTTGACTTATAATCTCTCAAATCTATTTCAGGTTTGTCAATTTGAGTTAAGGATTCTTTTAATTTAGATAGATAATCCTTCCTAGTCTGTGAATCCGAGAGTTTATCTATTAATTCTATTATTATATCTTCTTGTTTAGTTAAAACACACATTTTTAATTTTCTTTTACAATAACAGTTATCAGGATTATTGCAATTACATAATTTAATTTTCTCATTATCTGAAGAAGTATCTGTCGATGACGAGGTTATATCACAATTATCTATCTGGTGGATTTCATTATCTGTTTGCTCGCTATCAGTCTGTTCTAATATACTGATTAATCTATCTTTTATTTTTCCTGATAAGTCAAGTTTATTTATCTTTCTTTGAAAGTTACAATATCTACTAGTGTGTCCTTTTTTCCCACATTTGAAGCAAGTAATGTCTTTATATCTGTCACTTTTCTTTCTTTTGGACTCTTCTTTCTTTTCTTTAGTCCTACCTTTATGATATCTTCTATTATTGTTCTTGTATCTATCCGTATCTTTCTTTTCTTTTGTTCTTTTCCTAGATGGAGCAATCAATGGTTCAAAGCCATATTGCTCACAAAAGGTTCCTAATTCTTTTTTAGCAAATCTTTTTTCTTTTTCTATTTGATTTTTTAGCCTTAAATCATTACATAACCATAAACCTGTTTTATTAATTGAAGATATTATGTCTCCATAAGTTAAGCCAGGATAGTCTATAGTTCCTTCATTATTGGCTATATCAAGTCTAACTTTTTGAGCAAAGAAATAAGGCAAGCCAGCAATAAATTTTTCTTTCCAATAGGATTGTTGACAATCATTTCTACTTAAAACTTTTGAAATGAAAACATCTTTATACCATCTGAAATCTGAAAGTTGTGGACATCTTAAATTAATCAAAACATCTGAAGCTCTTTCTTTATATTGATTAGGATCTCCAACAAAATGTTTGGTTATGGTGAAAATTAAAGTATTAACTGCATCCTGTGAAGGTTGTCTATCTGTCATTATAACACTTCCATCTGTTTCTCTTTTAACTGCTGATAATATTTCATTTCTGTCATCATTATTTAAATAATGATCCCACCAGCCTTTCAATTGGCCAGTAAAACCAGTGACAATTAAATGAGCTATCTGGTGATCCTGTTTTCCATGATTTTTATAAACATTAGTGAGTAAAGTCATTTCATGTAAAAGGTTTATTATCTCATATTCTGACATTCCGTCAATATTCCATTCATAAATTAAGTCTGGTGAGTAAGATGAATTAACATAAGTATGTCTTTCTTCAAATTGTAAATCAGGAGGAGTGGGTTTAGGATACCAATTCTTTCTGGGGTATAGGTCATCAATTCTTCCTTTTTTACGATCTTGCGATGAAGATGCTAAAGCTAATTTATTAATTTGTAATTGATCTGTAAATTGTGATTCTAAATTATCTACATCTGATAAGTCTGTCAAATTTGTCAATCGACTGTCTTCTGATTCTTCATCCTCTGAAGAGTCAGTTCGTCCTAGCGTTATAATATTCTTATTTTTTAATGGCTCCATCTCCTTTAATGATTCTAGTTTCATTAAGTCTAGTTTTTTATTTATTTCATTAAGTAGATTATCAGTTCTTTCTGTCTTGGGCTTCTTTAAAGGTGCTCTAAGGTGAGAAGGTATCTCATGAGGGATAAATAAAGGAGTATTGGACTCATTTTCTTTTTTTATGGAAGTGGAAGAGGGTGTTATTCTGTCTTCTATATCTTGTAGCTTTTGACCAATTATTTTTAGATAAGTATTAGTATAGTTATTCTGCTGAATTATACTATCTAGGTTCTTATTGTCATCACTTAGACTAGGTCTTTTGATTGGAGTAGCCAACACTTGGACCCCACTGTTTTGGTTCAGTATGATTGATTCAAAGGGTGGATAGGTTTGAAAGACTTTCTCATGGTTTTCTGTCTTCGTCCATGACAAAGTTTTTTCTATAACACCTATCTTTTTGTTATAATAGTCCAAAAAGTCAAAGAAACTAAAATGTGTCTGTAAATCTGTCACCATTTCATAATATTTAGCTTTTAAATTATTTCTTTCTTGTTCATTATATTCTTTAAAAAATTGGGTTTTCCTGTCACTATTTTCAGGTTTTAGGTAGTCATGTTTTAATAATTCTTTATCTAAAACAAATTCTTTAGCCAACACATTAATATGTCTATCATCTCTATCATCTGTAAATCCTAATATATCTGTATGGGTAGGAGAATCCGGTTGAGGCTGGGGCTCATAAAGGGCTTGGTGAACATTGGGAGTTGGTTGTGTGGTTTCTGTTGGATAATAGGCTGGTTCAGTCCTTACTGGGGTTCTATTGGTGTTTATAGGTGGAAGATTCTGGGGAGGTAAAGGTCTAGAATCAGAGAAAGGTGTTCTGGGGGAAAAGGAGCTTCTAGGGGTAAACATCATAGGAGTCTTTTTTCCTGTAGAACTTCTAGGTCTTATAAGGCTGTCAGTGTGTCTATCATTACTATTGAAGGAAATGATAACTGTACCATCTGTCTTTTGGGCTATAAAATCTGGTTCAGTGTTTTCTATCTTTGGTGTGGGTGCAATGGCCTCTAGTTGCCATCTTTCAGGAAGGGTTATATCTTTCCATTGTATCTGTTGGGGTACACGAAGTCTACTATTTGATGTTGAGGCTTGGAGAAGGAGAGTATGACCTTTGGGAGAGGGTTCCACCATAGATTCAGGATTTAGAGTGGTTTTCATGAGTTTATAATAAATTCTGTAAATAATAGCTAAAGGTTCTGAGCCTTCTTTCATATAATAACCATTTGTCTTTACATTCAAAGTTAAAGCATCCATAATATTTCTGTCAGTTAGGCTTAAACCAAAATTAGGATAACAATTAAAATATACTGGTCCATTATGTAAACTTGTTTCCATCATTCCTAGGAGTGAATCATTAAATCTTAAATGTCTGTCATCTCTTAAACAAAGTAGAATACTTGTGTTTAAAGCTTCTCTTGTTAATGGTTTTACTGCTACCTGTACTAAACCAACATGTAAAAATGCATATTTTTCTTTATGTCTGTCGATTGAGTCTGTTGAAAATAACTGAATTGTTTCATATTCATTGAATAAAGAGTAAGTTCTTTCTACAGTTTTTATAGTGTAATCTGTCAAAAAGGATAATTTAGAAAAAGAAGTCTGTCTGTAGATTTTATCAATTCTTTCAGTTGGTATATTCCATTTGTTCCAATCTAACAAATTTCTATCTATATCTTGAATGCTATATTCCTCTGAATTGACTATCTTATCATTTTCCATGTTCAAATTAGTGTGTGCCTGACCTAAGTGTGCACTAGCAACAGATGATGAGCGACTAAATATATTCATTCTACTTCCAGGCAATTAATAATTACTGGCGGAACTATTACTAACCACTGGTATCCTTGCTATCGGGACCACCTCCTCGGGAAACTCCATTGCGGGACCACCCAAACAACGCCTGTCCGTCGGCTAACAAAACGGGCTGACCAACGCGAAACTATGATTTGCCAACGAGTGTGAGGCTGACCAACGCTATCAAGGAGCAAGTAGTGGCTATGCAGTAATATAAGTTCCTAGTAACTTCTTAATTGCAAAGAAATAAAACTCATACATCTACCATCTATGGCTCTGATACCATTAACTACCCAGGAGAGAGCACAGCAGTAATATAGAAGCATAAACAATGGTAAAATAGATACCATTAACTACCCAGGAGAGAGCACAGCAGTAATATAGAAGCATAAACAATGGTAAAATAGATGATAAAGAAGAAAATAGCAAAACAGATATATTCAAAATAACTAAAAGTTTTCTATAACCCATACTTTTATTCTTACCGTGCCTCCTTTTTGGTACTGATACCATGCAGTATGTTCATGACTTTGCTTACCAATGTCCACCACCGACAATGAATTCTTGTCCTTTTCGTCGCTAATCCCTATGGTTCTCTAGCTATTTTGGTAAGGGCATTCCATATTCTATAGATTCAACGCTACTTTTCTTTTCTTTTCTTTTTTTCTTTTTTTTTATGAACCGAAAATTTTATTAAAAAAGAAGACAAAACTACAACATTCTGCTGGACTCTTTCAAAATAATTGAAGAGAAACAGTCCGGGCTGATTCAACGCCACTTAGCTAAGGAGTGGGCTGATTCAGCGCTACTTGTGAGTAGTACTTCGACGAACTTTTATTCATTTTTTTTTTTTTTTTTGGGTAAAAGCTTTTTTCTTACCTTTGGTAAGTACTAGTGCGCTTTGGGACCCAATACTTTTTTTTTTTCACTTTCTTTTTAGAGAAAGTTAGAAACTGGGACCCGATTCTTTGGAATTTGGACATGACTCATGTGACTCATGTCACAAGACTACGTTTATCAACGACTCTCATCAGAGAAAGTTATTGAAACATTAAAAAAAAAAAAAAAAAAAAAAAAAAAAACCTGCTCATCTCAAAATTATTAATAGTGGGAAAAAAAATTTAATATCAATAAATATTGGTAAAAATTAGTATAAATTTGGTCGACTTAAATATTGTAAAAAATGATACTAAATTTTTTATATATTTAGCATTTCTCCCCCGTCAATTGCTACATATGCAGCTCTTTCCAGTTATCTGCTCACAGCCATTGAGTCCCTAGCTAATCTGGTAGGAAAATTTATATTGCTTACGTATATGATACACACTCAGCTTCTTGAACTAAAATCATGACTTAAAAGTTACAATTTCCTTTCTACTTTAAATTATGACTTATATGCAAAAGTGGTGAGTATCTGTATAGAGCGTGTAAAGTGACCTTGTGAAATAGACAAACACCACATAATCCGGTAATCCTTGCGTGGTCTTGCTTGGGAAACTACTTGATGCTCAATTATTATATGCTTAACCAACTAGATATATTACAGTTATTCTCTCTCTCACCCACACCTTCCTTTCTCTTAATAGAGAAGAGAAGATAAGGTGAACAGGACAGGAGTAAGAGTTGAGTCCAATGCTCTAGAACCATTAGAATCTGAACACATGTCCAAACCAATTCCCAAAAAATTCCATTGCACAGAGCACTAAACTTGAGATGTTCCGGTGAATGATATTTGCAGTTACAGTCGCACATGCATCACTTCTTTGAAAGCGGTCCATGCTTTGCACGATGTATCTCCATACGAAGGCAATAAACTCTAATGTCCTGAATCCAGGTAAGTTCTAGCTGGAAGGAAACTGAATAATGTGTGTATATGCAAACATAAAAAATAAAGTATGAGAAGTCTCCCAAACTGTTATTTCCTTAGCAAAATAAGGAGTGCTGGCATTTGACAAAGAAAAGTACATAAATTAAACGAAATTCAAGCAAGGGCACAATTACATAGATACTAAAATCTCGATTGCTAGTTAATAGCAAGTACATCATTTTTGGTGTCTCTTCCATAACTGAGTCACTTCAGCCAGTGATTTTGTAGACGACCCTTCAAGGCTCATAGTCTTTTCAGCTGCATCCTTTAGTTCTTTCATTTTGCTCCGAAACAATTTTCCTTCTTCTCCCTCCATTAGACCTCTAGCATAGTTTGCAATGTCTTTGCGTCCCACAAGGCCCTCATCATTCACTTTGACCCTCGATGCAACCTTCAAATCATCAGCTACCAATACAGCATTCATTCTTTGCTCTGCATAGAGTGGCCATGCAATCATGGGCACACCATGTACAATACTCTCTAAGGTTGAGTTCCACCCACAATGGGTCAAGAACCCCCCGGTTGAGCCATGACTCAAGACCTGGACTTGAGGAGCCCAAGAGGGCACCACTAGACCCACCTCTTTTGTCCTCTCCAAGAACCCTTTGGGAAGAAAATCAAAAGGGTCATTAATGCTCTGAACACTAAAATAAGTGGCATTGGCTGCTTTTTCATGTGGGCTCCTTACAACCCAAAGAAATCTTTGTCCACTCATTTCAAGTCCTAAGGCCAATTCGTTTAGTTGCTCACGTGAAAGAGTCCCACCACTACCAAATGAAACATACAAAACTGACCCACGTGGCTGTTTATCCAACCATCTCAAGCACTCAGCGCCAGACTCATCAACCACAATATCTGAACCGGACTTAATTAGCGGTCCAATTGGGTAAACCAGTGGCCTACCCTCTCCTCTTTCCATCAAAGCTTTAAAAGCACCAGGCTCCAAATCCATGAAGCTATTGACCATAATTCCAGCAGCAAGAGGGTGCTGTTTGCAACAGCGTAGAACTATTTTGTAACATTCATTCTGTCTATCTTGAATCGGGTCTATCAGATCACTCCCATGGAGAGGTACACACCCAGGTAATTTGACCGGTTCAGGCAAGTCTCTATACTCACATGAGAACTTTTGATCAAGCTCTGGTAAATAAAAGACTGACAACAAAGCCATTGCTGTTGTAGGGAAAAATATGTAAGACGAAACACCGAATTCTTTAGCAACATCAAAGGCTTCCGTACCAAATAAATCAACCACCAAGGCCACTAGCCGAATTGACTCCGCTAAGACCTTCAACGAGTCTCGTAGAGCAGGGATGGACCGCGTTAAAGTGAGCCCAATCCGGGTCTCAATTTTAGCATCCTCAGGGAGGTCATCAAAGGTCACAGGAGGAAGAAAGATGGAGGATATGGCATCAGGAAGGGCCTCAAGGACAGTTTTTTGAGGTTTCATGGGTGACCCATCGGTGGTAATAATGAAGGTGACTGAGAAATCGTGGTGGAGGACGAGTCGCTTCGCAAACTCAACAAGTGGGATTAGGTGGCCCATTCCTGGAGTGGGAACAATGGCTACGTTGGGTGGCTTCTGTTGGATGCGTTCCATATTGTTGGGTTTGAGAGTTTAAGGCTTAAAGCTGTGCGCAAACATTCTGCGTTTTAGGGTGAATATATAGATAGAGAATTGGGTTTGGTGGGGGGTGTGTGTGAATACTTTAAAGTTTTTTTATTTTTTATTTTTTTATTGAGTGGTTTAAAAATAAGTTTCATGTGAAATGAAAAGTGATATAACTTATGTACCCAACACGTTCACAACATTTTATAAGTGAAAAATTGTTACTACTTTTAATTTAAATTTTTCACTAAAATTTAGTTTTTATCAATCCATAACAGCCAGTAACAATCTGTTATTTATAATTTATGTGAAAGTATTGTGAACATAATATTTTTTATTAGAAATTGGATAATTATTAGTGTACACACCAAGTGATATTGTTTTTGGATCTTTTTTTTTTTCAAATTATTTGGGGATTTTCTTTAATATTGGAGTATTTTATTTCTATAGTTTAAACTTACACATTTTCTTTTTTTTTTTTTTTTTTTTTTTTTGAGAAACAACTTACACATTTTCTATCTAACTAATTTTATAGACTATTGTTATGTTCATAAAAAAGGAAAATAGCTTGACTTACGCTTGATTCATGTGTCTTCCAATGGAAAAAAAAAAAATTCCCAATTTCAATAACTGTATTAATTTTACTTTTGCGTACTCTTGATGTGGTGGTCACTCTACAAATATAAGTGCTTATGAGGTGGGGGGGGGTAAGGGCTGGGATTCAAGTTTCTAGAAGGGAGCTTTATATATATATACACTTAAATTAAGTTAAAGTATGATTTCTATCTTGTAAAAAAAAAAAAAAACTGTACTAATTTTGAAGATTTTAATATTAATGACACGTTTGGTACATTGAATGGAGATTACAGTATGAATAGTAATCTTTATTACTGGTGTAGGGGAGATAGGCCCAGGAATACATATCCATGTATATGTTGGGCCAGGGGCCAATCTAAGGACATTAAATAGTCTGAGGACGGGTAAATATCTTCCAAAGAATTTGTGTTGGTAAGTAAAGAGGTGAAGTCTGATCAAGGTCATCCAAGAAGATGGTTCGAAGAGGAATGCCTCTTCAACTAAGCAAAGCCGAGGTTAGAAGGTACAGTCTGACATCAAGAGCAATGTTCCGGACAATTCCACTAATGAGGATAAGTCTCAAGAAGGAATAGGATATAGGGAGACTATGAAATATCTAAAGGAAAAACTGCTACCACTGCATTAAATGCTCTACGGCTAACTCTCTGACCACATTAATGAGGAAGTGATACTTGAATAGTAACTTTCAGGCTTACAACTACTATCCAAAGATTTCAGGAAGGAGCCTATAGGACAAGGATGAACACCAACAATCTGGTCTGCACGTGGAAGGTAGAGATGAATGGAGAAGATAATATAAAATGGAAGGGATACCCTAAGAGAAAGGGATTGAGAAATATAGAGTAAAATATTGTAGCAATCAAGAATTGAACTTGTAATATAACTTAAGAAGAATATATAAGAATTGATCTCCTCGAACTGTGCCGATGACGATTTTCTTTAAATTAAATCAGTCTATCTTTCTTTTCTTATCATCTGAATCCATTTTACTTGTTGTCTAATTCATTAAAGCCTAGTTTTTCAACCCACTCTCTACAAATTCATTGTATTGGAATTTTTGGGCCTAAGTTCATTTATCCTTTGGGCTAGGGACTCATATTGCGTCCTTACAATTGGTACCGTCTATGGGAAATTCTGGTGTTGTAGTGATTTCTACGTCCAACTATGGTAGGTTCAAGTTCGAATCTGGCAGAATCTATGGGCTTTCAGCGTCAAGATCACTTTCTTGATCTTGAACAAAGAAGGGACCGGGAGGGAAGTGTGCACACTACCCATACTAGGAACTAGTCTTGGGGTGGGAGCCACATCTTTCATGAGGAGAATGCTAGAAACATGCAGCTGGAGATTGATCATCTGCGGAGGAAGTTGCGCCGTGAACGACGAAGAAAAACTCCCTCAAGGTCTGTTTCTTCTTCTAGTGAGGAAGGAGATGATAGTTACAGGCCCAAATCGAAGACTCCCCCAGTGAGTCTTTCTCGTATGATGAAGACTACCACCATGAGCACAGAAACAGGAGCTCATCTTCTAAAGGCTTGGGGAATGATGCGATGAGTACAGCGCTCAACCAAATTTCTAGATCACCTTTCACGCGCAAGATTGAAGGATGGGGGGGGGGGGGAGACTTCCTTGGTGGTTCACTCAGCCCACGTTCACCATGTACAATGGTCGAACAAACCTTGTGGAACATGTGAGACACTTCAACCAGAGAATGGCTGTGCACTCCAAGAATGAGTCCTTAATGTGTAAGGTATTCCCGTCCAGCTTGGGGCCTGTGGCGATGAGGTGGTTTGAGGGCCTAGGTGCAGGTTCCATTGATTCCTTTGAGGAGCTCACTTGGGTGTTTAGATCTCGTTTTATTACGTGTAGTAGGGTTCCTTGGCCCTTAGATTCCCTGTTATCCATGTCCATACGAGAAGGAGAGACCTTGAAAATGTACTCGGATAGATACTGGAAGATGTTTAATGAGATCGATGAGGATTTTGATGACGTGGCTATAAGGACTTCAAGGTCGGCCTACCCACTGAGCATGATTTGAGGAAATCCTTGACCAAGCTGGTAAGGAATGTGCATTGGCTTATGGACCGTATCGACGAATACAAACGGGTCGAGGAAGATTAGTAGTAAGGAAAGGGAAAGGTTAAGGTTATCCTCAAGACAAGAGGGATTTCAGGTCGGATAGATACAACAATAGCAGGCCTCGACGGGATTTTGCTGGGCAATCTGGGTCACTGCTCCTCAAGTGGTAAGCACGGTATTCCGAGAGCTAGTACATCAAGTCCTGGAGAAGATAAAAAATGAGCCATACTTTAAATGACCAAATAAGATGGGGGGAGACCCTATAAGGCGCAACTAGAGTCTTTATTGCCAGTACTATCAAGAATGAAGGCATACCACTGAGGATTGCAGAATTCTGTGGAATCATCTAGAGCAATTGGTGAGAGATGGAAGGTTACAACGGTTTCTGTATCGGCCCAATGAGCAAGCAGACCAAGCGAGGTCAAGGGCTCAGAGGAATGCTTCTTCAAGGCCACCTTTGGGCACAACTAATGTCATCTTTATTGCACCTGGGAGAACTAGTCATCATCCTTCCAGGGTAATGTCTATAGCTTGGCTACTTACTGAGGACTCTAATTCTGAGCCGAAGAAGGCTAGAGTGGAGATTCGATCGACGCTGAGTTTTTTGGACGAGGACAAGATTGGAACCATCTAGCTACACGATGATGCTTTGGTGGTCACCCTCAGAATATGAGGGTATGATGTGAAGAGGATGATGGTAGACTAAGGCAGTGGTGCAGAGATTATGTACCTTGACTTGTACAGAGGGCTGAACTTAAAGCTTGAGGATTTGAAGGCCTATGATTCACCTTTGGTAAGTTTTGATGGGAAAGTTGTCATCCCAAATGGCCATATTAGTTACTCGTGTAGGCAGATTCGGAGGCGATAGAGGTAGACTTCATTGTGATGGATGCTTATTCCTCTTACACTACCGTTGAGGCAAGGCCTTTACTACATGCCTTAGGGGCCGTTTTTTCAACTCTGCATCTGAAGGTGAAATACCCCTTTGAGGAGCTTATGGGGAGTTAATCCATGGCTAGACAATGCCTCATGGCTACAATTATGCATCAGCCTGAAACTGAGTCCTCGGCCTCTAGCAATCAAGGATTTTGGTCCTATCTACAGATGCAGTTTCGGAAGAGGCAAAGTGTGAGAGGTTGGAGGAAATTGTTATAGATGGTGATCCGGAGAAGTTTTTTTAGGTCGAAGCTCAGTTGCCTCCTCAAGAGAAGAAAGAACTGTTAGCATTTCTTAGGAGGAATATTGATGTGTTCACCTTGAATGCCTTTGAAGCTCTTGGGGTGGATCCAGACTTCATTTGTCATCATCTGAATGTCCACCCAACTGTCCTTCCTAGGAAGCAACCACCTCGGCGCTCATCTAAGGAGTATTCTGATGCCGTCAAGGAAGAGGTGAACAAGCTTAAGGAGGCTGGGGCTATTAAAAAAATGTTCTACCCTGAATGGTTGGCTAATACAGTGGTAGTAAAGAAGAAGAATGAAAAGTGGCGGGTATATGTAGATTTCACAAACTTGAACAAAGTCTGTCTAAAAAACCCCTTCCCCATGCCTCAGATTGATCAGCTAGTGGACGCAACTGTAGGCCATCCTCAGATGAGCTTTTTGGATGCCTTTCAAGCATACCATCAAATTCCTTTAGCCTTGGATGATCAGGAGAAAACAACTTTTGTCACTCCTATTGGGAATTACTACTACAAGGTGATGCTCTTTGGTCTAAAGAAGGCGGGGTCTACCTATCAGAGGATGATCCACAACTAAGGAAAAGCATTGAGATTTATATAGAGGACATGGTGGTCAAGAGTAAGTTGGAATCTGAGCATGTTAACGATCTCGGGAATATCTTTGAGATCTTGAGGAGACACAAGCTGCGACTTAATACTTTTGAGTGTTCTCTTGGTGTCAGATCAGGAAAGTTCTTAGGGTACATGGTTACACACCGCGGAATTGAAGTCAACCCTGACCAGATTAAAGAAATCAACAATCTACAGCCACCTTGGAATCCCAAAGAGGTCCAAAAATTAACATGGATGACTATTGCCCTAAACTGATTAATCTCTCGGTCAGCAGACAGGTGTAGACCTTTCTTCCAGTTGTTGAACAAATAGAAGGGATTTGAATGGACCGAGAAGTGTGTCTTGGCTTTCAATAGTTAAAGGAATACCTATTTTGGCCATCCATTATGTCCAAACCCGAGGTGGATGAGGTTTTGTTTGCTTACATTACTGTGGCTTCCCATGCGGTAAGCTTGGTGCTTGTGCGAGTTGATAGTGGTATATAGATATCAATTTATTATGTGAGCAAGTCACTACATGAGCCCGAGATTCGCTACCTACCACTAGAGAAGGCTATTTTGGCAGTGGTGTATGCTACGCGTAAGCTGCCCTACTACTTCCAATCACACACAGTTGTTGTTCTAACCTAGGTCCCGCTTAGATCTCTACTTCGGAGTGCTGATTACATAGGGGGGATTGCAAAGTGGGGTACGATCTTAGGGGTTTTTGATATCAAGTACATGCCTCGCACCTCTGTCAGGGTTAGGTCCTCACTGATCTGATGGCCGAGTTTGCTGAAACCCCTTTTGTTGAGAAATAGAACATGGATGGAAAATCAATTGGCCTGGTCTCCCTGCAAGAGCCTTTACCCTGGAGGGTGCATGTTGATGGGGCAACGAATCAAAGAGGATCCGGGGTGGGGCTAATTATAATTTCTCCTGAGAAGATCATTATTGAAAAATCCTTAAGATTGGGCTTCTCGGCCACCAATAATGAGGCTGAGTATGAGACTCTATTGGTAGGAATGACTATGGTTCAGAGAATGGGGGGAAAGGTAGTAGAGATGTTTTCAGATTCAAGGTTGATTGTAGACTAGGTATGGGGAGAGTTGGAAGCTAGAGATCTCTGAATGCAAGAATATTTGAACCATGTTAGACACTTACAGTCTGGATTTGAGTCTTTTAATTTATCACAAATCCCTAGAAGTAGAAATACACATGCTAACTCTCTTGCCACGCTGGCAACCTCCTCGGCACAAAGTTTACCTCGAGTGATCCTTATAGAGGACTTATGTAAACCCATTGTGATAGGGAAAAACGTGGTTCATGTTCATCAAATAAAGGTGGGTCCAAGCTAGATGGACTTTATTGTGCTATTCCTTAAAGAAGACATCTTGCCTGAGAGTAAGTCCAAGGCCGACAAGATACAGAGGAAGGCTCCTCAGTTTTGGTTGTCCAAGGACCAAAAGTTGTATAAGAGATCTTTTTCTAGCCCATATTCGCTATGCATACACCCTGAAACCGTTGAACTACTCCTAGAAGAGTTACATGAGGGGATTTGTAGGAGTCACATAGGAGGCAGATCTTTGTCTCACATGGCCCTCACTCAGGGATATTATTGGCCAAATATGCAGAGGGAAACATAAGAGTACGTGTAGAAATGCGACCAATGCCAAAGATTTGCCCCAAACATTCACCAACAGGGAGGTGTCCTTAATCCTGTGTCCAGCCTTTGGCCTTTTGCTCAATGGGGCTTGGATATTGTAGGGTCCTTCCCTAAGGCAGTAGGAAATAAAAGATGGTTGCTGGTCGGCACGGATTACTTCACCAAATGGGTTGAAGCTGAACCCTTAGCAAATATTAGGGATATGGATGCCAAGAGATTTATCTGGAAAAATATTATCACTCTGTTTGGAATCCCTTGTACACTCATCTCAGTTAATAGTCTTCAATTTGATAGCAAAGCCTTTAGGAGGTATTGCAGTGACTTGGGCATAACAAATAGATATTCCACCCGGCATATCCACAGGGGAATGGGCAGGTTGAGGCTGTCAAAAAAGTCATAGTGAGTGGGCTCAAAAAGCGGCTGGATGATGCAAAGGAAAAATGGGTGGAAGATTTACCACACGTCCTTTGGACATATCGGACTACACCTCGTAGGTCCATTGGGGAGATGCCCTTTTCAATGACATATGGCGCCGATGCTGTGATTTCTTTGGAAACAGGATTTCCAACGTTGAGAAAAAACTCTTTTACTCCGAGCAGCAATAATGGGCTATTGGAGAAGAGTTTGGATTTGATTGAAGAACGAAGAGAAAATGCTATGGTTCAACTGGCATACTATCAACACAAGCTTAAGCAAGGTTATGATTCAAATGTAAAGTTAAGGCCGCTAGCGCCTAGGGACTTAGTTTTATGAAAGGTTTTAGGAACTGCAAAGAACCCAACATGGGAAAAATTAGGACCCAATTAGGAAGGGTCATATCATATCACATCGATGGCTGGAATAGGTGCATATTATCTTGAAGATCTAGATGAAAAAGTTGTACCACGCCCTTGGAATGTAAACAACCTGAGAATGTATTATTATTAATGAAAGCTTTCTTTACCATATTTTGGTTTATTATATTATGCATCATGTGTTCAACTATTGGTTTGAATATCAAATAGAACCTTGGTCATGCCTGATTCCTTGGACCACATACCTTGGGTAAATTGATATTTTAAATCATTTTTCTAAGTATTAAACAGAATCTTAGATATGTCTGGCTCCTCGAACCACATGCTTTGGGTAAACTAATACTTTTTGACATCCATATAAGTGTTAAACAGAACCTCAGTTATGTCTGATACTTTCGGTAAATTAATGCTTCATATCATTTTTCTAAGTATTAAATAGAACCTTAACTATGCCTGGCTATTCGGACCACATGCTTTGGGTAAATTAATACTTCCTGACATCCATCTAAATGTTAAACAGAACCTCAATTATGTCGGGTTCCTCGAACCACCTACTTTGGGTAAATTAATGCTTCATATAATTTTTCTAAGCATTAAACAGAATCTTAGTTATGCCTGGCTCCTCGGACCACATGCGTTGGGTAAATTAATACTTCCTATTATTTTTCTAAGTGTTAAACAGAACCTTAGCTATGCCTGGCTCCTCAAACCACATGCTTTGGTTAAATTAATACTTCCTATTATTTTTCTAAGTGTTAAACAAAACCTTAGCTATGCTTGGCTCCTCGGACCACATGCTTTGAGTAAATTAATACTTTCTATAATCTTTCTAAGTATTAAACAGAACCTTAGTCATATCTGGTTCCTCAGAGCACATACTTTGAGTAAATTAATACTTAATGACATCCTTCCAAGTGTTAAATAGAACCTTAGCCATGCTTGGTTCCTCAGACCATATGCTTTGGGTAAATTAACACTCTATGACATTCTACTACGTGTTAAACAGAACCTTAGTCATGTCTAGCTCTTCGGACCACATGCTTTGGGTAAATTAACATTTCCTATTATTTTACTAGATATCAAGCACAGCCTTAGTTATTTTAGGCTTCTCGGACTACATGCCTAAAGTAAATTAGTACTTCTTGTTGATTTTTTAAATATCAAATAGAATCAACCATTCTACATGGCAAAGATCTTTACTATAGTAACATGTTCAAAAAAAAGGGGGGGGGGGGGGGATGCTCATGAGCATCACTTAAAGCATTTGCAGGAACATCTACATCTATTTGAGAATTAATTGCTTATCTAGTCCATTAAACTTACTAGTGAATGGAGTATTGAGTAGAGTTAAACCTGTATGTATACTACATCAATGTGTATGTTTTTAAAGTTAAAATTATACTTTGCAAAGGTGTTGGACTTAGTAAATTTGGCATGTCTTGATGCTAATCATATAAGGTGAGATAACTATGTTGCCACTTATGCAGAAAACTAAATGGAGTCATATCTCATTTCCGAGTTAGTTAAGTATTAGATAATACAGAAGTTATGTTAATATCACTATAAACATCAGAAATATGACAGAAAAACTTATCATTATCGTTGATCTGAGCCTTGGGAAGAAGTAAAGTTGGTTACAAAGGATCAAACTAAATTACAAGTTCTGGGAACAAAAACAACAACTTAAAACAAAACAAAAAAAAACAATTCATGGTTTCATTTTTATTAAAAGTTTATCTTTTGAAGTCTTAGTGGGCTGGGTGGTTGCTGCTGCCGAGGATGTCGTACCCTTACCCTTGGAGTCTTCCTTGGTAGGAATGGGGAGAGTTGCCAAAACCAACTCTAGGTTTTGAGAAACCCCTCCTTCCTTGGAAGAATCCTTGGGTGCGTCCGAGGGCTTGGTCATCTAAGGGGTGACCTCTTTAGAGACATCTTCCTCTTTATCAGCTAAGTCGGCTTGCTCTGCCACTTCTTGAGGACTGTTGGAGTGAGAAGGTTCCTTGGACGAAGCCTCTTCAATAAGGCTTGCAACGTTGGGGGCTGCATCATTTGGGGAGGTTGAAGAGCCTAGCGATTACAGGGGGATAGTACACATTCTCTGCTCTCCTAAGTGCCAATGAGGCCTCAACCCCTACCAGGTTAAGAGTCTCGTTCCACACTTGGAAGCAGTATGCTCTACATACCCTCGAGACCTCGGCCCTGAGGGCTTCCTCGATCTCGGCTACCCCCATGTCGTAGCCTTCTTGTTCGGCTTGGTTCTTGGCCTTCTCGGTATCCTTCAGTTTCTTCTTTAACAGCTTGATTTGCTCCCTGGTAGCAGCGAGCTCATCCTTAGTCAAGCGGAGTTGCTTGCGCTGAGTCTCCGCATTATCCATTGCTGCCTCGACGCTTTTCCTACCCCTTTCTGCCTCGATGAGCTTAGCATCAGACTCATTTAGTCTCTTCTCGGCCACCTTGAAGGCCTCAACAACGGCAACTCTCTTGCCCTTCTCATCCTTCATTTGTCGATGGGAGGCATCCACCAACTCCTCAAATCTAAAGGCGGCTTGAACAACCTGCAAAGGAAACTAGTATCAAAAAATATATTTAAAAAAAAAAACTTAGCTTAAATGGCTTATCATAGCGAGGTCTCTTTTTAAACTCAGAAACACCTCGTGTTTCTTCATGGTCCTTAGGTTAACCATGTCCTCGGGTAGTAGCAGAGCATGCTCTACAGCATCTGCTACATACCCGACCTTTCCTTTTTGGAAATCCCTAATTGATGAGTTCGCAGGGAGAGGGGACCCATCTAGCACTAAGGGGGGGTTCTAGTTTGGAACCCTGGCGCGAAGATCTCGTCCCTTATCTCTAGGTGCTCCATCGCCTAGGGACTTTGCTTGGCTAGTCTTGGCTACCTTGGCCCCTTTTTGAGGCTTCATCTCCTTGGGGAGGCCACATTGGCCCTCTTCAACCACCTCCTTCCCTTTTTGCTCTCATTTCTTCTTCTTATTAACAATCTCTTGCTGGAGGTCATGAGGAGTGGGAAGAGGGGAGAGTTTAGTTTGAGCAGCTACCTTGGGTGCCTTTCCCCCAACTTGGGACTCCATCACTTCCATAAGGCTGGCCTTGGGTTTGCGTTGTATCCCCATATCTTCTTGTATCTGACTCACTTGGGCAGAAGGGGAGTAGCTAAAATCCTCGACAAGAACTTCTGAGGATTGAAGGCAGTTGAAGACTTCAAAATCGTCTTCGGATTCAGAGATATCAACTACCTCTTCCTCCTCCTTCATGGTAGGTTGTGATAGTGTGGCCTTCCTCGACAGCTCATTGAAATGGCAATACTAATGTGGGTACGCCTTCGAGAATAGGGTCGATGGTGAGGACGCCTTCTGGGATGGGACCGGAGATAAGGAAGCCTAGAGCAAAGACACTTATTCAGTGTAGGTGGGGGTCCTTTGCTTTAATTACGCACTTGGGTGCCTGGAAGCTGGACAAGATTGGCATGTATCCTAGGATTAAGTGGGCCGTTCGTAGTTGGCCGTCCTTGTGTACAAAAACCTCGACCTTAAGTATTTTTTCTAGACTCTCCTCGTTGACCAGGTTGAAGTTTGGTTCGGCAGCATGCTTAACTGCAAAACCATCAGGAAAACAAAAAAGCTGTTAAAAACAGGAGTGGAACAAATCAAGGGGGTAACTTTAAAATAATCATCATAGACCTAAAACCCCACTGGTTGCCCCTCTCTCGTCAGGTAGGGGAGGTCATCGTGCCATTCCCCTGACACGATCAAGAAATCCTTATTCAGGTCTTTGTTGGATTCAGGGAGGCATTGGATGAGCCTAACCTCAAGGTACCTATATTTTAGGTAATACCCCCGCCCTTTTAGGTGGTGGAGGTTGTAAACCCAGTTGACATCATGGTGAGTAAGCCCTAAGCCTATCTTTTCATTAAGGGCATCTACACTCCCTAAGATCCTAAACATGTTTGAGCGCGCTGGATGGGAGCTAACCTATGAGCCCTAAGGTAGTTCCTAGTTACAGTGCCCATGAGAATTCTCATCTCACCCCCTATAAAGGCAATCATTGGGATCACCACTTTTCCCTCTTGCCTTTTCTCATGACATTCTCCTTCCTTACAGTACCTAATGGATGCTCCTGGAGTAATCCTATACAGAGCTCTAAAACTCTCTATTCCCTCCTCAGAGTCTACCAAATAAGCGAATCTACCCATTCCTAAGAAAGGTTTGGAGGTACTAAGAAGATTAAGAGAAATAAGAGGAGCCGAGGAGGAAAAGACTAAGAAAAGAAAAGCAAATGGAAAAAGTAAATGAAGAGATTTGTAAGGACTTTTGTAAAAAAGGGAACTAATCTCCTCAGACTAACTCTTGGTATTTATAAGGGCACAAGTAGTTTGGGTAAATCTGAAGGTTCGGTGTATGAGTGCTAAAGTGAGATGAATAATTGATTTGAGTGGTATTTATATCAAAGAGGGAGTTACAAGCGGGAAAATTCCTGCCCGGGTTCTAGCAAAAACCTTAGCTATTGGATCAACATCTCACCGTAAAACGTGGGGAACATGGAGCTGCAAAAATTTAATGAGGACATGTCTCGTATGCCAAAGCGTCAAGAGCGTGCCTTAGGCAGTGAAAAGTGCGTTTGTACAACTAGAGATGATGTATGATGGGTACGGAGTAACTATAGTGACATTGAGATCCTCCTTTCTTCCCAAGGAGCCAGAAAGAAGAATCTCGAGGGGCTATTGTAGGGGAGATAGGCCTAGGAATACATATCCATGTATATGTTGGGCCAGGAGCCCAATTTGAGGACATTAAATAGTCCGAGGACCGGTAAACATCTTCCTAAGAATCCATGTTGGTAAGTAAAGAGGTGAAATCTAATCAAGGTCATCTAAGAAGATGGTCTGAGGAGGAATGCCTTCTCAGCTAAGCAAAGCCGAGGTTAGAATGTATGGTCTGACATCAAGAGCAATGTTCCAGACAATTCCACTAGTAAGGATAAGTCTCAAGAAGGAACATGATATAGGGAGACTATGAAATATCTAAAGGAAAAGCTGCTACCATTGCATTAAATGTTCTGCAGCTAATTCTCTGGCCGCATTAATGAGGAAGTGATACCTGAACTGTAACTTTCAGCCTTACAGCTACTACCCAAAGACCAGGATGAACACCAACAATCTGGTATGCACGTGGAAGGTGGAGATGAATGGGGAAGATAGTATAAAATGGAAGGGATACCCTGAGAGAAAGGGATTGAAAATAAAGAGAAAAACAATGTAGCAATCAAGAATTGAACTTGTAATCTAACTTAAGAAGAATATATAAGAACTGATCTCATCGGACTGTGCCGAGGACGATTTTCTTTAAATTAAATCAGTTTATCTTTGTTTTTTTATCATTTGAATCCATTTTACTTGTTGTCTGATTCATTAAAACCCAGTTTTCCAACTCACTCTCTACAAATTCAGTGTATTGGACTTTTTGGACCTAAGTTCATTTATCCTTTGGGCTAGGGACTTAAATTGCGTCCTTACATCTAGGAATAAGAAGTGTTGTAGTGGAATAATTAAACCTATTTAAAAGTTTGGTTGTAAGTTGCAAAATTAGAATAAAACTTAAAATCTATTTTAAGAAATATCTTACTCATACAATTATATTTCCTAGAAAATAATATTTTTTAAATTTGAGAGAGAGATGGTTATTTTTTTTATGATTTTTTATTTCCATAATTGTTACATGAATAAGGAAAGTTTGTTTATTTGAAAATATATTAAGGTACACTATATGTGAATTACAATATGAATGAAAATCTTTATTACTGGAAATAAACTATATTTTAATGCAATAACTAAACATATTCATTAGTTTGGTTATGAGTTGTAACATTAGAATAAAACTTAAAATCTATCTTACAAATATCTCACTCATAAAATAATATTTTTTAATTTGAGAGAGATGAGTTATTTTTAATGATCTTTTATTTTCATAATTGTTATGTGGATATGGAAAGTTTTTTATTTGGAAATATATTAATATTAGAAATTATTACACATACTAAGGAATATCTATTCCTCATAAGGTATGAATATTTAGAAAGAATGACTATTCCTTGTAATAAAAATATAATCAAACTATTGAATAACTAAACTATAGAAATAACTATTATATTACAGTGTCTATTATAGTCTATCAAACATGCCCTTAACATTAGAAATTATTTTGCCTACTAAGGAATAGCTATTACAACCCTTTTAGATAAGAATAATTATTTCTCATTTTAAAAAATAGCTATTCATAAGGAATTATTATTCCCTGTAATAAACACATAATCAAACTATTGAATAGATAAAATATAGAAATAATTATTACATTACAATGTCTATTACAGTCTACCAAACATGCCCTAAAAGTTTTTAAGAGGGAAGAGAATAGCTATTGCATGTTGAAAAAATTACTTTCTTGAAAAAATATAAAAGTTTATGAGGAAGTTCATGAAGATCTCATTATAGAAAAAGATCCTAAAATCAAGATTGTGGTAATAGTCTACCAAACATACCCTAAAAGTTTTTAAGAGGGAAGAGAATAGCTATTGCATGCTGAAAAAGTTACTTTTCTTGAAGAAAATATAAAAGTTTATGAGGAAGTTCATGAATATCTCAGTATAGAAAAAGATCCTAAAATAAAGATTGTGGAGGAGATTATATATTATTGAACATCCTATTATACAGAAAGATCTCGAAGTCGAGATGGCATAAAGCATAAAAGAAGAAATAGAAAAGGAAATTGTTAAGGAGCTCGATGATTGTCAATCTCATGATCCTAATATTTTAGTAGTAGGCGATACAGCACATTTTGTTGATTTTATTGGGTTTGAAAGATTTGACGTGGTCATTGACTCGTATTTAGTAAATATTGTCAATTGCATGAAGGCTAAGGAAAGAGAACGAATCCGAAGTTAATTTGTTTCCTCAATTGATGAGTTGCAAGTTTGGAAAGAAAATCAAGGGACTCAAGTATTCCAAGTATTTGTTTGTTAGGCGTGGAAGTTTTCAAATCTCAACTATCAACTCAAGAGCAAGTTCTTTTTCAAGTGGAGTAGTCTGGTGTAGGACAAAATCTACTATTTAATTTTTGTAATTTATTAATTTTAGTATTTTTATATAATTTTCGTTATTTTAGTTCTAGAGTATTTATTTCCTTATTTTTAGGTGTTTTAAATATTTTTTAGGTCAAATTTGGTTCCTATTATGGTTAGATACTATTTAGAATTTATTTTAGAATGTATTTTCTTGTCTGTCAAGTTTTACATAGCCTTTAAATTGACCTCCAAGTCTATAAACGTTTTTAAGTATTACTGAGATTAATAAAAATTCAATCTTTTGTCTATTGTTTCTCTGGTGGATATCAAACTCCTTTCTCCTTGTGGATTCAAGGATTCTCGTGAATTCAAAGTTATTTTTTTAAAAGCAAACATGTTTTGTTTCTAAAATCTAGAAGTAGACATGTTCTGCTTCTTGTTGACTCCACATCCTGCATCATAAGAGTGTTAATCAAGCATGAATGATGTGACAAGTGCTAATCCCAAGTGAGAATTTGGTGTCCAACAAATTATTCACCTTATTAGTTCTCGGGCTCGAGTTAGGGTTGATGGGGTCATCTAGCGCATGAGTTTGACTTTTCAAGATGAAAAGTGAATCACTCCTAGAATTTGACCTTTTTTGTTAAATAAAAAAAATGATGTCGCAAGTGCCCGAGAGAGAGAGAGATATGGTTTTTTTTTTTTTTTAATAAAGTAATATGATACAAAGGTGCTCATGGAATTTACAATGAAAAAACATTTGAAATACTATTCTAGGAATAGCCAAAAGAAAGATGTAGTGACTGGGTGAGTTAAGTCGGATGGTACCTCTTCATGCCTTAAGTGCATGGGAGAACTTGGAAGCCTCGGTTCAAACCCCTGGGAATGGGTTACGTAGGGTATTTATGTAGTAAATTTCTAACCAATTCAAAATAAAAAGAAGAGAGAGATGGAACGTATGATGTCACGTGGCTTTTGTTTTGCAGTTTTTTGTATCGAAGTTTACATGTGGAGAAATATCTTTTTTTTTTTTTTTTTGATGGAATGTGGAGAAATATCTCAGTGATTAATTAAATTATACATGGCATCCTGTAACTTATTATAAAATTCGATTCACTTTTATAAATTTTGATTTCATTTCGGTATTGGAAGTTTGGAACTATCACTTTTAGATAATATAGTCATTTCGTCTCACTCTTATCACATTGTGCTGTTCGATGTCCCAAAAATATCGCCATTTGGTATTTTTTTTTAGTTTCTTAAATTAAAAAACAAATCCCAAAAAACTAAATGTTGACACTTTTTGATCACGCCATGTGGTAAAATTTCATTGGACAACCTATGTAACGTCAACATTATAATAGATCTTGGAGTGGGAACAATGGTTACGTGGGGTGACTTCTGTTGGCTATTGGGTTTGTGGAAAAATTCCATTGAACAACCTATGTAACGTCCACATTATATTGTTGAATGTTGGGTTTGTGAGTTCAAGCTGTGGGCAAACATTGTGGTGTACTGTATATACAGACAGAGATGTGTTTGGTCGGTTTGAGACTGTTGAGTGCTCTATAAAAGTTTTTCGTTTTTTTCTTAAGAAAACATATGCATCGAAAACAACCAACCAACCAACAATGGTAATTTTTTTTTTCTCCTCCTCCTCTGAGTTACGAACAATGGTAGTTTGACAGTCAGTTCGATCGAGAGAGTATGTTTTAGAATTTTTTTTTCACATGTATGTTAGTAAGTTGTGAATGATGGTAAAATGATGTGGGTCATATGAAAAAACATAATTTTTAACCTCAAAAGAGTTGTAAAAATTGCAGTGGCTGGAGCATTATTGGTAGTTTGATGATATCACGAGTGCTTACGAGAGAGAGAGAGTATGGTCTTTTAAATAAAGTAATACTGAGGTGCTAGTGGAATTTTCAATGCTGATAACTTCAAACAGAGAAAACAAGGAAGGGGCCCAGAATCTTACCTACAAAGCTTTTGGAATTTGCAATGAAAACAAATAAAAGATGGTTGAAGTACTATTCCCATAACGGCCAAAAGAGAAATGTATGTGTCTGTTTGGAACAGTTATTTGGCTTTTGTTCAAATTTTTTTGCTAAAAGTGTATTAAAGTATTTTTGTACACTGAAAAAATTAGAAAAAAAAAAGAGAAAATGTAAAATTTTAAAAAGTTGTATATTAAAACTAAAACTTAAAAGTTGATGTCAAACAGACACTATGATTATTGATGTCACGTGGCTTCCTTGTGCAGTTTTTTTTTTTTTTTTTTGTATAGTGCGTAGTTCACATGTGGAGAAATCTCTCCAGCCCTCTTAGAGCATTAGCATTGGAGAATGCTAATGCTACTCTATTTTACCATTCTAAAATCTCACTTTATCATTATACCATACCATTTTACAATACTTCTAGCATCCCAAAACTCTATTTTTATTAAAATATTATTTTTTAATCTTTTTTTATTATTTCTTTCTAACTGTCACTCTTTTTCAGTTTTTTCAGCTTACCTATGATTTCCAACAATCACATTTTGCTGGGTTCCGCAACAATAGTTTCACACTAATATAATTCACAACAAAACTTATATAATTCACCCAAATATCCAACACATATGCATCCTAATCAAAATATCAAACCCGAAAACCCAGTAACACCAAATCAATCCCTTCTCACTTTAGCATCAATAGCCCAACTTTTTTCATTATTCAATATCAAACCCGAAAACCCAGCAACACCAAATCAATCCCTTCTCACTTTAGCATCAATAGCCCAACTTTTCCCATCTGAATAATGACAATAACATTCACAGCCTTTGTAACATTCATAGCCTTTGTAACATTCAAACATTCAAACATAAGACAAATAAAAAACCCCTCTTCTCTTTAACAGCCTTTCAAACATATCACAGCCTTTGTAACATTCAAACATTCAAACATCACAACTGAATAATGACAATAAAAAAACCCAAGTGTTGAGGTAATCCAAGTATTCATACGACAAGTGTCGGCAATAGTTACTAACTGCCATACAACAAGTGTTCATACAACAAACTCAATCCTTTGTAACCCAAGTGTTCATACAACAAACTAACTGCCATGTTTAAGAGTCGGCAATAGTTACTTCCACCTCCACACCAAGCTCAATCGTAATGGAGGTAATCTGCTTAACAACATCTGGGGAGCTAAACAGGTCGATAACACGCTTGTGGATACGAAGTTCAAATCTATCCCAAGTGTTGGTACCTACAAACCAGAAACGAAAAGAATTCACAATAATATTCATAAAAGGAAATGAACAACACAAAAACATCTTTCATAATAGATACATTTCTAATAACACCTAGCAAACAGGACTCCATCTACTATTCAGATTTATTATGCATGTGCACAACATATCAGGCCTACAGCCATTAAATTCTTCATTTAATTCATTCAGGCAACAATGAAACAAGGTATAGCATGATCAAAACGCAACAACCCATGGCATTCTTAAGGGAAAGCATTAAAAAGGGGTGATAAGCGTGATATTCAGACACTGAAGAATACAATGAGTTGCACAAAATCCAACTGAAGATTAATCCAGAATTAAGTCACAAGGAATGTACTCAACCTAAATCCACATACAATGTATGGCACTAATAAGCAATGAATGTATCTAACAGGTGACAAAAGGACAGTAATCTTGACATGGGAGCGGCAGATGCAGATATTTATTGGCATTGCAAGGGGCTTATGGTTTCTTCATACCAATCCCTTGGAAAAATTAGTTCATGGAGACATAAAGGTAAAATTAATTCATTTCACCTATAGCTAATACTAAGTGTGATGGTGCTAATAACCAAAACTCCAATATGTCTCAGTTAGCAAACATATTACTGATTGAGAAACTAGAGCCTAAGATTTCAGACCCCATCTTATCAAACTACAAGTTAAAGAAGACTGCAAGGATGGAAACCACTGCAAATGATGTTTTCAATTTTGGGGTTGTGCTACTTCAACTTTTGACAGGAAGAAAGCCAGAATCTCTGGTTGAAGAGGTATGCTTTAATTGACATGTTGTCTCCCATATAGTCTAGCATGTTACTATTTTATAAGTAGTTTTTTCACCTAAGATGGTAAATTCCAGCAGATTAGCTGAGTATATTTATATTGTCATTTGCCACTGATACAGGCAAGGAATGCAATAATGAAAGGAGGAAGCATAAGTACCATGGCAGATCCATGCTTAAATGGGGCTTATATTGTAACTGAATTTCAAAATGTATTATCAATAGCTGTTCAATGTACTACTCCAAATGAACAAGAAAGACCAAACATGGAAGAAGTCTTACAGAAACTTGAAGAAACCCAAATTTTAAGTCTAAACTTCAAATCCAACAGCAAGAACGTGAATGGTGAGCCATTTCTTATTTGTTGTCTTTTTGTTGTCAAAAGATCACCTTTTCCAATCCAATGCCAAATTTAACTCATTTTGAATACAACTTACACAGTTACACACATTTCCAATACAACACATTCAATGTCAGTGGCCATTTGTTATTCATGTTTTGAACAACATAAAGAATTAACTAAAGTTTAAAATTAAAAGGCCACAAAACATAAATTTTCGTGCTCCTTTTTTCTTCAATCATTTTCTTTCTCACCCCAAAAATAATTAACATGGCCTTAAAATTGAAAGGCCATAAAACACATACATTTTCTTGCTCCTTTCAACTGTTTTACTCTCGCTTTCAAAGGCCATAAACTAAAAGGCCATAAAATGACTGATATGTCAACTGTTTTACTCTCGCTTTCAAATGTTTGCACCATTCAAAGTAAAAGTGATCAAACAACGAACAATTCATCATTAAAAGATGAGCCAAGGGTGAACTACTTGCATGGACAGATTGGGGCTTTGCTTAATGTACTGAGGTATGCCCATTTTCTATTGATTTCTGTTTAAATATTACCTTCACTGGACTGAAAACTGCCACACAAACAGCCACACAAACAGCCACATAGAAGTATAAAACTAAAAAGAGAGAAGGGAGAGAAATAGATAGAGAGAGATACTTACTAGTAATTGAAGATGAACCTGAGCAAACTTTTTGAAGATGCTAAATCAACAACAAAAACTCTGAAAACATCAACAACAATTTTTTCATCAAAACCCAAACACAAACACAAGTTGAATCCCTCCTTTTCTTGCAAAGAGAGAAAAGAAACGCAAACACAAAAACTCTAATACATTGATCAAAACCCACCTTACAGTCAGCACCAACACTGACGAAGCTTCGTTTTTGCAAAATTTGAACCCAAACCCAAAAACCCTTGAGAATAGGTGAGGGTGAATCGGTTGAGATGGGTGAGGATGAGGGTGAATCGGTGAGGTGAGGGTGAAT
Organism: Quercus ilex subsp. ballota; assembly: GCA_032727855.1. Taxonomy (NCBI): domain Eukaryota; kingdom Viridiplantae; phylum Streptophyta; class Magnoliopsida; order Fagales; family Fagaceae; genus Quercus; species Quercus ilex. Next base: position 34,939,995 of record CM064909.1, read on the forward strand.
CGGTGAATGGGTGAGGGTGAAGCTTCAGCGACGGAGATGGGTGAGGGTGAATTGGGTGAGAAATTTCGGAGATGGAGATGGAGATGGGTGAGAAATTTCGGAGATGGTGATGAAGCTTCAGAGATGGGAGAGTAGATGGAGAAACAGAGAAGGAATAGAGAGAGAAGTCCCCGTGCAAAGTGTATTGATGAGAGAGAATTTTTAGGAGAAAACATCATAAAATATATTATTTTTGATACAATACTTGCTACAGTGCAATTCTATGTTTAGAATTGCACTGTAGCAATATTGCAAAAATTTTTGCAATAGTGCTGTTTGCAATCCTCTGATGCAGCTGGTTTTGATACTTAAAATGCTAAATATCCCTTAGATTTGGCATTAGCATTTCCCAATGCTAATGCTCTTACAGGGGCACTGGTGGAAGGCCTGGCTTTTGTTGTCGTCGTCGTGGTAGCTCTAGTTTTGCTTGAAAATATGATTTTTTTTTTCTCGAAGATTTTGGTTCTCTAAACTAGAATTTAAGTTATAAGCAAGCTTTAGGTGAAACACAGAGTTTAACTTTAATCAATAGTTTTGTGCTCTTATATGCTCTGTTATTGCTCAGAATGACGGAGATTGTGTATGGCCCCTAAATTGATTATGTGATAGTTTCATGCTTTTATATGCTCTGTAAGATTTTTATCTAATTTTCCCTTATTATTTTGTATGTACTATACTAATTATTCAATTGAATTGAAGGCTTCTTAAAAAACAGTAAGTTAAAAGTTCAATTCATTATGAAAAAACATTGTATCCTTCACGTTTTTACCACGCATGATTATGTGATAGTAATGGAGAAAGTTTATCATATTGCTGCAAGCTATCCATGGCAACCAAATGAGTTGCGGCTAAATTCAAGCTTTATTGATGCTTTCATATCAACTGATGGTAGATGACTCAGGAAAAAACCTTGAGTTATATATGAAATGAGCTTACCTATTGGGATAACGGAAAATTTGATATCAATTTGTTGTGGAGACTATTAAGTTATTTATAGTCCATTTATGCAACATAGAAACAGAATATATAATTGTATAGAGAACACAAAGATATGGTATGTTTATGTCTTTTTTATTAGAGTTTCAACTTACTGTTGTAGGTTCGCCCCAGATGATTGCTCTTTATTATCAGATTAAAACATCAACTGGTTTTTGGTGTAGGCAGGAATCAAGACTAAAGCACTTGAACTATATATGAAATGAACTTACCTATTGGGGTAATGGAAAATTTGATATAAATTTGTAGTGGAAACTGTGAAGTTATTTATAGTCCATTTAGCAACATAACACAAAGATATAGTGCTCTTTATCATCCGATCAAAACACCAATTGATTTTTGGTGTAGGTGGGGATCAAATCCTAAATCTTTTATTCGAATATAAAAGATTTTACCAGTTGAGCTAACTGGAACCCATAACTATAAAATATAAAAATAAATAAAATGGAATAGCTCCAACAAGAGAGAGAGAGGAATTTGAACTCTAGATGTCTCCAATAAAAACGCTAAAAAATATCAGTTGAACTATAAAAGTCTTGGGTACGATATATAAAACTTAAATGACATAATATGATTATATACATATAAAATAAAATAAAAAATTGTTAGTTTATACACTTCCCTAGCATTTATTCTACAGAAACTTGTCATCTTTATTATTGAGTTGCCTAATCTAAACAAGGCATGTTTTCCAAGGAGCCCCTAATAAATAAGAAAAGAATTGTCTCCATTTGGAATGTATCAATTTCATGGTTCAATGAAAGAGATACATAATACTATGGGCAAAATTTAGGTACAGTACCTTAGGTTCCCTTGTAACGCCCCAGCTCAATTCAAGAGTAAAGAAAAAAAAAAGGGGGGAAGTCAGATAGTTTAAGGAGCCACACGTCTGACCCCAACTACCCCACTCCCCTCAACCACACATCTCACAAATATCCTCACTCTCTTGCCCGGCCACTCACCTGCTTCTTTCTTCTTCTTTTTTTCATTTTCTCTCCATACAACAAACACTCCTCTCTATCGCTCTTTCATCCTCTTCCACGGTACCCACTCCATAGCACCACCTCCACCATCATTTTCCAGCAAGTATCACTGGAAAACTCCATAGGAGAAAGGTAAGGCTCACTCATCTCATTTATTTGTGGTAAAATTTCCTTATCTTTTGGTGGGTTTATATGCTTTTGCTTGAGGTCCTTTAATCTAAGCTTTGATAATGATATCCATGTGATTTATGATCTTTGAAAGTGATATTCATGTGTTTATATGTATGGGTTTTGTGTTGGTGGAATGATTTGATGAGTGGGTTTATAGTTTTGCAATGGTGGTTATCTAAGTGGTGAAGATTTGGGGGTTTTGGCTTTCTAATGTGAAATAGTTGATGAATTTAATTTTTATTGTTTATTTGGAGCTAGTGGAGGATTTACTTGCGGGGTTTGTAATAGTGGGTATTGTTATATATGTTGTTTCATGGGTCTCTTGAGAATGGTATGTATATATGGTGGAAGAAATTCATAAAGTGCTAGGATCTCTTATGGTAAAGGAGATGATTTGAATGACATGATGATAAATTGGAGTCTATGCTTTGTAATGAAATTGTTGAGAAACTTTGGAAGTAAAATGAACGGTTTTAGACCCCTTAAAACAACCAGATTGGTTAGCCTAGTTAATTAGCCAAGTTGTTACTTAGTCAAATTATGCAATTCTAGGTAAAGCAATCAAATAATCATATCAAACATATAAAGTAGCGGAAAAATAAAAGACACAATGATATGATCACCCAGGAAACCACACGGTAAAAACCTGGGGAGGATTTGACCCACCGATCCTCAAGGCAAACCTGAATCCACTATGAAAGAATCGAAGTTCATACAAAAGGACTTACAAGCTCCCCGCTTGACTTCCTAATGCTACCCACCAGTAGAACTTACTGACACGACCACGTGCAAGCTCCGAATCCACGGACTCCTTCTTTCTTGGATTCTCCAATCAGCTACAAGCACCAACGCTTAATATTCTTTAAGCTTCAATGGTAGCAACCGAGTTGATCATCAAGATGTTGAAATAATCTCTATCTTGAAAACCCTAAGCTTTGTGTAAAGGAAAGCTCCTCTAGATCTCACAAGAGATTTACACAAAACCGCAATGTATGAGTAACAATACAACTGGAGTAACTCTAAAAACGTGGCAAGGGTTTTTCTTTATATACCTAGGGTAAAAATAGAAAACCCAAAACGTTTCATGAGTTAGGGCTGAGCTGGAATATTCTGCAGAAAAAAATTCTGCCCGAGATTCGATCGATCGAGCCTTTCCTTCCATTGATCGAGCCAGGCCGAAATGCATCAATGCATCTACAGCCACTCGATTCTAACTTTACATGAAAGACCCAACTTTGAGCAAGTCTAAACAAGAATAAATAACCTGTTTTGATCATGGTTTGCCAACAATACAAATTAGAGTTCTAAATACATAAAATCCTAAATCTTTAGAACCTAACATAAAACACTTTATTTGTGAGGTTAAATACTAGGCTTGCCTAATCAAAGTGCTTATTTGGCGATTCCTAATTTGTAGCTAGATACAATTTCAAGCTTTATGCTTATTGTGATAGGTTTGCTTAATATTGTTTAGGTTCTAGCTAATCTCCTTTAGCGCTTGGAGAATTAGGCCATTTTGCGGGTTGTAAGGTAAGTAGCTTTTTAATGGGATTTTTGAAAAATAACCATGTTGCATAGAGCTCTGACTTACTTTGAGAGTATATTTAATGGAATTATTATGATAATTCCTTATGTTGGTACTTGATATGATTTATTTGGATTGTATTGTTCAAAAGGGAAAAATCTACAGGTACCTTTGAGATGTTTTCTCATGCTTTGGACCCTTTTGGGTTCAGGGCGTGACATCCCTACTTAAAATTTTGACATCTGTCCAATTTAAGATACTGTACCTTAGGTTCCCTATTTAAAATTTTGACATTTGTCTAATTTAACAATCCAAACAAACGGCATTAAAACTATTTTTTTTCCCTTCTTTTTCCTATACTGCAACTGCAATAGAACCCACGGATTCAAATTTCAAATCTTTCAAATTGTAGGATTTGTGCCTTCTGCTGAAGAATAAATCCAAATAAATCCAATAGTCACTAGCTCACTGCAACTAAAACCATATAAAACAATAAAAATAACCATGAAGATAGTGGAGGTACTCCTTTTGAGAGAACAAAAAGGAAAATAAAGATGTCCACTTATATTAAAAGTTAAAACAACTTTCAAGGAACTTATGTGTAGCAAAGATTATTTAATTATAAGGGATTGCAGCCCATCAGTTGTAAACTCATTCTCATCTTAGTCCATCAAAAGCTATGCTTTCTGCTTTCCCACGGTGCTCCTCAAAAGCAAACAAAAAAGCCCTAGCAAAAAAATAAAGAAGAAAGGAGAAAATAAAGAAGCCGACGGTTTTTTATCATCGGAAAAACTATGGAAACCCTAACTTTAACTATTCTAACACTAGATCTAGCCGAAAACCGGCGGTCTGGCAGGAAAAGAAGAGGTATGTCACCACGGTGGTGTCATCGGTCTCGAAGAGGTTGAGCTTTGCAAACAATTGGAGAGTGGCGAAGACCGGTTCGACGATGGAAAAGGTGACGATTTTGAGAAGAGGCGAGTCGTTGGACTCAAAGATCAAGAGCGAGTCTACGATGGAAGCTTTCTGCTTTTTTCCCCCTTTTTTCTTATTTTTTTGCTGGGGTTTTTTTTGTGTTAGGACATATGTGGATCATGTTAGGAACATATGTCAATATTTTATGTAGTTGGCTAATCATTTGACAAAACGCACTTTACTTGTATTTGGGTAGATCTAGGTTGTATTTAATACTTCAAGAAACAAGAGTTCAAGTCTAGTATTGAAGCCATGCAAATCTATCCAACAAACAAGTGAAGAAGTGCTGATTTTTTAAAGCTCGATAGCTGCTCAACACCTCTCGATAGCTAGGCTATCTATCGAGCTCTTCAGCTTCTTTTTATCGCAATCTCGATACCTCTTGATAGCTAGGTTGATCGATCGAGCAACTTTCTGTCCCCTCGATAGCTCACAACAGATAGGCTCGATAGCTTCTCGACACCTCTCAATCGATTGAGAATTACGAAATTCAGATTTCTAGATCTGATTTTCGGCCCATGCTTATGTATTTGTGTAGGGTTTCTTTTCTCACAACCCTAGACATATATAAGGCTTATTTTAGAGGCCGTCACATAAGAGAATACAAGGAGAACATGTGCAAAAGGTGACCGATGCCTTATTCTCTCTGAAATAAGCTACTGCGTCTTTGCGCCTTTGGGTTTTGTAACCAAGTGCTTCTTGATCTTCATTGTTGATGAAGTGAAGAACTTTGCAGCCAACAATATTCTTCAAGTTGGTGTGTTAGTCACGTACTAGGAGCCGTGCATTATTGGTTAGTCACGTACTAGGATTTGTGCATCAAAAAGGGTGGCGTTCATATATTGAAAAGTTCAGAGGTTCTGAAGCAATGGAAGGTTTCTGCTATAAGTTCATCTACGAGGATTGTAGAGTTTAGGGACAAAAGTTTTGTACTAGATCTGAAACTTCTCTTTACTATAGTGAATTGCTTTTCGGTAAGGTTTCCCCTCAGGTTTTTTACTGTGAAACTAGTTTGTTTCATTGGTTTTCCTGAGTTATCATATCTTGTCTTATTTATTTTATTCTGCTGCATGATTTTGACATGATATTGATGTTTGTTTATTTTAATAAGGTTTATTCATAATTAATCTAATTAATAACTTGGGTTTAAAACTTATTAATTCTATCAATCGGGGTCTAAATTTCCCAACATTTTGTTTGCTTTTGATGATGATATCTATTTATTCTTTAGCGGAAGGCAAAGATCCTACAATTTGAAAGATTTGAAGCCATGGGTTCTCTTGCATTTGCAGTACAGGAAAAAGAAGGAAGAAGGGAAAAAAAGAAAAGAAAAGAATTTTTAGTTTTAACACCGTTTGCTTGGGTTGTTAAATTAGACAGATGTCAAAATTTTAAGTAAGGAACCTAAGGTACTGTATTTAAGGTACTATACCAAAGTTTTGCCCTAATACTATATCATTTAAAATGAATCCATTTCATGTTTAAGTTTGAATTATTATAAATCTAAACAAGTCACGGATCCGTGCACGCATGGAAGAATTTCACATAATTATGTTTTTGAATTCACTATGGTTTAACTTTTTTATTTCTTTTCTTTGGGAACAATGTTTTTAACTTTATTTCTCATTGAACAAGTACAATAAGCGTTTCGATATGTAAGAGATCTTGCCATGAATTGTAACAAATATGAGTTAACTATGGAATTAACAAAACATTCATAAGAATTACATCATAGATAAAACACCATAGCATGAAGTGAGAACAACAAAAAGATCCCAACAAGAATATATAATTAAACATACCTCATGCCTTGTTAGTCAGATGCCTTCGTAGTTATTGGTTCTAGAAAACCATTAAATCTAACAAACAACTAAAAAATATTAAGTAATTAATACCCACAAGATAAGATGAGGTCAAAAAGATTAGTTCAACCCAAGCATACTTAATTATATGGTTTACACCGTTGACTAGTAGACATTTCCTAATGAGGAAAGAGTCAAGATATATACATGGGTCCTTCAATCATTTCAATGTTAAATATACTATGAGCGTAAGGTTAATTTGTGGCTTGGAAAAAGCAACACGAAAACTGCACAATGGCATTCAAGTGGTCCAATTTGATTTCTTTTCTAATTGTGTACAGACTATTAGTGTTTAAAGAAAGGTTCATCCATTAAACAAGAAATTGAGAGCGGTTGAAGAATTACCAAGTCTTATATGCTCCTTCACTGATCCCTCTCTATAAATAGATATATTCCCCATATGCTGTATTCCCATCCCTCACCCAAGCAAGAAAAATACTACACAATAAGAAAGAACATCAAAAAATATGATGAAAGTTGTAATTGTGGCCATTTTGGCTTTGGCAACCACCCTTGTTTCAGCTTATGACCTTAGTCCACTGCAAGACTTTTGAGTCGCAATTAACAACACCGATTCTGCTAGTATGCACATGCTCTCTCCCTTTTAAATTTTTATTTTTATGAACTGCAAATCTACATGCTCTCTCATTATTAGCAGTACGTAGTAGTGTTATCATCACCTACGTTCTTTCGAGATCATTATAATGAAGTTCTACACATTAATGAAATTATTATCATCACCTACGTTATATCATCCATAATAGATTTTTTTTCTCCTACATGACGAGTTATTTTCCATTATTACAGAACTGTCTTCTTTTTCACAATAAAAACTTTTCTTTGTGTAGTATTTGTGAATGGAAAATTTTGCAAGGACCTAGCAATTGTCACAGCCAACGATTTTTTCTTTCTCGGATTCAATATTCCTGGAAACACAGCTACAAGTAAACTCGGATCAAGTGTCAATCTTGTGAACGTCGATAAATTACCAGGCCTCAACACTCTAGGCATATCATTGGCTTGCCTTGACTTTGCACCATATGGCCTGAATCCTCCCCACATTCACCCACGTGGCACTGAACTTTTGGTAGTTATGGAGGGTACTCTATTGGTTGGATTTGTCACATCCAACCCAAACAAACTCTTTACCAAAGTTCTAAACAAGGGAGATGTCTTTGTATTCCCGATTGGTCTCATTCACTTCCAATTCAACATAGGACAAACCAATGCAGTTGCATTTGCCGGTCTCAGCAGTCAAAATCCTGGGTTGATCACCATAGCAAATGCGGTTTTTGGATCTAATCCTCCAATCAATCCTGATGTTCTGGCCAAGGCCTTCCAGTTGGACAAGAATGTAGTTGATTATCTTCAGAAACAATTCTAGTCAAAACTCAATTAGTAAAAATATTTGTAATAGGAATGATGATCCATTACAAAGCAGAGTTTGAACAAAGTATGCCATGACTCCTTATATGTTATTCCTTAAAAATAATTATTATCAAATAAAATTGTCATAAGATTTTTTTATGTGTCATGGTGTCCAAGTAAATGCAGTGCAATTAGTGCATTACTAAATCTTGAGTACACATTGGATCCACAACGATTGAAATCACAAGCACCTAATACAAAGTTTATATTAAAAATAGATGGCCAACCACCGCACACCCTTGTTGCGATGGTCACTCCACAAGTATAAGTGCTTGTGGGGTGTGAGGGGCAAGGGCTAAAGTTTAAGTCTCTAAGAGGGAGCTTCACACACATATATATACTTAGATTAGGTTAGAGTAGAATTTTTATCTTGTAAAAAAAAAAAAAAAAAAAAAAAGATGACCAAATTGTGGGCTCAGTAACACTAATCTATATTGGAAAAAAGTCCTACAGGTAATTAGGGGAAGAAGTTGAGAAACATAATACTTTTTTATCTTTTTATTTTGGATAATTCGACAGTATGGGTGGACAGATTCGAACCCTAGATGTTTCCGCTGGAATCACTAGAAGGTGACTACCAATTGAGCCACAAAGCTCTTGGTGAGAAATGTAATACTTAAGCGGTTCAATATGATTATTTGTGAAATTACACAGAAGTCTTAAGTTTATATCCTATTTCAAATTAGGAATGTTTGGAAAATTTAGACCCTTGATTGATTTTACTGCAAAACTAATCTACTTGTTAAATTAACTAGTTTTGAACTCATATTGATTTCTAGGTTAGTTACCATAGTAGTAACGTAGATCATTTGGAAAACAATAAACAAACAAACAGCACATCATATGGTGACGCAATGGAAAATCGATGGAAAAATTATTCTGAAGGAAAAACCACAGTGAAAGTTGCAAAACCCTAAGAAGAAATCCACTAATAGAACTGAAAAACTTACAATTAATTGAAACCCATGTTCCTGATTGTTACCTTCAGTAGTAACTTACTCATGTCACCACATGTAGCTTGAATTTTATTAGACTCTTTTATTTTGAATTCCTTCACATGAACAATCCAATTGGCGACTTCAAGTACCAACTTGAAGATTCTTCTAAACAAGTTGACTATGTAGGCATTGTGGCTTCATACTTGATATGCACTATTGCAACAACACACCGCATTTGATTGTTCTCTATTTGCGTCTGAACTCATGGTTTGAATAGGTAGAGGCCGGGGTTTTCTCTTTGAATACCTTAGGGTTTCTACCGCTACAACTTTATGAAAAATCCGGGTCTTTATATAAGCTCTTTAATTAGGGTCATGAAAACCTACATCTATAATTGACTTAAAATAAAACACATCACAAAAAAACTGAATTTGCAATTCTTGATTGACTGACTACTCTAAAGCTTTCATTCGAGCCTATCTCAATTGATCAAAAGATATCAAGCTTGGTGTCGAGATTCCAGAAATTTATTTTCCTACAACTGATTTTGGGTCTCTATCTTGGAGTTAAAAAAAAAACACATCATAACTGTACAAGATTCAAAGCTTCATTCATAGTTTGCCAACAGTCAATCTATTGACCCTAACAAGATTTAAGTTTCTAATTATGTCAATTAAAGTTCCAAACTTATAGAGCATTTTTCTTCTTCAATTTGAATCCCCTTGTCCATCCTTGTTATTCATTTAAGTTATTCCAAATAGTAATAGAGTAGTAAAAAATTGAAAATTGTTGAAATTTATTTATTTTTTGTTTTATTTTAATCGATTTTGATATTCTAGCAATATTATTCTCCCTTTAAACGACATTTTCTCAATCTAAACAAAGCGTTTTCTCTCTATTCAATGATAGAAAAAATCAATTTATAACAAAGCCTCAGGTGAAACATAAAGTTTAGCTTTAATCAATAGTTTTGTGCTTTTATATGTTCTATTATTGCTTAGAATTTCAAAAATGGATAACGGAGATTGAATTTTGCCCATTAAATTGAAACAATTAAAAACTTTAGATCTAAAATGAAACATGGTAAATTCTGTAAGATTAAATACCCTCATCAATTTTTATCTAATTTTCCCTTTTTATTTTGTATATACTACACTAATTGTTTAATTGAATTGAAAGCTACTTACAAAAAAAGGTTGAAAGTTGAACAAATCATTATGAAAAAGCATCATATACTTCATGTTTCTACGACACATGATTATGTGATATAATGGTCCATTTGAACTGAGGTGGAGGGAGGAGGAGTAAAGTAGAATTGGCTAAAAATTAGTGTACTATTGACCAATTCTATTCTACTCTACCTCTCTCTACTCCCCCTCCATCTCCCTCAAACCAAACAGACCCTAATGGAGAAAGTATTTCATATTGTTGCAGGGGCTATCCATGGCAACCAACTGAGTTGTGGCTAAATTCAGGCTTTATTGATGCTTTCATATCAATTGATAGTAGATGACTCAAGAAGCTGTATATGAAACGAACTTACCTATTGAGGCAATGGAAATTTTACTATCAATTTGTTGTGGAGAGTCTGGAGACTGTGGAATTGTTTATAGTCCCTTTAATTATGCAACGTAGAAACAGAATATATAATCATATAGAGACCACAAAGATATGGCATATTTATGCCATGGACAATAAAAAAGAAAAAGAAAAAAAAAAAAGAGAGTTTCAACTTATGGTTGTAGTTTTGCTCCTGATGATTTAATTATTAGACTAAAACATCAATCAGATTTTGGTGTAGGCGATGATCAAATCTCAGATTTCTTATTTAAATACAAAAGATATTTTACCAGTTGAACTAACTAGAACTTACAAAAATAAAATATAAAAATAAATAAAACTGAATAACTACAACGAGAGAGAAATTTAAACTCTAGACGTCTTGAACTACAAAACTCTTGGGTATGATATAGAGAAGAATTTCATATATTATATTTTTGAATTCATTGTGGTTAATGTCTACTTTTTTTTTTTTAATTTCTTTTTTTTTTTGTTTTTTTTTTTATACAATATTTTTAACTTTACTTCTCATACAATAATTTCAACAAGTGTTTAGATGTAAGAAATCTTGCCATGCATGAATTGTAACAAATATGAGTTAACTATGGTATGGATCAAACATTCTTAAGAATTACATATCACATGAGTAAAACAAAAAACAAAAAAAATTACATCATAGATAGAACACCATAGCATGAAGTGAGAACAACAAAAAGAGACCGACAAGAATAATATACCACATGCCTCGGTAGTCAGATGCCTTCGAAGTTATTGGTTCCATAAAACCAATAAGATTATTTCAACCCAAGTATATATACTTAATTATATGGGTCACACCGTTGACTATATCTTAAACATATAATGAGGACAAAGTCAAGATATATGCATGGGTAATGGGTGCTTCAATTATTTCAATGTTTTTTTTTTTTTTAATTTTTAGAAACCAATTATTTCAACGTAAGGATAATTTGTGCAACACGAAAACTGCACAATGGTATTGAAGTGATCCAATTTGATTGCTTTTCTAATGTGTACAGACTAGTAGTGGTAGAATAGTTCATCCATTACACAAGAAATTGAGAATGGTTGAAGAATTACCGAGTCTTATATGCTATATTTGTGAAAAACAAAGACCAGTTCACTGACTTCTATCTATAAATAGACATATCCCCATATGCTATATTCCTATTCCTCACCCAAGCAAGAATACGCAGAGTACTAAATATACCATAAGATAGAGATAACATAAGCTCAAAAAATGATGAAAGGTGTTCCTTACCTTGTTACTGTGGCCATCTTGGCTTTGCCATTTTCTCTTGCTTCTGCTTATGACCCTAGTCCATTGCAAGACTTTTGTGTCGCAATTAACAACACCGATTCTGCTGGTATGTACATACACTCTTCGGTATTTTTTTTTTTTGTTGATGAACTGCAAATCGACATGCCCGCTCATTATTAGTAGTATGTAGTAGTGTTATTATCACTACGTTATTTTGAGATCGTTTTAATGAAGTTCTACGCATTGCTGAAATTATTATCATCACCTACATTATATCATCTACATTAGATTTTTTTTTCCCTACATGACAAGTTATTGTCCATTGTTACAGAACTGTCTTCTTTGCGACAATAACGAAGTTTTCTTTGTGTAGTATTTGTGAATGGAAAATTTTGCAAGGACCCAGCATATGTCACAGCAAACGATTTTTTCTATCTCGGACTCAATATTCCAGGAAACACAGCTGCAAATAAACTTGGATCAAGTGTCAATCTTGTGAACGTTGATAAATTACCAGGTCTTAACACTCTTGGCATATCTTTGGCTCGTCTCGACTTTGGCCCATACGGCCTGAATCCTCCTCACATTCACCCACGTGGCACTGAGCTTTTGGTAGTCATGGAGGGTACTCTCTTGGTTGGATTTGTCACATCCAACCCAAACAAACTCTTTACCAAAGTTCTAAACAAGGGAGATGTCTTTGTATTCCCGATTGGTCTCATTCACTTCCAATTCAACATAGGGCAAACTAATACGGTTGCATTTGCCGGTCTCAGCAGTCAGAATCCTGGGTTGATCACCATAGCAAACGCGGTCTTTGGATCTAATCCTCCAATCAATACTGATGTTCTCGCTAAGGCCTTCCAGTTGGACAAGAATGTTGTCGATTATCTTCAAAAACAATTCTAGTCAAATAGCAATTGGTAAAATTATTTGTAATAGGAATGATGACCATTACAAAGCAGAGTTTGAATAAAGTTTACCTTGATTCCTTATATGTAATTTCATAAAAATAATTAGTATCAAATAAAATTGTCTTATGATTCTTTATTTATTTATTTATTTATGTGTCATGGTGTCCAAGTAAATGCTAAGGAATTAGTGCATTACTAAATCTTGAATATACATTGGATCTAGAACGATTAAAATCACAAGCACCTATTAAAACTGACAAAAATTGTATTAATAGCTACTTTAAAAAAAAAATGCAAAACCACTATTTTGGTCCTTACATTTTCGAGTCACAGTCAATTTAGTCCTTATATTTTTTTATCAATCGATTTGGTCCCTATTATTTTCAACACTTGTAGTCAATTTAGTCTTTGTCGTTATCTCATTAACGAAATATGCCTATGTAAAGTTGCGATTTACAACTATGTGTTTTGTTGGCTTTTATTCCGTGCTAAATTTGATTGTAATTTTATTCAATCTTTTGTACCATGTATTTATTGTGGGATTTGATTGTAAGGGTTGTGTGATAGAGAGAGAGTGTGAAGACTTAAGCAACTGAAGATTGAGGAGCTCTCGCGGGTATATATCTCGAGATTAAGCATCCCGCGAAGTGAGCCATGTGCCCTGCACATGACTGGAATGCGAAGAGTCAGGACAGATGGCGACAGCTGTGCTTCGCGAGTATCTCGCGAGTAAGGCCTTCCCGCGAGACACCCGCGAGACATTCTATTCTGCCAAACTGTACTATTTGATACACACTTTTTGTACCCACACTATATATACCTACATTACCCACAAGTGTTAATGAGTGCTTCTGAGAGAAAACCCTAGCCAAACACCTTGAGAGTTAGAGATTGTTATACCCACAATTCTCTACACATTTGCTTGTGGAATTTCCTCAACTCCTACCTCTCCATTTCCATACCATTGAGAAGCTGATAGTCCAAACACTTACCACACCCTTTCAGAGTGTTAAATGGGGTTTTGGTGCTGCTGGGAAGTATTGGAAGAAGCGAAGGATGGTAGATGCAACATAGAGCTTGTTGCGGGATCCGGAGAGCTAGACAAGACACGGTTCCGAGAAGCCTTGTTGGAGTAGGAGCTCGGAGGGCTTAGGTACATCGGGTAGATTAGGCTTGGAGGGTCTCTTGCTCACCCATGTATCCCAACTGATTGTCTAGTGGATCGATTAATGCTTGGAGGGCGCCGGAGAGGTTTTTTGCCGAGTTCTTTGGTTTCCTCTTCGATAACACATCGGCGTGTTATCTTGTGTTTGCATTCTCTCTTCCCTTACTCTTGTGCTTTACTTTTATTGTTGGTTGTTCATGTTTATGCACTAGAGTAGTATCGGTTGTTTGTGCTTTATTTACTCTTGTTTCCACACTTAGATAAGTTAAAGTAAAATCAACCGAGCCGTAATTTTAATTGGAGGTCTAAACAGCTCATGTGTTTTAACACATTTTCGAGCTTTCAGCCTACATGGCAAACGGATTGTACACTTTACTCACTTAAGTTTACGTGGCAAATAAAATACTATTAAACAAATTTATATCACATTTAAATAAGGCCACGTCAGCATTTAAATTTAAAAAAAAATTAATTTCTTAATTTTAAAGGAGAAAATAATAGAAAATTTGGAAAAAAAAAAAGAAAAAAGAAAAATCATATTCCATTAAAAAAAAATCACAAAAAAATAAAATAAAGAATAGAAGAACCTGAACCCAAAAGAACAATGAACCCTGAAAAATTAATTTCTTAAATTAAAATTAAAATTAGAATTGAAGTTTTGAGGTCAGAAAGTATCAACTTTATTGGGTTTGTTGGTAACTCGTAGCTTCTTGGATTGACTTTGCAAATTGTTGTGATTTAAAAAATAAGAAGGAAAAAAGAAAAATTATCCGTAAAGGAAATATGAAAAAACGGTAAATCGAAGAGAGCACAAGTTAGATAGCTCAAGTGGGTGCACAAATTTCAGTAGAAATTGTTAATTTTCAAAAAGAAATATTTGCAATCGATGAAAGAAGTAAGATTTTAAGCAAAACCAAAGCAAGAAAACCCAAATCAGAACAAAATACCTATAGCATGTAGTAGAGTGATGCATCTTCGACATAACTGAGTTTATTTGCTTAACTTTGTGGATCTGTGCTTTCCCATCTCATAAATTAACAACAAAAAGGTAAGGTTTGATCAATCTAATGGACGGAGGGATTCAAAACATTGCATCAAATGGTCTTCTTCTTCCTAGTTTATGGTTCAATTTGGCGAGCTGGCTTCCAAGGCAAAGGTTTTCTTTTGCTCTAAGTGGGTATGGGTGAATCAAAAGAGAAAAGAGTCCCGGGGGGGGGGGGGGGGGGGAGAGAGAGAGAGAGAGAGAGAGAGAGAGAGAAAAGGAATAACATAGAACATGTTCTTACAAAGATGATGTTGTGCTTGGATTTCTGGGTTATTTTTGTGTTTAGGAGAGTTGGTGACTAGTGAATATGATTTTTTTTTGTTTGTTTTGGTGTTGGTGTGTTTGGTTGCTATAAAAATGCCAGAAAAGTTGGGAACATCTTTAAAATTGAAAAATTAATTAATTAAAATTATTTTTTAAATTTAAATGTTGATGTGGCATTATTTAAATGTTAAATAAATTTGTGTAATATTATTTTACTTGCCACATAAGCTTAAGTGTACCAAGAGTACAATCCTTTTGCCATGTAGGCATATTCTGTTAGTGAGATAACAGCAAGGACTAAATTGACTGCAAGTTGAAAATAACAGGAACCAAATTGACTGCTATAAAAATGTTAGGACTAAATTGATTGTGACCCCAAAATATAGGGACCAAATTAGTGTTTTCGCTTAAAAAAAAAGTTGAAAGTTCAACAATTCATTGTGAAAAAGTGTTATATCTTTCACGTTTCTACCCTGCATGATTAGTATGTGACAATAATGGAGAAAGAATTGCACCTAAATTTAAGCTTTATTAATTGTTGATTACTCAGGAAAAACATTTTTTTTTTTTTTTTTTGAGAAACAAACAAACACATATAAGGTTAAGGGTTCAAAGTACTTCTAACACAAAGACACATATGAAATGAACTTACTGTTAGGTTCTATATGTGTATACGATAATTGGTAAAACACAAGAACATTAAAATGCAGATTCAAGGAATTAAAATATGGCAGTTTCGATCAATTGAAACTGTTATTCAACCAATCGAAAGTCGATTCTACAAATTTTGTTTTTCAGCCTATTAAGGGAAGCAAGTGATTAGGTTTTCAATCCAGTTTCAATTAATACTTAAGGGAAACCCTAATACACGTTTTCAGGACTTGGAGAGCTACTCTTTTGAGATTTGAAGGGTTCTATGCCTTCTACTAGAGATCACACTCACACACTTAGTACTGGTGGAATCAAGTAGCAACCTAAGCTTCAGCAATCAAGTGTACATGAGATCTAAAGCGTGAATTGGAGGTTCATGTTCGAACAGATCTATATCAGAGAAGTCTGTGGGATTCAAAGCTAAGTTTGTTAACTTTATTTAGGTTTACTATGAATTGATTTTTTGACTGTAAATCTCTATCTAATAGTGGATTGTTCATCTTGGGATTAGTCCCCCCAGGTTTTTCCTTTGGAACAGGTTATTTTATACGGTTTCCTAGGTCATCATATCTTTTGTTATATATTTTTTCACTGTGCATGATATATTTGATTATTTCTTTAACCTAAGGCTTGCATAATTAATCTAATTAACAACTTGGACATAAAATTGGTTAAACATTTTTTGTTCAGAGGTCTAAGGATCTGTTTGGATACCGCTTATTTTGATGAAAACTGAAAACTGAAAACACTGTAGCAAAATAATTTTTAAATGTGTGAATAGTGCCGTGAGACCCATTTTTAATGAAAGTTTTGTTGAAAAAAGAGGTTTGTGGGTCCCGTGAATAGTGCACAGGACCCACTGGAAAACCACCATAGCCATAGAAACACGCTTCCCAAAAAAAAAAAGAAAAAAGGCAAACGCAGATGTGGGAAAAGCTGTATCCAAACGGGTACTAAATCTAACAATTACTTGTTAAGATAATGGAAAATTTGATATCAATTTGTTGTGTAGACAGTGGAGTTATTTATAGTGCACTTATGCAAAAGAGAAATAGAATATATAACCATCTAGAGAAAAGAAAGATATGGAACATTAACTGCATTGACAACTTTTTTTCTAAAAAAAAAGAAAAAGAAAAATCAATAGCTACAATAGGGGAGTGGGTATTTGAACTCTAAACATCTCCGTTGGAAACACTAAGAAATGTGATGTGATCTACAAAACTCTTGGGTACAATATGGACAGCTTAAATGGCATATTATATATGTATATATATAAAAAACTGTTAGCGTTTATTCGATATAAACTTGTCTTTTTTATTGTTGAGTTTTTTTTTTTAGAGGATTTTTATTGCTGAGTTGACTAATCTAAAAAATTCATGTTTTCCAAAGAGCTCCTAATAAATAAGAAAATAATTATCTTTATTTGAAATGGACTTGTTATATTATAAATTGACTTCGATTAATTAATTCAATTACCCAAGTTGATTAATTATTTAAATTTCATGCAAATAATGTGGAGGTACAATCAAATCAACCAAACTAAATTAGATGCAGTGGAAATAGATTTGATCATGATGAGGAAAATCTTTGCAGAAAAAACCCCACTGAGTGAATTTTAGGTTACCACTCTCGAAAAATCCTCTAATAAAAAAATGAGCGGTTAAAACTTACAAGTATAATGAATCTTACCCCACTAGTCTATCCAAAATACCAACCTATAGTTGAACCTACTGACCTATACCAGTATCAGCTCCAAACCCAACTGGACTTGTTCTTGTAGAGACTTTTCTTTGCATGGATCCTAGTACATGACTAACAAAACAACAACCTGATTGTTGTTGTTTGATGCAGAGTTCTTCAATATCCAAACTTATTGATCTGGAAGCAGCTTGGTACATAAACCAAAGGTGCACAAAAAGTCGCAGTAGCTTTTGTAAAGCGTGTATCTCAATATGAGTCTCCGTGTCTCTGAAAAAGGCTATAAAATATTGCTTTTATATCCCCTAGAAACATAGAGCCGAAAACCTGAGAAAAGCCTAGTCATCATGGGACCGAAAATAGATCTAGAATTTTTTAAATTCACGAATCTTGATAGATCGAGACGTATTGAGGTTCATTTAATCTTAATAGATTGAAGGTATCGAGCCCGGTGTTGAGATCTTTTGTTCCATCTTTTCTTGTATTGTTTCTTGAGTATTTTTTATGTCTTCAATAATATCACTTGTTACCACTTGTAAAAGTACATCATCATGTTCATGATGTTCTTGAACACACTAGAACAAATATCCAAATATAAGTAAAATGCATTTTGTCAAAAGACATGCCAATTACATAAAATGTGACCCTAACTGGAACAATTTCATGGTTCAATTAAAGGGATACATAATATGACGTCATTTAAAATGGATCCATTTCAAGTTTTCGCTTGAATATTATAAATTGAAACTAGTTGCGGTTTTGTGTTATGCATGGAATAATTTCACACAATTACGATTTTGAATTCATTGTGGCTTATGTCTAACATCTTTTTTTTTTTTTTTTAACAAAGTTTTTAACTTTACTTCTCATGCAACAACTTCAATAAGTGTTTCGATGTAAGAGATCTTGCCATGAAATGTAACAAATATGATTTAGCTATGGTGTTGACCAAACATTCATAGGAATTACATCATAGAACACCATAGCATGAAATGAGAACAACAAAAAGGGACCGACAAGAGTATATATATCTCATGCCTTCGTAGTCAAAATGCCATGGTAGTTATTGGTTCTCCAAAAACATTATTAAGTGGCTAAGTTATGATATATATATATATATAGTTGTAGGTGTTTTAATTAAGCATGATGCATGGGATGGTATAGTAGAATTTCACCCACATGCAACCGATGGAAATTCAACACATTAAGCCAAAGTTTCATACATGATGACAAACTCCCAAGACCAAGACTTGGCCGTGCAAATCACCAAGTGCCACCTTATTTCTTCTTTGACTTTCTCAAGCAAATGGAACTTCCAAGAAGCTCACTCCCTCTCATTTCCTACGGATCACACAAATCAGAAATTTTAGCTCATTTTGCTCTCTTTTCTATTAAGGAAAGAGCTAGAAACTCTCAAGTCTTCTCTCAAGTCCACCAGTTCACACACACCAAAAGGAAGACAAAAGCTCCACCTCTTAAAACTTCTTCATATTCTCTCAAAGAAACAAGAAAACTCTCTTAAGCTCTCTCCCTCTGACACTTACGGGTCCAGCAGCAAGGAACAAGAGTTTCTTCAAACTCTCCTCAAGCTTTTACTCCCAATTTAAAGCTAGAGTGATTCTAGCTCAATCACTCCATGAACCTATGTCTAGGGTAAGGGGAAAATCTAATTCTTCTAGTCTATTGTTCATTTTAAACTTAAGTGATGGTTATATGATTTTTATATGGGTGTGTTGGTGATTTGTTGAAGGCAGCATAGGGTTTTTATTAATTAAGGATTGTGCATGATTAAGTGAGAAAAAGTTAGGATGAGTACTATTCATGTTACTGCTGGGATTTTTGTTGTATTTAGTTTTGCTCTAAATGGTTAAATGACCATATATAAGTGTTTTCTAACATGTCGAATGAGTGCATAAAAATCCCCATAGGAAAATACCATCATTTGAAAATTGTTTGTAAATTTACAAGAAAATGTTGCAAAGCTGTCACTGTAACAGATTCTGTGTTCATGCATGATAAATTATGTATTAAATTTTATTCTATGAATTTGGATGCTAGGGTTATTTTATATGAAATCTAAGACATATACGGTTGTTATGGAATTTGTCTCACAGTATTTGGATGAGTAGAAAAATAATGATTTAATTTTGAAGTTACAAGAAATTCTGTCAGGACAGATTTGAGTATGCTGTCTTTTGT
This sequence comes from Quercus ilex subsp. ballota, assembly GCA_032727855.1. Taxonomy (NCBI): domain Eukaryota; kingdom Viridiplantae; phylum Streptophyta; class Magnoliopsida; order Fagales; family Fagaceae; genus Quercus; species Quercus ilex. Next base: position 34,959,690 of record CM064909.1, read on the forward strand.
GATTTTTAGTAAATCATGGGTTTATTCTTTGACTCCAAAATTTTTATGGTACATACTGAACATACAGGGGAATTTCTCTATAAAATTACATGAAGTTTGGATGTGAATTGCTAGTCCATTTGTATTTTATAAGTAAAGTATATGCTGCTGTAATGAAACAGTGAACAGTAAGGGACATGCCTAACTTTGAGGATTTAATTCTAAAGTTAGGGTGAATGATTCGAGCTATAATTTATTATGCTCATCATATGATATGTCTAGATCATAGAGTAATTTTGTACAACTCGGTTCAAGGTCTAGTACTCAAAGGAGGGATTCTAAACCATTTGACGGTTGTATTTATGAAGCTGTTTTGTTGAACATGTTGTATGTTTCCTTAAGAGTGTTTATGGTTATATGACAATGCTTAAAAGAGTTTATGTTTATGCATGCAAGATTGCCCTAAGGTCAAAGCACCTTTTGAAATGAAGTTGGCTCTTATGAGATAAATATGAGAATGATGGCATTTCTTTAGGTTGATACATTATTTGTTGATGTGTGCATAATATGTTTGTGGGAACCTCTTTGAGGTGGGATTAGGATTTCCTTAATTTTAAGAGATAGTCTTTGAGATGAATGTGTAAGTTTATGATGAGGAAGTTATGGATAGTAATAAGTTTTGATTTCGGTTTAGGTGTTACCAGCCGCCAGGTCTAAGCTCCTTCGACTTTAGGCTCTCAGTTCCTCTGCTTTCAGGTAAAGGATAAGTTGTATGAGTATTTGGTAAGTCATGAGGTTATTTTAAAGTATATGATGCATTAAAAGGTTTTGATTAGAGATATGGCATATAATCATTATTCTGACAAAGATATGTTCGTGAGCTTTCGAAACCCTATGTATATGATTTAAGCATATTAATGCTATTACTAATTCTACGAACATGATGTTTAAAGAAAAGAATGGAAATGCTATTATAATGAAATATTATGCAAAATAAGAAATGACAGTATGATGTAAAGTATGAAATATTTTCGGGTTATGTCCTCTGGTGATCTGAACTCTGCTAGTAGGGGTTAATTACTAGCTTTCCATGGAAAATGTTATCTGATTGGCCATTATAAGTGGGACTGGCTCTACTGTACCCGCTTCTTGTTAGTTACGGCCAACTTGTGGGGGAAGCCAACCTACCCCCATGGTTGGAAGATATGTATTATGATGTGATCCCGGGAATACCTGGCATTGTGGGGAATGCTGGATGCCTAGCACTGTGGTGTTAAAAGCCTCCCAAATAAGTACAGACTTATCAGCTATGGATTAACCAATAAGTTCTTTATGAACAGCTATATAATGTTATTAATCATGAGAGAATTATTTTGTTAAATGCATTGTGAAAAGTTAAAAGCTCTCATGAAAAGAAGAAGTTTCTGATGAAAGAAAAGCTGTTCATTAAAGATGAAAGTTTCTGAAGTTTTGTTGTGCTATAAAGATAAAGTTTCTGATGAAAGTACAAGTTATGTTTAAAAGTTATCAGATACCTGTTCTTTATGAAATGTAAAATTTTATGGCTATGAAAGTTATAATATTTTTCGGGAAAATGTTTATAAAGAAAGATTTTCTTATTGGGTCAAGATGTTTCTAGTTTAATACAAAGTTGCCGATTATCTGATTAAGTTAAAATGATTATTTTGTAATGAGAATATACATATAGTGACTTTGTAGGAAATAAAATAAGCTTGATCCGAAAGGTTTTGGTAATATTAACCTAATAAGAAAAAGGAGAACAATTATTTTCTATGAAGAGCGTATAAGCTATTATTATGAATAGTATAAAATACTGTGCATGGGAAAAATGTTCTCCTATTTGAATATTCATAGAATGAAATGATTTAATTTACATGCATCCTTATTAAATTCTCATATATCTTACTTTTACTGAGCTGTGTAGCTCACCCCTTCCACTCTTTCAGTTAGCAGGTTTTATTTTGGAGCAGAGAGAGCCTTAGTCGAGTTTTAGAAGGAGCTGGTTTTAGTTTTATATGTATAGATCCTAAATTAGCAATATGATGTTTAGATTTGTAGTATTGTGTATTTTAGGATCTAATGAAAGTGTATACCTTAAAGCATTAAGAGATGTATTATGTGGAATTTAGAATTTGAGTAACTGGTGGATTATGTATTTCTTTGAGTTCAGTATAGATACTCTGAATGTCAAGTGAAAAATTATACCATTTAAGTAAAGAAACAAAAATGAAAAGTAAGAGGGAAACTTTTGTAAAAGCTTTTGTTAAAAGTTAAGTTGGTTCTTGTTAATATCATGTTTAGGCTTGATATTAGCATGCCGGTCATGGTCACAAATCCGGGTATCGGGTTTGGGGCGTGACACTCAACAACTTTTAACTGATATTGGGGATTTTTTTTCCCAAAATAATACTAATTTTCAAACAATTTTGTTAGTTAGTAAGTTTTCAAATTTATTTAGGAAACTAACATCTCGAGTGCAATAAACTCAATTTCGATGTTCTAAATCGAGCACGATGAAGTCGATTTCAACATAGAGCTCGAGCCTATTATACACGATTTCATTGTTCAAGCAAAACTCAACTCTAGCAAAACCCAAGTTCGATCCGATGTAAGCAAAACCCAGGTGAGCTTCGATGGGGAACGAGAGATATGGAACAAGACAAAGTGAGAGAGAACCAACGATCCAATCCAATCCAGTTAACTCCAGCAACTCTGAGATGATCTGATCTGATCCCACCAACTCCAGCAAAACCTGTACGATCCGATCCGAGCAAAACCCCAAGTGGGTCTAAGGTTTGTTGATTTCATTGTTTCTCTTTGGTTGTTGTGTTTGATTGTTGGAGAAGAAGAGTTTTTGGAAATGGGTTGTGTTTGATTGTTTGATTGTTTCTCTTTTCTCTTTGGTTGTTGTGTTTCTCTTTCATTGATTCTCTTTGTTGTTTTCATTTTTGTTGTGAGTACCAAAATCGAGTCTGAACGGCTCAATTTCAATTTGATGGAAAACGAGTCTGATGGACTTGAATTTGGCATTCCAAAATTGAGTTTATTACACTTGTAAAGTTGTGATTTACAACTATGTGTTTTGTTGGCTTTTATTCCGCGCCAAATTTGATTGTAATTTTATTCAATCTTTTGCACCCTGTAGTTATTGTGGAATTTAATTGTAAGGGTTGTGTAATAGAGAGAGAGTGTGTGAAGACTCAAGCAACTGAAGACTGAGGAGCTCTCGCGAGTATCTCACGACTAAGCATCTTGCGAAGTGAGCCATGTACCCTACACATGACTGGAATGCGAAGAGTCAGGACAGATGGCGACAGTTGTGTTTCATGAGTATCTCGCGGGTAAGGCATTCCTGCAAGACACCCACAAGACATTCTGTTCTGCCAAACTGTACTATTTGATACACACTTTATGTACCCACACTATATATACCCACATTACTCACAAATGTTGAGGAGTGCTTTTGAGAGAAAACCTTAGCTAAACACCTTGAGACTTAGAGATCATTATACCCACAATCCTTTACACATTTGCTTGTGGAATTTCCTCAACTCCTACCTCTCCATTTCCATACCATTGAGAGGCTGATAGCCCAAACACTTACCACATCCTTTCAAAGTGTCAAGTGAGGTTTTGGTGCTGCTGGGAAGCATTGGAAGAAGCCAAGGACGGCAGATGCAACATGGAGCTTGTTGCGGGATCCGAAAAGCTAGACAAGACACGGTTCCGAGAAGCCTTGTTGGAGTAGGAGCTTGGAAGGCTTAGGTACATTGGGTAGATTAGGCTTGGAGGGTCTCTTGCTCACCTATGTATCCCAATTGATTGTCTAGTGGATCAATTACCGCTTGGAGGCCGGCGGAGAGGTTTTTCGCCGAGTTCTTCGGTTTTCTCTTTGATGACACATTGACGTGTTATCTTGTATTTGCATATTTCTTCCCTACTCTTTTACATTCCATTTTACTGCTGTGTTGCTATTATTATGGATTAGAATAGCTTGTTTGTTCATCCACTCGCATTTATATTATTCCGCACTTAGTATTAAGTTAGTGTAAAATCTATTGAGCCGTAACTTTAATTTGAAGGTCTAAATAGCTCTTGTGTTTTCAACACATTTTCTAGCTTTCAACACTCGAGGTGTTAGTTTCCTAAATAGTTTTGAAAATGTGCTAACTAATGAAATTATTTGAAAATCAGTGTTATTTTGGGAAAAAAAAAACCCTGATATTAGAGTCAAATTTGATCTTGACCAAGCCGCGATACACCGAAATCCCCAACCCAAATTTTTGCAATCTCACAACCTTCTAAGCAGCTGCCATCAACTAGCCCGCAACCTGCAAGATTACCTGTGATCACAGCCAACGAGTTCATCACTACAGGCACCGCCAACAACTTCGGCATTGGCTGACATGTTCACCTCAGCAAGCGGTAATGTGCCATACACCTACACCGCACAACTATTCTGCTTCAATGGCTGTACGTGCTAGCAAAACAAAGCAAGATGAGAACAATAGAGCTTGTGCTGCATTTGAAGTAGAACCTGAATATTTGAATACCCAAATACGTGTCACTCATGACATTCTTCTTGCAGGAATTGAACCCTGTGCCTTTGTATATATAGTTATTGATCAGCTAGTCAAGTAAACAAGTTGATGTGAATCATAGGGGTTGCAAAACACAAGGGTTGTTAAACAAAGTGCTACACACATTACACATAAGTGAACGAATACTCCATCGATAAGTCAAGTCTCATACAAGCAAATTGTTTAGAAACAAAAGAAAAAAACGAAAAACCATATGGCATCATATGTTGATAGTTGACACCGGATCCTATAATTTAGGCCTGTGCAAAAAATACCCTTGTCCCGCCTACCTGCCCGTATATATAGATATACTTTGTCATGTTTCTTTTTATTTTAAGTCATTCTCATAAAAAAACAATGTAGTATTTGTTATTATTTTTAATAAAATAATTTGCAGTGCTTCCTTTCTTTATTTTATTTTCTTTATTTTTTTTAAAGAATTTTATTTGAGTGAGCAAACAAATATCCAATTTTATTGAAATAATTTCATATAGTCAACTGAATTTGCCAACCCATCCAACCTACTCAACTTGTCGAGTTGAAACCATTAAGATTTTTAACCGACTTGTCGAATTTATCGATTGATGGGTTGGTAGAGGATTAGAATTTTCCCGACAGGCTATTGGCGGGTTGGTTAAAAATATTGTCTCCCACCCATGCGCCCAACCCGACCTGTGGACACTCCTATCCTATATTTTGCCACAACAATAACTAGACCTTAGTTCAACCCATTACGTTACAATATTTATTGGATTATTTATGTGTATTATTTAAACATGTCATATGACTAATTAAAAAAGAAACCATGCCACGTCATTATTTAAATAAAACCAGTATTTCTTTGCAAATTAAAAAAAAAATAAAAATAAATCCAATCATGTAAAAATCAAATCTGCCAATGTGTCTTTGCTTTTTGAAGTACTTTCCTTCTTGTTTATTCACTTCTTCAGTTCTTTTAAAACCGGTGTCTGGAGCCGCCGTGAGCATGGTTTCAAGATATCAAGGTAAAAAAATTAAAAAATTAAAAAATTAAAAAAAATTATACCATTTCTAAGACTCGAGCGAACTGAGTTTGTAACAGATCATAAGGTGCCCACACCACATCCAAAGGGCAAGGGCGGTTGGCATCGAGTCGAGCCCATGCCTTGCCTTTCCCACTCCAATGCAAGAGACTCACTGGACAAGGATGCAAATCTCTACACAACCCACGAATGTTGTCCCCACCAAGACCATGCTAGTTCCACCTGTGGTCCACTGGGGCTATGTTTCCAGCAAAAACCAACAAAAATGGTGGCAAAGATGAAAGAACCCAGTTCATAGATCCGCATTTGATTCTGGAGCTCCATCCATTCCACTATCTTTATTGTATAGTCACCGCTTCTCTACCGCTCAAGATACCAAAATACAGAAAAACCCATAACAAATCAAGTTATTAACGTCCCAAAAAAAAATCCAAACCATCAATAATTTGAAATCCAAATTGGGAAAAAGGGCAAATCATGAAAAACAAACCTTGGAATCATGAAACCATGCTCACGGTAGCTCCGGCATGTTTACAATCTCCATAAACGAATCTAGTGACTTGTGTGGCGGCGTGCGTTGTTGTGTGGTGGGGTGGAGGCTCGGGCAAGAGGAAGCAGAGCTGCAAAGGAGATTTTTCATTTTGGTCTGATCAACGTTTGTGATTTGGGATTTAAGAGTGCTGTTATTGTCTGCGATGAGGTGTTTTTGGCTTTTGTTGAAATAATGACGTGGCGTGGTCTCATTGGCCGACGTAAAACACTAGTTTTACGCCAGCTCCAGACCCAATTTATTCTCATTAAAAAAAGTCACGTGATTAAAATTATACACAGATAATCTCTTTAATCACCACATGGACCTCACATGCGCGAGATGCTATGGGATGGCACACATGAATGTGATATAGATAAAACCTTAGTCCTCACTAAGCCCACTTTTTTAACATATCAATGGTGACTTAAAATTGTTTATTAAAAAATAAATGATCTCACTCTGTAGAATAATGTGGGACTCAAAAAATACTATCTACCAAACACTTCTCTTAAACACCGTAAAAGTGAGAGGTTTGTTCATTTAGTACGTTATTAATTTAATTTATTGTAAGAAAAATCTGCATTTGTTTTTTGACATGCAAAATTACTTGATAATTTTTGAATATTTGATACTATTTCCGAATCTAACTATTTAACGTTGATCCCAACTCTTAAATGCCAGCTCTTCCTTGCGGTGTTTGCCACAGAAGTTGAAAATGGCTGATCCTTTCACAGAAAGATAAATGTTTGGAAATCCGCAGTCATAATTAATAAGGTTGTTCTGATATTTTAATTTGTCGGTAAAAGAAATTGGAATGTATTCTAAGGAAATTCACTAACACGTAACAGCAAACATGGTTGTGTCATTCAGTACTTCTTGTTTACTTTACATCTAGATCATAGATTAATCCTGGAATGTTGTTCTTGTCCAACAAATATCACTTTCTATCTCTTTCAAAAAATTATTTTGCACGATGTAAGCAATGAGAATTCGTATGTAATATTCTGTTAAAAATCTTCGATTTTAAACGAAATGCATCAAAAATATAGGGTCAACATAAAGAAAGAACAAAAAAAGGTAAACGTCAACAATATAAAAACATTAAAAATCTAACTAAACCATTAAGAAGTATTTAGTACCCATCAATCAAGATAAAGTCAATAAAATGATGCAAGATAAGAAAATAAGATAATAAGTTTAAAACATTCGACTTAAATAGTTTACGCCACTCATTGCAATGAGGACACAGTCAACATGCATGGAAGCTTCAGTCATTTCATTTTTAAATATACCATCAACACATATAAGGCACATTATCTGATGATACCGAAAAAACCACCAGTGAGCCACACGGTACTCGCACACTCTAAATAACACCTGCACAACAAAAAGGGAAAGACCTAACAGAGAGCATCGGTGTGGCGCCGGCCAAATACCCTCCGAAGGTCAAGTTAGAACTTCTTTCAACTCTAGAGTGCTAGAGGGGGGTTAATTATGCATATCTTAATTTGTGAGGGTATTGGAGCTTTTATAGTAGTAGAGGGTGGACCTCTCTTTCTTGGAGTAGAAGTCTTTTCCTTATAGGAATCCTTATGAGCGTAGATTGCGGAATCCTTTCTTTATAGGACTCTAACATTGAACGTGGAATACAAGTCATCTCTTTATTATTCATGCGTGGTGGCCAAGTCATGGTTTTATTAGAACCGTCGGCTTTAAGACCGTCAGTTTGTCTTATTCCCTTCAGTGAGGAAGGGTCGTCAGCCTCATAAGGGAATTAGCCCTTTAGAGTTCTTTGTGGACCTCCTTCCACGACAGCCTATTACGGTCCGTCAGCCTCAGGGTCTTTAGCCTCATTTATATCTTAGCCCGTCAGCATGAGCTATAGGCTCCATTCTGAGTGAAGCCGACGGGTTAAGCATGGGGTGCTTTGTGTGCCATAATTTTGTCTTATCAGTTGCCCCCTACTCTATATCTCCGTCAGTAAAAACTGACGGGTTATGGAGTTTTATTTTGGTTACGGGTTATTTGTTGCTGACTTTCATTTTGGCGAGGAGAGAGAAATTAATTCATATGTGATGCAGCCAGTAATAAATGCTTGGACACGCGGCGTATCCTATTTGGCTCCGCTTCTGGACGAAGGCGTCGCTTCGTCTTCTGTGCATATCTCCTTTATATATAATCCACCTTTCCTTCTCATTTTCCCTATTTCATCTTTTCTGATTCCTGGAGAGAAGATCCTTCGCCTTTCTTCCGTCAATCCTCCTACATCGTCGCCTGCATTGCTGCCGTCACGTTTTCAACCGTCACCCATTCTGAGAAACTTGTAAGTCCTTTTCCTTCCTTTGTGTATACTTTATTTTGATTGATTTTTCTAAAGCGAGGTCGTCATCGTAGGTGCTTAGAACAAATCCGTTACTTGTAGGTAGTCAGATGTCAAGTGACGAGTCGAGTGATCAGTCGTCGGTCCGCGATGGAGCGGGTTGCGACGAGGTATTTGGTTCAGGTGATGAATCCGGGAGCTTTTCCTGGTCATCAGAGAGGGAAACATTAGCCCAAACCCCTGACGAGGAGCTAGGGAGTCATGGAGGCGAAGATCAAGAAGAGGTAGTAGGTGAGGAAGGGGAAGTTGAGGTGGAAGAAGAGAGGGATAGTGACGGAGATGAAGGTGACTAGGAATCCTGTGAGGGGACTATAGGAAGTCCTGCAGGTAGCCGTCCCTTCATCCTTCACGAGGAATGGGCCGTCAATAAATTTTTACCAAATATAAGTGATAAGGTCTTTAAAGAGTTGCGCATCCGTTTCCAAATCCTAGACCATATCCCTATCCGTCTCCCCAGGGAAGATGAACAGTGCTATATAGGGAGAACCGCAGATGTTGGTATGTATCATGCCACGTTTGCCGCGGGGCTCAGATTTCCCCTGACGGCCTTACACCATCAGCTGGCTGACTATCTGGGGTTGTCCATTAGCCAGATTGCTCCAAATTCGTGGAGGATCTTTATAGGTGCTGAGATTTTATGGGGTCGTCTAAGTGGAGGACACCGTCAGCTTTCTTTAGACGAGTTCTTCTACTGTTACAGACCCCAACACTTGTCTTCTTCTAAAAGGATGTACCATTTTTCCGTTAGGGAGAGGGAGTTTAGATTAGTGTCTGAGATGCCAGATTCAAACAGAAATTAGAAGGGTAGATACTTTTTTGTTAAAGGGACGGACTAGGTGTGCCGTCAGGAAGAGTGGGAGACGATGCCCTGTGGTTATTTTGACAATACCTGGGCTTTTGTCAAGGATTCAGGTTTTATCCGTCAGCTTTTACCCTCGTCGATTTTTACATGTATTTGCCCATCTGCCTTTTGAAGTGTTTTAATGTTGTCTACCTTTTTTCTTCATCAGCCAACACTCGTCCTCTCATAACTGAAGAGCAGGAGGATTTTATCTGTCGGGTTCTAGAGATTCCCCTAGAGGAGCGATCGTGTCGAGATTTAATTACTCTTGACACTCTTCACGCGTACTGCGGGGGTCCTGAACTGACGTCGGAAGCTTGCAAGTTAGAAGATTTTTCTCGCCGTCGTGAGTAATTTCTTCCTAGAGTCCCGTCACTTCGGCTGTCTCCGTCAATTTTTCTCATATGTATCTGGTATCTTTGCAGAGATGGAGTTAGCCAAGCAACGAATAAAGGCTGCCGCTGCCCGTCAGAAGGAAGAAAAAATGGCAAATTGGGAGTTGGCATCTTCGTCGGCTCCCAAATCCGTCACCAAAGGCACGCCAAAGAGGAAGACCGACGAGAAGGATAGCCGTCCGCTTAAAAAGGTGGCCATCACTTCTGGGAATGAGCCCCCAGAGAGGTCAACCCCCAAATCAGGCCATGGAGTTGGAAAGGGGGTGATGACTTCTGCCGGCCCTATCTTGGAGGGGCCCCGTTGCCTACTGACGCACAAGGACTATGCCATCGAGGAGGTAGAATCCTTTATAAAGCTGACGGACATAGACCCATGTGCTCAGATGGGGACGGAGGATTTGGGGGTGTCAGCCATTTTTGACCTAGCACGAGTAGGCCGTCTTTTATAGCTACCCTTGTTTCTTATCTTTTTCTTATTTATTGACCGACGGTTGTGTCCTTTTTAGGCTTCGGTACGCGTAAAAGCGCTCCAAGACCATTGCGTGGCTAAGGAGGGGGTCGTCAATCGCGTTAGGAAGCAAAATACCAACTTGTTAAACCAACAGGCTCAGTACAAGGAGGCTGTTCATCTTTTGAACATTGATTTGAAGGAGACTAGGGAAAAACTTGAAGAGGCGGACTCTCAGAAGGAGAAGTTAGAACAAGAACTGATGGCCCTTCGTAAACAGGTGGAGCAGGCTGGGGCTGACGCGGTCCAAAAGTTCAAGGAGTCAGATTCCTTTATTAATTCTTGTGGTGGATACTACGGAACAGGGTTTGATGACTGCCTTCAGCAGGTTGCATCGGCCTTTCCTGAGTTGGATCTTTTAGGAATTACTATAGATGGACTCCCACCAGTGACGCCTGCTAATAACCCCGTCAACGTCGAAAGTGACGACTTCGGAGATCCTCCTCAAGATGATGGTGTTGTTTTGCCGCAGCCTGCTGCGAACCCTCTCGTCACTACTTCCAATCCTTCTGTAGAGGATCTAGATGCAGAAGACCCTCCTGTACAAAAGAAGTAAAAAGGCTTCAAGTGACGCTCCTCCTTCCCAGCCGTAGTTTTATTTCTTGTAACTGTTGTATTTTGTTCTAAAAAATGTTTTTAAGTGCCCCCTTGGTTTTTGGGGCTTCTATTTGAAATTAATTTACTTTTGCTTATGATACTTAGCACCCGTCGTTTTTGAACATGTATGTATGGCCATTCACTCGAGTGCTTCTTTTTCTTGCTTTGCTAAGGCTATTTCTCAGTCGTAGGTTGGGCTCGTCTAGTTGTAGGTTATGATTTAAAGGAACAGAATCATGATTATGGACCCGTCTAGCTTAATGGCACCATCAGCTTTATTAAACTGTCGGTTTTGACTTTACGTTGAGTATTCTAGTGGAGCCGCCTGCTTAATAAAGCCGTTAGTATTGACAATTTTTACAAGTAGACAATCATTTTGGTGAGCCCGTTATTCTTATTGACTCCGTCTATTTTATTAAGTGAGATTCGTCTATTTTATGGATCAAATAGATTTGTCCTTTTCGTAGACTTCTAATTTGTTGCTTGTAGGAGTTCTAACAACATTCTATTATCCCGGGACAAGGTCATCCACCTTATGGACTTAACCAGGTTTTGATAATTTATTACTTTTTGTGATGAGGTCACTTATGTGGGACCGTCAACTTCATAACTTTGTCCATATTATGGACTTGACCAATTTGCGTCTTCTATTAGACCGTCCGTTTGATAGCTCCGTCCATCTTATGGACTTGGCCAATTCGTCAGTCTTTTATTAGACCGTTCGTCCATCTTGTGGACGGCCAATTTTGTCAGTCTTTTATTTAGACCGTCAGCTTAATAACTTCGTCCTTCTTGTAGACTTGGCCAATTCGTCAGTCTTTTATTTAGACCATCAGCTTAACAGCTTCGTCCCTCTTGTGGACTTGGCCAATTCGTCAGTCTTTTATTTAGACCGTCAGCTTAACAGCTTCATCCATCTTGTGGACTTGGCCAATTCGTTAGTCTTTTATTTAGACCGCCAGCTTTATAGCCTAGTTTATTGTGGACTTGGCCATTTTTCTTGTAGATTCAAGGTCGTCCACTTTTTGTGAATTTGAACTTGTAAGTAGAAACTTCAGTAGTTCTGAATAAACTCCTCTTATTGCCATGCATCTATATAAAAAGTAGTCCAAAAACAAAACCTACCCTTTTAGACTTATTGTTGCAAATACCAAAGTAGAAAAAACATGCCCCTTAGGCTTATTGTAGCAAATACTTAAAGTAAATAATAAATCTGAGTGAACTATGAATAAAAAAGGGGGGGGGGGGGGGTTGTTCTTCACGTCGTCGTCTCTACTGGTAGTACTTTCGCAAGTGTTCAGCATTCCAAGGATGTGGTAACTTCCATCCGTCTAGTGTATCCAGATGGTAGGTGCCCTTCCTCAGCCACGTCGTGACTCGGTAAGGTACTTCCCAATTTGGGCCAAGTTTTCCTTAGGTTGGGTCTCTTGCTGCGCCCATGACTTTCCTTAGAACAAGGTCTCCAACCTGGAAGTCTCTGTGTCTGACCCGGGAGTTGTAGTGCTTGGCCATGCGGTCCTGGTACCGTGCAAGCCTTTGTTCTGCCGCTGTCCTGACTTCGTCCACCAGATCGAGCTGTAGACATATGGTCTCGTCGGTTTTCCTTTCGTCATGGTTGTGCACCCAATAGCTTGTGAGGCCGACTTCGGCTGGGATGACTGCTTCGCTCCCGTATGTTAGTCGGAATGATGTCTCTCCTATTGGTGTCCTTACCGTAGTCCTGTAGGCCCAAAGTATGCTCGGCAACTCTTCAGCCCATATACCCTTTGCCCCCTCGAGCCGAGTCTTGATAATCTTCAGCAAGGATCGGTTCGTGATTTCGACCTGTCCGTTGGCTTGAGGGTGGGCGAGGGAGGAGTAGTGGTTCCGTATCCCCAATTGCGAGCAGAAGTCCCGGAAGGAGTCGTTGTCGAATTGCTTCCCGTTGTCCGAGACTAAGACTCTAGGGATGCCAAATCTGCATATGATACATCGCCAGACGAAACTCCATACGTTCTTCTCCGTAATGGTGGCCAAGGCTTCAGCTTCCACTCACTTCGTAAAGTAGTCAATGCCCACTACTAGAAACTTTAATTGTCGTATTGCCGTAGGGAATAGCCCCATGATGTCCAGTCCCCATTAAGCGAACGGCTATGGCGCCGTCATCGGGCTGAGTTCTTCAAGTGGTTATCTTATGACATTGTTGAACCTCTGGTACTTGTCGCAGGTCTTTACATAAGCCTCGGCATCCTTCTGCATGGTTGGCCAAAAGTACCCCGTTCGCACTAGCTTGTGTACTAGTGACCTCGACCCTGAGTGGTTTCCGCAGATTCCCTCATGCACCTCTCTCATGACGTAGTCTGCTTCTTCAAGGCCTAAGCATCGTAGGTAGGGGCGGGAGAAACCTCTTTTGTACAAGAAATTTCTTTTCAGAACAAACCTCGCTGCTTGGACCTTCAGTTTTCTTGCAGCTTCCTTTCCGTCTGGCAATATGCCGTTCTTCAAGTAAGAAACTAATGGCGCAATCCAATCACTTTCGGGACCAAGCTCCTGTACATCGACCGAATTTATAAATGGAGAGAGTTGAACGAAGGAGAGTACATTACCAAGAGTGGCCATATGTTCGGCCGAAGCGGCCTTGGCTAGGCGATCAGCTTGCTCGTTTTCTCCCCGGGGGATCTGTATAATTTCGACCTTCAGCTCGTTTACCCTCCTGCTTGCTTGGTCCAGATACTTCTTCATTCTTTCGCCTTTACACTTATAATCCCCATTTATCTGGTTGACCATGACTTAAGAGTCACAGTAAATGATCACTCTTTCGACTCCTGCAGCTTTGGCGAGGTCAAGCCTTGCTATCAGAGCTTCGTACTCCGCCTCGTTGTTGGTGGTAGGGAACTCAAGGCTGACCGTACACTCGACCGTGTCTCCTTCGGGTGACTGTAGTACGACGCCGGCTCCCCCAGCCTGCCTGTTGGAGGATTCGTCTACATGCATGCTCCATAGAGGAGATTCCTTTGCCCCTCTGTCCTCGCCATTTGTGAACTCAGCTATGAAATCTACGATGACCTGTCCTTTGATGGCGGTTCGGGGGCGATACTGGACGTCAAACTCGCTCAATTCTATGGCCCATAGTGCTAGTTGTACCGCGGCTTCAAGGTTTCACATTGCCCGTCGCAAAGGCTTATCGGTTAGGACGATCACCGTATGGGCTTGAAAGTATGGTTTGAGTTTGCATGCTGCCGTAACTAAAGCGAAGGCGAGTTTCTCCATGGGCGGATATCTTTCTTCGGCTCTGCGAAGTGCCCGGCTAGTGTAGTACACAGGTTTCTGCACTCTCTCTTCTTCTCTGATCAAGGCGGCGCTGATGGCAGCTAGGGAGACGGCAAGATAGAGAAAGAGTTCTTCACCTGGTTGCGAGGGACTTAACAGTGTTGGGGAAAGAAGGGTAAGCACTCTTTCGACAGTCCACTCGAAAGATCTCTTCAGTGTGCGAAAGAAGGGTAAGCACTTGTCCGTTGCCCTTGAGACGAACCTATTTAGCGCTGCTATCTTGCCATTAAGGATTTGTACTTCCTTCACATTTTTTGGTGGTGCCATCTCCATTATAGCCCGGATCTTGTCCGGATTGGTCTCGATGCCCCTCTGGGAAACCATGAATCCTAGGAATTTTCCTACCGTCACCCGAAGGTGCACTTTCCTGGATTAAGCTTCATGTTGTAAGAGCGAAGAGTGTCGAATGTTTCCCTAAGGTCTTCTAAGTGATCTTCCTCCCTTCGGCTTTTTACCAGCATATCATCTACATAGACTTGGACATTTCTCTCGATCTGCTGTGCGAACATTTTGTTCAAAAGCCTTTGATATGTTGCGCCTGTATTTTTCAGACCAAATGGCATTACTTTGTAACAGAAGAGGCCTTGGCTGGTTACAAACGAAGTTTTCTCTTGATCGGCTTTGTGCATCTTGATTTGGTTGTAACCGGAGAAAGCGTCCATAAAACTTAATAGCTGGTGTTGAGCTGTAGAGTCTACTAGGGTGTCGACCCTCGGGAGGGGATAACTATCTTTGGGGCATGATTTGTTTAGGTCGGTGAAGTCTACACACATCCTCCACTTCCCGCTAGCTTTCCTGACCATCACTACGTTTGCTAGCCAGTCGGGGTAGTAGACTTCCCTAATAAAGTTCGCCTCCTGTAGCTTGCGGACTTCTTCCGCTATGGCCTGATCTCGTTCTGGGGCAAACACTCGCTTCTTTTGCTTGACGGGTGGAAAGGAGGGTGACACATTCAGCTTATGCACCATGACTGAAGGGTCTATTCCTGGCATGTCCTCGTGACTCCAGGCAAATACTTCCCGATTCTCTTTGAGGAAGGCTGTAAGTGTTTGTCGGATCATGGGACTTGCGAGGGTCCCAATCTTTGTTGTTTGGTCAGGTCTGGGGTCGTCAAGGGGTATTTCTTCAAGCTTCTCAACGGGCTCCGTCGCACTCCAATGTTCTTCTATGCTCATGGCCTGGAGGTGATCATCCATTTCCATCATAGCCACGTAGCATTCGCGTGCGGCCACCTGATTTCTGCGTAGTTCTCCCACTCAGTATTCGGTAGGAAATTTGATCATTAAATGATAAGTCGAGGTCACCGCCTTCCATGAATTGAGGGTGGGTCGCCCTAAGATAGCATTGTAGGCAGACGAACAGTCGACCACGAGGAACGTCACGTCCTTCGTGATTTGTTGAGGATAGTCGCCTGCCGTTACAGACAATGTGATTGTGCCTAGGGGAAACACCCTTGTTCCTCCAAAACCGACGAGTGGGGCATTCGTCGGAATCAATCGTTCTCTGTCGATTCTCATCTGCTGGCATGCTGGGTAGTACAGGATGTCTGCCGAGCTACCATTATCGACCAACACCCAGTGCAAGTTGTAGTCCCCTACTTGTAGGCTGACAACAAGCGCATTGTCGTGCGGATGGTGAAGACATCGCGCATCTTCTTCTGAGAACCCGATGATAGGGCTTTCTCTTCGTGTTATTTTTGGTACTGAGCCCGTCAGCTGGACATTCTGGACCATCCTGAAGTAAGTCTTCCAAGCCTTTTTGGATGACCCGGTAGCCGTTCCTCCTACAATCATCCTTATGTCGCCAATAGGAGGTCTAGGACGGTCATTATCCCGTCGGAGGGGAGGGGCTGTTCTTGAGGTGGTGGATCCGTTCTTTCCTTGCTTACAAACTTTTGTAATTTCCCTTGTCTTATGAGGGCCTTAATTTGCTGCTTTAAGTCGTAACAATCGGCTGTGTCATGGTCGTGAACTCGGTGGAAGCGGCAATATTTGTCTCTAGAACGCTTGCTAGGATCTCCCTTCAGCTTTCCAGGAAAGGTCAGAGCCCCTTCGTCCTTGATTTGCATTAGGACTTGATCTATCGGGGTGGTTAGCGGGGTGAAGCTTGTGAACCTTCCCCCCAGGGGTTTAGAACGCCTCTCATCTCTTCGATCTCCTGTCCTCGGCCTTTTCTACCCTTGGTCTTGTCGTGCATCTTCCTGCCTCTCCCTTTTTCTTGGCTTTTCCTCTTGGGCCTACAGCGCGTCTTCAGCATTCATATACTTAGTGGCCCTGTAGAGTACTTCCGACATAGTCTTTGGGTCATTTTTGTATAGGGAGAACAAAAATTTACCCTTTCGCAACCCATTTGTGAGGCTGCTACCAGTATCTTATCGTCAACTTCGTCGATCGAAAGCGCTTCCTTATTGAAGTGTGTTATGTAAGATCTCAGCGTCTCATCCTCTCGTTGCCTGATGCTCATTAAGCACGCCGTGGACTTCTTGTACCTGTGTCCCCCAATAAAGTGCGTGGTGAACTGAGCGCTTAGCTCCTTGAAAGTGTTGATGGAGTTCGGCGTCAGCCGGCTGAACCATATTCTCGCGAGGCCCATTAACATGGTGGGAAAGGCCCTACACATGATTTCGTCTAATACCTCTTGAAGGTGCATTAAGGTCTTGAAGGTCTCCAGGTGATCCAGAAGGTCCTTCACTCCATCGTAACTGTCTATATTTGGCATGCGAAATTTATGTGGTAGGGGGAAGGAATTGACGGCTGCAGTAAATGGCAAGTTGGTGCGATTTACCAGATCATCAAGGTTGCTGGATACCCGCCCTTTGAGGGCGTTCATCATGACCTCCATTTGTTCCTTTAATGCCTGTATCTCCGTGGCAATGTGTGGTTGAGCTGCATCCGTGAGGGATGGCATGCTCAAATTCTGTCGCTCTGGTCTACTCGGAGTGTTACTACCTTCTGGCCCTTCTCATTCTCTTCTATCGGCACTGGTGCCTTCTTGGTCCTGCTCTTGAGTGTCGTGACCTGCATTTTTCTGGCGTAACTGTTCCTCCAGATCGTGGTTCTGCTTAGTGAGGTGCTCTATGGTGGTGGCCAAGGTCTGACCCTGCCTCTCAAGGGCCGTTGCGCAGGTTTCGTCTCCCTGTACATTGTTCGTTGTTGCCATCGAGCGAGTCAGCACCATGCAACTCTCTTGTTCGGGAAGCGTTTGCTATGGCTTACAAACCAAAAAACTCGAATCCCCATAGACGGCGCCAACTGATGATGCCGAAAAACCACCAGTGAGCCACACGGTACTCGCACACTCTAAACAACACCTGCACAACAAAAAGAGAAGACCTAACGGAGAGCACCGATGTGGCACCGGCCAAATACCCTCCGAAAGTCAAGTTAGAACTTCTTTCAACTCTAGAGTGCTAGAGGGGGGTTAGTTATGCGTACCTTGATTTGTGAGGGTATTGGGGCTTTTATAGTAGTAAAGGGTGGACCTCTCTTTCTTGGAGTAGAAGTCTTTTCCTTATAGGAATTCTTATGAGCGTAGATTGCGGAATCCTTTCCTTATAGGTTTCTAACATTGAACGTGGAATACAAGTCATCTCTTTATTATTCATGCGTGGCGGCCAAGTCATGGTTTTATTAGACCCGTCGGCTTTAAGACTGTCAGTTTGTCTTATTCCCTTCAGTCAGGAAGGGTCGTCAGCCTCATAAGGGAATTAGCCCTTTAGGGTTCTTCACGGACCTCCTTCCGCGACAGCCTATTACGGTCCGTTAGCCTCAGGGTCTTCAGCCTCCTTTATATCTTAGCTCGTCAGCATGAGCTGTAGGCTCCATTCTAAGTGAAGCCGATGGGTAAAGCATGGGGTGCATTGTGTGCCATAATTTTGTCTTATCAGGTTGGCCAAAAAACAGTATGAAAACTATACAATAGCATTGAAGTGGTCAGGTTTCATTGGTTTTTAAATGTGTGCAGATATGGTTAAAGAATGGTTCACTTCATAAATTAAAAATTGATAAAGGTTTAAGAACTACCAAGCAAGAATGGTTCACCCCATAAACTAAAAAAATGATATAATCTAATACTATATATAATAGCAAAAGCCTTTAAGGAGGTGCTACCACGTTAGGAAAAAAGCCTATCTAAAAAATTGACATGTATAGAATTTAAACTTAAAAAATCGTACGGTGTGTTTGGAGAGGCTCACTTTCAGACAGCAAACCACTTATCCTTAAAATAAAAAAAATTAAAATAAAATAAAATAAAATAAAACGCAAACCCTTATAAAAACACCAACCGCTTATCCATAAAACAAAAGAAAAAAAGAAATACAGAAACCCTAAAACCCAAACCGTATTTCCCCATCAAAATTCAGACTCACTCAGACTAGTGATTCTTCGCTGCACCTTCAAACACACAGATCGGACTTGCATGTTCCAACCTATCAAACAGACGAAGAATAAAACCTCTGCGACGATGGAAATCTCTGTTCGTTCTTTGCAACAGACGATTTAGAAGCTATCCCGTCTCTGCTCTTCAACAACAAACAATTCAGAAGGTAGACATTTTTCCCCTTCTTTTTTTTTTTGTTTTCTATTCAATTGTAGTTTCTAGGGTTTCCAGAAGAAAAAAAAAAAAAGCTATAGTCGAAGGTAGGCATTCCCCCCCCCCCCCTTTCCCTAATTTCTCATTTATTTTTACAATTTCTTGAATCCTTTATTGTTCGATTGTAGTTTAAGCAGACAAAAAATAAAACTTTTGCAACAGTGAAAACCTTTGCAATGGTGGAAACCTCTGTTCGTTCTCTGCAACAGATGATTTAGAAACTATCCCGTCTCTGCTCTTCAACAATGAACAATTCAGAAGGTAGACATTTTTCTCTTTTTTTTTTTTTTTTGTTTTCTATTCATTTGTCATTTCAAGGGTTTCCAAGAAAAAATGAGTATAGTCGAAGGTAGGCATTTTTCGCCCCCTTTTTCCCTAATTTCTCATTTATTTTTACAATTTCTTGAATTCTATTTTGTTCAGTTGTAGTATTGATTAAATTTAGTTTTAGTTTGGCAGATTTTTGTTTAGATTGTATTTTTTTTATAAAAAAAAAAAACTGAATGCTTGGAATATACAATCGTCTTTGTTGTTTTCTTTTCTGATATTTTATTTTATTTTTATTTCTCTATTGAAATATGCCTCTATTGATATTTATTTTCATTTTTAATTTAATAGAAAGTAGGAATTGCTTTTATTTTTTGTTTACTTATTTGTGTTTGTGTTGGTTGATTTTTGAGATATTTTACTTTGTAATAGTGAGGGTTGTATAACTGCTAATTACAATTTCAAGCCAGTTTTGAATATTTAGTTTGTGGTCCTTAGCATAAAGTGTTTCATGTACAGTAGCTGTTGATTTTTATAATCTGCAAAATTTATTATATGTGCATGTACCCATCATTTGGTGTTAGTTTTAGTGCTTTTATTGAAAATTTAGCTTTGCAACTCAATGAACTGCTCAAATGTATTTTTAAATTGAGATCCATGGGGTGTACCAACTGTAGGTTTCACAATAGTAACTTTTTGTAATACAGTTTCTAAAATTTTGAAACCTACCTAAATTTTAATGGTTGGTTATCTTTTAAACTTAATAATTAAATTATAATTTTTGGGTTTTTTTGTTTTCTCTATTACCTGTTCTGTTATTTGTAAGGAGGGGTGGGGGGGTGAGATTGTGGAATTTTGAATATTTGCTCAAGGTTATTTTTTTGTTTGCTATGAAGAGTTTGTTATCATTCGAGTTTTCGGTATTTGTGGATTTCTCTGTTTTTTGCTAGCTTTGAAACAAGGATTTCTCTGTTTTTTGCTAGCTTTGAAACAATATTTTGCCAGATTTGGATCCGTACTACTAGACTTATTGTTAGTTACTTAAAGTTCAGTGGTGTATAAAAGTACACGCATTTGAAACTTTTGATTAAATAAGTAAAAGAACATGAATGTTGCCTAAGAAGGGATAGCAAGAAAAATGATAATCATGTCAGTTGAATAATCCCAATAATTTTGTTGGTCAACTTCATTGATAAATGGGTTTTTAGAATAGATAAAAATTGTTCATGTGTGTTTCATTAGATTTATTGCAAAAATGAAAGTAGTGACATGTTCACTGGTACCTTCAACCTCTCTCTCTTATGTGAAGGGACAATTTTCCTGCAATTGCATTCTTTATATCTGTTTGGTTTTAATCTGTTTCTTCAACTGTTTTTTTTAAATATTATTATATTTAGGGATTCTAATCGTAGTATACTTTTGACAAAAGATTTTTGTTATAAATTTTATTTTTTAAAACCTTTTTGTACAATTGATACCTGCATTTGTAATTAGTGTTTTGCAAAAAACAGTCTTACACTTCTTTTGTAATAAAGGCATTTTCTTTGTTGGTGTAAAAGCAAAACCGTTTTGGTTGACGTGCTCATCCAAAAGTATGCATTTATAGGCTTTCAATTACTATTATAAGTGTGACAAAAAATATTACAATATAGCAAGATGCTAACTTCTGTTTTTTGCTTGACTTTGTGATTCATTAGATTGATTAGAAAAGCTTTAAGGAATTAAAAAGATTTTTTCGGTTTTTAATGTGGTGCTTCAGTTTTATTTGTGTCTACATAATTTAAAAATAATATAATTATGATATAATTTTGTTTCAGTTTTGATAAAGTAATTTAAATTGAAGTATTTCATTGAAGTTGGTATTGTCATTGTAATTCTATCATGTTCTATCACGACTGATACTTTTTACTTGTTGGATGAACATTTTGTGGGTTTGGATGGTTGTTTATGACGTAATTCGGAAGAATTACCCCATACTAGCTTCTTATCGTAGCATTAAAATTTGATTTTCAAATTTTAATTCAGATTTCAAGTTTCAAAGAATTCACCTAAATTAATTCTATCTTTACACCAAATTTCATGATTTTAAACATATTTAGCACACTCACTTCTATTCTTGCCTTTGTATTTTTCTTCTTAGTATTTTATTTTACTATTGTTTCTCTTTTGATTTATTGTTTTGATTTACTGGAATGCTTACTATTATTTTTTAAAATTTTCCTTCTTGATGTTTATTTTAAAATTGTTCTATTAGACTTGGTATCTTTTATTTTTGGTACTGCTCAGGCTATTAGGTTCAGTTTATTGGCAGTGTTTTTAAATATGCAATTGTTGTTGTTGTTAGCTTTACTTATTTTGTTTAGTAATTTGTTTTAATTGTGTATGTCTCATTCTTAGTATTAATTAATATATTTTTAATTATTTCAGTAAACTGATATTTTTTTGCTGTTTACTATAAATAAACCTGCCATGTTTTGTGTTTCCAATGGCATTTACATTCTCACGTGCTATTGTAGGTTTATCATCTCTACTTTGGATTTTAAGACCTTTTTTTTACTATTCAAGAAGAACTGCTGAATTAAATAAAGAGGTTAGTACTGCCAAATTTCTCCATTGTTGCTTTTATTTAGATTAGTATCTCTTTATCATTTGTTGATGTTCGATTAAAAAAATTTTGAGAAAAAGTTGTTTGGAAAAGATTATTAAATATGTACTATTTGACTCTTAAAACAGATGCTAAGCCCAATTTCCCCTTTGTTGGTTTTATTTAGATTTGTATCTCTTTATCATTTGTTGATGTTTGATTAAAAAAAAAAAAGAACAAAAGTAGCTTTGAGAAGATTATTAAATATGTACTCTTTCACTTTTAAAATAGATGCTAATTTTACTTTCGTTTTTCCATCTTATAATAGTAAAAGAGAAAATGGAAAATGCAAGTTTAGACCGACAGAAAAGACGGATGATGATGTTTGAAAAGTGATCTGTTTGTTTTTAGACCCCTTAAAACACAACCAGATTGACCTAGTTAATAAGCCAAGTTATTACTTAGTCAAATTATGAATCTCTAGGTTAACACAATCATATAATCATATCATGTAAAGCAATGGAAAAATAAATAACACAAAGATATGATTACACAGGAAAACCAAATCGGTAAAAAACTTGAGGAGGATTTAACCTAGCTATCCTCAAGGTAAACTTGAATCCACTATAGAAAGAATTGAAGTTTTACAATAAGACTTAGACCACTAACATCTTATTGCTACCCACCAGTAGAAACTTACTAACACGACCACATGCAAGCTCCGAGACCACGGACTCCTTCTTTCTGGGATTCTTTAGCAAGTACAAGCACTCCCGCTTGTGTATCTTTTAAACTCTTATGGTAGCAACTGAATGATCATCAAGTTCTTGAATAAATCTCCTCCTTGATAATCCTAAGTTTATATGAAGGAAAGCTTTTCTCAGATCTCACAAGAGATTCACACAAACAACAA
Source organism: Quercus ilex subsp. ballota (assembly GCA_032727855.1). Classification (NCBI taxonomy): domain Eukaryota; kingdom Viridiplantae; phylum Streptophyta; class Magnoliopsida; order Fagales; family Fagaceae; genus Quercus; species Quercus ilex. The sequence goes on from CM064909.1 coordinate 34,982,211, forward strand.
TCTGAGCAACCTAAAAACGTGGCTAAGGTTTGCCTTATATACCTAGGGCAAAAACATAAAACCCTAAACGTTTTAGGAGTTAGAGCTGAGTTGGAAATCTACAGAAAAAAACGCATCTAACCGATTTTCAACTTAGCCCTAACTCCTAAAACGTTTAGGGTTTTATGTTTTGCCCTAGGTATATAAGGCAAACCCTAGCCACGTTTTTAAGTTGCTCAAATTGCTGTTTGTGTGAATCTCTTATGAGATCTAAGATGAGTTTTCCTTCACATAAACTTAGGATTATCAAGGAGGAGATTTATTCAAGAACTTGATGATCATTCAGTTGCTGCCATAAGAGCTTAAAAGATACACAAGCGGGAGTGCTTGTACTTGCTGAAGAATCCAAGAAAGAAAGAGTCCGTGGTCTCGGAGCTTGCATGTGGTCGTGTCAGTAAGTTTCTATTGGTTGCTAGCAATAAGATGTTAGTGGTCGAAGTCTTATTTTAAAACTTCAATTCTTTCTATAATGGATTCAAGTTTACCTTAAGGATAGCTAGGTGAAATCCTCCCCAAGTTTTTTACCGGTTTGGTTTTCTTGGGTGATCATATCTTTGTGTTATTTATTTTTTCGTTGCTTTACATGATATGATTATATGATTGTGTTAACCTAGAGATTCATAATTTGACTAAGTAATAACTTAGCTTATTAATTAGGTTAATCCGGTTGTGTTTTAAGGGGTCTAAAAACAAATAAGTGGTATCAGAGCAAGTAGATCTCTTGTTGTAGATCTTTTGATCTCTAAGCTGATCCTTGACCCCTGTTGTCATGGAACACGGACGCTTTCTAGTTATTCCTCCTCACTTTGATGGGAATAATTATGCTTATTGGAAAGTAAGGATGAAAGCTTTCCTGAAATCTATTGATGAGAGAGTCTGGAATTCCGTTGAGTATAGATGGGAGAAACTCACTACTCTTGTGAGTGAGTGGCAAACTTCTCAAAAAGAAGAAGCAGCTTTCAATAGCAAAGCTATGAATGCTATTTTTAATGTTGTTTCCATGGAGAAATTTAAGAGAATCTCTAATGTTGAGGTTGCTCACACTGCTTGGAAAATCCTACAGACTGTGCATGAAGGCACAAAGGCTGTCAAAATTAATAAGTTGTAGCAATTAACTTCTAAGTTTGAGAGCATTCGGATGTCTGATGATGAATCCTTTGATGAATTTTATGCTAAACTTAATGACATTGTTAATTCTGCATATAATCTGGGTGAAATCTATGATCAACCTAAAATTGTTAGGAAGAAAGCAGTAGTCAATCATGAAATACAAAATACTTTACAAAATGAAGTTGCTGAAGCTAGAAAATATAGAAAAATAGTCATTGCTGAAAAAAAAAAAAAAATAGTAGTCAATCATGAAAACTGTTCATTACCTTCACCCGGTAATGTTATTGAACCTTTGTATTTTGGCCCGCCTTCTTATGTATGTAAGCATTGTGGTGCGGTGTTATGGTATGAAGAAAGGAGTGTAAAATCTAAAAGGCCTAGAATTCCAACGTTTTCTTTGTGCTGTATGGAGGGTAAGGTGAAGTTGCCTTTGCTTAGAAAAACACCTCCTCTTCTTAATGAGTTATTAGATCCTCTTGGTGGACAACGATCTAAAACATCTAGAACTCAAATAAGGAGTTATAACGCAATGTTTGCAATGACATCTATGGTTGGCAAGGTGGATAATAGAGTTAATGATGGTAGAGGCCCATACATTTTCAGACTTAATGGTCAAACCCATCATAGGATTGGAACACTTCTCCTAATAATGGTGAGGACCCACAATTTGCACAGCTATATTTCTATGATACTGAAAATGAAGTCCAACATAGAATGAATGCCTTTAGTAGCAGTATAGTTAATAAAGACCTTGATCCATCTATTGTTGATGCATTGGTTCAAATGTTTGATGAGTCAAACAATTTGGTGAAGATATTTCATAAGTCTAGAGATCATTTCATAGAACATGATATTCATCGTTTAAGATTACGTCTTATCGGCTCACGAACTACAGATGGAAGAGAGTACAATCTTCCTACATGTTCTGAAATTGTTACAATCATTGTTGGTGATATTGGTGTTGATAATGCATTTTGTGATATTATTGTGGAATTAAAAGAAGGAGGGTTACATAGGATCAATGACTTGCATCCATCGTACATGGCATTGCAATATCCTCTTCTATTTCCATATGGTAAAGATGGCTTTAGACTTGGCATATTGTGCAGAAATATAGATGAGATCAGATCTGACATAAATGACTTCGTTACTATGAGAGAGTATTATGCATTTAGATTGCAAGAGTGGGATGGTGAGGGACATACATTGATATCTAGTGGTCGATTATTTCAGCAATTTGATATAGATGCCTATACATATATTGAGGCAATAAGACTTATGTGGGTGAAAAATAATCAAGAAAAGTTGAGGATTGAACTGTATAATGGATTGAAGGATGCGATTATGAGAGGTGATACCACCCTTGCATCTGCTGGAAAAAGATTTGTTTTACCTTCAAGTTTCACAGGAGGTCCAAGGTATATGATTGAAAATTATCAAGATGCAATGGCGATTTGTAGATGGGCTGGCTACCCAGATCTGTTCATTACCTTCACATGCAATGCAAAATGGCCGGAAATTGAGCTTTTTCTATTTAGGAAACCTGAGCAGAAAATCGAAGACCAACCTGATGTGGTTGCAAGAGTACTTAAGATAAAACTTGATAAACTTTTAAACGATTTAAAGCATGGTCAGCACTTTGGAAGAGTGATTGCAGGTACACTTTGGAAGAGTGATTTCTTATTCTTTTTGGTGTTTATAATTACTCTATATTAATATAATTAACTTGCTATTTTGGTACCAGTTGTCTATACCGTTGAATATCAAAAGAGAGGCCTACCTCATGCACACATATTTCTTTTTCTACATAATGATGACAAACATCCTACAGTAGCAGAAATTGACAAGATAATCTCAGCAGAAATTCTAGATTTGAATAAGGAACCACTAGCTTATGATGCTGTCAAACAATACATGGTCCATGGTCCTTGCGGATCTATAAATTCAAGGGCAAGTTGTATGATTGAGAACAAATGTGTGAAACACTTTCCTAAGAAATTTTGTTCTCAAACCACTGTTGATAATGATGGTTTCCCAATATACAAAAGAAGGAATAATGGAATATATGTTGAAAGAAACGGAGTTAAACTCGATAATCGATATATAGTTCCTCACAATATTGACTTATTGGTGAAATTTCAAGCTCACATAAATGTCGAGTGGTGTAATCGTTCAAGGTCTATCAAATACTTATTCAAGTATATTACGAAAGGACCTGATCGTGTAACTTTGATTCTTGAAGAAAATTTACATGTTGATGCTTCTACTAGAATGCAAAATATGACAGACACGGATGAAGTTAAGGGATACTTAAGTTGTAGATATGTGTCTACCATAGAGGCATGCTGGACGATATTTGAGTTTGAAATCCACTATCGACAACCTGTTGTTCAAAGACTTAGTTTCCATATCGAAAATCAATAGCTAGTTGTTTTTAAAGATACTGAGTATTTAGATAATGTTATTGATAGACCAGATATCAGAAAAACTAAATTTACAGAGTGGATGTAAGCAAATAAATTGTATGAAGAAGCAAAGGAATTAACTTATTCTAAGTTTCCAACAAAATGGGTTTGGCATAAAAGAGACAAGGAATGGAGATTGAGGAAGTCTGGAAGATGTATAGGGCGTATATAGTATGCTCATCCTGCAAGTGGAGAGCGTTTTTATTTACGGATGTTATTAAATGTTGTTAAAGGAGCTCAATCCTTTAAAGAAATAAGAACTATAAATAATGTAGTATATTCAGATTTCAGATCAGCATGTTATGCGCTTGGTTTGCTTGATGAGGATAAAGAATGGCATGAAGCTTTAAATCATGCATCACATTGGGCTTTAGGAAAACAACTTCGTGAGCTTTTCGTCAAAATGCTGATTTTTTGTGAAGTTTCTGACCCTTATAAATTATGGATTTCGAATTGGCGGTTATTATCCGAGGACACTCTTCATCGTCAGAGAGCAGTTTTACGCTATGACAATTTACATCTTGATGACTTCCAATTGCAGAATTACACACTTAGTGATATAGAACAAATTCTAATAAGAAGTGGAAGATCTTTGCAAGAATTTGAAACAATGCCATATCCAAACACATTGCTTCTAAGACAATGTAACAATAGAATATTACAAGAAGAATTGGATTATGATAGAGATTCTTTGGCAATGGAACATATTGAACTTTTTAATGGTCTTAATTCTGATCAAAGGAATATATATGATGCAGCAGTTGATTCTGTTTTGAGAAATATAGGTGACTTCTTATTTGTATATGGACATGGAGGAATTGGGAAGACTTATCTTTGGAAAACCATTATATGCCGATTGCGTTCAGAAGGAAAGATTGTCATTGCAGTTGCATCATCTGGAATTGCTGCATTATTGTTGCCAGGAGGGAGAACGGCTCATTCGAGATTTCAAATACCAATAATTGTAACAGACAGTTCAACTTGCAGAATTAAACAAGGTTCACAAATTGCAGAACTTATGACAAAAGCAAGTCTTAAAATTTGGGATGAAGCTCTTATGACACACCGAAACTATTTTGAAGCTATTGATCGTTCACTAAGAGATATTTTACGATTTACTGTCAGCAACAGTGCAGACAAACCTTTTAGAGGAAAAACAATTGTTCTTGGTGGTGATTTTAGACAAATTTTACTGGTTATAGCAAAAGGACGAAGAGAACAAATAGTTGAAGCATCAATTACCAAGTCTTCATTATGGAACAATTGTAGAGTTTTCATTTTGACCAAAAATATGAGGCTGACACAAGATCCAGGTGATATTGGTGTAAGAGCATTTGCTGAATGGATATTGAAAATTGGTGATGGTGAACTTAATGATAGTGAAAGTGAAGCATTGATTGAAGTACCACATGACTTACTAATTCAACCTAGTGTCATCCTTTCAACGATATCATGAATGCTACTTATCCTGACTTCCAAACTAAATTCAACGATTCAAAGTATTTAGAAGAAAGGGCAATTTTAGCTCCAACAAATGAAGTAGTTGAAGACATAAATGATTACATGATTGACCTTATTAATGTTGATGAAGAGACATATCTCTGTGCAGATTCAATATGTAAAGCTTCAACCAACATTCTAGATCAAGATGTGATGTATCCAACAGAGCTTCTCAATTCATTGAAGTGCCCCAGTATTCCGAACCATAAACTTAGGTTGAAAGTGGGATTGCCAATAATGCTACTTCAAAATTTAAACCAAGGAGCTGGACTTTGTAATGGTACCAGACTTTTAGTCACTCAGTTATCAAAATGGGTTTTGGAAGCTCAAATAATATCAGGATCTCATGTTGGAGATAAAGTATTTATTCCAAGAATAGTTCTTTCCCCTTCTGAATCTAAATGGCCTTTTGTACTAAAAAGAAGACAGTTTCCAGTATCTGTTTGCTTTGCTATGACGATTAATAAGAGCCAGGGACAATCTTTGAAGTGTGTTGGACTTTATTTAGAGAGACCAGTTTTCAGTCATGGACAGTTATATGTTGCCGTCTCTAGAGTTACAAGCAAAAATGGTCTTAGAGTACTTATTGCAGAAAAAGATAATGGCAATCATTTTCATACAAAAAATATTGTATATAAAGAAATATTCAATGATCTACCAAAAGGTAACACATATTATTTATTAAAATTATTTTGCAGTGGTTGATAATGTAAACTTGATTGTCACTTTTATTGTAAACTGTAGATTTTACTCCATTGTTATATATAAACTTTACTAATGTTTAAATTGTGCAAATATTTCAGATTCATATCACAATGAAGTACAAAACTTTGAAGCAAATATCAGTGAATGTGGGACGCAGTTAACATAGCAAACAACCATGATCTGATCAACATTGCTATGATTTCGGTTGACTAATAGGTAAGTTTAAAAGTTTTTTTTAAACAGAAAATAAAATTAAAAAAAGAAAGGATACAGAAATCTAAAAAACATTTTCCATATCTGCTATGGGGAGTTATTGATGATCTTAGTATTGATATATACACTTCACATGAAACTATAATTTGTGTATACACCAATTTTACTCTATCTTTCTCATATAATATATGCTGATGATGTGCAAGATATTTCAGATTTAGTAGTAAGAAGGAAATTACTAATTTTGCGAAAATCTTAGTGTCAAAGAGAAAAATGATGAAGTGTTTGGCTCAGCTGTTGTGGCTATGATTTACTTCTTACTAATTATTATATTACTGTTTGAACCTAACAGTATTTGTATTGATTTTTTAATTTCTTTGGATTGGTTGTTCAAAATATTTTGGTACCGTTTAATTTAGTAATTATGATATTGAAATATGCTATCATGATTTATATGTTTGATTGATTTCTTACTTAAAAAGTCTCTACCAGTGGGTTATAGAATGAGTTAATGGAGTTTCATAATTTCATCCATTAGTATTTTAAGGAAGTAATTTGCTGAACATTAGGCGATCCTTCATGTGGTGTATTGTAAGTTGAATTTTAGAATGCATAAAATTGTAAAGGTCAATAACATAAAAGCAAAATCCATACCAGAGAGAACTGCAATTCACAAAATCAACCAAGTATGGTCACATGAGATCATATGTATCCACAAGAAAAAGGTTATATGTCTATATATAATATCAATATTCACCACCCTACTACTCAATAGTACCCAGAGGCCATAGCAGTATTTCATCATGTTAGGAAGGAACCAAAGCCACTCCAAGTACACTGGCAATGTACTATAGAAGCTAAAATAGAATTAAAGCAAAAGAACTTTGACACAACAAACACCATATTGACAAAAAATGAGGCATGTAATCATGATAATCAGCCCAAAAAGGGGGGGAAAAGTGATTAAAGATCTGTTTAAGTTGACTTTATTCATTAGAAAACATGAAATCATTGAATCTGGCCAATAATACAAAGGAATTACAGCAGAGAAGGATTTGATTTGTTAGAGTAGATACCTTACATATAGTTTTTATGAGTATCAATGCCACAATGTTTTGGGAGCAGATTTGTAGAATAATAAATTATTAGAGTAAAAAAAAAGAAGAAAAAACACTTCTTTTTTTTTTTTTTTTTTTTTTGCTTGAGTGCATGGGTGGTAAAGGAATACAAATTTTCTAAATCTATTTCTAAAAGGTATATCTAAAATTTTGTTGACCGACCACGAAATTTCAAGATTAAATTTGTAAGTCTCTACGAAAGACTATTTGGATTCATTTCTGTTTCTTGCAAGTAATTATTTGATTTTAATTTTTGGTATTATCTTATTGTATATAGAACAACTCTATACATGATGAGTTTAAAATTTTCTAAATACAGCAGATTTCTTTAGTCACAAAACATAAAGAACTATGTTGACTTATGGACATATGTCTCATGTGTCAAATATTAGAAGGCCAAACTACATTTGCAATACTCTAACATTGAGGTTGGTTTATGAGCTCTAGCAATTTCAGAGGTTCGAATTTTTTTAACTTGGAACTTCAAAAACCAAATATTAGCACCACAATGTTGGAGGTTTAAGAAAGTAGCCCCTTCCCCCCACCCTTTAAAAATTATTATAGTTCTGGTACAATTGTTTACACATTTTGGGGGTAAGTCAATACCTGTAATTGCTTAGGCCAGATAAAATGCTTGTACAAATTTCTTAAATTTGATTGTAAAAGGGGAGAGTTTTTGTTTTGTTTATAATATGATTTGTGGTGTAGTTTTTTGGCCTTTTAGAATCTGAAAGTTGCTGACTAATTAAAATGAGGGGTTCGTTTTTATGATCACATGATTATTACACTTTTTTTTTTTCCTTTTGCATCCTACTAATCATATTCTGAACTAAATTTTGTGAGATGTGTATGGTTGTGGTGCAGTGGGTATTCTTTGCTTAGGGATCCCCAGTACAACAAAGGACTTACCAATGCTTTGGTCATTCAATTGACTCCTTGCTGCTAGTCTGTACTTGCTGTCATGCTAGCAAAAAAAGGGGTTTTAGCCGGTTTTACCTATTATTGGATTTGAACCAATGACTTACTGCTTACTATTCAAAGGGGTGTGGAGCGCTAAGAAAGAGAAAGCGTTATCACTATTCGAAATGATGCAGTAGCTACCACGCTAAGATTAGAAGGGAAAATAGCAACTACAAAATTCTATTTAGTTGCCAGTTTCTGTTTTACATCCTACCTGATCTGCTGTTTTTGAAGAGTGATTGAAATTGTAGAACTCTGAAATCTGAAACTGTAAAGTTTGGGTATCTTATATTGTATCTATTTAATTGTTAGCCTCAATCTTTCATATTGTTGAATACTTTGTTTTGTTGAATTTGAGTGTCCATGTGCTGAATTAGCAACATGGTCACATTTGCTGGCTGTATTAATAGTGTGGAGGATTTTTTATATTATTTTTAAAATGTATTTGAACAATGGTAATTTGTACCATCTGTTTAGTGTATAGTTTTTATAGCCTAGATTGTTTTCCCTTTCTTACATGCTTGCTTTTTGTTTCCTTGGTTTGATTCAAGTACTAATTTTAATATTCCACTCTATCTACATAATTATCAGGGTCAGCTAATTATGGTTAAAGAACATTTCAAAAGATTAAAATAATAGTGTGTTGAATGGATGGTCCAAACTCCATATTTTGGGCAAAAAGTCAGCTGCTAGAATGATGATTACGTTTTGTAGAATAATCCTTTCATGAACATTACCACATTCATGCCCTTACAAACTATGATACTAAATAGAATGGTTAAGATTATGTTCAATTGGTGCTTTCCTTATTGTTTTGACCTTCACTGCAACACGGCTTCAGTTTAATGCTAGCCCCTTAAAGAAATAAACAGAAGGCCAGGAAAGTTAAAAAAAAAAAAAAAAAAATCGAAGTGTTAGACTTAGGCATAGAATGAGTCTCAAACAACTTCAGTGGACTTCTGGCATTAGGTTAGTCCGTCAATCACAAAGCGGGTCCTGCTAGGGAATGTCAAAAAGGAACACAATTTTTGGACGCTGTCATTTTAGTCTATGAATTACTCCCATCACACATGGTAGAACAATTTAACAATTATTGATGATGTATCATCCCATATAACAATAGAAATTTGTCGTTTCATATGGCATATTAGCAAGCTTTTTTTTTTTTTTTTTTAATATTTATATTTTTAAATTATTGAAGGAATATCTTTTACAGTTTTTCTATTTCCTACAATATGTCAAACGGGCAAATAATGCTGTCAAAATATTTATAAAAAAAATCAAGTTTTTAATAAGAATTATATTACTTGGCAAGCCAAATTTTTATTGTAGGGACTGGATTTGAGCGCTTCTACTGTTGATTAAGCGGACTCAAACCCAGCTAACCCAATACAATGAATTTGTAGAGAATGGGTTCAAGAACTAGGCCCTAGCAAGTAGGCAACGTCCAAGGCAGTGTTCGCCACCATCGAACGCAGACAAATCGAAATTATCCTAAAAAATCTATCCTCGGCTGGGTCCGAGGAGCTTGGTGGTAGTCCTTCTCCCATCAGAATGGTCCCCTCTTTAATATATTTCTTCTCCTTATATAGTCCTCTTCCAACGATCCCTTTCTTCCACTTGTTGATCATCTATGCCTCTCTTTGACAATCCGTCCCATCAGCCACCTTACCAAAACTCCCTGTGAGTTGCAGCAACCGAGGCAGCACTGCTCAGGGATCATTTCCCCATTAATGCTGTCGGAACATTAGTCATACGCATTTAATGTGGAAGTGACAGCTCAATCCTGGTTTTGCTCCTCGGTCACTCTTCTACGGCTGATGTGTTGTACTCAGTCTTTCTCCTTAGAGGCCCTGGAGGGCTGCCTATAGTAGTCTGTTACTTCCTCCTCCCATAGTCTTGGTTGGCCGAGGACATGGTTGTCCTTGACGAGGGCACTAGGTTTCCCCCTCCTCGGAATGGGCCTTGGGCTTGGTATAAAGTGGGCCACTGGGTTGCCAAATTCTCCGGCCCTAAGTCAGCACTTGAAGTCTTTTCACCTGTCTAACGCACGTTTCTGGCGCTTCGATATGCGGTACGCACCCGTATTAAATTTTGGCGGCTCCATACTCCCCACGCTCAACGGTGCGATGGTAATCCAATGACGTGGATCTTTCGCCATTATGGACGGGAAGCCTTGCACAGTTGTCTTTAGTGAGGGGGTAAATACCCCTTTGAACCAGTTTGCCTCTTCACTTCTGCATTCAAGGGTTCTTATGCACACACCCCGAATCCGGTCAGGTTTCCAACCTAATTCGCGACTCTTCGCAGCTTAAAAAGCCTGTTCTGAGCGTCTTCCCTCATTTCTGTAAGTTTTCTTCTTACTCTATCTTATACTTTTCCCTTTCTGATTTTCCTCTTCCTCTACCCCTCTCTTCTTTTCGCCTTTCCTTGAGTCTCTTAGCTGTTCTTCAAGATGGGTAGGTTTAAAAAGTTGGTTAGGTCTAAGGAGGTGATGGAGGAGTTCATCACCACTTATAGGATACCTGGTAACGTGGGTCTAAGGCACTGCGAGGAGGGGGATTGGTATATCATGAGGGAGGTTGGTAAGGTAGTGATTCCCATAATCGCCTTCCTTGAAGGTGGTATGAGGATCCCTATGGGGTCAGTGATGAGGGGCTACCTTAGGCATTTCCGATTAGCCCCTACCTAGTGCACCACTAACGTGTTTAGGATCCTGGGTTGCGTGGATGCCTTGAACGAGAAGATGGGGTTGAGGTTAACTCATTACGACGTGAATTGGTGCTGCAATCTCCAGCACCTAACGGGTAAGTCCTACTACATGAAGACGAAGGATAATAGAGTTAGGCTTATCCAGTGTCTCCCCAAGTCTAGCAAGGGGTTGAATAGGGATTTTCTCATAGTGTCAGGGAGTGGTACAGCGGCCTTCACTGCCCGACGGTAGAGGGAGAGCCAGGTAGGGTACTCGGAATAGGGGAAGGTTGATCTACTATGTTTTCACTGTTTGCACTACTTGGTTGTTAACAGGGACTAGCTTTTTCTTTTGCAGATCCACACGCCTTTGAATGGCACTTCAGTTTGGTCAACAAGGAAGACTTGGAAACTATACATAGGGCAGAGGTTTTGGTGAACGAGGCTGACAATCAAATTAGAGCCGCTCACAAGATTCTTGGATACAAACCGATTCAGAAGTCTTTCTAGGCTCCCAGATACGTGATCAGAGCCAAGGACCCTCGACTTCCCTAAATCTCTATGGTGGAGCACGGGTTCTTGTTTTCTGAAGGATCTTTCGTCCCCAAGGGCATCCCATTGGCAGGCTCTTCCTCATCCCGTTAAGCTGTGGAGGCCGAGGGAGGAATTTCGAAAAAAGAGGGAGAAGTGGTTGATGAGGGAGAAGTGGTTGATCTGGGTTCGTCCGAGGACGAATTTGGTGCATTCGACCAAGTCCATCTATCTGAGGATCCCTCTAGTGACTTGGGTGATCCCCTTTTATCTGAAGCAGTCCTTCTGTCACCAAGGACTGGTACCCAGGCCAAGATAGGTTTCAAGAGATAACTGCAAACCAGCCTGTTCGACTTACTTGAGGGCCAACCGGGGAAGGACACGCAGGGGAAGTCACAATCTAGGCCTCCTTCTCCCCCACCCAAGTTTCCTCCTCCCCCACCTAAGTTTTTGCCTATGCAGACTAAGTCGTCTTCCACTCTGCCGGCCTCGAACCCTCGACCCGAGGCCACCAATCCGAAGAGGAAGAGGCCCTCCAAGGGCAAAGACCTAGTGGATGGGGAAAGATCTCGTTCCTCCCAAGAGGAATATGAAGCTCGTCGACCTTCCAAGTAGCTAAGGATTGGTGGTTAGGACAAGGGAAAAGAGGTCATTCAGCGATCCGAGCCCCAGGCCTGGCTGCCTGCCGCCATGCTTCATGGGAAGCCTTTGATGGATGACGCCACCCTCAGGGACTTTCGATGAAGAGAGGGCCCTCGCGTGGCCAATGCCTTGTAGAGGTCCTTGCTTCTCCCCGCCGACATGGCCGAGCTGGGGGGCCTGAGGAGGCAAGAAATTGCTTGTAACCTCAAGAGGTACCTGGGTATGGTAAGATTTTCGATACTTATACCTTTGTTTGTATTTTATTCCTCCGTACCCAACTTATGGTGTACTTGTTTTGATTGGCAAACTGTTCAGGCTACTTTTAGGCTGGAAGAGGAGACCGATAGCCAGGGTAAAGCTCTGGACCAGGAGTGCGACAAGTACTTGGATGCCGCGAACACTCTTAAGAAATCTGAGGCTAATCTCAAGAAAGCGAGGGAGGACCTGGCGAAGACGATGAGGGCTAGAGACTGCACGAAATCTGACCTAGCCGGCGCTAAAAAACAGGCTAAGGACCAAACAGGGCACTTACGGGAGGTCGAGGGCTAGCTACAGGTCGCCAAGGAGCATATCACCGACTTGAAGAAGAAACTGGCTGAGGCAGAGTGGGCCAAAGGTGTTGCCGAGTACGCCAGGGACAAGGCCTTGAGGGCTAAAGAATTGGCCGAATTTGCTAGGACAAATGCTGAGAGCTCCAAAGAGCAAGCGGAGGAGGAGGCCTTTGCTGAGGGGGTGGCTAAGAGCGAGGCTACCCTCAAGGCTCAAGTCCCTAAGGTATGCAGGCGCTACTGCTCCTAGACTTGGAATGAGGCCCTCAACCAAGCTGGGGTTGAGGCCTCGTCTGAGCTTAAGAGGGCCGAGAAGGTGTATTATCACCCCGCCATTCGCGAGGCTACCTCCGTTGACCCTGAAGCTAGCGCCACCTCTGAAGCGACGGACGAAGGCCAGGCCAGTGCTGCCAACGATCCAACGTCAACTGATAAGCCTGCTGAGGAGACTGGGCACCAAAGGATGTTGGGGACAAAGGAAATCAGTAACCCAACAGCGCCTCAGGACATGGTGAAGCCTCCTGTTGACTCCCAGGGCACCCCTACTAACTCCCAGGCTCCCCCAGCCGAGAAGGAGTCCTCCGAAGTTGCACCTCTAAGCCAGGATCTCGAGGTGTCAGCTGAAGCTTCTCGGCAAAGAAATAAGCAATCTTGTCAGGCCATCTTGCTTTGTTGACTTGTGTCGTCCTAGTCTTTCTTCCTCCTCGTCTTAATTTACTACTGTATACTTTGTTTTGGTTTAAAGCACTGTAATGCTACTTTTAAGTTGAATGCATGAATTTTTTTTTTTTTTTACTTGGTGTTTATTGTTATTGTGATGAGTTTTGCTACTTATATAACCTGGGTTTTAATTATTAGCTTCACAATCTCAGAAGCTCAGCATGTTTTTCATTCTAAATTGACAACCGAAAAATGTAAAGCCTATAGTGACAGTTCCCACTTGGACCTTGGACGATAATTAAGCCACCTTGACACCACGTCCTATTTTTGCCAGATTGAGTATTGAGGGAATAGCTCCACAATATTGGTTCTACATCACATGAATTAGTTACTGTAGACAGTAAAAAAAGCTTAAGAAAGTCGTTAGTTGCTGATTATGCTAAGGGTTTAGGTTTACTGTGCCTCAGAATGCCTTAAGTGATGCTCATGGGCTTGTGTTTGTTTACGCCTTTGCTGAATGTAGCCAGTCTCTCCAGGGACCTGAGTTTGAGGACCATGCAAACCCTTGGCTCTGTCTAACACTTATGTTCTCCTTGAAATAGTTAGTTTCCCCATAGGCTTGAGTCCGAGGACCGTGCAAGGCCTTGGTTCTGTCTAACACTTATATTCTTTTATAAGTAGCTAGTTTCCCCATAGGTTTGAGTCTGAGGACCATGCAAGACCTTGATTCAGTCTAGTACCCAGGTTTTCCTTGAAGTGGTTAGTTTCCCCATAGACTTGAGTCCGAGGACCATGCAAGGCCTTGGTTTTGTCTAACACTTATGTTCTTCTGTAAGTAGCTAGTTTCCCCATAAGTTTGAATCCGAGGACCATGCAAGACCTTGGTTTAGTCTAGTACCCAAGTTCTCCTTGAAGTAGTTAGTTTCCCCATATGCTTGAGTCCGAGGATCATGCAAGGCCTTGGTTCTATTTAACACTTATGTTCTTCTATAAGTAACTAGTTTCCCCATAGGTTTGAGTCCGAGGACCATGCAAGACCTTGGTTCAGTCTAGTACCCAAGTTCTCCTTGAAGTAGTAAGTTTCCCCATAAGCTTAAGTCTGAGGACCATGCAAGGCCTCAGTTCTATCTAATACTTTGTTGTCACTACTTGGGGTGAAGGAACTTGTCCTCAATGCTGGAATGTTCGCTTCTAGAGCGATAACGGTCTCGGCCTCGCCTTGCCGAGGGAAGGGGGGGGACTCCTGCTTAGTTCGGGCAATTGGCCCAATATTGACCTAGACAAGGGCGGCTTGTCCCTTCGCCTTTACACACAGTGGTAGCCCCATTGCGCCAATTTTTTTACCACTCCTGATTACGAGGCGTCCTTTGTCTGTTCGGGCTGTGTGATTGACGTTTCGGTATGCGAGGCTCGCCCTCATTAATATCTTTGTGGATTAAAGCAAATCCAGCTGCTGGTGGCCTCCTTGGAAATTGGTTGGGATTAACGTCGCTGATAATTCTTCCTTTGAATTTTGTGCGGATTAATTCCCACCAACCTTTGCCTTCTATATAAGGCTCTCTAGGGGAATCATTCTTCCACATTTCACGAATCCTTGAATTCAACAGGAACTCTAACCCCCCAACCCTCTAAGTACCTCTGATAACCTTGCTAGGATTGTGACCAGGGCTTGGGGGAATGGGACCGCTCTGGATGAGGGCAAGGGCAAGGAAGCCAAAGGTGTTCCTATTTTTCAACTAAGCAAAAAGGGTGGTCCTCCTTCCTTAAGCGAGAGCCGCAGCGGTTATAGTTCGCGTCAAACTTTCAGCGCGGCAAGGCTTGGGTGTCATCCTGATGGTAGCGTGTCTGTCAATAAGGAGGGAGGCCCCCTGAAGAACATAATGCTTTTCTCCGGTACACGTCCATGCATGCCCTTCAAGCTGGTAGTGACTCTCGCCCAACTTACCCGCCGATGGAGGTTCACAAGATTACGTTACGTTCGGTGCCCAGGTGTTGCCGCCTCCAATGCTTAATTATCATGAGGCTAGGGGAGCATCAAGGGAACATCATGGGATGAGGCCATCAGGTACTTTCGCCTCTTCTTTCTCATCGCCGGTACCATCCTTACGGGCTCGGGAGTTGTTGGTAGCCTTAAAACAAGCCTACCGCAGCCTTCCCCTCCTACGGTTAGCTTTAGAACAAGCCTGTCTAAGCCTCTGCTTGTACATTTAGCTTTAGAACAAGCCTGTCCCAGCCACTGTTTGAATTTTTAGCTTTAGAACAAGCATGTCTAAACATTCGAGCGTATGATGTACCTTTCCTTTTGTTTAATAAAGAGGCTACAATGTTTATTTGTTTTTTCCTCTGAATCTTTTATTTTTCTGCAATAATCGCTTCTTGAGCAAATGCATTGTTGTTTGTCTTTTTTTTTTCTTTTTTTTTCTTTTTTTTTTTTATGGGACTCGGAATCGGTGCCGTTGGTGGAGACGAAGAACTGCCTAACTTTATGTAAACTAGCAATGTAGGAACAATTGTCCTCTGCGCTTGCTAGCGCACAAGTTCTTCCCACAGACGGCGCCAACTGTAGGGACTGGGTTTGAGTGCTTCTGCTGTTGACTGAGCGGACTCAAACCCAGCTAGTCCAATACAATGAATTTGTAGAGAATGGGTTCAAGAACTAGGCCCTAGCAAGCGGGCAACGTCCAAGGCAGTGTTCGCCACCATCAAACGAATCAAAATTATCCTAAAAAATCTGTCCTCGGCCCGGTCTGAGGAGCTTGGTGGTAGTCCTTCTCCCATCAGAATGGTCCCCCTCTTTAATCTATTTCTTCTCCTTATATAGTCCTCTTCCAACGATCCCTTTCTTCCACTTGTTGATCATCTATACCTCTCTCTGACAACCCATCTCATCAGCCACCTTACCAAAACTCCCTGCAAGTTGCAGCAACCAAGGCAGCACTGCTCAGGGGTCATTTCCCCATTAATGTTGCCGGAATATTAGTCGTGCGCATTTAATGTGGAAGTAACAGCTCAATCCTGGTTTTGCTCCTCAGCCACTCTTCCACGGCTGATGTGTTGTACTCGGTCTTTCTCCTTAAATGCCCTGAAGGGCTGCCTATGTTAGCCCGTTACTTCCTCCTCCCATGTTCTTGGTTGGCCGAGAACATGGTTGTCCTTGGTGAGGGCACTGGGTTTCCTCCTCCTCGGCATAGGCCTTGGGCTTGGTATAAAGTAGGCCACTGGGTTGCCAAATTCTCCGCCCCCACATTTATATACCATGATAATCATTTGGATTAGCTTTTAAATTTCAACTTTAAACTTTTTAACTTATTTACTTACATATGTTCTGATAAAATCCCAAGATTTTTTAGATACAAATATATTACTCCCATTTTCCAAAAATAAAAAGAAAAGAAAGATAATACATACAAGAGAGATAGAGCTAGAAATCTTAAGATTTAAAAAATACTAAACCCGTGATGATAAATTAGTTTTAAATTCTGATTTTGGTTTTGACATTTTGAGTGCTATTTTAAAATCTTTAATTTTAAAATTTATAATTACTAATTGTGGGGACGGAGAATCTGGTAACCCTGGCCCACTTCATACCAAACTCATGGCCTATGTCAAGAATGAAGAAACGCTCAAGGACGAAGTGTGAAAGTCCAAATTGCCCAGGAACCTTGCCGACGACGACCCTGTCCTCGGCCAACCGGGATCATGGGGGGAGGACCTAATGGCCCACCAAAAGCATCCTTCCCGAGCATCTAAAGAGAAGGAACAAATACAACGTGTCAGCCGTGGAGGCGTGGTGGAGGAACAAGTTTAAGATGAACTGTCACCTCCACATTAAATACCCATAACTAATATTCTGACTGCATTAATGAGGAAATGACCCCTGAACAGTGCAGCCTTGGTTGCTGCAGCCCACAGAAAGAATGGGAAGGCGGCTGATGGGACAAGCACTCAAGTAACGACCTGGTTTATCAACAAATATAGGGCTAAGATCAACTAAAAGGGGGTATATAATGTAAGGAATCCCTCTTGAAAGAGGAGGAGAAAAGGAGGAGAAATGAGAAATATAGAACATCGCAACAACTTGTAAGAAGGGAGAGACACTTGTATTCCATCACTAAAGAAATAATAAGAACCTTAAGCTCCCAAGAGGAGGGCTGAGGAACATCGTTGCACATTTGAATCCACATCCATGCTATTCGACCCACATGCAACCATGTCTAGCTATTGTATCCCTTGCTAGGGCTTAGTTCTTGAACCCATTCTCTACAAATTCATTGTATTGGGCTAGCTGGGCTTAAGTCCACTCACTCAACAGCAGAAGTGCTCAAACCCAGTCCCTACAGGTAATGTTATAAGGAAAATGTTAAAGTCACAATCTATTTTACAATCTGCTAATATGGTGGGTGATTATTAATAAGTAAAAAGGTTATGTTAGTGGTAGACCTAAATGAAAACTAGTAAGAATTTGTCATATCAATAGTTTGTAAATACGTTATAAAATAGTTTGTGCATGTTTATGTTATAAAATTGCAAGTATCTTTAGCATTTTCTAAAATAAAAATATTTTCCTTAGATTTGCTATGCTTGTTTCAACATTAAAATTTTTCAAAAAGTATTTTTTAGAAAATTATCTAATTTTCCTATGTTTGATAACAACCACATAATAAGTTAAAAAATTATTTCTCGGCTTCTCTTATTTAGCTTCAAGTAAGATAAAGTTAGATAGTGTTGTTATTATGGAAAACAAGTCTATCTCATGCCAAGAAAAATAGAAAAAGTTAAGAAATAGTTTTTTTTCGACCAATTTTTTATACTACATACCAAGCACAAGAAAATACAAAAAACTACATTTTCATAATAACAACCTTAAAAACCTGTGAAGCGCTCCCAAGAAAGAACGTGCAAGGAAAAAAAAAAACCGCGAAAATATATAAACATCATTCAAGTGGTGCGATAACTTAAATCTTCAAACACTACCCTTATTCGGCCAAACACAAATAGAGAATCCCTTCCTCAATTGTTTCAACCGCTATTTCTTCACTGCAACAATAAATTATTCAGAAGCGTTCTCTGCAACAACAGGCTATTTAGAAGGTGAGAATTTTTTCTTTCTATTCAATTACTGTTCCCAATTGTCTATAACTACCCACATATCATTTTCCCTCTATTGAATTTAATTTTCTAGGGATCTTCTTTTATCTCTATTGAAAAACATATGAGTTCTAATTTTCTCCTTTTTTTTATTAATTTTTCTCAATTTTCTTTTGTTTTCCTTTTTTTTCCCCCTATTTCAGTTTGATTTTAGTTTTGTACTTACCATGCGTACTCTCTCATAGTCGGAAGTCAACCTGGAAATTTAGAAGGAATAGATACACCGAAAGGCTAAAAATGGTTGGGATACCAAAAAAAAAAAAAAAAAAAAAAAAAATTGAACAACTAAGTAATACCAACAAATATCATATTAGATTGCAACCCACTATAAAAAATTCACACAATCAATCATTTAAACCAGAGAAGAAGGAAGTCATGAAGTGAATTACAAGTTTGAGAACTCTCTAATGCTATTTATTTCACTTTGATTCCAAAAAAAAGGTGGTGGTGTCAGTATTAATGGTTTTTACCATATTACTTTGGAAATGTATATGTGCTTATGGCAAAGATGTTGGCTAATCTCTTTACTAAACAAAAAAAAAAAAAAAAAAGTGTTCAGGGATCACTTAAATGTTGAAGATTGGCAAATCCCTTATTTGATGTTTATTGCCAATGAATGTCTTGATAACAAACTTAATAGCAGTATTTTTGGAGTTATTGTCTAATTGGTAAGCTAGGCATAGAAATGTTGTATGATCATGTTGATAAAGACGTACATGCCTTGACAAGTGTTGCTTTAACATGCGTGCAAGGAAACGAATCTATTGAAGAGCAGCAAGGAGAAGAGATGGTTTCTAAAGAGAGTATTATGTTAGAGGGTGCACATGATGTGATATCGGAAGCTAATGGATTTGCATTTGATTAGCCTTCCATGGTGTATGAAGACAAACAGTTTGCTAAAGTGGAGAAAATGGATAACATAGTGCTTCAAATGGTTCAAGATAAGATTATGTTGATTCCACACATTAATTTTGTTATTCCAAAAGAGTTTGACATGGTGGAATTCAAGGTTTTTCTTTTCTCTGTGCTCCCTAAGGTGATTCTAGACTTGAACCAAGTGTTACTTGTCAGCATCCTAATCCTTCAACACTTTAGAACTCAAGGTCGAGTTTTCTCTAACCAGAGAAGAATGATATGGGAGACATAAGAAGATTATTATTTAGTAATATTTATGTTTGCAAGTCAATTGTATTTTTATGTTTTAGGTCGTAGTAGTTTATTGGGCTATTAGTATTTTAATTTGGAAGTAAGGTTATTTTTGTAATAAGACAATTAGGATTTAGCAATTCTTTATAAGTAACATATTGTACTCATTGAGAAGATAATTGATATTTTGATGAATAAAAAAAAAAAATGGTCGTTTGGTCTCTTTTGGTTTGGTGCTGACTTCAGATCTATCCTAGGTGCTGACTCCTAGTGGTTTCTTCGCTTGGTGCTAACTCCAAGTCAGGCCTAAGTGCTGACTCCTAGGTCATAACCCTTTATTTTATTATTATTTCAGTTTTGTTTGGGTTGTCCTACGTCAGAGATCCTATTCCATGTCCCCCATAACAAAAAAGAATCACAAATGTTCTTTTCTTCTGTTTCTTTCCTTTTGGGAACAAAAAAAAAAATGAAGTAGATTTTTTTTCCCATCAAGACAGTGAAAAATAAGATAGTAGAGTTATTATCCTAAAACTGAAGAAGCCCTCTCTGATTCAGGATTGACAAGTATTGGCATCTTAAGCCGTGAATCCAGATTGATTGAAGCTGTAGCAAAGGCAGGTATTGGCATTTGACAAACAAAAGAAATACATTGAAATGAATTCTATTAAGCACATCATTTTTGGTGTCTTTTCCATAACTGAGCCACCTCAGCCAATGATTTTGAAGATGACCCATCTTTGCTCAATGCCTTTTCAGCTGCATCCTTTAGCTCTTTCATTTTGTTCCGGAGCAATATCCCTTCTTCTCCTTCAATTATGCCTCTCGTGCAGTTTGCAATATCTTTGTGTCCCACCAGGCCCTTATCATTCACTTTGACCCTTAATGCAACCTTCAAACCATCAGCTAGTAATGCAGCGTTCATCCTTTGATCTGCATAGAGTGGCCATGCAATCAATGGCACGCCATACACAATGCTCTCTAGGACTGAGTTCCACCCACAATGGGTCAAGAACCCTCCAGTCGAGCCATGGCTTAGGACTTGAATTTGAGGAGCCCAAGAGGGCACCACTAGACCCACCTCTTTGGTCCTCTCCAAGAACTCCTTGGGAAGAAAATCTAAAGGGTCCTCGATGCTTTGAACGCTAAAGAAACTGGCACTGGCCGATGTTTCATGTGGGCTTCTGACAACCCAAAGAAATCTTTGCCCACTCATTTCAAGTCCTAAGGCTAATTCATTTAGCTGCTCTTGTGAAAGTGTCCCACCGCTACCAAATGAAACATATAACACTGACCCATTTGGTTGTTTATCCAACCAACTCAAACACTCTGACTTATCAACCCCATGGTCTAAACCAGACTGAATTATCGGTCCAACAGAGTAAACAGATGGCCTGCCTTCTCCTCCTTCATTCAAAGCTTTCAAAGCACCAGGCTCCAAATCCATGAAGCTATTAACCATAATTCCAGCAGCAAGAGGGTATTGTTTGATACAGTGAAGAACCCTTTTGTACGCATCACTCTTTCTATCATGGAAATGTTCTGGAAAATCACTCCCATTGAGTGGCATACACCCAGGTAATTTGACTTGTTCAGTCAAGTCTCTAAAATCACAAGAGGACGTTTTATCAAACTCTGGTAAATAAAAGGCCGATGACAAAGTCATAGCGGCTGTAGAAAAAAATAAGTAAGGCGAAACACCAAATTCTTTTGCAACATCAATGGCTTCTGTACCAAATAAATCAACCACCAAGGCCACCAGCTGAGTTGACTCAGCTAAGACCTTGAACGAGTCTCGTAGAGCAGGGAGGGATCGAGTCAGACTGAGTAAGATCCGGGCCACCATTTGATCATCCTCGGGGAGGTCATCAAAGCTCACAGGAGGAAGAAAGATGGAAGATATGGCATCAGGAAGGGCTTCAAGGATGGCCTTTTGAGCTTTCATGGGTGACCCATCAGAGGTAACAATGAAGGTAACTGAGAAATGGTGGTGAAGGACGAGTCGCTTGGCGAGTTCAACGAGTGAGATTAGGTGGCTTATTCCTGAAGCAGGAACAATGGCTACGTGGGGTGGCTTTTGATGGTTCTGTTCCATATTTTTGGGTTTGTGAGCTCAAGGTGTTGACAAATATTATCCTTTTTAAGGTGTATGTATACAAATATTATCCTTTTTAAGGTGTATGTATAGCAATGTTTTTAATTCTGATTCGGACAGTTTCGGTTTGTCTAGTAGAACAGAATATTTTGATATCGATCAATTTCGGCATACCGTTTTAAGATGTTTCGGAATTACTTAAAAAGAAAAGAATATATATATATATATATATATATATATATGAACACACATATACAACATAAAAGTTTCAATTTAAAGAAGTGTTACTATTATATAAAAAAAAGAATTTAATTAATTTTTTAAAATTAAATAAAGTAAAATTAAAAAAATATTTATTTATTTATGATTGTCTACAAATAAAATTCATATTTTGAATAATTCTAAAAAATACAATAAATGTGAAAGTCAAAGCACAAAAGTTCTTAACATTTTAATTAGTATATGAATCTTAAAACTATAATAATAAAAAAAGTGCTACGTTCATAATATTTTCACAATAAATTACAAGTGTTTAGTTGTTATTAGTTTCAATTTAAACTTAGAATTAAATTTTTTTTTTATCAATAACAACTAATATCAACCTATTATTTATAATATATTGTGTAAATATTATGAAAATATTATTAATATAATATTTTTCTAATAATAATATATATATATATATATATTTTTTTTAAATAATACCACTTACTGACATTTGCTTTTGGATTTTTTTTAACTTTCTTTGTCATTTCCAAAGTTACTCACGTGATGGGCTCAGAAAAGTTGAAATTTGAAATCAATAAAAGAGGATAGAAAAGAACTAGACTCTAGAAGATACCAAGACACTCAAGAGTCAAGACAATAGAAAATAAAAGAACAAAAGACCAGTCCCACTAACCAGTGGATACAAAACGGAGAAGAAGAAGAAGATAAAGAAGAAGAAGAAGATGAAAAAGTGGGCTGGGACGCTGGGTTCATTCAGGCAAACAACGGGCCGGCATCGTTTGGACCTTTACTTTTTTTTCTTTTTTTAATAACAAGTCTAATTCTGTACCGGCCGAAATTTACATTTTGGTCGAAATTGGCTGAAATTGGTCAGAATGGCCCGAAATGACCTGAAATTTGACCCGAGGTGGAATGTGAGGTATTCTAATGCCGGTTGCTTACGGGTGAGAAAAATTCTGATCGTTTAGACCGGAACAGAACGGTATCAATAACAACAATGTATAGATATATAGACGTTGAGTTTGGTGGGTTTGGTGTATGATTTTTTTTTTAATTAAAAAAATATTTAACATATGAATTGAAAAAAGTTAAAAAACATCCAACCAACAATGCATTTAAAAGTTCGATGGACTCTCATCAAAAATAAAATAAAAAATTGTTCGCCGGAAACAATATGTTTTAGAGAGGAAAATGCTGATTTTTTTATGATTTTTTTTTTTTTTTACTGAATTATAGATTTCGGTCATCGGTCATATCAAAATTAATATTTGTAACATTATTGCAGTACGGTCATCGGTCATATCAAAATTAATATTTGTAACATTATTGCAGTACATGACTGCAACATTATTGGTAGTTTAAAGGTCATATCAAAATTAATATTTATAACATTGTTACAGTAACATTATTGCAGTACATGACTGCAACATTATTGGTAGTTTAAAAGTCATATCAAAATTAATATTTTAACATTATGCAGTACATGACTGCAACATTATTGGTAGTTTAAAAGTCATATTAAAATTAATATTTGTAACATTATTGCAGTAACATTATTGCAGTACATGACTGCAACATTATTGGTTGTTTAAAGGTCATCAAAATTAATATTTGTAACATTATTGCAGTACATGATTGCAACATTATTGGTAGTTTGATGGGTTATGAACCTTATGGCAAGGGTGTTTATTAAGTCATGCATGAGTGACATGTGCTTATGCGAGAGAGATAGGGAGGGGTAGATCTTTTTAATAAAATAATATTGAGGTGCTCGTCGAATATATGCAATTAGAAATGTTAAAGGTATTATTCCCATAATAAGCCAAAGTAAAGAGAGGAATTTTATTTAATTTTTTTAAATAAAGAAAAGACAATTTTTTTTTAATAAATTTTTTTATGGGAGAAAAGAGAGAGAGAGAAGTTAGACAGGGGTTATGGATAAATTGCAATCATACTTAGGTCCACTCATGGCATGGAATGCTAACGTGAATGGTAATGGGGAAAAAAAAAAAAAAAAGTGATTAAAACTAATACTGAGGTGAGTGAGAGATTGTTTTTCTTAATAATAAAGTAATGCTGAAAGTGCTCATGGAATACCTCATGGAATATTTGCAATGAAAAAAAAAAAAAACAACCAAGATCGACCAGGGGAAAAAAATAGGTGCTGTTGACTAATATGGCCCTTGGATCCGGTCACCCTTGTGAATTGACCAAAGGTAAAATTTATTACAAAAGAATAAGTAGTTGACAGAGCAATAACGCCAATAAGCATGATTACATTACATTGGGCTGGAACATTCCGGCATTTTACCTTCTTTCTTTTTTTTTTTTTTTTTTTTTTTTTTTTTTTTTCATTATGTCTCTATTTCGAAACTATATAGGTGTGCTCATATTTTGATACTCGATAACCCTAAAATCGAGTTACTTAAAATACTCGATTGGTTTAAAATCGAGTTATGCCCGAAAAAAAAAAAAAATTTGCATGGAACTCGAGTTCCTAGAAATCGAGTTCCATGCAAAAAAAAATTTAGTGTCATCACCCCATACAAGGTTTAGGAAGCCCTATAGTGGCGTTTTTTAATCCCTATAGTGATGTTTTAAATTCCTATAGCGGCGTTTTCCTACCAAAAAAAAATTTCTAAGTGTAATTGTCTAGTAGGTTCAGGGAGCCCTATAGTGGCATTTTAAAGCCCTATAGCGGCATTTTAAAGCCCTATAGTGGCATTTTTCTGCAAATTTTTTTTTCCCAAAGTGTGATTGTCCTATGGCAAGTTTAGGGAGCCCTATAGCGGCGTTTTTATGCCCTATCATGACGTTTTAAAACCCTATAGCAGCGTTTTTAAGCCCTATCATGACGTTTTAAAACCATATAGCGGTGTTTTCCTGCAAATTTTTTTTTCCTAAGTGTGATTGTCCCATGGCAAGTTTAGGGAGCCTTATAGCGGCGTTTTTAAGACCTATAGTGACGTTTTGGAACTCGATTTCCATAAAATCGAGTTCCTGCAATTTTTTTTTTTTTTTTTAAATTTTGATCAGGCATAACTCGATTTTAAACCAATCGAGTACTTTAAGTAACTCAATTTTAGGGTCATCGAGTATCGAAACAAGGGCACGCACCTATATAGTTTCGAAATAAGGGCATAATGCCAAATATTTTTGCCCAAAGGGGCAAAAGGCCAGAATGTCCCATTGGGCTGTCTTCAGATAATTACAACTAGGCATGATATGGGGTACTGTGCACGTGCTCCATCATCAAACCACTTCAACCCAATAATCCATCAATTAAAATTTTCAATCTCTCAGAGCAATCTATACCTTAATAATTGATATTAATAAAAAAAAAAGTAATGAATTTTTTTTTTTTTTGGCAAATATTCTTTTTAGTTCGAAATGATGTATAGGATGACTAGCATGTAAGATACACTTCCAGAGCTTATTATTATATTTTTTAATTATTAAATTTTATTTTCTTAAATCAGTGCTAGAAGCAATGACATAATCACATGAGTTCGTGAAGCTTTAATTACAAATATTATGGTGTTTTGAGTTCACTCTTTCACCTTATATGATTGAAAATGATTTAAAATTAAATATGACGACATTATCTTCAAAAAATTTAAATGTGACCTTTCAAATTATTGGTGGTAGGGAAATAAAAGGAATAGGAAGAAATAATTAAGATGTTAGAAACTAGAAGGGAGGGCAATTATGATGACAGTTCACTTCAACAAATAATTAAGAAGGTTGAGACAGGCCTCTTAGAGAATAGGAAGAAATTCGGTGGAAGCAAAGATGAATGGTGTAGTTGTTTGGACAAAATTGGCCTTTGTCCTTTTCAGGAAAAATAAGTAGCATTCTGCTCCCTTTTCCAAACTAATTAAGGAAATGCCTCTCTTTTGAAACTCGATTTTCTCTAAATCGAGTTAAGCCCTATAGTGACGTTTTTAAAAACCTATAGTGACATTTTTAAGGACTTATAATAGCGTTTTGTAACTCGAGCTCCATGAACTCGAGTTAAACGTAAAAAAAATTGCATATAACTCAATTTCATGGAGCTCGAGTCACAAAACGCCACTATAGGTACTTAAAACATCACTATAAGGCTCTAGAATTTTTTTTTAAAACTCGATTTTGAGTAAGTCGAGTTTCAAAAAATAGGCATTTCCCTATTTAGTTTGGAAAGGGGGGTAGAATGCTACTTATTTTGCCCAAAAAGGGCAGAGGCCAATTTTGTCCGTAGTTGCTTCAAGAAGTAAAGTGCATAGGACCCCCTCAAAAAAAAAAAAAAAAAAAAATGCATAGGAGACATTTTTTGACTAAAACCTTTTTGTTACTTGTTAGTGATAGATTGTTGTTTTTCTTAATATAAATAATACCGAGGCGCTCATGGAATACCTCATCGAATAGTTGCATTGAAAAAAAGTTAGAAGTACTATTCGAATTCCCATAACCGAAAGAGATAAGTAATGTATAATGCATATGGCTTCCGTTGCATCTTATTTGTATAGGGTTAGGGTATACTTTGCGAATTTTTATTTTGTATTATACGGATATAAAACACCCCGCGTGCTCCATAAGTTTGGGATTACTCTTAATAGCATCAGCATTAGCATTAGCTGAGCATTAGCGAAATTCAAATGTTTCAAAAAAAAATATTATTTTAAAATATTAAAATACTACTTTATCTATTTTAACACACTACTTTACAATAAACTCGATCTACATTACATTTCCTTAATTTTTTTATTATTTTATTTAAATATTATTTCTTTATTTATTTTAATTCTTATTTTATTCTTAATAGAAGAGAGAGAAAGTTTGCATAGCTTCTGATGATATAGAAAATCGCCATATGAACTCCTTGTCAATACAGATGGGCGACATGAAGTCAGCAGCCATGAAATCCTACAAAAAGGAATAAGTAGACTTGGAGTACACCGGTGTGATGTGTGCCAAGAAGCCTCTAACGAGCTAGTTAGTAAGATCAAAACTCAATTGTATAGAGAAATTACTATTTAGCTAGAGAGTTGTTGTGCATATGTTGCTTACCTTTACCCTAATTGTGTATACATTTTTATAGGTCTCTGCCCTTCAGGATGGGAGTAAATGCCTCTTTATGATTATGGATCCGTTGGTAATGAATGCTAGAGCATTATAGAATTCAATGATCTTTTGCTCGTTGGTCCTTTGGTTGCGTTTTTGCTTGTCTGGCATGTCAACTATTACTCATGTCGTTTATAGGGAACTCATTTAATGTTCGCTGTGGTTGTCCATTACATGGACGATGCTAGTTTTTCTCTTCTTCAGTTATTATATAGACGAGGATGATTTTTCCCCTCTTCAGTTTCCAATTGTCATAAAAGAGAGAGAAAGTTTAAATATACAAATATACAAATATTAATAAAGCATCTCATTGCACACTTCTGTTATAACAACATCACTATAACAAATGCCAATTTTCATTTAACAAATATTGTGAAGGTGATTTTTTGTATTTGGTGTGCTAATGCTAAAGTTACTTTAGTATTTAATACACTTGATGCTAGTGCTCTAAATTGTGTGTTAAGAATAGATAAAGAAACTTTATAAAGTGTTAAAATAACAATTTTTTTACTACAACCGATGCTAATACTCTTATGTGAGTGAGTTATTATTAAAACATCTAATTTTTAAATTAGCTAATTTACAAATTAGCTGATCTAACTTTGTTCAACAATTTAATTGAAAATACCACCTCATACTTTAATTTTCATGTGATAGAGAAATATCTCTTTAGCTAATTTACAAGTTAGCTGATCTACCTTCGTTCAACAATTTAATTGAAAATACCACCTCATACTTTAGTTTTCATGTGATAGAGAAATATCTCTTTAGCTAATTTAAAAATTAGATGTTTTAAGTTTGTTCAACAATTTAATTTTGTAACTTCTGATTTATTTATTTCATTCCTATAACTTTCACATATTCAATAGGATCCTTCTGTCTAATTTCATCACATTGAACAGTAAGGGATCTTCTTTATTTATTTTATTCCTATAACTTTTACATATTCAATATAATCCTTTGTCGGGGGCAGTTTTTGTGCGTAGCCACATGTCTTCCACTGGAGGGGTGATTTTGCTAGACCTGAATTTGTTTTGGGGAATTCAATCCGAAACTCGACATTGGGCCACATAGACCAATGGTTTCCGGTGCATTTTTAAGCCTACAAAATAGATAAAGCCCAAAATCTAAGAATCATGATAATGGTTAAAATAAATAAATAATATGTTTAGCATAATAGCTTTGATTAAATGATGAGTTGAATATCATTATTATATATATTAAGTGATGTCCAATATTAGAGAATAATTAGTTAAATGTCATATGTCCAGTAATGGGATGAGTCCAATAGTCCATATCCAGCAATGGTACATTCATGTTCAACATAATACGGTATGTCCAGCAATGATCTATGTCCAAATAATGTCAAATAGTTTATGTCCAGCCGTGGTTCATGTCCAAGTAATATATGTCCAGCGGGGGTTTATGTCCAACAATGTATGTCCAACAGCGAGATGGGTTCAATTTGTCAATATTTTTACATTCATTAGTGAAATATTAGTGAATCCATGTTTGTTAAATAGTAAGAAATTCTTAGAGTAACTTGCATTAGCAGTATAGTGATAATGAGTTAACATATACTTAATAATGTGATATCAAAGATAGAGAAACCTTGACTTATCTTAGTATGGTTTGTGGCTCCAACTATAGCATTGCTTTATATTATTTATGGCTCCAGCCGTATAGCGCTAGTGAGTTGACAATATTCCAGCAGCATAATAACATAAGTCTAGCGGTACAATGATAATGAAGTAAAATATATTCAATAATTGTGGTTTGTGGCTTAATAAAATACATTGAAGTTAAATGTATTGGTTTGTGGCTCAATAATTGAAGTAAAATAAATTTCAACAGCATAATAAAATGAGTCCAGTAGTATAGTATGATATTATAAATCCTTTCATGGTGACTTCATGATTGAAAGGGAAAAATGGGTGCAACTAGTGGGAAAGAGAATATGTCCAGCCGTGTGCATAAGTTGGTTAAGTTTATCCCTTTATCATGCACTTAAATGATTTTTCCCATGTAATGCTCTTTTAGTTTTTAAACAAATATAAGTGATATTGCATTCCATGAGAAGGACTTTTAGTATTATAAGTTTGTGCCTTTCATAAGATGGAGTTTTTAGCATTATAATTATATTCTTTCCATGAGAAGGGCTTTGTAACATGTTCTTGGAAGAGTGTTTGATATCTTTTTAAATGTATGGAGATGGTAAGAAATATATATGTTTTGTAAAATATGGTGTTTGTAATATGTATGAGAAGTATGTATAGATACTTTGTTGAATATGGATATTGTATATAGATACTTTGTGAGATATGAAGTTTATTGAAGCTATAAGAGAAGTATGTTTGAATATTTTGTGAGTAGTGTATTTGTAAAATATATGGAAGTGTGAGAGATATTGAGATTAAATATAGTAAATACATGAGATTATAGTTGCTACTGAAGTGGCTTTTGTGTTATGATAATGGGTTATGTTTCCTTCTAAGAAAATAGATTTTGTAAGAGAAATGGAGAAGGATATGTTTAGGGATATGGGCAGCAAGATGATGATATTTCAGAATATAGAGGATGAGAGAATGAGCATTAGATGGGGTAGTAGTGGTGTTCTAGTGTTATGTCATGGGTTATATTGCTTTCTAAGAAAAGAGATTTTGTAAAAGAAATGGAGAAAGAGATGGAAATGTGTTTATGAGCAGAAAAATATAGGCATTTCTAAATATGGAAAGAAATGGAATAAGTATAAGATGGTTAGTGGTGGTGTGTTGTGTTGCGTGGTTGTTTACTAGGAGATTCTTGTAAGAAAATGAGGAGTACGTAGATGTGTTTATGGGCAGCAAAATAATGAAATTTCAAAATATTGAGGATGAGAGAGTAAGTATATGATGGGGTAATGGTGTGGTGAGTTGTGTGTTGCTTGGTCCTCTTTATATAGAGCCAAGTATGTAACTAAATTTGAATTAGTTGAAGGGAAAATCAACAAATAGGGAAAGGTTTTAAGCAAAATGAGTGATTTCCTTAGTGGATTTTTGGTTTTTAGCTAAAAGAAGAAAGTCTGAAACTTTAATGCTACTGGAGTTGCTGTTACAGCTATCAGTCATAGCTGTATAGTAGCTAAAACAACTGTTAGCTATACAGTAGTAGCTACTGTAGCAGTTAACACTGCTGGATGATGTCACCTGAATGATAGCTTTCACTGGAGAAAATATTTAGCATTAAATTCATGGGTTTGGCTGAAAATGATAAGATAACATTTATGGGATCCTCCTATTTCTGGTATTGCAGCTGAAGGTTAAATATTTGGCTTAAAATGGTGAGATTTCTTTTATGTGATCCTTACTTATTTTGGTATAGTAGGTAGTTGCTGGGATTGGGCATTAATGGGTTGATGATGTCACTTTGGATATGTCAACTGCCTAAGCTACTGCTGGAGGTGTTGTAGCTTCTACTAGAGTTAAGGCAGCTGCTGCTGGAATTAAGACAACTTCTACTAGAGCTGTTACTAATACTTTTTTACTAAGTTTTCTCTTTTGGAAAATTATATGTTTAGTCAACGGTTTTATTACAATATAATTTTGGTAAGTAATAAATTCATTGGTTGATGTTTGATGAAGCTTTAGAGATGTAACTATGGTCTCTTTGTATTATGACCAAAGTTTGGAGAGCAAGGAGAGCATTTGATGTTGGATGAGATATTATATAGAGATAGCTAATAGAATTTAGGCATGTGTTTGGTATTGATTTAAATAATATAATTAGATTATATGATGAACATTAAGTTTTAGGTAAAGAGCAATGGTGAGTTTTATTATTTTAAGTGTTATGTGATATGAGAGGCTTACCAGATGTTACCTATTGCACACTAACCCATCAAAGTTCAGGGAATTGGGGAAGACATGTCAAACAACATGTTTTCTTTATCAACTTTGAACTACTGGAGCTTTCCTGAACATACTTCTTGACCCTCCAAACCATGACTCCCAAAGTTTCCCCGATAAGACTCATGAGCTGAAAATGAGATGATGTGCCATAAGCTTAAACCATGGGCTTTGATGAGATAAAATTGCCACGGGTATTGGACCATAGGCTTTGGCGTCATTTTTGGTAATTATGGGCTCTTTTGGGCTTTGAAATAGATTTACCCAAAATCCATGATAATATTGATATGGTGCAGGTTACCAATGAAATAAAGCCGTGTGGTGTGAAAATTTTGTCCTCAACATCCTTCTATCTAATTTCATCATATTGTACCATTAGGGATTTTGAAAACGACATCAATTGATAATTTTTGGATTCTTAAATAAATAAAATGAAAAACTATTTAAATAGGAATAATTTTTTTTTCTATCTCACTCTTTCTCCCCTTCCATCCAAACTGGCCATTTGGCCGTTAGGTTAACTATCTGTGTGTTTGGGTGTTGAAGCTATAGCAAAGACAGGTATTAGCATTTGACCAAAAAAAAAAAAAAAAACATATACTTTGAAATGAATTCAAGACAAAGCACAAAGAAATCACATCATACTAATCCTTTATTATCATTTTCTAGTAAGCTAGCACATCATTTTTTCTCTCTTCCATAACTTAGCCACCTCAACCAGTGATTTTGTAGACGACCCATCTTTGCTCAATGCCTTTTCAGCTGCATTCTTTAGCTCTTTCATTTTGTTCCAAAACAATTTCCCTTCTTCTCCTTCAATTAGGCCTCTCGCATAGTTTGCAATGTCTTTATGTCCCACCAAGCCCTTATTGTTCACTTTGACCCTAAATGCAACCTTAAGATCATCAGCTAGCAATGTAGCGTTCATCCTTTGCTCCGCATAGAGTGGCCATGCAATCAATGGCACGCCATTGACAATGCTCTGCTAGGATTCGTTCCAGCCACAATGACTCAAGAACCCCCTCGTTGAACCATGGCTCAAGACATGTATTTGAGGAGCCCAAGAGGGCACAACTAGCCCCACATCTTTGGTCCTCTCCAAGAACCCCTTGGGAAGAAAATCAAAGGGGTCCTTGATGCTTTGAACGCTAAAGAAACTGGCATTGGTTGCTATTTCATGTGGGCTCCTAACAACCCAAAGAAATCTTTGCCCACTCATTTCAAGCCCCAAGGCCAATTCATTTAGTTGCTCATGTGAAAGAGTCCCACCACTACCAAATGAAACATATAACATAGACCCATTTGATTGTTTATCTAACCACCTCAAACACTCAGACTCATTAACCCCACGATCTAAACAGGACTGAACCAGCGGTCCAACAGGGTAAACCGGTGGCTTACCCTCTCCAACTTCATTCAAAGCTTTAAAAGCACCAGGCTCCAAAACCATGAACCTATTAACCATAATTCCAGTGGCAAGATGGACTTGTTTGACACTAAATAGCATCCTTTCATAGGCCACATTCTTTCTATCTTGCATTGGGTCTGGTAAATCACTCCCATGGATTGGCACACACCCAGGTAATTTCACTGGTTCAAGCGAGTCTCTATACTCACAAGAAAACCTTTCATCAAGCTCTGGTATGTAAAAGCCTAACAACAATGACATAGTGTTTACAGTGAAAAAAATGTAAGACAAAACACCAAATTCTTCAGCTACATCAAGAACATCAAAACCAAATACATCAACTACGAAGGCCATAGCCGAGTTGAGTCAGCTAAGACCTTGATTGAGTCTCGTAGAGTAGGGAAGGACCGTGTGAGACTAAGTGCAATCCGAGTCTCAATTTTAACATCCTCGGAGAGGTCATCAAAGTTCTCAGGAGGAAGAAGGATGGAGGATATGGAATCAGGAAGGGATTCAAGGACAGCTTTTTGAGGTTTCATGGATGACCCATCATCGGTGGTAATGATGAAGATGACAAACAAATCGTGGTGGAGGACGAGTCACTTGGCGAGCTCAGCGAGTGGGATTAGGTGACCCATCCCTGGACTGGGCACAATTGCTACGTGGTTGTGGGGTGAACTCTGTTGAGTGTGTTCCATGATAAATTGCAGATGGAGCTCAGTTGTGACCTATTGGCTCTGAAACTGTGATCATTTAATGTGAGGAAGCGAAGGTGAAGGCCACGGGGACGAACCCAGGTGGGGGCCTATGGGGGCCCGGGCATCCCTAGGCCCTAAAAAAAAAGATTTAATAGGTAAAATTTTCAAAAAAAAAAAAAAAAAAGACTTGGGCCCCTTTAGTTTCGTGAACCACAACCGGCCAGCCCAGTCAATAGCCCATGTAAATCTAAAAAAAAATGTAAAAAAGAAAAAGAAAACCCGGTAGTCCAAAATGGCAAAGCCAAATGGAACAAGCGAAAAAGTGAAAAATGAAGGAAAAAAAAGAAAAATGAAAAGAGAGAGGCAAGACATAGAGTGAGAGGCGAGACTTAGGGAGATTCACTCCACCGCTCATGCCACCACCACGCGAGAGAGAGACCCATCTCGCCACCCATCTCGTAGAGTCACAAACGACAAACCCGTACTTGTCAACTTTCGGCGTCGCATACCCAAATAGGAAACGGCCACACCAACACCGCCACGACCCACGCGAGACCCATTTTGCCGCTGGTTGCTCGATCTGCCCAGCCCAGCTTCATTGCTTCAACCTTCACAGTTCACAAGTATTTAATCTATCCTTTCCTTCAAAACCTAATATAATATTTGCGAATCTCAGAATCTAACAATCTGTACTTGTGGACTTGTGGTGTTTATGTTTTTACTAATGAGTGATGAACTAAGTTGGTGATTGTGAATTGAATCTGTGCCAGTGGTTTTTTTTTTTTTTTTTTTTTTTTTTTTTTTGCCTTTTTGGCTTTTTGGCTTTGTGACTCTCTGTCACTCTGTGTTTGTGACTCTCTCTCTTATATTATATAGATAAGAGAGATAGAGAGAGAGAATAGAGTTTGTACAGATTAGAGAATATATTAGTGTAGTGTTTGACTGTTTGTTCTTTGTTGACTAGTAGTTGGGCAATAATAGGGACAAGTGACAGAAAAAAAAAAAAGGGTAAAGTTAGGAAAAGTTTTTTGTTGCTAGTGTAGAAAGCAAAATAAATTCATAGTGTCGGTAGTGGGATTGGGTAAGTGTCAGAAATATGAATACAAGACAAAGACAAAGAGATAAATAAAGGCAAAGACAGAGATAAATAAAGGCAAAGACCAAAGTCAAAAGACAAAAACAAATCGTATAATATAAAAAATTTTCACACAAATTTAAGAAAATAACAATGATTCATTTGCGCCTATTGTTAACTCATAATACTAAATTAGATTATTAATTGAAAAGAAGTGAGAAATACTAAATTAAATGCATCATGCATATTACCTAGATTCTAGTATTTGTCTATAGTTAGTAATAACAACCGTTTGTGAGATAATATATGTGATTCTTATTTTATTTGTAGATCATGGAAAAATTAACTACTATTGGGTATTTGTCTTAGCTGATAGTTTATTAATACTATATGGATGCATATTTGAAAATTTTTTTTCTCGCTTATCTCTAGCCTCCCTTAGCTTGAAATCCTGTGTCCGTCCCAGTTCGAAGCTGGGTTGGAAGTCGACGTGGGCACGGCATGGAGATCGGTGTGGGCGTGGCATGGCGTGCCATGAGGCGTGGTGAGACCGGCGTCATGTGCCTCACGATGGTGTGTGTATTCTAGGTGGGTTTTGGGTTTGATTTCTGATGCCTCGCGATGGTAATGGGTTTGATTTCCGATGGGTTTTGATGTGAATTTTTCTTTAATTTTTTGTGGGTTTCTGTCCATGGTGGTGGTGGGTGTGTTGTTGTCGTGGATTTGCCGTGGTGGATTTTTCTTTGATTATTATTATTATTATTATTATTATTATTATTTTGTGTTGTTGCTGTGGTGGTTTATTTGATTTTTTGTGCTGTTGCTATGGTGGTGGTGGATTTTTCATTGATTTTTTGTGTTGTTGTGTTTCTGTGGTGGTGGATTATTTGTGTTGCCATGGATGTTTTTTGTGTTGCTGTGGTGGTGGTGGATTATTTGATTTCTTTGATTTTTTTGTGTTTTTGTGGGTTTCTTGTGGCAGAGGTGGTGGTGATGGGTTTTTTTAGCACTGGTAGTGGTGGGTTTCTAGTGACAGAGGTGGTGGTGATGGGTGGTTGAAAGGGAGATAGTGAGGAAAAGATAAACAGATTGATGGTGGAGAATGAAGTAAGAGAGATTAGATTATATTATTTTATTAGGTAGTATATATTATTTTAATAAGTTGAATATGAAAATAAAAGTTGGGATATTTGGTGTATTGTAAAATGGTATGTTATAACTGATAAAGTAACTTTTTAAGATGGTAAAATAGAATAGGATAGTATTTTCCATTGTGAATGCTCTAATAAGAACTAACAATTCTATCAAAAAAAAAAAAAAAAAGAAAAAAAAAAAAAGAACTAACAACCAATAGAATTCTACCTTTTAATTAATCTTATTAGAACCAATCAAAATTAACCTTAACGAATATCATGAAAGTATGTTTATGGTAAGATCATGATCGATCAATCAAATTTAAGCATTTATAAAAACAATGATTCTAGAACTGTTTTGAACACAAAAATATAAAAAGACCAATTTATCCCTAGATGCTTTATGGCCACTTAGAATTTGGACATTTGGACCAAGGTCAGTTTTAAAATTTTTCACTTATACCAAACTAATTAAAAAATTTACCCCAAACACAAAAACAGTGAAAAATAATGAAAATAAAGGGTTGCAATATGGGTGTCTATACCGATCAATTCTAAATTTACATGTGTCATTGAATTAATTAAATGAAATACCAAAGAGAAAATTAAATGGTGTTGTGTGTCATCTAAATTATAAAATTAAATCAATAATTTTTATTTTATTTTAAGAAGGAACATCAAATTGACAAATTAAAAAATGTGATATGTCACTTGCAACAACGTAATAAAAATACATCTTTCTTCCCATAATGTAATATGTGATATATTTTTATTTTGGCCCTTTATGCTTCAACATTTACATATTTTCCCTTCATATTTGGTTTTGTTTTCATATCCACCGCACGTCTTTCATTTTTGTTAGCAATTAAGCATTAAGTGCCATTCATATTTAATTATTTCAAAAAATACTAACTGTAAAATGCTATTAAATGCAAAAATTTCATTGTTGTAGGAAGAAAAATGTATTATAAATTGATAGATTATCAATGAAATAGGACAATATTGCCAATTTGAAAATAAAATCAAACATGAGAATAAAAATTTTGAAACATAAATTGCCAAAATTTAAACAACTCCAAATTGTAGGGGGTGTACTTTTGTGTATCAATAAATACAAGTTTTAGTGAGACTTTTTTATTTTGGCTAATGAAAATTGACCATGATGAAGCCAAAACTTGACCTCGTCAGTATGCTTCTCGTCAGTATCAATGGACGATCTCTGGTACCTACTATTAAGAAAAGAAAGGCAAAGAAGGTTTTCACCGACATGATGCCAGCTGAGAATACTCTGATGCTAAAGTCATCTTATCAGTTCTCAAGAAAGTTTCTCACAATTATCTCTCTAATTTTTCATGTCTCTTTACCTGAGTTCCATTTCCCTTTTTATAGTTTGCTTCGGGCTAGTGCCGTTATGTCTGTTAATGCTGCTCTGAGCATTTTTCTCCTGAGAGGAATGTGGCATTAATTGACAATGATGATTCCATTTAAGGTGTAACGGATGACCGTTGGGCCATTATTGCTCTTGTAACTGTTCCGGCGCAGTCATTGCTTGTCAGCTGTCCTAATGGCATTTATTTGCGCTTTCAATGAATGCTGGCCTGGCTCATCTTAAAGGAGGACGTACGATGATGGGATTTTATGTTTACTCTTGTCCCTGACTTGAGTGTGGCTAAGATCGTCTTTTATCTAGACGATCTTACCTTGATACTCATCAGACCACGTCTTCAAAGTAATTAAATCATAGTGGAACTCATCCTTATAGAAGACCACAATAATTTGAGGCACCACCTAGCTCATTCATCACCATTTTTTTAAGCCATGAACTTTGTCAAAGTCAAGGCTAAAAGCTTTTGTAAAACTTCAAAGCTTTTTCAAAAATTAAGTTTGATATGAGAGAAACATGCTCCTTACAACCCTAGTATATATCGAAGTTGTCATTGAAGAGAAAAATCGGTGGAATAAGCTCTTTTGTAAAAAATTGCCATAGAGATTGCCCCAGGCCCCACTCCCATTTTGAAAGAGAGACAAAAACACCTATGATCCAACCTCATTCACCCCATGAAATTTTTAATGTAAATGATCCATGCATGTGTGTTTGTGTGTTAAAGATGTAGTAAAGGCAGGTGATGGCATTTGACAAACAAAAGAAATAATTTGAAATAAATTCAAGACAAAGCACAAGAAAGCACACCATACTGATCCTTATCATGTTCTAGTAATTAAGGACATCATTCTTTGTGTCTCATCCATAACTGAGGCACCTCGGCCAGTGATTTTGTAGACAACCCATCTTTGCTCAATGCCCTTTCAGCTGCATCCTTCAACTCTTTCATTTTGTTCCAGAGCAATTTCCCTTCTTCTCCTTCAATTAGGCTTCTAGAGCAGTTTGCAATATCTTTGTGTCCTACCAAGCCGTTATCATTCACTTTGACTCTAAATGCAACCTTCAAATCATCAGCTAGCAATGTAGCGTTCAACCTTTGCTCTGCATAGAGTGGCCATGCAAGACAGCACGCCATGCACAATGCTCTCTAGAATTGAATTCCACCCACAATCGGTCAAGAAACCCCCGGTCAAGCCATCACTACAAAAAACGAGGGCTATAGCCACGTTTCCAAACGCGGCCTATCCTGCACGACAATAGCCCCCCTATATCTGCTTTTTTACACCCTCCAATAAGATGAGACCTATAGTTGCGTTTTGTAAAAAACGCGGCTATAGACCCGGTTTGGGCTATGTTTAAAATGCGGGTATAGGCTAAGACCTATAACTGGGTTTTTAAAAAAGCGGCTGTAGGCTCAAGGTTGTAGTTGCATTTTCCAAGCGGGGCTATAGCCCTCTATATGGGTTTTGTCTATAAACGCAGCTATAGACAATTTTTTTTTCTCGTTTTTATCTCCTTGCTAAATCACAAATTCCTGCCCAAATTACATGAAGAAATACAAAAAAAGTTCCCAACAGATACAAACCAACAATTGAGGTGTGATGTAAACCAACAAAAATTACTCTTGGGAAAAAATTAAAACCAAATTAGCATCTTACAAACTTGCTATTAGAGAAAGGGAAATTAAATGGTTCTTTGATACTCAATTCATATTCAATAAAACAACAAATTGTACCTATCAATATTTACTTTACTGGAAGTATAAGGAGTTTCTTAAGAGGACAAAGATGACATAATTGATTTATGCAATGACAAGACCAAGTGGATACTTTCAATGATCAAACCCTTAAAAATTGTAGTAAATTGTGATTCGGATAACCCGATTGAACGATAATCAAATTTGTAGTCTATCTAAAGGTGAGAGATTGAGAGCGAATGAAAGGCAACATTATAGTCTTCATAAAATGTGGGTACACAAATTGCCACTCACACGCACACATCGAATGAAACATAGAACCATCCTATATTAACCGAGTTGGAAATACACCCAAAAATTCCTCTCAAGCAGAAACTTAGAGATCACTCTTGAAATTAAGCCTAGTATAAAAATCCAAGCACTTTACCACCAACATTCTTTCTCCTAGCCTCTTCATGATCCATGGTACTAGCAGAAGTTGTCAACACAATATAATCACCCTAAACCAAACATTTTCCATCACTCCACCATTTAATGAAAAAGGAAATGGCATAATCATATTAAGGTAAAATAATATATTAGGAGACATCTGGCTTGAAGGCTTGCAGTAATAAAGTAACAGCAAATTTCCTGAAGAAGACTTTACAAGAAGCATGTGGTGCCAAAAGGATGCCCCCAATAAAATTTAGCAATAATATATATGGCATACTGAGATTTTCAAATGGTTGTATAAATTAATATCTAGTTGCAAATAAGCTTAACATATGTGTAAGATACAAAGATTTATGGTCTCCACAAACTTGTGATACATAAATTGTTATCCCTAATGAATGTTCAATAGCGTTGAAAACACTATGAACGTTTAGATCCCCAAATACAAATTACCAATTCAAACTTGTTATCAAACAATAAATGTGCGGAACATGAACATAAGCTAATAACAGAATTGATAAACAATCTAAACCAATTAAAATCACATCCACAGCAGAAATTAAAAGGCAAAGATTAAGGGAAGAGAGATGTAAACACAAGGACAACACAACGATGTGTTATCGAAGAGAAAATCGAAACTCTCAACGTAAAACCTCTCCGCCGCCCTCCAAGCAGTAAATAATCCACTAAAGAATGAAATTGGGATACATGAACAGCAGAAGACCCTCCAAGCCTAATCTACCCAGTGTACCTAAGCCCTCCAAGCTTCTTGCTCCAACGAGGTTGCGCCAAACCTTTGTCTTCTTTAACTTACCAGATTCCGCTATAACTCATAGTATCAACCAATAGTCATTGGTCCCTTCCTAACTACTTCCTAAAGCACCAAATAGCCTTCTCACAGATATGGGTATGGTAAGAAAAGGATTTAGGTAAGAACTTCTCAAGGATGTAACAATGGAGAGAGTGAGAGTAGAAGAATTTGAAGAGTCTCTATGTAAAGATTGTGGATGAATTAATCTTGTTTTTCTCTAGGGTTTCTCTCTCAAAATTCTCTCTAAAAACTCTCTACATTTCATGGGTATAAAGGGTATTTATACTAGGGTGAGAATGGAATGCGAAGAGTCAGGTTTTTCAAAACAGAGCTGGTTGGCGGCTTGGCCTCGCGACTTGACTAAGTCGCGAGTTCAAGTCACTAGATAACAGAACGGCTAGGCTGAGCTTTTTGTCCTATAGTGCTCCAGCTGGCGTGACTGTTCCTCTTCTCTGCACACTTCACTCGTTTGCTGCAGTTGGCGGCTTGCCAGTCGTGAGTCACCCCCAAGTCCCAGCCGCGAGTCTCTGCATCCTTGCACAATCTTGAGCATTTCTTCACACTCTCTCACTCACTACCCTTACATGATTTCCACCTAAATACAGGGTTACTAATTGCTAAATTACAAGCAAATTTGGCACGGAATAAAGCCAACAAGATGGTTGATTAAATTCAACCTTACAATCTCCCCTTTTGGCTATTCCGTAACAAAACCCTACAACAAACTCTAGACTTAACGCTTGAGTTGGGAACAATTGATCAAAACTCACTCACACCTAACTCTAGAATCTGTGAAGCTCTTGAACCATAAGAACAAATATCTCCTGAAACACAACAATACAGTATGATCATTGTAAGCAGAAAAACTTGTAATGCAAATAGTGCAAGCACAATGTGATCAAGCAAAATGGAAAAAAATAATAAACCAAGGCTTGACCAAAAACAAACAATCACTATAAATAGTGATCACAATGCTCATTCACCCAAGGAATGAACATCTGGACATGCAAGCTAATAAGCTCGATTGTAAAGTATCATTTGCATGTCCAAC
The DNA here is from genome assembly GCA_032727855.1 of Quercus ilex subsp. ballota. Taxonomy (NCBI): domain Eukaryota; kingdom Viridiplantae; phylum Streptophyta; class Magnoliopsida; order Fagales; family Fagaceae; genus Quercus; species Quercus ilex. The sequence continues at coordinate 35,022,682 of CM064909.1, forward strand.
ACTCAACCAATGCAACAACTCAAGGTAATTGCATTAAGGATAAAAATCCAACAAAGGACACAAGAGTGATGTACTTAAAGAAAATGCGTGACATTTAACATCAAGTACTAAATCTACAAAGCATGGATACATAAACCTTAAAAGCTTACAAAAGCAAAAGGTACAAACAATTAACATATACTGAAAAACAAAACATAAAGATTGAAATATGCTAATATGAAACAAAATATTAAACATATGCCTGCTTGCTGAAATCTCCCCCTTTGATTCAGCAGTTTCTCCCCCTATCATTGTACTCCCCCTATCAACATCATCTCCCTTTTTTTGTCGTGGAATAGCTAGTCCTCATCGTGTTCTAGCTTTCGTTGAATCTGATCCAATTGAGTTTGGATAGAAGTGAACTTCATATCCCACCGAATGTTAAGATGGTGCAAGATAGATGTAAGTCCAGAAATCTTGGTGCTCAAGTCATGGACAGATGCCACAATGTTGTCTAGTTTCTCATCAAATGAGGATGAGCTAGAGCACGAACCACTGTGAGATGCTGAAGTTTTTGATTTGATTCCCTTCCGACTATGACCAATACTAGCATTGAACGTACGCATGTTGATTGGAGCCAGTTTTGTGCACGGAGTATCATCTGTTGATGGATGAATTCCTTTGAGCTTCAATATTCTAGAAATGAGACAGCAAAAAGGAATGCATATCCGTGAATCAGTTCGAAGAACCGTTTTGCGCAGAATATGAAAGATATGTGCACAAATGTCAATCTCTACATTAGAGATCAGATCGTGAAAAAACAAGGCACGTCCGAGGTTCATATATCCAGTACTAGATAATGGGTACAAGTTGTGAAACATAATGATTGTAAGCACCCTCAATTTTGGAGGAAGAGATGAAACACTGACTGGGTTCCCATTTGACGAAAATTCCAATTCTTTTCCAAGAGCATCCCAAAATAGGTCCTCATTTGGACATAGATCATCATAGACCGGTGAGTTTTTAAACATCGGCTAGTTGATGTGAAGAATCTCAGCCAGATATGCGGGAGAGACTGAGAAACTTTTTCTTCAACCCAGTATTTGAGTTCTTCGCCTTCAACAATTGCATTGGCATAAAACTCCTTTACCAAACTCTCATATGCATCATCAAGGTCGGAGAGAAGGTAATTCCAATCTTTGTGAGCAAACCATTTAGGAATATCGGTGTCAAAAAGAGAGGGTTGATCAACGACCCTTTCAACTAATGGTGTAGCATCTCTGAAGTAATTTTCATGAGTCTGAAAAGCAGCATAAGATCTGAACTTGTTGGGATCGAACACTCCTAATGATGAACGAGTCCTCTTTACTCTAGGTGAGAGTTCATCAAAATCAATGACAGACTCTGTCCCTTTACTGCTACTCCCTTTAATAGCTGCTCTCTTGAATGGAGACATTTTCACCCTGTATCATGTTTTATCAAACACAAGAGAAACCACCCAAGACACCAAACAGTATTAGCATTGGGTTAGATCCAAAACATGGATAATGAAGAAAACCCTAAAACATTGAGATTTAGGTCCCAAACATGAAAATGAGTGTGTGTGTGTGTGTGTGTGTGTGTGTGCCACTAACACGCAATGTTTACTCAAGATAGAGTAGATCAGTACATAACCACCAAGAAATACACAACAATTTCAGCATAAGATCAGATACTCATATTAAATAAAGAGATATACAAATATCAACAAAACACAGTCCAAGAAATATATGCAGTAAATGTGAAATATAATGTGTGAGAAACAGAACCCATACCTTTCCTTGAAGATTGAAGCAGAAATGATGAACAACAATGATGGTTTATGTTAGAAATATGGTGAGTTTGAGAGAGGTTCAAATGGGGAAGACATGAATAGTCACAAAAGATCGAGAGAAAAACTGAAATGGTTTTAAAATAGACCAATTTTCTCAACACACGCAATTTTCACGAATAAGTCAAGCCGCGAGAAAGTCGCCAGGGCCAGCCTCCAGAACACTTAAGGACAGAAATTTTGAAAAATTTTCCAAGTGTTTTTCACGACTAGAAGGTCTACTTGCGAGAGAGTCGCGAGGTGAGTCTCGAAAATCTCTGTGTACCCCTTGCGACTGGACCTTCCACCCGTGAACAAATCGACACACTGACCTATGAGAAACAAAAAAAAAAAACAAAAAAACAAAAAAACAAAAAACAAAAAAAAAAACAAATTTTGAAAAATATTCTAAGTATTTTTCGTAACTGGGACATTGACCCGCCAGTGAGCTGCGAAAAATTTTGGAGTGGGCTCGTGACTGGGACATGCGCTGGACCAACCGACGACTGAGTCGCTAGAATAGGGCAACACTGTTTTTAAAATTTTAAAATTTTTGTAAAAACAAAATACTTTCCAAAAACAAACTAAAACACTCAAAAATCTTTTTGTGTTTGATCAACAAAGATTGAGCATGTGAAAACACCTTTAATCAAGTACAATCACACAAATGAATATGACATTCATTGAATATAGACCTGTGTGTTGTGTGTGAATATCAAAAATGAAATAGTCCTTAGTCTAATGTGAAACTTCAATGATCAATTCAATCAAGGCATACACAACTAGCACTAGATAATGTGACTCATCTCAAATATAGAAATATGCATATATGACATCTCACATAAACTTGAGTACAATATCTTTGAAGCTTTTCATTTGGCTCCATGTTTAACATATCATTTGATCTTTTTGAATCAACACATATCATTATGAGATCAATGCCTGAAATTTTTGATATTTCAATTAGATGAGTTAGTCTTTGGCTTTTTGGGTATCATACATTTTATTTTAGGTCGATTTCCCTTTTTCCTAGTCAAATACTAGTATGTACGATAGGCTTTTGCAGCTCAATATCTCTTTTCATTTGGAGATTTACATTTGGTAAGCTCTTTAAGCAAAAACAACAAAATAAAAAGTGGGAAGATATATAGTCACAAGATTATGCATGTTTCAAGATCAACAAAGTCATTCACTAATCATTCATGACAAGGTTGAAGATCTATTTACAGCAGTCACATAGATTTCAAGATTTCTTTCACAATGATATGAGTGCATAGGAACAAGCTAGGCTCGTAGATGCACAAAGCCATTAGTACAAAGGTACAAGGCAAAACATGTTTTGAGACAAAAAACTCAACAAAGTCGATCAAACTTTTTGGATTTTCTACTTTTTATGTGTTTTTGAATTTTTGACATAAAAGCAAGAAAATATTAATCCAAAGCATCAATGTAAAAACATTTTAATTAAAGGAATGCAAAAACACATAACATGCAAGAAAAAATGCATAAATGAACACAAAAAGAACACATGGAAGATAGAGTTCAAGGAATGATACCGACACCAATGGTCTTACGCAAAGATTCAAACCTCGGACCATCAAGAGGTTTAATGAATATGTCTACCTTTTGATTATCAGTGTTGATGAACTCTAGACACACAATCTTGTCTTCCACCAAGTCCCGAATGAAGTAATACCAGATCTCGATATGTTTGGATTTCAAGTGCTGAACTGAATTCTTTGACAGATTTATGGCACTAGTGTTATCACAGAAAACACACATAGTGTCTTGAGAGATTTCATAGTCATGCAGTAGCTTTCTCATCCATAGTAGTTGTGCACAACAACTTCCTGCTGCTATATATTCAGCTTTAGACGTTGAAAAAGAGACTGAATTCTGTTTGTTGCTCATCCAGGAAACCAAGTTATTCCCTAGATAGAAGCAACCACCGGAAGTGCTTTTCCTATCATCAATGCACCCGGCCCAGTAAGCATCTCAATATCCAGCTAAGCACTCATTTGAATCTTTTGAATACCAGAATATGCATCCATAATTTAGTAAAGTATAAAAAGAAGGTGTAATTAAATCATTTTTAAGTCAAAATTTTTAAAATAAACTTATTTTAGGGTGTTCAAAATAGAGCTAATAATTAATAAGAAGGAAAATTTATTTTCTTTCCTTTTGAAGATGTGGCAACTAATGGCTTTTTAAGAAAATTTTTTAAAAAGTTATTACATAAGGTGAAGGAATAGATATTCAATACTTTTGATAAGAAATAGTTATTCCTCATTTTGAAGAATAGCTATTCATAAGGAATAACTATTCATTGTAATAAAAACAAAACCAAACAACCGAATAGTTATGCCATAGGAATATCTATTACATTACAGTGTCTATTACAGTCTACCAAACATGCCCTTATTCTTCATAAGATTTAGCCCCTTGCCATCATCATCAATGTTCTTTTCTGAGATGGTGTCATCTATGACTACATTTATTGACTCCATCATCGTTTTAGTGCGCTTGTTGTACACTCTATATGCTCGGCTATTTGTGGAGTATCCTAGGAAAATCCCTTCATCACTTTTAGCATCAAATTTTCCAGGATTTTCCCTATCATTTAGGACGTAACATTTACTTCCAAATATTCTAAAATATTTCACATTCGGTTTCTTTTCTCTCCAAATTTCATATGACATCTTCTTTGTCTCTGCTCGGAAATAAATTATGTTCCCAATGTGACATGATGTATTCACAGCTTCAGCCCAAAATTTTTGTGGAATGTTCTTGTTGAGCAACATGACCCTTGCCATCTCTTGGATCACCCGGTTCTTTCTTTTAACTACCTCATTCTGTTGTGGAGTCTTTGGAGTTGAAAATTCCTTCTTGATGCCGTGCTCATTGCAAAAAACTTCAAATTTAGCATTTTCAAATTCCTTCCCATGATCACTTCTGATTTTGACTATGGGAAACCCTTTTTCATTCTATAGCCTCTTGCATAACATTTCCATTTTATCACATGTTTCCGACTTCTCTCTTAAGGAATTCCACCCAAGAGTACCTTGAGAAATCATCAACTACCACCATAATATAGCGTTTTCCGCCCATGCTTTCAGTTCTTGTTGGACCCATTAAATCCACATGAAGTAACTCCAAAGGTCTTGAAGTAGCTACTACACTCACCTTAGGAAGAGCTGATTTTGTTTGTTTTCCCATTTGACATGGACCACAAACACTTTTCTCAATTTTCCCAAACTTTGGCAAACCAACCACTACTTCTAACTTTGATACTTTGGCCACTTGCTTGTAATTAGCATGCCCAAGTCATTGATGCCATAGCTCCAAGAGATTCACTCGAGCACTTCGACATGCTATGCTTGGTTTGGGAATGATACCATAGCAATTGTCAGTGGTCCTAAGTCCCTTCAACACTTGAACACCCTCATCATTTAGGATTAGACATCCTTTCTTCGAGAATTGAACTAAGAAGTCTTCATCACATATTTGAGTGATGCTCAATAAATTCACTTTCAATCCTTTGATGTACAGCACATCAGTCAACAGGGGCAATCCTGAAATCTCAACAATTCCATTTCCGAGAACTTGTGAGTGACTACCATCTCCAAATGTCACATAACCATCTTTCTTCTCTTTGAGAGTTTTGAATAAGGACTTATCTCCAGTCATATGCCTTGAACACCCACTGTCAAGATATCACAAACATGAATTAAAAACTTTCAATGCGATGTGAACAAAAAGACAAGCATGTGATAGGCATTCTTCACCATCAAAGCAGGACTCATCTTGATTTTCTGCATTCATAGAAGAATATAGCTTTCTTTTCAGACTATCAAGTTCATCACATAAACGTCTATTCATTTTCTTATATTTTTCAACCAAGAAAATCGACTTACACAAGCTATTATGAACATGATTTCTATGAACTAATGATTTCAGCATGTGTATAAAAATTCTAGCATGTTTCTTTGACTTAAACAATTCTAAAATTTCATTACTAGGACAATATCCAAACATGCTCATAGAATCATTATCACAAACACTTCTAGTCCACTTCATATTGGCCTTTGCCATAGCACTTTCCATATCAAGCCTAGGGGTCTAGGATCACACTCAGGTAATAAAACCACAGCGAGTGTACTCACTCTAATACCAATTGAATGTTCAAATAGCATTGAAAACACTATGAATATTTAGACCTCCAAATACAAATTACCAATTCAAGCTTATTATCAAACAATAAATGTGCGGAACATGAACATAAGCTAATAACAGAATTGATAAACAATCTAAACCAATTAAAATCACATCCACGGTAGAAATTAAAAGGTAAAGATTAAGGGAAGAGAAATGCAAACATAAGGACAACACAACGATGTGTTATCGAAGAGGAAACTGAAGCCCTCGGTGTAAAACCTCTCCACCGCCCTCCAAACGGTAAATAATCCACTAAAGAATGAAGTTGGGATACATGAACAGTAGAAGACCCTCCAAGCCTAATCTACCCAGTGTACCTAAGCCCTCCAAGTTTCTTACTCCAACGAGGTTGCGCCGAACCTTTGTCTTCTTTATCTTACCGGATTCCTCTATAGCCCATAGCATCAACCAATAGTCATTGGTCCCTTCCTAACTGCTTCCCAAAGCACCAAATAGCCTTTTCACAGACATGGGTATGGTGAGAAAAGGATTTTGGTAAGAACCTCTCAAGAACGTAACAATGGAGAGGGTGAGAGTGTGAGATATGGGTACGATGAGAAAATGATTTGGGTAAGAACTTCTCAAGGATATAACAATGGAGAGGGTGAGAGTAGAGGAATTTGAAGAGTCTCTATGTGAAAATTGTGGATGAATCAATCTTGTTTTTCTCTAGGATTTCTCTCTCAAAATTCTCTCTGAAAGCTTTCTACATTTCGTGGTATAAGGGGTATTTATACTAGGGTGAGAATGGAATGCGAAGAGTCAAGTTTTTCAAAACAAAGCTGGTTGGCGGCTTAGTCTCATGGCTTAACTGAGTCGCGAGTTCAAGTTGCGAGATAACATAATAACCAAGCTGGGCTTTTTGTCATGTAGTGCTCCAACTAGCGTGACTGTTCATTTTCTCTGCACGCTTCACTCGTGTGCTGCAGTTGACGGCTTGCCAGTCGCAAGTCACCCGCGAGTCCCAGCCGTGAGTCTTTGCATCCTAGCACAATCTTGAGCATTTCTTCTCACTCTCTCACTCACTACCCTTACATGATTCCCACCTAAATACAGGATTACTAATTGCTAAATTACAAGCAAATTTGGCACGAAATAAAACTAACAAGATGGTTGATTAAATTCAACCTTACACCCAATGCAATAAACTTCAGGCTACATGCTAATTAGGAGGTGGTTGCAGTCTATTGTTACAATATTAAATAAGTGATCAAATTCCCCAATTCCAAGCAACTTATACTTCTGTTACAATTGGTAATTTATCATGAATAGAGAAGGTCCTAATTTCAAACCCTATCTCCACTCTACCCCCCATTTAAAAAGTAAACAATTAAATTCATAATTTTTTTTAACAGCTTAAATCTTTAGGACTATAGTTAATTCATCACCTATGACATAAAAAATTTAACTGAGAATTTAATTTTAAAAACAAAGTCCTATCAACAATACAACAACTACAATGTTCCCAAAAGCTCTACTAGTCCTTACTCATTCCAACCAAGTGACACCTCTCCCCCCTTTAATGTGAAGTAAGGTCTCTAGCCAACTTTAATGGTCCAGAAATTTAAAAAACAATCTAAAAGTTACTGAACTTAGAAAAAGTAAAAGTCTAGCTGCCTAGCTAGTCATCCTATGTAGGAGATTTTTGTTGGAGTCATTTACTTAACAAAGAAAAAAGAAACGTAACTTTCATCAAGGGCAATTCTACACTTAAAATTAATATGAGAGAGAGAGAGAAGGAAGATCCTGGCCACCAAGGAAAATTTATGGAGAAGGAAGATCACTCAAGATGGTATGTGCGAGGAATGTGGCGATACGATTGAGTCGGCATCCCATCTCTTTTGGTTTTGCAAACAAGCACGGGTAGTGTGGTCTCACAGTAAGCTTGTCCTGCCTTTTACCATCTCACAGTCATGGGAGTTTATTGATGTAGTGGGTCAGTTGCTGAAGTGGAAGGATGTCTACCCGGATATTATGGAAAGGGCCATGATGACATGCTGGGGGATTTGGAGGAATAGAAACGAGGTGAAGCATGGTGGGAAACGAAAAACTGGTGAGGCTGTGATTAAGTGCTCGAACTTCTTACTTGAGGAGTTCCAAATGGCGAATGAGGTACGAAGCAGGCAGGAAGCTCAGACTCGAGAGGTGGTGAGATGGACAGCTCCAAAACATGGCCAATACAAGGTGAATTGCGATGCGGCGGTCTTCACCAGGAGTAGGGAGGTGGGTTTTGGCGTGATCATCCGTGACTGTGCTGGCTTGGTCATTGCTGCTTTGAGTAAGAAAGGGATTGGTCCTTCCGGAGCGGTGGAAGCGGAGGCAAAGGCGATGGAAGTGGCTGTCCAGTTTGCGAAGGATGTGGGGATAAGGGAAGCAATCTTTGAAGGTGACTCACTTATTGTGAGTGGAGCAGTACAAGGCAGTGGTGATGTTCCTTCATCGATCCAAAACATTGTCTGTGGAATTACACAGGAACTTCAGACTTTTAGGGTTGTAGAAGTATCGCATGTTAAAAGGCAGGGGAATGCCCCTGCCCATTTACTCGCCCAACATGCTTTGCATGTGGCAGACTATTTCACATGGCTAGAGGAATGTCCTAGCTTTATTGAGCACGCGTGTGCCCATGATGTTTTTCAGTTTTCTTCTGTTTGAATGAAGTGTGATTTTCCCATCAAAAAAAAAAAAAAAAAAAAAGGTACAAAACTTAATACTGATAGCTATTAGTAGCAGTTTTTTTTTTTTTTTGATGGGAAAATTAGTAGCAGTTTTTAGTCCAAGAGAAACAACCAAAATAAGGAGACAAGAAAGAAGCAACAATGAATTGGAAAAAAAGAGATAAGAAAGAAAAAAACAGTATACAAAAGAAGAAAAGTTTCTATAATACTATTACAACTATATTTCACTTTTATTCAACAATAAAAGAAAAAGTGTCCCACTGCATTTGTTTAGTTCTATAGTAAATTAATAATGCATTATAATATTACCATGCTGAAGTTCCACCAATCTCATATATTGCCACACAATTTATAAGTTTTTTCTATTAAAATTTGTACTAGCTTTAGCATTTTTCCCAAAAAAAAAAAAATTCCAACCCAATTACCATTAAGTGGATTAATCATATATTTTTAATTATTATTATTTGATAGTTGGAGAGATTGAATTTGAACTTAAAATGTTTTCATTAGAAATGCAAAGAAAATATCGGTTAGTTATTTCAAAAAACTGTATTGAGCCAATCTTGGTAGAAGATACAACTAAATAATACTAATTAATAATAATCAAATTTCTTATCGAAATTCAAAGGAAAAAGGAAAAAGGATTAAATTTCAGGTAGGAGTAGTTGTCCTACAAGCAAAGTCCGACCATGACCGCGACCACGGAACTTCATAGGCTCACCTTGTTTGTTCTTACAAGCCCATATTCAAAAACCCTCCTGAAAAATAAAATATTCAAAAAATAAACTGCAAAATTTGTGGAACTAAATACACCCATATAACTAATTGGCCAATGCAGCAAAACCTTGCGGTAACTAACCTTTTTTTTTTTTTTCCTTTTGCAAGTCAATCAGTTAATCTTCCATTAGATTCATACCACAACCAAACACTCAAAATCCTAGTTCTAGGTATAAGTTTGAGAAGAAGAGCTTCTTTGTGACTAAATTGCCATATTGTAAATACTAAATAGCCAGTACATAAGAGAGCAATTACATAAAATGAGCAAAAATTAATTATAATGAACCTGCATATTTGAAGGCCAAATAGGAAATTGCAAGCGACAATGGATTCGGATATTTCCATTCTATTTCTTTTTGCTGAAAAAAATAAGAATAATATTCAACATTTTTAATTTTAGTTTCCAGACAGAAAAAGAAAAGATGAAAAATGAAAGAGGGTACCTTTGGCTTCAGCAATTCGAATGATGGTCTCAGCATTTGGTTGTAAGTTTGCAAATCATACATCAGGATTCTTTTCCATCTTAGTGGTGAGAGCTCCAATTGAACCAGCGTGCACTAGTATTTGTCTTCACAAGTTGACTGAATTCCAGCAAGAGCTATTGCAGGTAAGGGCTGTCCTAAAAGGAGAAAATGTCTTCACAAGTTTCCCAGACAAAATAGGGAAGGGAATGAATGTTAGGCAAGGGAAGGAGTATGTAGATGATGCTGTAAAACGCTTCTTTGAGGCTGGCCTTTATGCCAAGAAAATGGGAGGTGATGAAGAAAAAATTGTCCAAATGAGGCCCTCTTTCACTACAAGGCCATCAAAATCTCCAAGCAAAAATCCATAAAGAGGATGATGCTAAATGAAAAAAAAGTGATAGAAATATTTGTTGAGAAAACTAGTAGGTATCATTAGGTACATATGTACAAAACCACTAATAGTTTTATGTATCTATTCAAATTAAAAGAAAGGTGAAAAAAATAGATAAGGTAAAAGATAGATTACTGAATAAAACTATTTATTCTTTACAAGGCAGTTCTGGTTTAGTTGTGCTAAGTTGTTAAACAATTGATTATGTGCCTAGACCTTACAAAGATTAGCACCTCTAATTTGTTTATGAGGTGAATTAGTAATTGTCTACTTGAGCCAACTACATTTGGGCAAGGGGCACTACTGAGTTATAGCTATAGTTACTGGTCCTTAAGCCCAATTTGCAATTTTATCTAGATCCTATTACTTACATGTTAGACAACACAAGCCCAAAAGAGTTTGGAAGGGCATCCATTCTTTTTATAGCCCAATGTGCATCCAATAATTTGACCAATAAATCTATTGTCATGAGTCTCCAAATGTCAATGAACAGAACGATTTAAATGTCAAATTCTTCACAAAAGCAAAAAAAGTTCAAGCAAGTTACATAATAGACCCTTTGGTTTCCTTTTTGAGCTCGTAGGAATAATTATAATATTCATGGTTAACAAAACAGCAAGGCCAATGAACAACAATCTCTATCAAACAGAATCATAGTTAAAACTGAACATGCGTGGATCCAAAAAGCCCATTTAGAACATAAATGCCCATATTCATAACCATGAAAAAAGAAAAAAAGAAAAAAGAAAATCAAAGAGAGAATAAAATAAATATATACCCAATAAACAGACCCTAATCTCAGAAACAAAACACAATTTGTTAGCATAAACAACAAAATAGATTATATATAGTTTTAATGTTTCAGCTGGGTTTCAAACGGGGATCATTGAGATTGAAATAGGTACCTGTAAACAACTGTATCGGTTTTCTTATTCCTAGCAAAACTGACCGAGCCTACTCCATGATTACAAAGTTCTGCACCAGCCCAATGAGCAAAATGACCCAGATGGGCAAAACCTCACACAAACTCTCAGCCACAAAACTGAACTATCACCCAGTACCTTAGCCACACCCACAAACGAAAATACAATAAGTAAATAAACACAAACCCAAAACAAATCATCGAAAATACCATGAAAAAAGATGCACAAACAAATCAAACAAAACCCACAAACAAATCAAATGAAACCCAAACAAACCCACAAAAAAATCAAATAAAACCAATACAAAAACCTGAAGTTGAGAGAAACAAACCTGAAATTGTCGAGAGAGTGAGGGCAGGGGTTGTGGTGAGTTGCGGCTAGGAAGAGAGACACGAAGAGAAGTGGGTATGGTGGGGTTGGGTTTGTGAGTGTGTGTTTGAATGGGTCGGTGGTGGCCAGTGGAGTGGAGATGGAGAAGGGCAATGGGTGGCTCAGAGCACGGCAGCGTCGTGGATCAAGAGCTAGCTTAAGAGTGATCTGAGAGTTGTTTTTAATTTAGGGTTTTTTTTTCAATTGTGTGGAAGTGAGGGATTTTTTATTTTTTTTATTTTTTTATTTACACCAAACCTATAGCTGCATTTGATAAAACGTAGCTCTATACATGTTTAAGCTGCGTTTAATCAAATGCAGCTCTATTAACATGTTGAAGCTGTGTTTACTAAACGCAGCTTTGGGATTTATTGAAAAAAAAAAAAATCCCCGAATGAGTCTATAGCCACGTTTTAATAAACACGGTTATATGTCTAGTGATGGAGCTGCGTTATTCCCAAACACGGCTCAAAGCCAACCTAGTGCTGCATTTTTGTAAACGCAACTTAAAAAAACGCAGCTACAAAGCGCCTTTTTTTGTAGTGCATGGCTTAGGACTTGAATTTGAGGAGCCCCAGAGGGCACCACTAGACCCACCTATTTAGTCCTCTCTAAGAACCCCTTGGGAAGAAAATGAAAAGGGTCATTGATGCTCTGGACGCTAAAGTAAGTAGCATTGGCTGCTTTTTCATGTGGACTCCTAACAACCCAAAGAAACCTTTGTCCACTCATTTCAAGTCCTAAGGCCAATTCATTTAGCTACTCACGTGAAAGAGTCCCACCACTACCAAATGAAACATATAACACTGACTCACTTGGCTACTTATCCAACCACCTCAAACACTCAGACTCATCAACCCCACGATCTGAACCTGACTAAATTAGCGGTCCAACGGGGAAAACCGATGGCTTGCCATCTCCTCCTTCCTTCAAAGCTTTAAAAGCACCAGGCTCCAAATCTATGAAGCTAAAACTATAATTCCAGCAACAAGAGAGTATCGTTTGGTACTGAATTTAATCCTTTCGTAGGCCGCATTCTTTCTATCTTGCATTGGGTCTGGAAAATCACTCCCATGGATCGGCACACACCTAGGTTATTTTAGCGGTTCAGGCAAGTCTCTATACTCACAAGAAAACTTTTGTTCAAGCTCAGGTATATAAAAGCTCAGCAACAAACCGTCGCGTTTGTAGTGTAAAAAATGTAAGACGAAACATCGAATTCTTTAGCCACATCAAAAGCATCCGTACCAAATACATCAACCAGCAAGGCCACTAGTCGAGTTGACTCAACTAAGACCTTGAATGAGTCTCGTAGAGCAGGGAGGGACCGTGTTAGCCTGAGTCTGATCTGGGTTTCAATTTTAACATCCTCAAGAAGGTCATCAAAGCTCACAGGAGGAAGAAAGATGGAGGATATGGCATCGAGAAGGGATTCAAGAACATCTTTTTGAGGTTTCATTGGTGACCCATCAGTGGTAATAATGAAGGTAACTGAGAAATCATGGTGAAGGACGAGTCGCTTGGCGAGTTCAACGAGTGGGATTAGGTGACCCATCCCTGGACTGTGCACAATGGCTATGTGGGGTGTGTTCCATGAATGGAGCTTAATTGTGACAATCAATGAAATGTTCTTATGCAACTAGAATAATTTAGCCTTCTTACGCAATAGCTAGGTTAGCGTAGTTTGACAACTAATGGGTTTGAAACTTTGGTCAATGATACGAGGAAGCCAAGGTATGCTAATTACGAATTACGATGAAGATAATTGCTTGAGTTTTGTGTACTACGTGGTTTATTATATACAGGTGGCCGTTGGGATGAGTGATCAGGGATTCGAGTGGGTGGGAGGGATTAATAAAGGGTTAATGAAGGGTTAGCTACTCTATGCTGATGGGACTACTATTGTACAAGAGAGAGAGAAGAAGTGAGTTTCGGAAAGGATGGAAAGAGTAGAGACTCAGAAAGGACAAATGGCGTGAGAGAGAAGAGACGTTGAGGTGTAATCACTTCAAATAGGCCCAATGTATTTCGACAAAACGATAACAAATTTGGGACAATATAACTTAAACACCACTTCAACAACACACCTTACCAAATACAGAACTTAGTGTGGGGCCCACATGTTTGGACATTTAAACAACAAACAACTGTTCTTGGTACTTGTTAGAGCACTAGCAATAGTGGTGCCAAAAAGCTAAAAAGCTATTTTTAGCACCACTACACATAAAAAAGAGGGTTGCAATAGTAGAGCTAAAGGTAAAATTTTTACCTTCATTGCTACAGTGCACAGCTATATATGGTTGTGCACTGTAGCTGAGAGTTAAAAAAAAAAAATTGATTTTTTATTCTTCATCCGGTTTAAAATAATATTTCTTTGTTTGTTTTTTTTTTTTTTTTAATTCTTTTATTCTCCAAAGTCCAAACCATGCAAGCCTCTCTGAAGACAACCTTCTCTCAAACTCACTCTCTCAAACTCTCGCCTCTCTGTCTCACCTTCTCTCAAAACCTTCTCTCAAACTCTCACCTCTCTGTCTCATCGCCGTCAACCCGACTCAATCCTTAACGTCACCAGCCCATCAAAGCTCAATGTCACTGACCCACCAGCTGACCCACTTCGTCAAACTCCCAAGCCGCCAATCCACGCCTTAGACCTACGCCTCCGATCCGCCACCGATCCACGCCTCTGACCCATCTGGGCCTTCTCTGATGCTCTCAACTCTCTCAAACTCTCTCAAACTCTCACCTCTATGTCCCGCTGCCGCCGCAAATCCATGCCTCCGACCCGACTTGCTTGCAAGTGAGTTGTCTCTGTCTTCTTCATCTACATGCTTGGGATTTTTTATTTGGGTAATTGGAATGATAAATTTATAATATTTGTTGAATCTAATGATAAATCGTTGAGGATTGGAAAGTATTGGAAATTTTCTGTTTGCAGGAATTTATGTTTTTATTTTTAAATGTTAGTTTGGGAATTTTCTGTGTGCAAGGAAGGCTACAATTTTTTTTGTTTCTGTTTTTGCTTCTTGTTGATTTTCTGTTTGTTGATTCTAATATATTTGCATAGTTCACAAATTTTGGCTCAATGGTAACTAATTGCAAGCAAATAATATTGTGGGTTAAAATTTATTGTTAAAAAATATTGTCGGTTCTTAATTTAAATAGTTTCAACAAGGCATGGAATTTGATTTCAAATCTCTTATTGATTCTGTGTAAAATAAAGAACCATTCAATCAAATTGATTGCTAGTGTTAATTATTAGATTTTTTTTTTCTTTCACATGGCATGTGGTTGTGGCTTTAGTTCCTTTTTAGTAAATAATAAATAAAAAACTATAGAATAATTTAATTGGAACATATATATATATATATGTGTGTGTGTGTGTGTGTGTGTGTGTCCTGATCTATAAATAAATACTTCAAAAACTAAAATATAAAAATGAGGGCAAGTTGTAGAATTGGTCAAATAGTTTCTGCATTTATTCATTTTCCATGAAAGGAGATATTTTGTCTAATTCTGAATAAGAAATTTAATTGTAAAATGATTAATTAAACCAAATTATTTTAGAAATAAGTAAGTAATTTACTGGCTCTAGCTTTTGTTTTTGAAGCAAACAATACATGCTGAGGTGGGTTACTTCTAAACATATATAATAAAGTCTTGGTGTTTTCTTATTTATAGTGGCTATAAGTCACTTCTTAAGATGTAAAGTCTTAACTGCTCTTGATATCTGATGAAATCACAATCTGGTGCATGTTGGTTTTCATGATTGGTGAATCTTTGGAATTAATTTATGAGGAATTGATTTTTTGATTTCGAAATTCTTACAAACAAACTTGAATCATGAATTCTAGTTTTAATGAGAAATTGTAAGTTTGGTTTTGAGATGCTCAAAAATGAATTTGTTGTTTTCTTTATTATTGGGATTAAGCTACATGTCAAATTAAGTTTTTATGCATAATCATGTTCTATTGTTATACTTTTAAGTCTTTTAAGTTTTGATATAAATGTTAGTTTGGGAATTTTCTGTGCACAGGGAAATTTACATTTTTTTTTTTTTCTAATTTGTACAATATTGATCTTTACTTTCAGTTTGCTTGGAAGTATATTGCTGCTTCTAATTTTATGGAGTCACGTAGAGACCTAACATATTTCACGAGTATCATGAACGGGGATATAGAAATTGACTCACAACTTTTGGGAACATCTCAAAATACTCCTATGTCAGTTTTTGATTCTCCACCTCAAGTTGAAAAATGCCTCTTCTACAAAAGGAAAACGGGGCACTAACTTTACTGTAGATGAAGATCAACTCCTAGTGTCAGCATGGCTCAATATTAGTGTTGATGTCATACACAGTAATGAACAAACACAAAACACATTTCATCAAAAAGTTTGGGAATACTTCACACGGTACAATACATCCAATTCCACACGTACTGCTATCTCCTTGATAAGCTGTTGGGGAACGATTAATGAAAAGACAAATAAGGTATAAATTATATTGCAATAGTGTTAACATACCCATTCACCAATAGTTTGAAGATACTAATCATGTTATATTTCTTTTAATTTTTTTAGATTGCCAATGCGAAGGCTTTGTATAAAGAGACCTTCAAGAAACCCTTTCGTCTAGAACCTTGTTGGCTCATGTTAAAGGACCAACCAAAGTGGGCCGATCCTAATGGAAGATCGAGAGCATTCGTGCCTCCAACTCCGGAGTCAACATCTATGGGCGAAGGGGATTGTGGGTCCAGACTTGGTGACACTTCCAATTTTGAGAGGTCAATTGGTAGGAACACTGAAAAGGCCCAACCAAAATAACAAAGCCACTGGAAAAGATGTAGGGAACTATTTGACCAAGAAATTAAAATTTATCGAGGAATCACAAGAACATGACAAAGAGAGTCTTCATATCAAAGCGGAGAAGTTGCGCTTGGGAGAGTTGAGGGATGAGGAGATAACTCGATTGGAAGAGGAAAAAATGTTTATTGAGAGGGAAAAACTTAGGATTGAGAATGAAAGAGGTGAAGAAAAACTTAAGATTAAGAAGGAAAGAGTCATGATTAAGAGGAAAAAATTCAAGATGCAATAAATGTTAGAGGAGGTGAGAATCATGATGAAAGATACAAGTGCCTTTACCGGGGCACAAAAAGCTTTTTATGAACAACTCCAAGAGGAAATCATGGCAAGATGAAGTTCACGTAATTAATAGGCTTGATTGCATTTTGGATGTAGCTTAGGCCTTTAGGTTTTTTGTAATGTTAGGAAAAGGTTGGCACATTTAGGTGATACTTTGGTAGTGGCTTATGTAGGCCTTTATGTATTTTGGTAGTAACTTATGAGAGGCTTTCATGCATTTTAGTAGTGGCTTATGTCACTTGACTTTAATATTAAACTAGATGTATGTATAAACCTTTAAATTTATTATTCATCTTGTTTGTGTTGTGACTTGTGCGTGTGTGCTTGTGGGTGTAATGATTGCTTATGGCACTAAAAGTATGGATTAATTGGTTATGTTTCTTGCATTTATAGTAATAATTGCTTTCCAATTGTCTTGAAGGTTGTATCCATTAATCGCTCTTTGTTTCGCAAGTTGCTTCTTGATGACTCAGATAAGGATGAGATAATCGAAGAACTTGTTATGGAAACATCACAACCTAAATGTCGCTATATCCGATGTAATCATTTGGCAGGCCATGAGAGGCTTTTTCTTGACTATTTTGCTCCCACACCAATATATCCACCCGATTTATTTCGTAGGGGATTTCAGATGAAGCGTTCTATTTTTCTCAATATTTAATTTAAGGTAGAAGCTCATGACTCTTACTCTGTCCAAAAAAGAAATAGTGCCAACAAACTTGGTTTATCTTCATTACAAAATATAACTATTGCACTTAGAATGCTTGCGTATGGAGTATCGGGTGATTTGATGGATGAATATGTGCGGATTAGAGAAACTACTACATTAGAAAGTTTGAAAAAATTTGTTACTGTGGTAATTTATGTTTTCTTTGAGAAATACTTGAGAAAGCCAAACAATGAAGACATTGCTAGACTGTTAGCTTATGGCAAACGTCGAGGTTTTCTAAGTTTGTTAGGTTCAATTGATTGCATGCATTGGAAGTGAAAAAATTGTCTAGCTACATGGAAAGGTCAATATTGTGGCCATATTCGTGAGCCTACTATTATTTTGGAGGCAATAGCATCATATGATCTTTGGATATGGCATGCATTTTTTGAGTTACCTAGATCAAATAATGACATTAATGTATTAGAACGGTCTCATATATTTAATGATCTTGTTGAAAAACGTGCTCTTGCCGTACATTACTCAATCAATGGTCATAACTACACAATGGGATATTACCTTGCTGATGGCATATATCCAAAGTGGGCAACATTTGTAAAAACAATCCCAGCTCCACAAGGACAAAAGCGAAAATATTTTGCAGCAACCCAAGAGGTGTATAGGAAGGATGTTGAGCGTGTATTTGAAGTGCTTCAAGCACGTTTCACAATTGTCCGTGGACCTGCATGATTTTTCCATCTTGAAACACTCCAAAAGATCATGACAAGTGTACATAATTCTCTATAACATAATTGTTGAAGATGAGTGGGATGATAATGAAGTGGTAGACTTGGATTATAAACAAATTGATGGAGTGGATAATCCTCCTATGCAAGTGTCACGTGAACAAAGTGATGGATTTATGGCATACATTGAGAGTTATGGACGCACCAGAGACCGAGAAATTCATTCTCAACTCCAGTTGGACCTCATTGAACATTTATGGCAATTGCAAAGCGAGTCGTAGGAACTTTCTTTTTTATATGTTGAGAAGCATGAGTCATAGGAACTTGTGCAAGTGTGTGAGTCTTATTGTAATTTGGTTTGAGTTATGTATGTGAGTAATCTATGGACTACATTGTTCTAGCTATAATATGTGTTCTATTTTATATGTTTTCTTATAAAGTTCCTCCATTTCATAGTTTACATTGTTCCAAGATTGCTTCCGGACAATTGAGACGATTGTTTTAGTCAAAGATAAATTTGTATATATATGATTTGGTTTTTTT
The DNA here is from genome assembly GCA_032727855.1 of Quercus ilex subsp. ballota. NCBI lineage: Eukaryota > Viridiplantae > Streptophyta > Magnoliopsida > Fagales > Fagaceae > Quercus > Quercus ilex. Next base: position 35,041,401 of record CM064909.1, read on the forward strand.
TTTTTTTTAAATGTTGTTATACTAGATGATAATAGGCTATCATGATGATTAAGAAATTTTTTTTAGTCAAAAGTTAAATTTGTATATATATAATTTGGGGTTAAAACAAAATATTATTGTTACACTAGATGATTATTTGCTATCATGATGATTGAGAAATTGTTTTAGTAAAAAAAAATGTATAAGTATAATTTGAGATTAAAAAAATCACTTGTTAACACTTGACGATTATTTGCTATCATGTGGCGGAGGCAGCTCAGAGGGGGCAGGGGGGCAGCGGTGGTTGTGATTGTTGTTTATTGTAGTTGATATATTATTTTATTGTAATGGATATATTATTTTATTGTGTTGAAAGCTAAAATAGATCCATTGCTGCTTGATGTTTTGTAAAGTAAGTAGATAAAATAGATAAAGCAACTTTTTGTGGTGCCAAATAGTTAAATTTTAAACTCCAGATGCTCTTATAAGTATTCAAGCCATTGAGACCCTACAAGAGCCGGTAACAAACAACAGTTCTGAAACACTCATACGAAAAGATTCCTTAGTATTGTGATCATGTAATGTCCCGTAAGCCAGCCAGAACGAAGCATATTGCCATATTGATTATTGAGAGTCCTATTGGCGACATGATCTACGTACTGCCGCGTGGTGAATACTTGTCAAACGAAGTCAATAAACAATTTTTTATATTCATGGAAAGTTCAAATATTTATTTAAACTAACATAGATTAGTAAGTTTGTGCACAGAAGCATTCTATAAGCTATGACTGGTTGAATTCTACAATGCCAGCACCACTAATAATTCTTTGAAAAGCTACCAAAGTATTACCATTAAAGAAATATTCTTTAGACCATGGAAGTATATGAAACATTGAAACCATCAACTGAAAATTTGAAAAACAGAAAAGAAAAGGGAACAAGGCTTTCAGTAAAAAGTGCAAAATCATAAGGATGAAAAAATCTACTTGATGAGGGAACATTGTCGCTACCACCATTATCATTATCGTCATAACCAACTATAGAACTACCTTCTTTACATTGAAACTCAATTCAAAATTATTAACAACCGTTTATAACTTCAATTACTTCCTACTTGAATAATTTAAAATTTTCCTTCACTGCCTTGGCTGGCTTTGCAAACATGCAAGAAGCATTTAGAAATCCTACTAAAACAGCTAATCTTTCACCACCTATTTTACAACGCATGTCAAACCTCACTTGAACTCTTTGACATTCAGCCTGTCTTTGTCTTTTCTATGCTTTCTTTCTCCGAAAATATATTCGACAAATCTGATCGTGAACAAATAAGTAAATCACAGCCACAACAGCTGAGCCAATCACCTCATCATTTTTCCTTGTATGCTCAAATTTTGTCAAAATTAGTACCCTTTCTTCTTACTAAATCTAAGGTCTCTTAACCCACTCAAGCATTGTTTACTTTTATGTTCTTCACATGTAAACAATCACTCAAACTTGTTTTCATAACTCATGTTTGTGTACATAACTCACAGCTTCTCTGGCCTTGCAACCCATCCCAACAATTTGCATTAAACAATCACAATAGAAAATTTTCCATTATTAGTAAATTTTTTTCATAATTTCTATCTACAAGAAGCTTCCACCATTACCATGTGTTTCCAAATAAGTTTTTATGCAAATTGTAATCTTACTAATTTGCAATTAGCATATAAGTACTGGAAATAACAAAATCTGCATATAACACATTGAATTCTTTCTATCTGGCAAATATGATACGCATAACAGTGAAGCCACAAAAATCCTACCTAATTAGAGCTTTGCAGGAATAAGTGCAACCAAATATCCATTCTAGGCAACAAAAATCTAGGCACTAAGGTTATGTTTGATAACAATTTTTATTTTCTATTTTCAAAAACTTGTTTTTGGTAATATAAAGAAAAAACAATTTTCTTGTATTTTTGAAATCAAAAACATGTTTGGTTAGTTGAAATTAAAAAATATATATATAGTTTTTCGAAGAAAAAAATAGAAAATACTAAAATATATTGTTACTAGAATTTGGACTATAATGCTAACTCATTAAATAAGACAAGTTTATTAATTCAAATGTGTGTTTTCATTGACTTTTGAAAAATAAAAACTGAAAACAGCCTTTTGCATGTTTTCAGTTTCCTTCACAAATTGAGTTTTGAAAACAATTTTTGTTTTCTATCCATTTTGGGTTGCCAAACAAGTTTTTTAGTCTCAAAAATAGAAAATTGTTTTTTGGAAATAGAAAATAAGGGAAAAAAACAATTACCAAACCTACCCTAAAAGAAAAACAAAAAACAACAACAACAACAAGTGAAACCTAACACACATAAATCTAGAAAAACAGAAAGACTAAAGCTGATTTCAATTAAATCATTACCCTGCCATAATTCAAAATAAGGAGCACAAAAAAAAATACCCAATTGAAATTAAATAGTTTCATGTCCTTAGCATGTACATTTTCAGTTGCGCAAGTTCATGTCGTCTTTCCAACATTGCCTCTTGCATTTGCACATCCTTGTCATTCTCAAAACTCATTCTATCTTGAAAGTTGAAACACCTAAGTAATTCCAACAAAACCAAAATATTTTTTTCTGAAATAATCAGTAATATTATTAACAAAATTGGAGTACAAACACAAATCCAAAAACAACCATTAACTACAAAAAAAAAACTAAATATGTACAAACACCAAGGCCAAATGAAAATAGAAAATTAAAACCTACATATTACAATCTGAAACAAACCAAGATAAAAACCTTAAGATTAACAACTTGGCTTCTATTACAAAGGGAGGAGGGGGGCTTATAATAACAGGGTAAAAAAACAAAGAAAGAAAGAAACATGGCAACAAGCATATAATAACAATACTCAATAGTAAGATTAATAGCTTTGGTTCTATTGGAAAAAGAATCCTTAAAATAACACACAAAAAGAGGAAAAGGAAAAAAAAAATTCTTAGTTTTTTCTTATATTTTACTAACTCTTCAAAAAACCTTGTAAGAATACTTTTAATATAAAATTAACAAATTCCTAGACTAGTGCAATGAGTAAAAAATACTTTCATCAAAATTAAGAAATTGTTATAAATTTCTTATATTTAAAAAAGAAATAATTCTCCTTGATTGTGGTGTTACCTTTAATTAAAAAATAACAAACTTCTCAATTTTTTAAATGAGTAGTAAATATCTTCACCAAAATTAAGAAATTGAATTGACACACACAAAATCAGAATTCAATTGAAATCCAATTTAAAAATATAATTGAATTTTCTCTCAATTTTGGCTTAAAATTTTATTTTTTTTTGTAAATATATAATAATTAGTCGATAACTTGTGCATATGCATAGTACAATTAAAATAATCATAATTACACACACATATATATATATGGTTCAAATTATACCTGGTATAAGAGTTACATACTTTTTAAGCCACAGATATATATATATATATATATATATATGAGTTTGACTCCTTTTTTTATAGTTTTCTTTTGTTTATTGGGTTTTTTTTTTTATAGTTTATTTATATTACACTTTTCATCTTTTACACAACATTAACTCACTTAGAAAAAAATTTAAAAAAAAAAATTAGATAGGATATATATATATATATATATATATATATATATGTTAAAGTTGAGAGAAAAATCAATTAGATTTTAAATTGGATTCTAATTTTTGTCTAATTTAATTACTTAAATTTAGCAATAAATAAATTGTGGGGGCATTTTTTGCTTCAAAGGAAACTCATGTGTAACCAAACTAGTGGTACTCTAATGCCATTGGTTCATGCCTTATAAGGTGCTAAGAGGAAGGAAACCCTTCCAATGTGGGACAAGAGCAAAAAATTTGCCTAAAGGAGTACACATGAGTTTCCTTTGAAGCAAAAAATGCCCCCACAATAAAAGGATCATTTTATTGTGGGGACATTTTTGCCTCAAGACCAAGAGTTGCACATTATAATCATTTTTGGCTTCAAGTCCCACATTGGAAGGAAAGCCTTCCTCTTCATGCCTTATAAGGGATGACCAATGGTTGAAGAGTACCATTAGTTTATTTAACCAAACTAGTGGTACTCTAATGCCATTGGTTCATGCTTTATAAGGTGCTAAGAGGAAGGAAACCCTTCCAATGTGGGGCAAGAGCAAAAAATTTGCCTAAAGGAGTACACATGAGTTTTCTTTGAAGCAAAAAATGCCCCCACAATAAAAGGATCCTTTTATTGTGGGGTCATTTTTTGCTTCAAAGGAAACTCATTTAACCAAACTAGTGGTACTCTAATGCCATTGGTTCATGTCTTATAAGGTGCTAAGAGGAAGGAAACCCTTCCAATGTAGGACAAGAGCAAAAATTTGCCTAAAGAAGTACACATGAGTTTCCTTTGAAGCAAAAAATGCCCTCACATAAATAAAATTCAATTATTTAATCAATACCAAATGGCCATTACATTTTATAATTCCAATCAATTTGCCTATTTGGAAATTTGAATATAACTTTTTTAGAGGAATTCTCTTTTGGGAATATAAGTATATAACTTGGACATATTTTTGGGTAAATTATTATTTTGATCCCAACATTTGAAAAAAAAAATTCTTATGTAACTGATAGTTAAAATAAATTATTTTTTTAATGCCACATAGACAGCCACTGCCACCACGTGTCATAAACTTAATAGAATGAAGGTGAAAATATACTTTTGGTCCCTACATTTTGAGCCAATTCTTATTTTGGTCCCTAAATTGATTTTGCGCCTAAATCAGTCCTTGACTTTAGAAAATCATTTCTGTTTGGTCTCTACCATCAGCTCACTAACAGAAAAGTCCTAGGTAGTAAATAGAGGTCCTACGTGTCAAGGCTACTCATTTAAATAATATTATAATTAACCTACATGCACCCCTTACACCCACATGACACTCACGTGACCCAACCCGTCATCTTCCCATTACTTAGCCCACCATATGACCTTCACGTGACCCCACTCCTCGACTACCCTCATTGATGTCAAAACTAAAACCCCCAAATTTCACTTGAACCCTAAAATCCCCAAATCAGCTCGTCTTCCTCCTCTTCGTCCCTGAGAAAACTCAAGCCCATTTCCCTAAAAACCTAATCGGTGAAGTGAGACACTGATTCCCCGAAAAATAACAGTGAATCAAAATAGAGAGAAGGATTTTAAGTTCGAACTTGAGAACGATAATGTGATTGGAAGAGGGAGAACGTCACGATTTCAAGTTTGAATCTATCTTTAAGTTTAAAGTTTGAATCTGAGAACAATAATCTGGTCTACGTTTAAAGTTTGAAAAGGTATCTCTCTCTCTCTCTCTCTCTCTCTCTCTCTCTTTCTTTCTCTCATTAACTTTTAACACTTTCTCTCTATCTCTGTGTATGTATCTCTGTCTCTCCCATCGATTAGGGACCACACTTTTCAAACTTTAATATGCTTTTTATTTGTATAATGTTTTCTTTTCTTTTTTTATTTCTTTTTTCTTTTTTCTATTTGGCCTTTAGGGATCAAGGTGGTCCGTGTGTGTTCCCTGTTATCAGTAAATTATATATATATATATATATATATATATATTGTTTTACGTTCCATGTTGGAGGATATTGCTTTGAATGTATAGTGTCAGTGCATGTTTAACTGTCGGTTGAGTTTTGTCTTTATTGGATTAAAATATGTTGACTATATAATTCATACATGCAAAATGGACGAGTTCTTTACTCTGTATGTGCATCATAGTGGGTATTTCAGTGAAAATTCTCAGGAGTATGTAAGGGGTGATGTGGGGGTAGTAGATTATTGTGATCCTGATAAGTGGTCTAAAGTAGAAATTGAGTCTATCTATAAAGATTTTGGGTATACATCTGTTAGTAAACTGTGGTATAAAATGCCTGGGGATAAAAAAAAGAGGGGAGGATGTTCCACTTGATTAATGATGATCATGATGCAATTTTCATGACTATTTTGGTGAGGAGTCATGGACAAATTCATGTATATGTAGAGCATCCAGTACATGAGCCTATCCTTATTAATGGTGGTAATGGTGTGACTCTGGATCTTATTGTAGAGCCTGAGGATGTAGAGCCTTTGGACGTTAGTGATCCTGATAGGTACACTCCTAGTGAACCTAAACCTCCTTATGATGGTTACTATAATGGTCAAGGCTATTTTTGTAGTAGTGATTCTAATGATGATGATAAGTTCTATGATGGTGATAATGATTTTGATGGTCATCAATACTTCTATGAGGGTGATAGGGATGATAGAGATGGTAGGGATGGTGGTGTTGATGATGAGGGTGGTTGGGATGGTAGTCATGATAAGAGTGGTATGGGTGCTGCTGATGGCAATCTTGATTGTAGCTGGTAAACAAAGTGATTCAGATGTTGAAGTACTTGGATGCAGGAGATCAGGTAAGGAACCAATTGTTGAGGAACCACAAGAGGGTGGGGCTGTTACCACTGATAGTAATGACAGCAATGGGGATAGTGATGTGGAAGGGGCTAGACAAATGAACCCTAACCAGAGGTATGTGGGTGAAGATAGTAGTGACAGCTGGGACACTGAGGTTGTGGTGCAATTTCCAGATCAGATGAGTACTGATGTAATGAACTCAGATTACTCAAGATAAGAGCTATTAAGTCTCACTGAGTCATCATTTGATAGTGATGATGACAATGACAGTGAAGGTGATGGTGATGATACTACTGATCGTGGGCATGTGGATAATGTCACCAGGAGAACAGGTTTCTAGTGTTTAGACCAGTTTTTTATCCTGAACACATTAGGTTTAAGAAGAACATGTTGTTTATTTCAACTAAATAGTTCAAGAAAGCTATCACTAAGTATGCCGTGCATGGTGGATGGGGGGGTGAGGTTTGTGAAGAATGATAAACTAAGGGTTAGAGCCAGGTGTTAACCTCCTTGGAAGTTTACAACTTACTTAGCAAAGATGTCAAGGGAGATGAGTTACCAGCTTAAGACCCTAAACTTGGAGCACACATGTACCAAGAGCTACAAAAACTCAAGGTGTTTTGCTAAGTTCCTTGTAAAAAACGTTGATGAAAAAGGTGAAGAGACAACATGATATCAAGCTGAAGGACATTCAAGATGCTATGCATGAGAAGTATATTGTGAATATTAGTGTAGGGAAGGCCAGCAAGGCTAGGGAAAGGGCTCAATAGCTTTGGTATTATTGTGCAGAATTGAGGAGATCCAATCTTGGTAGTATAGTTCTAATGAAGACTCACACTTTTAATTAGGGAGACCTGGCAGCTGAGATGGAGTAACAAAATGGAGTGCCCTATTTTGAGAGATTGTATATTTGCTAGGCTGGGTGTAAGAAGGGATTCTTGGTAGGTGTAGACACCGCATTTTATACCCTTTACAACTCGAGCCCCCATTCCCCAATGATGTTAGAATTCTAAAGCCCAAGGTTGATTTAGGGCCTAATCAGATAAGAATTAACTTGAGGAAAGTGTTTATGGAAAACAGAACTTATTTTTGGACTATGTGTCCTTTTTTTTTTTTTTTTTTTGAGAAAGAGACTATGTGTCCATTTGGAACAACTTATTTAGTCGAAATTAAAAACTTTTTACTAAAAGTGTAAAAAAAATGTTAAAAAATAAGCTAAATAGTACAGTGGGACCCATGAATAGTAGCAAAAATAAACTGAAAGTGGAGATAAGCTGGAAAATTCAACTCATCCCAAACGCACACTAAATAAACTATTTTGGGGAAAAAAAAAAAGACTGCGGAAAATATGCATTATGGAGATTTTGTGTGGCCCTATTAATGTACTGCCATCTATTGTAAGTTGCTCTTGTGATCCTTGTTGTTTATCAGTTGGAAGTAAATTAATTAATTTGTAGGTCTTAGTTGAGATAAGCTCAGATGTGTCCCTAGAAGCAATGGCCTTCATTTTTTTGTGGAAAATAAAATCAGGGTTTCAACTTACAACAGGGTGATGAAAATTTTCAGATTCCTAGAGTTGTTGGATTATCATCCTCCCCATAAGTATGGGGTGGTTAGGGATTCAAGTTGCCCTGGGTCCATGAGTAAATACTTGAAATACTTGACAGAATGGTTTTGTTATTAAACAAATTTTAATATATAAATAAATAAATAAACCAAAATTCACTATGTGCATCATTAGCAAAGAAATCCATGACGATGACTCCACATCATGGTATGATCAGCCAGGGGCATAGCTAGGAATAATTACTTGGGAGGGGCCAAATTGTAGTAGAGATATACTAAATATAATTCATAACTCTATTGAATACAAAATTATCAACTTTGATATATCATCATATTCTTGAACGTTAATGAATATAAATAAAAAAATTAAAAATTAAAAAAAAAAAAAAAAAAAAAAACTGCCTATTTCAATGTAGACATACAAAATATCCAAAAAAGAACATTCACATCAAATCATGCCTAGTAGCGATTTTTCATGAAATAAAATTCATCCATTATCATCTCTATAGTGAAATTCCTTGCGATTTCCTTCTTTATATAAACTATTTAGGGGTGTCAAATGGGTGGGTTTGGGGTGGGCATAATTGGGTTGGGTATATAAAACCTATTTACCCATTAAAACCCATTTAACTAATTCCTTAAAACCCAAATCCAACCCAACCCAATTATTACGGGTAAACCCCAACTTACCCAATTACCCAATTATCAAAATTACCTAAATGCCATTAAAGTGAAAACCCAACACTTTCTTAAATTCCCTTTTCCACTCTCTCTGATCTTCATTCTTGGAATTAAAAAATTCCACATCAGCATGTCCACGTCAACAATTATATTAAAAATTCAAATAAAAAAATATTTTCTTTTCTTTTCTATTTTCTCTCACTTTCTTGCCAACCAAACAGTGCAACAAATACAAAGAAAATATCATTTCAAGTTCAAAACTTTCCCGGAAAAAAGAAAAACCTTTACTTTACAATGGCCTCAGTTGGATACGAAGAAGAGAGGAGGAGATTGTGGAATGAGGCTTGGGATGAGAGAAGCTTGAGAAGCTTGGCGTTAGCGAGGCGGAGCTCAGCGTTCTCGTGGCGGAGAGACTCGGCCTCAGAGAGAAGATCGATGAGGCGAGCTCGGCAGAGATCATAGTGGTCGTTGAGTTCTTGGTCCTGGAGGATCAATCAAGCTTGGTTAAGGCAATTCTGAGAGGATGAAACGGCGTTGTCGATGGAGGAGGAACACGTGGAAGGGCTGCTCATGAGGGAGATCAAGGTGGTGGTGGTGGTCGATAATGGTGATTTTGGCGAGAAAATAGAGTGGTAGAGGGAAGCGAAGTCGGTGTCGAAGTTTTGGTTTTCGAGGTGAAGAGTAGTTTTGACAGTTTATTCACACGGTGGAGATGATGTCGCGGTGGTCGTGCTGGTGGTTGATGGAGGAGACGCGTCGTTCTCCATGTGTCTGAAATTTTCCCGAGAAACAAACAGGGAAAAGAAAGTGAAGGTCTTTTTTCTTTTTCTTTTTTTCTGGGTCTCTGTTTTCTTTTTCTTTTTTTTCTGGGTCTCTTTTTTCTTTTTCTTTTTTTCTTTTTTTTTTATGGGAAGGACATGGTTGAATTTAGGTAAATTATTTTTGGGTTAAATGGGGCTCATTGGGTTTTTAGTTAAAACCCAATAATTATTGGGTCTAATTAGATTGATACCCATTTAACCCAACTAATAATTGGGTGGGTTTGGGTTTGTTGAGGGTTATTTTTTGAAATAAGCAGAAGGCAGCCCAACCCAGAAATATGGGCAGTAGATAAGAAGCAGGCTAAGAAAAAACCAATAGGCTCAAGCAGCAGGAATAATGGATCACAGGCCCTTAATATGAATAAACGGGTCTTGAAGGAGTAAGTGGGCCTAAAAAGACCCGGAAAGAGAGAAAACAGCACCCATGGGCAGTGTGTGGTATGGAAAAGTGAGAATGGGCCGCGACAGGCCCAAAGTAATAAAAACAAAGAAAGTAGGGGATAATGGCAAGCCCATGAACCCCAATGATGAGAATGAGGAAATTGGGCCAGGGAAGCCCAATTGAGTTAGTAAATACCCATGGGATGCAAAGTTAGTAAATGGACCGATGAAGTCCAAAGGAAGTAAATGGGCCAGATAAGCCCAAGTGAAAAGAGAGGGACATTGGAACCCATGAGCGAGAACACCAGTGGCCATATTAAGCCACTGGGGGAAAGAAATGAACGGTAGGCCTGAAAAGAGGCCCAGCAGGAACAAAATCACCACGGCAGGAAAGGCCGAGTAACACGATGGGAAGCTAAGGCAATTAAAGAATTAGGCTGAAGAGAACACAAAGTCCAGTATTCGGTAAAATCCAGACCCTATGAAGGTGGGAGATCAGAGTAGCAGCTCGGGAAAAGCCAAGAACGGACGATAGGCAATGCAAGCAAAGTGTCCAGTACATGGCGGATGCATAAACAGCAGGCAGATTTCAGACATAAACACGCGCAAGGCCCAGGCACCACCAGCTTGTACCCAGCTAATACAGGACGTGGTGGGGTCGTGGGTCAGAGGTAAGAGGGCATGGTTTGGAGGTGGGGAGAAGGGAAGGCCTGTTTTGAGGTTCCTGCTCAAGCTCTTTTGGGGGATACATCCTGCTGGGATGACATACCACCCAAAAGAGGCAAGGTTGAGTTGGAACCAATAGGTGCATGCCATGAGGGATACAGAGAGAGAAACATCACCGTGGCAGACTAACGGACAAAAAGTTGTCTGTGTCTGTAACAGAGGAACTCGCAGACGGAACAGTAATGTCGGCAAGTTCGCCCAGGCCAGACAAAAGCGGTTAGGGGGTAGAATAGTAAAAATCGATCACGGCAGGCACTATAAAGGAAGCCTCTACCGTGTGCAAAAAAGGGGGGAGGAAGCACAAGAGCAATACAACAGAACGTAAAGGAAAATACTCTGTAACATACTTAGAAAAACAGAGGAGCATAATACTAAAAACCACTATTGTGGAAATCACTAAGAAAAGACTAGAAAAGAAGAAAGAAAGAGAGAAAAAGAGCAAGTATTAGTGGCATGCACCGATAGGCCCCTTCCCTTCTCTCCCTCTCAAATCCCTACTCTCTTCTATAATCGTCCTGGGCATTGTCCATTCGGGTCCACCTCTCTCAAACCATTAATTTCTACGGCAGGAATTTCTTTTTCCTCAGAGGTTAATCGTTTTTGAGAAGAGGCGTTCTTCCTCCTTGACCTTGCCCCCGTGGACCAAACTGGGTTTATTCCTTTTAATCGTTGATTAATCTTTGTTACCATTTACCCTTACTACTTTATTTGTCAAAATTATTCATATTATTGTGATTATGGATCATTCGGTCATTCATTATTAAAAGAATTATCTGGTCATTCCAGAATATATATTGCTCTGTTTTTTTTATCAATTATGTCTGTCTGCCACAAGCTTCTTTGAAACAGCACTGCCTGCAGCAAACACTCTCCTGGCAGGCGGGGCCTAGTTTGTGCACAAGCCGGTCAAGTTGAGTTCCAGTTGGATCGGTCTCGACTCCTGCAACCCTGAACACTTAGGCCTATAACCACGAAAAGGGCAGCCTAGCCCAACATAGTAAAAAAAGGCCCCTACATTAAATTGGCGACTCCGCTGGAGAGTTGAGAAATAGTTCAGGGATAAAAGCCCTCACAAACAAATGCCTCCAAAGTCCAGGACTACACGCAACATGAGTGTTGTACCCTCACAAGTAGAGTCCAAGCCTATAACGCCCCACCAACCACAGCCTAATCAGGCAGAAGGTGCTAACGAGATGGGGGCTGGACCCCAACCTCCTCCAAGGATCCCCGCCGACAACGCCAACACCTTTGTGGAAGTGTTGCAGGCTCTATAGCATTCGCAGCAGCAAATGATGGAAGAAATTCGTCAGTTAAAGGTGGATAGAACAAAGGAGAAGGGAAGCCAGCATGATCCAGAGCATGCGGCAGAACAGAAACTAGTAGGAGGTGTCCCACAGAATATAGATCAACGTTTTATTACTATGGCAGAAGTAGTAACTCTCCTGGAGCAAGAGAGAGCTAGAGGACCAAAGGAGAGATTCTACGCACGTAGATCCCCATACCCACTAAGGGTGCTCAGTAAACCATACCCTAAGAGGTATGAACCGTGAGTCTTCGCACAATATGATGGCAGGAAGGGAAGTGCTGTAGAGCACGTGAGCAAGTTCATCGATACGCTTAGCCCTTATGCCGCAGACGAGGACTTGTGTCTTCGAGAATTTTCTAAATCATTGTGTGACCGGGCTTATACCTGGTACATTGGCCTAAAGCCAGGGTCAATCCCAACATGGGATGATATTGTGGATGTATTTTGTACCAAGTACTTCCACGGAGAAGAAATGGTGACACTTGCAACACTGCAAGTGACCAAGCAAATGAATGGTGAAGATTTGATGGAGTACATCAAGAGATTTAAGGACATAGCACTTGACTGCTATGACCATTGTGAAGAAAGGACGTTGGTGAAGATGTGTATGATGAATATGATCAGGGAGTACAGGGCAGTTCTAGAAAACCTCGAAATCTCCCAGTTCGCGTAGCTATTACAAAAGGCAAGAAAAACTGCCCAGTCCGTAAAGCCAAGCACGGACAAAAGAAATGCCCCGCAAGCCATGGTGGTATCCACTAGTGAGCAGAGGAGAAAGACCGAGGGGAGAGAGTACGATACTCCCCCACTAATACCATGCACCACGAAAGAACTAGACGTACTGCTAGACAAATGGATAGCTGATGGCGTCTTCAAACCTAACCAAGTTGCTAGGGAGCCCACAGAAGAGGAAATGAGGGACCCTCGTTTTTGTTGTTTACACAACTATGTCCAACATTTTACCGCAGAATGTTGGGCACTCCGCAGACTAGTGCACCGCAGGATAAAGGAAGGGACTTTAGAACTGTCCCAGCAGGAGGTCCAAAGAAACCCACTCCCGAATCACAAAGGGAAGGGTGTAGCAGCAGTAGTGATTTGTGTGGATCCAGGGGATAACGAAGGAGAGAATCCGGCCCTGCCCGCCGCAACGATCACTACTTTACAGCAGAGCTCCAAATTCAAAAACTTATTTGATTAGCTAGGCCTCACAACAAAAGAAAGAAAAGTAGCCACCGAGGTTCTAGTAAGCATTGCCTCCAGGGCGGGGGTAGAATGTTTATCAGCAAAAGTCCAAGATAATAGGGCACTCTTACAAGAGTCAACTGAAATCACCTTCAGCGATAAAGATATGGAAGTGGGGTATCCAGACCACAGGAGACCTCTCTATCTGGCAGTATCCATAAATCAAATTCCCATAAAAAGGGCCTTAATAGATACGGGCGCTTCCGTAAACCTTATCCCGTTGAGCACTCTGCAAGCTGCGAGGATTTCAGATAGAAAGATCCAAGGGTGTCTAATGGAAGTAACAGGATATAGTGGAAGGGGAGAGTACACCGCAAGCCATATCCAGTTGTGGTTAAAAGTGGGACCCATAGCTTCTCTAGCTCGGTTCCACGTGGTAAAAACGGAAGTCTCATACCACGTGCTCTTGGGACAACCATGGTTACATAAACACAGACTAGTTCCATCCACATACCACCAATGTGTGAAAGGACGGATGAACGGCAGAATGATACGCATAGCAGCAAATCACTCACCATTTGAGCAGGCAGAAGCTCACTTAGTAGAAACCATGTTCTACGATCAATGAGCTCCATCCGGGGAAAATTCAGTGTCAAGGCCACAGGGTACCTTCGTGCCTAAATGGAGAGACATCCAGGATGATCCCGAGCCTGACTTAAGGGAGTTACTGGCCAGAAAAAGGAAGAGGAAGGAAGTGCCAACTGCAAACTCAAAGGATACACCTCACTACGTCAGGATCCCAGGTCTTGACGGCAGGATAATGTATAAATTATGAAGGCGCGAGGGGCCCACGAGTAAGACGCAAGAGGGCCCCACCCATGAACGGCAGCACGAGGACTTGGGGTGTTGCGTGGTTCAAGAAAAGTCAGAAGAAGAAAGTAAGGAAAATGAGGAAGTTATGACAAAAAAGGAAGTACAGGTTACGGCAGAAGAAGAAATGGAAGAAGTCGACTTGGGATCTGTTTCACAGGGACCAAGGCCTATCCTAATTAGTGCAAGTTTGACAGAAATGGAAAAGGCAGAACTAGTGCTGCTCTTGAAAGAATTTAAAGACGTCTTCGCATGGGGATACAATGAAATGCCGGGGTTAGACCCTGGGCTGGTTGCACACACGTTAAATGTGGACCCAGAAGCCATGCCAATAGCCCAGCCTGCCAGGACATTCCACAAGGAGATAGAAGTGCAAATAATCAAAGAAGTACAGAAATTGATTGCCGCAGGATTCATTAAGCCTATCCAACACCCACGATGGCTATCCAACATCGTGCCCATGAAGAAGAAGAGCAGCCAGATAAGATGTTGCGTAGATTTTAGGAATCTCAACAAAGCCTATCCAAATGATGAGTTTCCCTTGCCAAACATGGATTTACTGATAGATTCTGCTGCGGGAAGTGCCATGTTTTCATTTATGGATGGGTTCAGCGGGTACAACCAAATCAGGATAGCCCCGAGAGATGCAGAGAAAACCGCTTTCAGGACACCCATGGGCAACTTCTACTACACTGTAATGCCCTTTGGATTGAAAAATGCGGGTGCCATTTATCAGTGGGCGATGACGGCCATATTTCACGACATGATGCATCGTGAACTGGAAGACTACGTAGATGACATAGTAGTAAAATCAAGAAGGAGAGAGGAACACTTCCAAGTGTTGAGGAGAGTATTCGAGAGGTGCAGAGCCTTCAAACTGAGAATGAACCCTCTCAAATGCGCATTCGGAGTGTCCTCTAGGAAGTTCCTAGGCTTCTTAGTTCATAGTAGGGGAATAGACGTGGACCCTGCGAAAGCTACAGCCATCGCGACCATAAGACCTCCAAATACGGTAAAGGAGTTAAAGAGCTTCTTGGGGAAAGTCTCGTACATCCGAAGATTTATTCCCGGATTGGCATTAATCACCTCTACTTTCACCAAGTTGCTTAGGAAGGGGCAGGATTTTGAGTGGGGGGAATTGCAACAGGCAGCCTTCAAAAGGCTACTGCAGATCATGATGAACCTCCCCACAGTGCAGGCCCCGGTTCACAAAAGGCCACTATTGCTCTACTTGGCCACCAGTTCGTATGCCATTGGTGCGTTAATCGCCCAAGAAGATGGGGGTGGCATTGAGCAACCAATATATTATATCAGCCGTGTCTTGAAGGATGCAGAAACCCGTTACCCAAGGGCGGAGATGGCGTGTTTAGCCATTGTATATGCTTCACAGAGGTTGCGCCATTATTTCTTGGCCTACGAAGTGTGGCTGATGACTAAATCCCACGCCATCAAAGCTTTGCTGCAGCAACCAATCCTCTCTAGCAGGATATCCCAATGGTTGCTACAATTGTCGCAATATGATTTAAGAATGAGGACACCCAGGGCGGTAAAAAGCCAGGCTATAGCGGACTTATTGGCACAATTTCCAGGCGAGGAAGAGTTCCCACTGGATGACGAAGTTCCGGGGGAAGTAGCCATGGCAGAAGAAACCGGAGAGCATTAGGTAATGAAATTTGATAGGTCTTCCACCGCCTAATCTGGAGGGGTGGGAGTAGTTTTGTACTATGGAGAAGACGAAATGATAGCACTGTCGTTCAAATTGGAATTCCCCTGTTGATGGTCATTTTGTGAAATAAGCAGAAGGCAGCCCAACCTAGAAATATGGGCAGCGGATAAGCAGCAAGCTAAGAAAAAACCATTAGGCTCAAGTAGCAGGAATAATGGATCACAGGCTCTTAATATGAATAAACGGGTCTTGAAGGAGTAAGTGGGCCTAAAAAGGCCCGGAAAGAGAGAAAACAGCACCCATGGGCAGTATGTGGTATGGAAAAGTGAGAATGGGCCGCAGCAGGCCCAAAGTAATGAAAACAAAGAAAGTAGGGGATAATGGCAAGCCCATGAACCCAAAGGATGAGAATGAGGAAATTGGGCCGGGGAAGCCCAATTGAGTTAGTAAATACCCATGGGATGCAAAGTTAGTAAATGGACCGAGGAAGTCCAAAGGAAGTAAATGTGCCAGATAAGCCCAAGTGAAAAGAGAGGGACATTGGAGCCCACGAGCGAGAACACCAGTGGCCATATTAAGCCACTGGGGGAAAGAAAGGAACGGCAGGCCTGAAAAGAGGCCCAGCAGGAACAAAATCGCCACGGCAGGAAAGGTCGAGTAACACGATGGGAAGCTAAGGCAATTAAAGAATTGGGCTGAAGAGAACACAAAGAGTAGTCGGTAAAATCCAGACCCTATGAGGGTGGGAGATCAAAGTAGCAGTTCGGGAAAAGCCAAGAACGGACGACAGGCAATGCAAGCAAAGTGTCCAGTACACGGCAGATGCATGAACAGCAGGCAAACTTCAGACATAAACACGCACAAGGCCCAAGCACTACCAGCCTGTACCCAGCCAATACAGGACGTGGTGGGGTCGTGGGTTAGAGGTAAGAGAGCATGGTTTGGAGGTGGGGAGAGGGGAAGGCCTGTTTTAAGGTTCCTGCTCAAGCTCTTTTGGGGGATACGTCCTGCTGGGATGCCATACCACCCAAAAGAGGCAAGGCTGAGTTGGAACCAATAGGTGCATGCCATAAGGGATAGAGAGAGAGAAACATCACCGCGGCAGACTAACGGACAAAAAGTTGTCTGTGTATGTAACAGAGGAACTCGCAGACGGAACAGTAATGTCGGCAAGTACGCCTAGACCAGACAAAAGCGGTTAGGGGGTAGAATAGTAAAAATCGGTCACGGCAGGCACTATAAAGGAAGCCTCTGCCGTGTGCAAAAAATGGGGGAGGAAGCACAAAGGCAATACAACACAACGTAAAGGAAAATACTTTGTAACATACTTAGAAAAACAGAGGAGCATAATACTAAAAACCACTATTGTGGAAATCACTAAGAAAAGACTAGAAAAAGAAGAAAGAAAGAGAGAAAAAGAGCAAGTGTTAGTGGCATGCACCGATAGGCCCCTTCCCTTCTCTCCCTCTCAAATCCCTACTCTCTTCTAGAATCGTCCTGGGCATTATCCATTCGGGTCCGCCTCCCTCAAACCCATTAATATCCACGGCAGGAATTTCTTTTTCCTCGGAGGTTAATCGTTTTTTAGAAGAGGCGTTCTTCCTCCTTGACCTTGCCCCCGCAGACCAAACTGGGTTTATTCCTTTTAATCGTTGATTAATCTTTGTTACCATTTGCCCTTACTACTTTATTTGTCAAAATTATTCATATTATTGTGATTATGGATCATTCGGTCATTCATTATTAAAAGAATTATCTGGTCATTCCAGAATATATATTGCTCTGTTTTTTTTTATCAATTATGTCTGTCTGCCGCAAGTTTCTTTGAAACAGCACTGCCTGCCGCAAACACTCTCCTGGCAGACGGGGCTTAGTTTGTGCACAAGCCGGTCAAATTGAGTTCCAGTTGGACTGGTCTCGACTCCCGCAACCCAGAACACTTGGGCCTATAACCGCGAAAGGGGCAGCCCAGCCCAACATAGTAAAAAAGGCCCCTACAAGGTTCAATTAAAGTGGGTGGGTTTGAGTGAACAAATGGGTTTGGGCTTATTTTGACACCCCTAAAATTATTATATTATCTACCAAAAGCTAATTCTCCATTCTATTGTGAAGCCTTGTTTTTGATAGCTTCATAGCTGAGAAAACTCATTCTATAGTTGCTGTAGAAATTGAAAAGGTCAACACAAGATGAATAAGTTTATCAATTAAAAAATAGATTTTAAACTTTTTTGAAATTTTTTATCCCATACATAGCTCAGAAATTGTACTCATATTCAGAAAATCTGGATGTTTTGTCACATCAAGCTCATAATGTTGCAATTGAGACTCCAAAAGTTCTTGTTTTTGTTCAATGAAATCTTGAGGATAATATTTCTTAACCAAATTGCATATATCAACAATTTTGAATAATCTAAAAGCATCATTAGGATTTAAAGCTGAACTAAGAATGACAAGTTTCATTGTTACCTCACAAAAACTACTTTTCAATTCTTACAATTTTTTTTTTTTGGGAGGGAATTCCTACAATTGAAAGTCTATTGCAACTGTAAATACGCTAATTCTAAAATCTATTGACTGCGTGACAGCATGAGATGAGAAGGGAAAAAATAAAATAGGTCAGTTTTTTTTTTTTTTTTCTTTTTTTGGACGGTGAGGACTGAGGAGGCATGAGACTGGGTTTTGTTTTGTTTGATTTACGGATTTGGGGTTGGGCTGGGCTGGTAGTGCTTTAGTTTAGAGAAGGGGAAAAAATTTGGGAATGAAGTAAGTACATAAAGTGGGTTAAGTTTTTAGTTTTATTTGAGTATTTATTGGACTAGAATTAGTCATGAAATATTTTTTTTTTTTTTTTTGGGGGGTGGGGGGTGGGGGTGCTGGATATTAATTTTTGCGGGGGGCCATGTCTTTTTTCCTATATACTCTCCGCCCCATGTGATCAGCTACCTTTCAAGTTAGCTTTCGTTTAACCGCTGATGCTTATTGCACATGATTTGCAGGGTTTGAATGTCTACAGCATCCTGCTCCATGACACTTTGGTGATGTCCCGTAATGCTATAAACAGAATTGTTGAGAGGATGCACACTCCAATTAACCGTTAAAGCGTCATCCACATTATAAAATCTACTCCAATTTTAGCTGAGAATAGGAATCAAATCTCTTTTGTAGGAGTAAAGGAAAAACCCAAAAAATAATTGTATGTTTTCCCTGCCCAAATATACAGATGCATGGCTGGGTATGTTGATAATTTCTTGTTTATTATCTTGTTTCTTTGATTAGGGTTTTTATTTATTTATTGAATTTGGGCTAGTTTCAATTAGGATGACCAGGAAATGGGAATTGAGCATGGTTTTCAGAAACAGGCTAGTCACTTTCTCCTGTATGTTTCTTGATGTGCCACTGCCAGCCTCATATTACACACAAGTTCTTAAGGTTCCATATATCCTGTACTTTCTGAAACATGTCCAATTAGTATGACAATTACTAGACCATGGCATGTTTTACAATGGGTGATAAAACCTATGGCTAAGGATTTTTGTGCGCCTTCCAGCTAAGGATTCATTTATTTTTTTAAATTAATTATATATTATATTATATTAGATGGTAGATTTCATCATGAAATATTTTAATTGAGACCCAATACTAAGACAGGAGATAATACCGAATAATTACTTTCAAACCCAAAAGATAGAAAAACAGAGTCACGAGCCAAAAAAAAAAAGATGAGGCTTCATTCAAAGAGAGTAAGAATGATGTAAGTATGTAACTGACAAATCCTGCAACTTGATAGATGGTACAATTTTCTTTTTCATATTTTAAAATTGAAATTTTGGAACCTGAAAAAAAGATGATGGTGATAATATCGTTATAAAAAATTGCAGTGAAAGTCCCTGGCAATCTGGCACAACCAGAGACACAATTGGACCAGGCTCAATAAATAGATCATTTATTCAATTTCGTCATGGGTTTTAGATCCATTTGAACCGCCCAATAGGGAAAAGTGAGACCCCCTCTGCTATAAATAAGCCCACCTACCTGCAGGTACCACATTACGTATGTCCTAATCCTGCTACGGAATCCATGGCCTACCATCTTGCCTATATATGGACAAAGTTGACCAAATTATAACTCTGGTGTGATTCATGCACATTTTTTACAGTTTGAATTTCTTTCCATTTAAAAACAATTAAAGTGTTTCTTTTTTTTTGATCTTTCGTCTAAACTATATTAATGGTATCACCTCCATTCATTAATTCACTTCTGAACTTTCAAATTAGTTAATTTGATCTCTCAATTTTCAAATTAAGTCAACTTTATCCTTTGAAGTCGACTTGAGGAAGGATAAACTTGATTTTGGAAAGTTGAGGAGATGAAATTATAAAATTATTTGAATAGATAGGGACAAAATTAAAAGTTCCCAATTGTTATAGGACCAAAAGGGTAGTTCCATTGCCGACAAATTTTTATTAATTACTTTTTTATATTATGTTTAAAAGGTGACATATCAACTTACAAGATATATGTAATAAAATTTATAGTTACTCTTACATCACTCTATTATGAAATATATATATATATATATATATATAATATAATATAACATCAAGTTGAAGACTATTGAGTAATACAATGACGTGATATTCTCTCCTCTTACATGAATGATAGATCCTACTATAAATTTTGAAAATTCCAAATTAATGGATTAAATGGTTTTGACCCCTAATTGACTTTTTGCCAATTTTAAGCATGTGAACAATTAGGTCCAATTCTTAAATAGCCAATTACATATTGCATGAAAATACACAAAAAAGTAGTAATATCCCAAACTCACACACCCAAACACAATACGTGTTTACAGAGAGAAAAACCTACAATGAGGGGAAAAAAAAAACTCTTCGGGGTGTAGCCAACAAATGAATCCACAAGAAAAATAGTTGCAATACAATACACTTACAGACCCTCATAGTGTATATATATATATATATACTTATATCCAAGCTCTCCGCTTCTACTAGCAATCAACTGCATCAACCCTTTTTCTTCCTAGTCTGAATCTAAAAGTTGAGACGCCAATTGCAAATCCAAGCTAATGGATACTCCAAGGCCAGTTGAAGGTTTTTTGGGATATGATTTGTGATTTCCAACACCAATCAGTCAATCCATGATGAACAAGGGTAATTGGGAATGTTTTGGTTAATCTCATCTCACAAGGTATTGCAATTTGAGAGGGTAAAAGTAATTACTCTACTATGGTTTCTCTCTAGTGAAATGGGTAGTTCTCTCTCTCTCTCTCTCTCTCAAGAAATTAGGGTATCAATTTGTGAGTTTTATGAGAAATATAAGGTATAATTGGATAGGAACAACAGATAAATATTGCTTGACCAAAATTTAGGCAAGTTTCTAACAAAACTCTATGCCATGATAGATTTTAAAAGTGTCATTTTGCTCAAAATTTGCCTAACAGTGATATTTCACTTGAGCGAATTTTGCCAACAACATTTCCAACTTCAGCATTTGAATCTCTTGTCTCCAATGCAAATACAACTCAAATGAAATGCAATGTGGAGAAATTCACATATGCAAGAAAAAATTGACACAGAATTAGGCAATTTTAAAAATCTTGTCAAATTCCATTAGTGACACATACTATATTATATGATAGGAGGGCATACCGCATTGCTATACTTCAAGACGTATTGAGTAATTATTCGCATCAAGTAGGTGGGTTATTAACGCTTTCTAAGTTCGATCCAAGGTAGTCAATATCATATTGGTCATCAAAAAGGGTAACCCTAAAATAGAACATACGGCCAATTTTGGTACCAGATTTTTTAACCTGTAGTGAGACTGGAAACTCTATTATTGTTTTGAACTTTTGATATATGCAAAATTGTTCATATGATACTGTCACGTAGCTCATACAAATAAAACAACTCGCTTGTATAAGTAATCACCTGAGGTAGGATTCAGATAGGCCTTAAGTTTAAATAGTAACAAATAAACTATGTTCGGGAACCACAAACAAAAAAATTTGCCAGTCTGGCATTGATGATGTCTAGACGAAGAATATGGGCCAAGAGGCTACCTTGTTTTCAACAGGACAGTTGGTATTATAGAGAACAACCATCTTAGTGCCAAAATAACCAGTCCTAAGATGGTCCGGACTAGATAGAAAATGTTTTTAATTTGTGCCAAAATATTGACTAATTCATCTATATTTATTAACCAGACATTTTAATATAAAGTAACGCTAGAGAGTAAAAGCACAGTTTCATTTATAATATGTTTACATAGTCTGTTGTAATTGAAACAACATTATTTTATCTAAAATCACCACAAACAAATTTTTTTATTGTGCATCAATTGCAACAAATTATATAAGTAATAGTAAAAATTGTTGTTTTTTCAAACTTTTTGTTTTGCGATTTGTGTACAAGAAAAAGCTATAATATGGGAGCAGCACCATGAAAAACATTCTCCCATATTATGTGTGGTCCTTCCACCAGCACATACTGCAAAATTTTAATTAGAAGAAACTTATGGCTGTTTGAGATTTTTGGAATGCTCAAGGCGGATTTTAAGCTCGTTGAATAATGGAAATACATAGTTCATCTATAAATATTTGAACCACGTACCATGCAAGAAATTTGAAATGGTAGAAATTCATAGCTCTCACTGTACCTCATGTAAAATCCATTTAAGGATCATTTATTTTCTTTTTCTTTTTCTTTTTTGGAACAAATTATGATTTATTTTCAAATAGTACATAATTGGGTGGCTCTCAAAAGTCAAGTAAGATCATTTTAACTTGGTGAACAAATTAGAACCATTATGAAGTCAATCTAGCTTATTGGCTCAAATCCTCCAAGATCATTAGAAAGTCAAAATGAAAGAACTTGAAATTTAAGTCGTAAAATATTGAAGCCCGCCGTATAAATAGGTCTTATTAGCTTGTGTAAACACACTGATTAGTCCATATAAATAATCGATCAGATTAACTTCTCGATGATCAATTCAAGAAATTGCTAAACACGTCAAAGTGTTAAACAGCTCAGAGATTTATGTGGCCCCGTTTCAAAGCTAAGTTCTTGATCAACGAGTTTATAGGAATCCAAACCTTTGAATCTTTTCTTAGCTTACACATACCAAAACATTGACCAGATCAGTTTGAAACGCACACCATAAAATTGTCGAAGTTTAGAACCTCAAGCAACGTATGAGACAAATTAACTAGACAGTAGACACCTTAGCAAAAAAAGTACATCCTATTCGCTACATCATAAACATTATAGTATTAATTTTACAAAGAAATCTCATACTATATATAAATTTATCCATCACGCATATTCTTGTAAGTGCCATTGTACCAAGAAAAATAAGTTTTAAATGAACTTTACATAAACTAATATTAAAAAAAAAAAAAAAAAAAAAAAAAAAAAAAAGCTAATCCAAACGCACGCTAAGCACATGAAATACCAATAGGAGTAGCTGTAAACCGCTCTGAGGCTGACTTTCTTACCAAGGAACCGATTTCTGGCGAAAGCTTACTAAAATCAATCTCAGGAGCTTCAGGAATGGTGGTAAGTGCCCCGGACTTATCGTAAACGAAGTAAAACCCATCATTGGGTTGATCTTGAACTCGAACCACAGAACTGGGAGATGGTTTTGGCTTGAACACTGACCTGAGAAACTTGTGAAGTGACCGGGATAGCTTCGAGGTCTTTTTGGACTTGGAAGCTTGTGGTGGAGGAGGAGGAGGAGGAGGAGGTGCTTGACGATCAGGTATACGTGACATGGAAAAGGTTCTTGTAGCAATAGCCGAATCAAGCTGGCGTTTGAAAGAGTTGAGCTCAAAGGAGTCATAGAGTGTGCTACCACAATCCCATACATGGGACTCGGGTTTTTCATATTGGTTTTGTTTGTGTTCTTGAGCTTTCTCCATTACTTACTGTTTATACACACACAAAGAAAGAGGAAGATATGGTTTGGGTTCTATAAGAGCTACTTGAGAGAGAGAGAGAGAGAGAGAAGTCTCTTTACTTTTCAAATGGTTGGTGAAACTTCAAACGCGTTAGTTAAGACTTAATACCTAAAAGGATGCCATACTTGCAGTGTTCACGTACACCACATGTGAACCATTAAATTGTGTGATGCCGTGTGGAAGCTTTCCATTCCTTAAGCCTATATACATTGGAAGAAGGTAGTGCGAAAGACTCTTCTATGGTGTTACCTCTCATTACTTTAATAAATATTAATTAGGATTTAGATTAGCTTTTTGACCTCCACAAATTAACCACTTGATCACAACTTTTATGAATATGATCATGTAAATCAAAAAATGATCATGCAAGTTACCACTAAAGAAAGCCAAATCATTTAAAGCTTTAAACAAAAAAAAAAATGAAACTATAAAAGGGTTTGCCAAATTGGTAGGATAATCAATTAGGCCAAACTATATATAAAGGGTTTAGTTAAACTTGTCCCCCAAGGGTACAGAACTTCTTTTATATTTGTGCACAATTTTTTTAAAAGGTATAAAAATATCATTTTATGGAATATTAAATATACTTTAATATGTGTTTTAAGAACACTAGGTAACAGCAGCCATCTATAAATAAATTAAGAAGAAAAAATAGTTGGGCATATGATGCGACTAGCTAGGGCGAGCTTTAATGTTAGTGAAAATACTTTAATATATACTAATTGGACAGTACAGGGTCCTTAATTTTTTTTTTTTAAGAAGAAGATAGTTGTATTAAAAAAAAGATAAAAACTAGCCAAAATCGGCTACAAGAATACAAGTATGCCTCTCAAGGTTATGAGCAACAGAAAATTGGCTTTGGTAAAATCAACTAGAGTCTGTTTCGCCAATGGACGAACATCTCTAATCAAAAATGGCTTATCTTCAGTCCTTAAATCTGTTTCTACGGAATCATAAAGCCCAAATGACCATACCAAAATCTTCCAAACCTTTCTGCTCCATCACGTATTGCACCAGATCTGAGAATCCTGTGAAGTGAGTTGAATTGCGAAAATTCCAAGTAGAATCCGACCCCCAACAGCTCGAAATTTCTGGGCAAAGCCAAAGAGCATGTAGCGTATTCTCTGGATCCTTAATTAAATCATAGTATTCCCCCTCAAAAAAAAAATTAAATCATAGTATTTAATGAGTTATACCAAAAGCATATTAATTTCTACCATTAACGTACGGGTTTGATCGGTCCAACTAAAAAGTCTTTAAGATTTAGGCTGAATTATTGAAATCTGATTATAGGGGAACATTTTAATAAAAAATTATAAATAAACTAATAATAAAGATGATAATGATATGATCGTGACCCGGTTGTGTTAAATGCATAAATAATTAGGTGGTTCCTGTTTTGTGGTGTACAATTGCTTCTTATTAAAGGCATTTTGAGGGGAACTTGGTGGCTTAATTAAATAATTAATGACCTTTGAGGGAACTTGATGTCTTTATTAAATAATGTCATAAAAAAATCATAATTTTTGCTATAACTATCTTATCTGGCAAACTATGATTAACTATCTGTCAACTGACATGGACCTATAATTTTTTTTTTATCACTCATAGTCTACTCTGTAAATAGTTGTGAAAAAAATTGTAGTTTTTTTTTATATGATCCTAAAATATTTGTTAAAGGGTCATGCTAACAGGCGCTTTTAAGGAAATAGTTAACAATTCATTTTAAGAAAGTTATAACATCACTTTTATGGGAAATAGAAAAATCTATCAAAATATTAATTTTTTTTTATAAAAATTTTCTTTAAATGAATTGTTAATTATTATCTTAAAGGGATTCGTTAGTATATTTTTTTTTGTTAAATAATTAATAAATTATTTAATGACTCTCTCTCTCTCACCCTACATACACGGTTGGAACTGTATTTCTTTTTTAATATCTTTTGGTAAATCACATGTTGATTATGCAGGCGACTAGTCTGAACGATATAGATCAGTGCTGGCACCAAAATATCATTTTGTTGTTTAGACAAACCTGATAAGAGAATATCATAGCTATGGGCCTATGGCTCTTGACAGAAGATTTGTATTCTCGTGAGGTACAATTTTATTTTATACATTTTCCTGTTAGTGGTCTTCACTATGCTTTATTTTAATCAAACTTCCTTTTCCACATGGCTCATGTGATAGGGTGAAAAATTAAAGGAAGAAGAAAAAACACTTGGGAATATACTTTGCCCCTGTTGCCTATAGAAACATGCTTAGTCCACAATATTTTTATAATATTTTTACAACAATTTAAAGATGATAAGTTGTTATCAGTTTTAATTTAAACCAACTATTGAAATAATTTTTTTGCTCACCAATAACAGCTAATAATGATCTATCACTTGAAATTTATTATGAAAACATTGTGAACATAACTTTTCTCGTTAAGAAAAAATAAAAGTCCATGTGGTTTGTGCCTAAGTTTTTTAAAACCCAAAGTTGGGTTTTCTGTTTTGTTGATTTGAGTGTTTTCTTCTTCTTTTTTCTTTTTTCGGTATTTCCCATTAGATTTAGAGTGTTTGTTACTTTTCTTGTAGAACAATTCCATTGCCTTCACATTTATGTGTGCGTCTTTCTCTGAAGCCCTAAATTTGGCTTACATCCATGTTATCTCTTTGGGTGACTGAGACATGTAAACAGCATACCTAACAGTAGATAATTCTCCCTAAACTGTAAGATAGAGGAGAAATTAAGCTGGACTATCAAATCCAACTCATTGACTCATTTTGTAGTTTTACTTGAAAATTAAATTATCCAGAAATAAAAACTCTTTTTCATTTTAACGTGAAATTTGCCACAACTCACAAGTGACAAGACTAATATATGAACAATGCAAATGAAGTTGCACTTGATTATTGGCCCCTTAAAGACGATAATTGTAAAAAAGCTGACACTGTATACACGACGAGAGGGCATCAATATACATCGCATAATAAAACATTCATAACAAGAAGACAGATGCCATATTGCCATGTATTCCGAAGGAGAACACAATAAAATTAACACACAAATTAAAGAATTAAAAATTATCAACGAGTTTAATTCTACAATTAATTAGACTTCATTGAGGGGCCTTAACTCACATTAGTTTAATTCCAAATTGTTCTCCAAAAATAAATAAATAAAAGATCTTAAAAGCTTAAAACAAATCACTCAGTGGCTCCTCAAGGCCTACGCTTAAGATTCCACCCCCCCCCCCCCCCCCCCCCTTCCCAAAAAAAATATATAAAAGCCTTATCGATCGCCAATAAAAAATAGGTCTCATCCTAATTAAGATAAGTCTCATCTTGTAAGTGATTTTAATTTATTAAAAAAAAAAAGGGCCCATCCCAATAATTGCTTTGGCAAAAATAATTTTTTTAAATTAAAATTGATAAAATTATATTTTAGATAGAATAAATGAGTTATATTATCAATTGAAAAGTATATGTTAATAAAATTTAAATACAAAAACTTAATTAATAATTTTGTAGGTTAAGAAGTGAGAAGCATTTAAATGTTGTATTGAGATGCAAAATGACTAATCCTTCCATCCCAAATTATTTGGCCTAGTTAAAAAAATCCAATTATTTAGGGAAACATTATTAACTACCTTATCTCTTTTTAAAAAGTTAGAAATTTCGTAAATTACCCTTAAAAAATTTATCAAAAAATTATTTAAGAGAAAAAAAAAACATTTCTAGTATTGGCGCCAATTGCCAAGCAATTTTCAAAGTTATTGGAGATTTCAAATTCTATTAGTGTACTACTCTCACAATTTGCAAACTTATATTCAAATCCAAATTCTATAGCCACCAATTCTAATCCAAATTCAATCTTTATCTATAAATCAATTTTAATATGGTAGATTAGAAACTCTACTGGTGGTAAAACAATAGCTTTAGTGGATTTCAAAATTTAGGTTTTTAATTAAAAAAAAAAAATGCTCCCACAAATAAATTAAGGGCATAAAGGGAATGTTTATAAATTACTGGTGTTTGACTTTTCAAACATGACATAATTTTGGAACATTCCAAAATAAAATACGGGTCAAACAATTTGAGATGGAGGGAGTAATTAAATATTAAAAAAAAGTGTCTCATTTAAAATTATTGCCTTAGACTTCAAAATGTATTGCGTTAGCCTTAACATTACCTCATATATTAAATATAAGGGAAAATATTATGATACTTCTTGAACTTTGGGGTAGTGACCATTACACCCCTTGAACTTTCATTTTAGCCAATTTACTCCCTAAAGTTCACATATGTGTCAAATTGATACTTTGGTTACCCTACTGTTAAATTGACTAACAACAGTCATTTGACACACATATGGACACTTAAAAAACCATTAGCCTAACATTTTGAGGTTGGCCTTTTGAGGCATAGGAAAAAAAAATGAGGAATGAACAATGGTATTACCTCATCTCCTTTATAATTACAAAATACTTAAAAATTGGCATGATAATGAATATAATTAATGTTCAACAACATAA
This sequence comes from Quercus ilex subsp. ballota, assembly GCA_032727855.1. Classification (NCBI taxonomy): domain Eukaryota; kingdom Viridiplantae; phylum Streptophyta; class Magnoliopsida; order Fagales; family Fagaceae; genus Quercus; species Quercus ilex. Next base: position 35,069,528 of record CM064909.1, read on the forward strand.
TAACTCAGATGAAATGTGAAATTAATGAATCTATTTTATGAAGTCACCTACAAGGTGTAGATTCAATTTATTTGTGTTATTTATTATTGATTTTTTATATTAGAATCATAAAGAATATATATGTAGGGACTGAGTTTGAGCACTCCTGCTGTCGAGTGAGTGGACTCAAGCCCAGCTAACCCAATACAATGAATTTATAGAAAATGGGTTCAAGAACTAGGCCCTAGTGAGGGATACAACGGCTAGGCATGGTTGCATATGGATTGAATAGCATGGATGTGGATTCAAATGTGGAATGATGTTCCTCGGCACTCTTCTTGGGAGCTTGAGGTTCTTATTCTTTCAGTGATTGGTTACAAAGGTTTTTCTGTCGTTACAGGTTGCTGCAGTGTTCTATACTTATCATTTCCTCCTGTTTTTCCGTCCCCCTTTCAAGAGGGATTCCTTACATTATATATCCCCTTTCAGTTGATCTTAGCCCTACATTTGTTGATCAAGTAGGTCATTACTTGAGTGCTTGTCCCATCAGCCGCCTTCCCATTCTTTCTGTGGCCTGCGGCAACCAATGCTGCACTGTTCAGGGGTCATTTTCTCATTAATGCGACCAGAACTTTAGTTGTGGGCATTTAATGTGGAGTTGACAATTCATCTTGGTCTTGTTCCTCTACCATGCTTCCACGGCTAACACGTTGTACTTGCTCCTTCTCTTTAGATGCTCGGGAAGGCTGCTTTTGGTAGCCCGTTACTTCCTCCTCCTATGGTCTCGATTGGCCGAGAACAGGGTCGTCCTTGGCAAGGTTCTTGGGCAATTTGGACTTTCACACTTCGTCCTCGGGCGTTTCTTCCTCCTCGGTATGGGCCTTGGGTTTGGTACGAAGTGGGCCGGGGTTACTAGATTCTCTGACCCCACAATACCCCCTCAAAATCCTACTGTCCGGGTCCTCGGGCGGAGAGGAGTATTTTGACATCCTTAGGCCGTCATGATGGCTTGTCACGTCTTATCCTCCGTTAGTGCCAGTCTTTTCGCCTATCCAAGGCACGTTCCTAGTGCTTTGGTATACGGAGCGCGCCCTCATTTAATTCTGGCGGCTTTGTACTCCCCACATTCAACGGCGTGATGCCAATCCAACTGCTGGGCTTTTCCCAGCTTTATGGGTGGGAAAACTTGCACGGTTATCTTTAATTGGGGGTATAAATACCCGTTTGATCCGATTGGCCTCTTTACTTTTGCACTCAAGAGTTCTTGCACACGTACATTGAATTCGGTCAAATTTCCAACTATATTCACTCCTTTTTCAGCACAAAAAGCCTGTCCAAAGAGCTTTTCCTCATTTCTGTAAGTCTTCTTCTCTCTCTCTAGCTCAAATTTCCTCTTTGAGTCCTTTCTTTCTTTCGCCCTTTCTTAAGTCTCTTAGCCGTTGTTAGGGATGGGTAGATTTAAGAAGTTAGTGGAGTCTGAAGAGGCGATGGAGAAATTCATCGCCGATTATAGGATACCCAATAATGCGGGCTTGAGGTACTGTGGGGAAGGGGAATGACACATTTGGAGGGAGGAGGGTAAGGTCATGATTCCCATAATCGCCTTCCTTGAAGGCGGTATGAGAATCCCCATGGGGCCAGTAACGAGGGGTTACCTTAGGTACTTTAGGTTGGCCCCCACATAGTGCGCCACCAACGTGTTTAGAATCCTGGGTTGTGTGAACTCCTTGAATGAGCAGATGGGGTTGAGGTTAACCTATCATGATGTAAATTGGTGCTACAACCTCCAAAAACTAAAGGGTAAGTCTTATTACATGAAGACGAGGGACGATAAGGTCCGGCTTATCCAGTGTCTTCCTGAGTCCAGCAAGGGGTTGAACAAAGACTTTCTCATCGTGTCCGAAGAGTGGCACGATGGCCTTCATTGTTCGACAGAGGAGGAGACACCAGGTGGAGTACTTTGGGTAGGAGAGGGTCTAGTCTTTCGAGTTGTAGGTCTGCTTTGTTTGGTTGCTGACAGGAACATTTTTTCTTTTCTGCAGATCCACACGCCTTTGAGCGTCATTTTAACCTAGTCAACAAGAAGGACTTGGAAAAGGTCCTCAGGGCGGAGATCTTTATGAACAAGGCTGACAACCAAGTTAGAGCCGCCCATAAGATCCTCAGGTACAAGCCGCTCCAGAAGTCGTTCCTGACTCCGAAGCACGTGATCAGAGCTAAAGATCCTCGGCTTCATAGCATAACTGTAGTGGAGCAAGGGTTTTTTTTTTTCCTGAAGGGTCTCTTGCTTCAGAAGGTATTTCGTTGGCAGGTCCTTCTACCTCTGCCCAAGCTGCGGAGGTCGAGGAAGAAGAGCTAGGAGAAGAGGAAGAAGTTGCTGATTTAGGTCCCTCTGAGGACGAATTTAGCGCTTTTGACCAAGTCCACCTGGTCGAAGATCCCTCTGATGATTTGGACGATCCTAATCTGATCGAGGTGGACCTCCTCTCTGTAAGGACTTCTCCCCAGGCTGAGATGGGTTTTAAGAGCCAACCCCAGACCAACCTACTTGACCTGCTTGAGGGTCAGCCGGGGAGGGACAAGCCGGGAAAGTCCCAATCCAAGCTTCCACCTTTGCTACCCAAGTCTCAACTTGTTCAGACCAGGTCATCCTCTTCCCAGTCCAAGCTTCCACCTCCTCCACCTCAGTTGAGTTTACCACCAAGGCCCGAGCCTTCTGATCCCCAGCAGAAGAAGGGCCCTAAGGGCAAAAGGCCTACGAGAGCTGACAGGACTCGTTCTCCCCAGGAGAAGGATGAGGCTCGGCGGCCCCCTTAAGTAACAAAAAATTGGGCACCAGAGCCAAGGAAGAGAGGTGGCTGTGTAGTCCGAGGCCCAGACTTGGCTCCCTGCCCCAATGCTCCACGGGGAGCCTTTGATGGATAACGCCTCCCTCAGGGACTTCAGAGGGGGTGAGAGCGCATACATGGCCGATGCGCTAGAGAGGTCCCTGCTACTCCCCACCGATATGGTCCAATTGGAGGACCTAAGGAGGCAGGAGGTTATCCTCAGCCTGAAGAGGTATTTAGGCATGGTAATCCTTCCAACGCTTGAGACTTCGTTGATTTTTACTCTTCGGTTCCCAACTTATCGTCTGTTTGTTTCGATTTGCAGGCTATCCAGGCCACTTACAGGCTGGAAAAGGAAGCCAATAACCAGAGTATGGCCATGGACCAGGAACGCGATAAGCGCCTAGAAGCCACCCAGACCCTTAAGAACTCCGAATCTGACCTTAAGAAGGCAAAAGAGGATCTAAAGGAGGTGATGAAGGCCAGAGATAGCGCGGTGTCAGGCCTAGCTAGTGCTCAGAAACAGGTCGCCGACCAGAAGAAGCGTCTTCTAAATGCTGAGGGCCAACTGAAAATTGCCAAGGAGCACATCGCTGACTTAAAGCAGAAGTTGGCCGAGACAATAGGGGCTAAAGGTGTTGCCGAGTACGCCAGGGATGAGGCTTTGAGGGCCAAAGCAGAGGCTGAGTCTGAGAGGACAGAGGCCGAGAGCTCTAAAGAGCAAGCGGAGGAAGAGGCCTTTGCTAAGGGAGTGGCCGAGACCGAGGCTGCCCTCAAGGCTCAAGTCCTTAAGGTGTGCAGGCGCTACTGCTCCCAAACTTGGAATGAGGCCCTCAACCAAGCTAAGGTCGAGGCCTCGTCTGAGCTTAGGAGGGCCGAGAGAGCGTACTACCCTCCTGCTATTCGAGAGGTTACCTCTGCCACCTCTAAAGCTGACACCACCCCTGAAGCGGCAGACAGGGACCAGGCCGATGCTTCTAAGGATCCCACTTCTACTGGTAGGCCTGCCAAGGAGGCTGAGCATCAAGGGGTGCCAGAGGAAGGAGAAACTAGTAACCTGGAAGCGCCCCGGGATGTGGTGAAGCCCCCTGTTAGTCCTCAAGTCCCTCCTGCTGACTCTTAGGCTCTTCTTGCTGATGGGGACCTTTCCAAAGTTACCCCTTCAGCCAAGGAGACAGCTCTCATAGTGGTGCCCCTGCAGGCTTTTCCCCTAGGTCAGAGCTCTAGGGACCCCAAGGATACCTCTAGACAGCCTCCCAAGGGGGAAATGAAGCTCAAATTGAAGAAATAGGCTGTCTTAGCTAGCTTCTATCTTATGTTTAGTTTTTAGCTTCTTTTTTTTTTTTTTTTTGTCGTTTTTGTTCCTTTTTTCTTTTAAGCACTATAATGCTACGCTTCAAGTTGAATGCATGAATCCTCTTTTTTACTTGGTGTTTGTTGTTATTGTGATGAGTTTTGCTACTTATATAACTTGGGCTTTAATTATTAGCTTCACAATTTCGGAAGCTCAGCATGTTTTTCATTCTAAATTGACAATCGAAAAATGTAAAGCCCATAGTGACAATTCCCACTTGGACCTTGGACGATAATTGAGCCACCTTAACACCACGTCCTATTTTTGCCAGATTGAGTACTGAGAGAATAACTCCACAATATTGGTTCTACATCACGTGAATTTGTTACTGCAAATAGTAAGAAATGCTTAAGAAAGCCGTTAGTTGCTGATTATGCTAAGGGGTTAGGTTCAATGTGCCTTAGAATGCCTTAAGTGATGCTCATGGGCTTGAGTTTGAGGGCCATACAAGACCCTGGTGCTGCCTAACCCTTAGGTTCTTCTCTGAGTAGCTAGTTTCTCCATAGGTTTGAGTCCAAGGACTGTACAAGGCCTTGGTTCTGTCTAACACTTAGATTCTCCTGTAAGTGACTAGTTTCCCCATAGGTTTGAGTCCGAGGACCATGCAAGATCTTGGTTCAGTCTAGTACTCAGGTTTTTCTTGAAGTGGTTAGTTTCCTTATAGGCTTGAATCCGATAACCATGCAAGACCTTGGTTCAGTCTAGTACTTAGGTGGCCGCCAAAATACAAGATATATAATCATAATAGACATAAAACTTGAACCAAAAAGGGGATGCTTTCATTAATAATAATACCTTCTCAGGTTATATACATTCCATGGACGAGGTACAGGTTTTTCATCTAGGTCTTCTAAGTAGTATGCACCTATCCCCGCCACCGAGGTAATTCAATATGGCCCCTTCCAGTTGGGCCCTAGCTTCCCCCAGGAAGGATTCTTGGCAGCCCCCACAACTTTCCTCAACACTAAGTCCCCCACTGCTAGTGGTCTTAGCTTCACACTGGCATCATATCCCTGCTTGAGGTTTTGGTGGTAATAGGCCAGTTAGATCATTGCCCCTTCCCTTCATTCATCAACCAGATCTAGGCTCCTCCCTAGTAATTCATCATTACTGCCTGGAATGAAAGAGCTCGTCCTCAGTGTTGGGAAGTTTACTTCCAGAGGGATGACAGCCTCAGCCCCATAAGTTATGGCAAAAGGTGTCTCCCCCGTTGACCGTCGTGGTGTAGTCCGGTATGTCCAAAGAACGTGTGGCAGCTCTTCTACCCATCTTCCCTTAGCGTCATCCAGTCTCTTCTTAAGCCCATTGACGATGACTTTGTTGACAGCCTCGACTTGCCCATTTCCCTGGAGATAAGCTGGAGTTGAATACCTGTTTGTGATCCCAAGCTCACAACAGTACCTTCTGAAGGCCTTGCTGTCAAATTGGAGTCCGTTATCCGAAATAAGGGTATGAGGGACCTCAAATCTCGTGACAATGTTTCTCCAAAAGAATTTCTTAGCGTCGACGTCCCTGATGTTGGCCAACGGCTCAGTTTCGACCCATTTGGTGAAGTAATCTGTGGCAACCAACAGATATCTCTTATTCCTTGGCGCCTTGGGGAAAGGGCCTACAATATCCAAGCCCCATTGGGCGAACGACCATGGGCTAGACAAAGGGTTGAGGACCCCTCCAGGCTGATGAATATTTAGGGCGAACCTTTGGCATTGGTCACACTTCTTAACATACTCTAGGGCCTCCTTCTGCATTCCCGGCCACCAGTATCCTTGTGTGATGGCTCGGTGAGATAGGGATCTTCCTCCTGTATGGCTCCCATAGATCCCCTTGTGCAGCTCTTCGAGCAGTAACTCTGATGCCTCAGGGTGAATACACAGTAGGTATGGTCCAGAATAGGAGTGCCTATACAACTTGTGGTCCTCGGACAACCAGAGCCGAGAGGCTTTCCTTTGTATTTTTTCAGCCTCTAACTTCTCCTCGGGTAGAACATCGTCTTTGAGGTACTTCACTATGGGGTCCATCCAGCTGGGACCCATCCCAACTTGATGGATGTGGACCGTGCCCTTTGCCACCTCATTTGCTCTCTCCAAATGCTCTACTAGAATGATCCGAGGCAAATCCCCTATTGAAGAGGCGGCAAGTATGGCCAATGAATCGGCATAGGTGTTTCCATTCCTGGAGACATGTGACAAGCTGAAAAGATCGAAATCTGACTGCAAGCGTTTAACCTGGCATAGGTACTCTTGCATCCTCGTTTCTCTGGCTTCCAGTTCTCCTTTTACCTGGCCTACCACCAATCTCGAATCCAAGAACATCTCCACTGCTTTTCCTCCCATTTTCTGCACCATGACCATCCCTTGTAACAGTGCTTCATACTCGGTTTCATTGTTTGTGGCCGAGAACTCGAGCCTCAGGGATTTTTCTATGACAGACTCCTCAAGGGATACTAGGACCAGCCCCACTCCAAACCCCCTCTGATTTGTCGCACCATCAACGTATACCCTCCAACATGGTGGCCTCGAGATGGAGATTGCCCCAACTGGTTTTTCGTCCATGCTTATCTTCTCGGGTGGCATCTCTACTGGTGGTTCAGCGAATTCGGCCACCAAATCAGCCAGGACCTGGCCTTTTATGGAGGTCCGAGGCATGTATTTAATGTCAAAAGCCCCCAAAATTGTGTTCCACTTCGCAATCCTTCCTGTGTAATCAGCCGTCTGAAGTACAGACTTCAAGGGTAATTGGGTTAGGACAACCACTATGTGAGCTTGGAAATAATGGGGGAGCTTTCGTGTAGCGTGGACCACAGCTAGTATGGCTTTCTCTAAGGGTAGGTACTTGACCTCAGCTTCATGTAGTGACTTGCTAACGTAATAGACCGGTTTTTGAACGCCGTTGTCATCCCGAATCAGAACTAGGCTCACAGCGTGAAGTGCCACAGCAATGTATGCGTATAGGACCTCGTCAGCCTTAGGATTGGACATAATGGGTGGCCGGGATAGGTACTCTTTAAGTTGCTGGAAGGCCATGATACAATCCTCGGACCACTCAAATCCCTTCCACTTGTTGATCAGGAGATAGAAGGGCCTGCACCTGTCAGCTGACCTGGAAATGAATCGATTCAGGGCCGCGATCATTCCAGTAAGCTTTTGGACCTCCTTAGGGTTTTGCGGAGGCTTCAGATTATGAATAGCCTTGATTTGGACAGGATCAACCTCGATTCCCTAGTGGGTAATGATATATCCTAAAAACTTGCCAGATCCCACGCCAAATGAGCATTTGGAAGCATTCAGGCGCAGCTTGTGCTTCCTCAAGACACCAAAGGTGCAGCCGAGGTCCCCTAAATGTTCGGATACCGCTTTACTTTTTACTACCATATCATCAACGTAGACTTTGATGCTCTTGCCCAGCATCTGCTCGAACATTCTCGTCATCATCCTTTGATAGGTGGACCTCGCGTTCTTTAGACCGAACGACATTACTTTATAATGGTAGTTCCCAATGGGCGTCACAAAGGCTGTCTTCTCCTGATGCTCTAAGGCTAGTGGTATTTAATGATAGCCTTGAAAATGGTCTAAGAAGCTCATCCGAAGATGGCCCATAGTTGCATCCACTAGCTGATCTATCCGAGGCATAGGGAACGGGTCTTTTGGACATGCCCTATTCAAGTCAGTGAAGTCCACACAAACCCTCCACTTTCCGCTTCTCTTCTTGACCACCACAGTGTTGGCCAACCATTCGAGATAAAAGACCTCTTTGATAGCCCCTGCACGCTTAAGCTTATTCACATCTTTCCTAATCGCATCAGTGTGCTCTCTTGATGGGCACCGGGGTGGCTGCTTCTTTGGAATTATGGACGAATTGACATTGAGATGGTGACAGATGAAGGACGGATCAATACCTGGGGCATCACAGGCATCCCATGCAAACACGTCAATATTATTTTTGAGGAACTCAATTAGCTCCTCCTGCTCCTTAGGAAGCAGCCGAGCCCTGACCCGAAAGAACTTCTCCGGGTCGTCACCAATTACCACTTTCTCCAGATCCTCACATTTTGCTTCCTTGGCAGCTGCATCAGGAGGTGCCGCCGGGGTCTTTAATTGCTATAAGCCCCCTTTAGCAGTGGCCAAGGGCTGTGCATCGAGCCGACGTGATATGGCAGCCACCATGCATTACCTTGCCGTGGATTGACTACCACGGATTTCGAGAACTTGATCCCCCGACGGGAATTTCACCTTCTGGTGCAAGAAGGAGGCGACAGCACCCAAGGTATGGAGCCATGACCTATGATGGCTGTGTAGGGGGAGTAGGTGTCCACTACTATAAAGTTCACCTCCACCACCTCTAAGCCAACTGGATGGGCAGCCTGATCATGCCCTTTGGGATAACAAGCTTCCCGTCAAAGCTCATCAAAGGAGAGCTATAGGGTGTTAAGTCCTCCGGTTTCAACCCCAGCCCTTTGTAGAGGTCCGAGTACATGACCTCAGCCGCACTGCCATCATCGACCATCACACTCCTCACATCATAGTCCCCGATTCTGAGAGTGATTACCAGAGCATCATCATGGGGCTGGGTGGTTCCAATATTGCCTTCCTCTGAAAAGCTCAAGGTTAGGTGAGAATTTCTTCTGGCCCTCTTCGACTCTAGCTAGGACTCCTCGGTAGGGATCTGGGCCACAGACAACACTCGCAAAGGGCGCGTGCCTGTTCTTCCTGGTGCGACCAAGATTATATTGATCGTCCCTACGGGCGCCCTTACGGCGTTATCTCTCCTCGGCTCCTGATTGGTCTGGCCTAGATGGTCATCGGGGTGATGCAGAAGGTGTTTCAGCTTTCCCTCTCGGACCAGCTAATCCAGATAGCTCCGGAGATTCCTGCAGTTCTTTGTAGTATGTCCGTGGTCCCTGTGGTATTGGCAGTAAAGATTCTGATTGCGCTTCATGGATTTTCCCACCATCTTATTCGGCCACCTAAAGTATGTTCGCTCTCGATTTTCGCCAACACCCTGTGCACTGGCTCTCGGAATACGGCATGGGCTGCCTACGTGTCGGCTGCTCCAGATGGCCTCACGAAGTCCCTCCTCGGGCGGGTGTTGTTGTATCAGTCCGGCCTGAAATCCCTCTTCTCCTGAGGGATAGCCTTCTCCTTTTCTCTGCCCTGCAGCTGGTCTTCATCTACTCGTTTGTACTTGTCGATCCGATCCATCAGTTGGCACATACTGGTGGCAGGCTTGCCAGTCAGAGACTTCCTTAGGTCATGTCTAGTCGGGAGACCATTTTTGAAGGTACTGATGGCCACCTCATCAAAATTGCCCTCCAGTTCATTGTACATCTCCCAATATCGGCCCGAGTAGGCCTTTAAAGTCTCTCCATCATGCATAGACAGAGACAGTAGCGCGCTCAAGGGCCGTGGGGTTATGCTATTCCTAACGAAGCAAAAGCCAAAGGCCTGGGTCAGCTCTCTAAACGAATCTATGGAATTCGTCTTCAAGCCATTGAACCTCCACATCACCACTAGACCCAAGCTAGAGGGGAAAACCTTGCACATTAATGCCTCGTTCTTGGAGTGGACAGCCATCCTTTGGTTAAACTGGCTCACATGCTCCATGGGGTCTATTTTGCCGTTATAACTGGAGAAGGTCAGCTGCTGGAACCGCCGAGGAAGGGTAGCCTCCTCTATGTGGCGTGTGAAAGGCGACTTGGATAGTTGATCTAATGCCCTGCTCATGGCGTCGTATCCTAAGCCCCTAGGAGATGGGCTCTTATGTTTACGCTCCCGGTAGTGCTCTTCTTCATGAAAGAAGGTCTCGCTTAAAGGAGTTCTCGACCTTTGCCTATAGTCAACGTCGCTTTCATCGTCAGAGGGCAGGTCGGGGCTAAGTCGAGGTCGCCTTCGTTGTGCATGGCGCAGCCTCCTCTTCAAGTCATCTATCTCTCGCTGCATGGCCTGCTCATCGTTCTGCCCCTGGGTCACGTGGCTCCTAACTTTCTTTGGCTGGGTGGCCCGGTTGTTGTTTTGTCCCTGGGGCACATGGCTGTCCCCACGCAAGTAGCTTCTGTTGGTTTGAGTGGTGTGCACACTTCCCTCTCGAAATCTTCCATTCTCTTCATTTCGATAGCACTCAAGGTTGGTGAAGTTACCCTAATGCAGGGATTTGACCTATTCAGGCTGATGGGAGCCTGCTTGATGAGGGCCTAATCCTGCCATGCTTGGTCGTTGCCCTTACTAACACACGAGTTCTCTCCACAAACGGCGCCAATTGTAGGGACTGAGTTTGAGCACTCCTGCTATCGAGTGAGTGGACTCAAACCCAGCTAGCCCAATACAATGAATTTATAGAGAATGGGTTCAAGAACTAGGCTCTAGTGAGGGGTACAACAGCTAGGCATGTTTGCATATGGATTGAATAGCATGGACGTAGATTCAAATGTGCAATGATGTTCCTTGGCACTCTTCTTGGGAGCTTGAGGTTCTTATTATTCTTTTAGTGATTGGTTACAAAGGTTTTTTCGTCGTTACAGGTTGCTGCAGTGTTCTATACTTATCATTTCCTCCTGTTTTTCGGTCCCCTTTTCAAGAGGGATTTCTTACATTATATATCCCCTTTCAGTTGATCTTAGCCCTACATTTGTTGATCAAGCAGGTCACTACTTGAGTGCTTGTCCCATCAGTCGCCTTCTCATTCTTTCTGTGGCTTGCGGCAACCAAGGCTACACTGTTCAGGGATCATTTCCTCATTAATGCGGCCAGAACGTTAGTTATGGGCATTTAATGTGGAGGTGACAATTCATCTTGGTCTTGTTCCTCTACCATGCTTCCATGGCTGACACGTTGTACTTGCTCATTCTCTTTAGATGCTCGGGAAGGTTGCTTTTGGTAGCCCGTTACTTCCTCCTCCAATGGACTCGGTTGGCCGAGGACAGGGTCGTCCTCGGCAAGGTTCTTGAGCAATTTGGAATTTCACACTTCATCCTTGGGCGTTTCTTCCTCCTCAGCATGCGCCTTAGGCTTGGTACGAAGTGGGCCAGGATTACTAGATTCTCTGACCCCACAATATATATATAAAAAGAAAATTTTAAATAAATATTTTCACCATTCTTTTTTAGTAATTAGTCATACATTTATATAATATCTAAAAGTCAAAATGTAGCATTTATTATTACTATACTTTTGTTGAGCCACATCAGCATAGCATTTTGATCCACTTCGATTCATTTCAATTGTAAGGTCTATTCGTAAATAAATAAATTAGTTAATTTAATTTTTTTTTCCAAATCTATTAGTATATGAAGTCATTTAAGCATTTTTTTTAATTAGTATTAATCACACAATAAGTTTTTTTAAATAATGCATCTTATGAATGTTCTCATTTAAATTTTTAATGGCAAAAAGAACACTTAAATGATATCTGTGGGGGATGAAAGGCCAAAACTTCTTAGTGGGCCTGGGGTACCATGTCGAGGGGTATTTTATCTCTAAATAGCAATAACTGGATGGGAGGGCCCATCTGAGGGCAGGGAAGCCGGAGACGAAGGAGGGTTGTGGTCTGAAGAGGTTACGATCATTCCGAGGAGCATATTATTGGTCCGAAGAGGTCTTCTCCCTCGGATACAAGTAGCCTTCGCCAATCAAACGTGTGGACGGTCCGAAAGATTCTCCTAGCAAGCCCGGTGATAAGGATAAGCCCTAGGTATGCTTAGAGATGATAAGAATGATGAAATATCTAAAGGAAAAGCTGCTACCACCGTATTTAATGCGCTGCAACAGCTTTTCTGGCCGCATTTATGTGGAAAAGACCCCTGAACAGTGTAACTTCAGCTACCGCCACTCACAAAGAACTAAAGTAGACACATGACGTGACATGCACTCAAGTAAATACACGGATGAAGAACAGGTGGACGACGAAGATGATGGAGAAGGGTGCTATATAAAGAAGAAGGGTCCCCGATAAAAAGGGGAGAACAGCTCAACTATAGCTCTGAATATTGTAACTACTGTTCATTCAATAAAACACTTCTTCGGATATTCAACTAAGAAGCTTCTTTGTCATTATTTTACGTTGTTTACGCCTCACGTAACCTAGCCAACCATTGTTTAATTCAGATCCGGCCTAGCTTTTTCACCCACTCTCTACAAATTCATTGTTCTGGGTTCGTTGGGCCTCTAACCCATACTTTTTGGGCTTGGGTTACAAAAATCGACCCTACAATTGGCGCCGTCTGTGGGGAGAAGCTTGTGCAGAGGAGAAAACAACAGTAGGTGATGGCTGAACCAAGTCAGCAAGAAGCAGAATCTAGGGCATCTCAGCACGTGGACCCTTTTTTCAACTTGGAGAGAAGACAAGACCGCGAAGGTAGTGTACACACCGTGCCCCTTGACCAGAGCCAATCATACAGTGGAAGCCACTTATCCCATGCAGAAAAGAACCGAGATTTGCAGCGAGAGGTTAAAAAGCTAAAAAGGGAGTTGCGCCATGCAAAGAGGAAACGGGCCTCCTCGTATTCTGATGAGGACCCTGATGACGAGTCAAACGTTACTTATCAACATAAATCCAGGACACCAGCCAGTGAGTCCTATTCTTATGAAGAAGAATCTCATCGTAAGAGGGAACGTAAAAGTCCATCACGTGGAGACGTGGGAAACGACGCCATGAGCAAGGCTCTAAATCAAATTTCTAGGTCACCCTTCACGCGCAGGATTGAGGAGGTGAGACTTCCTCGGCGCTTTAACCAACCAACATTCACCATCTACAATGGTAAAACGAACCCCGTGGAACACGTGAGTCATTTTAACCAGAAGATGGCTGTCTACTCCAAGGACGAAGCACTGATGTGCAAGGTTTTCCCCTCTAGTCTTGGACCAGTTGCGATGAGGTGGTTCGATGGACTAATCCCAAATTCCATCGGCTCTTTCAAAGAGCTCACCCAAGCCTTTGGTTCGCGTTTTGTCACCTACCGAAGAGTGGCCCGACCTTTGTCGTCATTGCTGTCTTTAAGCATGCAGGAAGGAGAAACCCTGAAGGCATATTCGGATAGATATTGGGAGATGTTCAACGACATGGAGGGAAATTTTGATGCAATGGCCCTAGAAACATTTAAGCTCGGTCTTCCTACTGACCATGGTTTAAGGACATCTTTGTCTGGCAAACCTGTTACTAGCATGCGTCAGCTAATGGATCGCATTGAGAAGTATAAAAGAGTTGAAGAAGATCAGCAACAAGGAAAAGGCGAGGACAAGGTTATCCCCCAGGAGAGGAGGGACTTTAGGTCGGATCGATACCACAATAACAAACCGAGGAGGGATTTCCCTGCGCAGTCAGGATCAGCCAATCCCTAGGCAGTCAACACCGTATTCAGAGATCCAGTCCATCAAGTTTTGGAAAAGGTCAGGAACGAGCCATTCTTCAAGTGGCTGAATAAAATGGTAGGGAATCCTGACAGGCGCAATCGCAATCTCTATTGCCAGTACCACCAGGATCATGGACACACGACCGAGGATTGCAGAAGTTTGTGGGACCATTTGGATCAGCTGGTCGGTGAAGGGAAATTAAAGCACCTCTTGCATCACTCTAGTGGTCGAGGGGGCCAGATGAACTCAGAGTCCAGGGGGGACGATCCTTTAAAACCCCCTCTGGGAACTATCAACGTCATCTTTGCAGCCCCAGGAAGAACAGGATCCTGGCCATCTAAGGTCATGTCAGTAGGTCGGTTGCATGCGGGGGACCTCGGGCAGGGTCCGAAGAGATGCAAATTGGATGGTCATCCAGTTTTAGGGTTCTCGGATGCTGGCAAGGTGGGGACTGTCCAACCTCATGATAATGCGTTGGTCATAACCCTCAGAATCGGAGGGTACGATGTGAAGCGGGTGATGGTTGACCAAGGCAGTGCTGCAGAAATAATGTACCCTGATCTCTACAGGGGGCTGAACCTTAAACTCAGTGATTTAATGCTATATAGTTCTCCATTGATTAGTTTCGAAGGAAGGGCCGTGACCCCTAAGGGCCAAATACGATTACCTGTGCAGACTGGCTCAGAGGTGGTGGAGGTGGATTTCATAGTTGTAGATGTCTTTTCGCCCTATACGGCAATTGTAGCCAGACCTTGGCTTCATGCTTTGGGGGCAGTTTCTTCCACCTTACATCAGAAAATCAAATACCCATCCGAAGGCCAGGTTTGCGAAATCCGCGGGGACCAATCCGTGGCTAGACAATGCTTGGTGGCTGCCATTCAACATGAGCCAGAAGTCGGGTCACCAGCAAAAGCCGAAGAGGGCTTATAGCAACAAAAGCATCGGTTATCGCCCACTAAAGATCCGGATAAGGGCGCAGGGTGCAAAGATTTGACAAAAGTCATCATTGGGGATGATCCTGAAAAATTCTATCAGGTCAGATCCCAGTTACCTTCACAGGAAAAGGAGAAGTTAGTGCAACTTCTTAAGGAAAACCTCGACGTATTCACCTGGAACGCTTACGAAGCCCCTGGGGTGGATCCGGAATTCATATGCCACCATTTGAAAGTAAATCCCATGGTCACCCCTAAGAAGCAGCCTCCTCGGCATCCATCTAAAGAACATGCTGAAGCAGTTAGGGAAGAAGCAGCAAAGCTCAAGCAGGCTGGAGCCATTAAAGAGGTTTTCTACCCAAAGTGGTTCGCAAATACTGTGGTGGTGAAGAAGAAGAACGGGAAATGGCGAGTATGTGTAGACTTTATTGACTTAAATAGGGCATGCCCTAAAGATCCATTTCCTATGCCAAAAATCGATCAACTTGTAGATGCCACTGTCGGACACCCTCGGATGAGCTTCTTGGACGCATTTCAAGGCTATCACCAGATACCCTTAGCCCTGGATGACCAGGAGAAGACTGCTTTTGTAACTCCCATTGGTAACTACCATTATAAGGTGATGTCATTCGGCTTGAAAAATGCGGGTTCCACTTACCAAAGGATGATGACGAGGATGTTTAAGCCACAGCTGGGCAAAAATATCGAGATTTACATAGACGACATGGTGGTGAAGAGCAAAGTGGTGGCCGAGCATGTGAAGGATCTAGAAATTACTTTTGAAGTTCTCAGGAAATACAAGCTGCACTTGAATGCTTCTAAGTGCTCATTTGGTGTGGGATCAGGCAAGTTCCTAGGATATATGGTGACTCACAGAGGAATTGAGGTCAACCCTGACCAGATAAAGGCCATCAATGAGCTACAAGCTCCTCGGAATCCCAAGGAATTTCAGAAGCTGACTGGGATGACCGCAGCCCTAAATCGATTTATCTCACGATCAGCAGATAGGTGTCGGCCTTTATTTTCCTTGATTAATAAGTGGAAGGGTTCGAGTGGACAGAAGAATGTGTTGTGGCTTTCCAGCAATTAAATGATTATTTAGCTCGACCGCCAATCATGTCCAGCCCTGAGCCAGACGAAGTCTTGTTTGCGTATATCGCTGTAGCTCCCCATGCTGTAAGCTTGGTGCTGATCCGAGCAGATGGCAGTGTGCAAAAACCAGTTTATTGCGTAAGCAAATCGCTGCATGAAGCCGAGATCCATTATTTACCATTAGAAAAGGCTATTCTAGCAGTGGTGCTTGGTAAGCGAAAGCTCCCACATTATTTCCAAGCCCATACAGTCATTGTTCTCACTCAGCTTCCGCTCAGGGCAATACTCCGAAGTGCGGATTATACTGGAAGAATTGCTAAATGGGGGACGATCCTAAGGGCTTTTGATATCAAGTACATGCCATGCACCTCGATCAAGGGTCAGGTGATTGCTGATTTGGTAGCTGAGTTCACGGAGCCCCAATTAGAAGAGGTAAAGCCGACATCAGACATGGATGAAAAATCGGTTGGTATGATTTCTTAACAAGGCCCTTCCTATTGGGAGGCGTACGTGGATGGTGCTGCGAACCAAAAAGGTTCTGGAGTGGGGCTAGTGTTGATATCCCCCGAGGGAATCATTATTGAAAAAGCACTAAGGCTGGGCTTTTCGGCAACAAATAATGAGGCGGAATACGAAGCCCTACTGATGGGGATGAGTATGGTCCAGAAGATGGGAGGAAAGGCAGTAAAGCTATTCTCGGATTCAAGGTTGATTGTGGGTCAAGTACAGGGGGAGTTTAAGGCAAAAGATGAAAGAATGCAGGGATACTTGAGCCGAGCTAAACATCTGCAAACGGGGTTCGAATCTTTCAGCCTGGTGCATGTACCCAGGAGTGGTAACACACACGCTGACTCCTTGGCCACTCTAGCCACCTCTTCGGCACAAGATTTGCCAAGAGTTATCCTCGTTGAAGACTTGCATAAGCCTACCGACGCAAGAAGAGAAGTAATTCAAGTACATCAAGTCAGGCTGGATTCAGCTGGATGGACCCTTTAGTTAAATTTCTAAAGGAAGATGTCTTGCCTGAAGAAAAGGGGGAAGCCGACAAAATTCGGAGGAAAGCTACCAGGTTCTGGTTATCTGAAGATCAGAAGCTATATAAACGTTCCTATTCAAGACCTTACTTGTTGTGTATGCACCCTGAAGCGGCTGAGCTATTATTAGAGGAACTGCATGAAGGAATCTGTGGAAGCCACACTGGGGGTAGATCTTTGGCTCACCGAGCTCTTACTCAGGGTTATTGGTGGCCCAACATGCAAAAAGAAGCCCTCGATTATGTTAAAAAATGTGATCAGTGTCAGCGATTTGCCCCACGCATTCATCAGCCCGGGGGAACTCTTAACCCGCTAACCAGCCCATGACCTTTTGCCCAGTGGGGCTTGGACATCGTGGGGCCATTCCCTAAGGCTGCAGGAAACAAGAAATATCTTCTGGTCGACACTGACTACTTCACCAAGTGGGTTGAAGCAGAACCTCTTGCCAACATCCGAGACGTAGATGTGCAGAAGTTTGTGTGGAAGAGTATAGTTACTCGATTTGGAGTTCCACATAGTCTTATCTCGGACAATGGCCTTCAGTTTGATAACAAAGCATTTAGGAATTATTGTAGCGAACTGGGAATCACGAACAGATATTCCACCCCAGCGTATCCCCAGGGTAATGGCCAAGAAGAAGCTGTCAACAAGGTCATTGTGAGTGGCCTGAAAAAGAGACTTGACGATGCGAAGGGCAAATGGGTGGAAGAATTGCCACATGTGCTTTGGGCTTACAGGACTACTCCACGCAGGTCTACTGGAGAGACTCCATTCTCGATGACCTATGGAGCTGAAGCTGTCATACCCCTGGAAACTGGATTCCCAACGTTGAAAACTAGCTCGTTCAACCTGACGAGCAACAATGAGTAGCTAGAGAGGAGTTTGGACCTAATTGATGAAAGCAGGGAAAATGCAATGGTCCGATTGGCGCATTACCAGCAAAAGCTCAAGCAGGGTTACGACGTCAACGTAAGGGTCAGACCTCTAGAACCTGGCGATCTGGTGTTAAGAAAAGTGGTCGGCACTGCAAAGAACCCAGCTTGGGGAAAATTAGGACCTAATTGAGAAGGGTCATATCGTATTACTTCAGGGGCTGGCATTGGGGCATATTTCCTTGAAGACTTGGATAGTCATGTGATACCGCGCCCTTGGAATGTAAATAACCTCAAAAGGTATTATTATTAATCAAATTTTCCTTTTAATCAACATAACAACATGTCATATAAAACGTTCTTTAAGTGTTTAAACTTAAATCCAATCATGCTTGTAGCCCTCGGACCAGATGATTTGGGTTAGTTAACACTCCATTATAATTCTTTAAGTGTTTAAACTTAAATCCAATCATGCCTGTAGTCCTCGGACCAGATGATTTGGGTTAGTTAACACTCCATTACAGTTCTTTAAGTGTTTAAACTTAAATCCAATCATGCATGTAGTCCTCGGACCAGATGATTTGGGTTAGTTAACACTCCATTACAGTTCTTTAAGTGTTTAAACTTAAATCCAATCATACCTGTAATCCTCGAACCAGATGATTTGGGTTAGTTAACACTCCATTACAGTTCTTTAAGTGTTTAAACTTAAATCCAATCATGCCTGTAGTCCTCGGACCAGATGATTTGGGTTAGTTATCACTCCATTACAGTTCTTTAATTGTTTAAACTTAAATCCAATCATGCCTGTAGTCCTCGGACCAGATGATTTGGGTTAGTTTACACTTCATTATAGCCCTCTGAATGTTTAAATCCAAATCTAATGCAACCGCTATTGCTGAAATATCGTTTTCTGATAAGCCATGATCGAAACTCCTAAATGTGTTTAAATTATGCCTGGCTCATGTTGCCTCTTATTAATTTGGGTACGCTCGGAAAGACTTATGAAGCTTTTTACTATAACACCTATAGCTTTTGTTGTTTAGTAATAGTTCCTATACATTCTGCCCATTGTTAGCAACAATCATAGTCATGCACATTGTTAACATAACATTAGGATCACAATTACCTATATTCCCATAATATTAAAGTGCAAGGCTTTATAACAAAAGTAAAAGAAAAACTATGTCATTGATTAAAAAAGAGTAACTTACAATCTCTTACACACAAAAAAAAAAAAAAAAAAAAAAAAAAATCCTATCAATCTATTCTTTTGCTGGAGGGATCACATTGTCAGCAGCCTGGCCCATCCGAGCAGCAGCTTCAGGGTCTTGACCATTGGGCTCAACGGAAGTCTTCTCTGCCTCCAACCCTTTGTCTTTTTCTGGTTCAGTCGGCTTACCCTTATCACCTGGCTGGCCAGCCTCTTTATGTGCATCAAGGGTGGAAGGGGGAGCTTGACTGACCAAGTGTTCTGAAACCTCTGGAAGCTGTGGAACAGGATGAGGACCAGCCCGTGGGAGCTCTTGGATTTCTGGATCATAGTACGTGCTCACACGTAACCTCAGGGGAGAGTCCGAGGGGACCCCAACAGCGTCCAGTGCCTTTTGCCAGGTTATGTCGCAATAATCACGACTAACCGAGGCAAATTGCTCAGTAAGCTGCTGCCCGGTCTCATCTACCCCCAACTGATACGCCGCCTTCCTCTCAGCTTCAACTGATTCCTTGGCTAGTTGAGCCTTCTCCTCAGCTGCTTAGGTGTTCTCTTTGGCCTTTCGGAGCTCAGCTCTGAGACCCTTCACTAGCTCCCTTTCGGTCGCCAGGTTGATCTCTGACATATTCAGCTGCTTGCGCTGCTCCTCGGCCTGAGTCTCGGCGTTCTTTAAGCCGGCTCTGAGGCTGTTCCTCTGGTTGGTCATGTCTTTGAGCTGCTCAGACATACGAGCATAATCTTCCTTCAGCTGACCGAGAGATGCCTTCACCTCAGACTGGGACTGGGCTGCTGCTTGGGCCTCGAGGTAGGACTTCTTATTCCATTCCTCGGCCACGTAAATTTGCTGAGTAATCTGCATGACAACATTTTCAACATTGGGTGAAGAAGGGAAGCAAAGTCAATTAAGAATAAAACCTAAATTAAGAAAGAGTTTATTTACCATGGCCACATCCCTCTTAAGGGACAAGAAGAGCTCCTTCTAGTTAAAACGCTTGTAGGAGTCCATGTCATAAGGGAGAAGGAGTGGCTGCTGCAGGGCCTCAGCAACGTACCCTGCCCTTCCCCCATCGTAGTTCCTGAGGAAGGTGTCCCAAGGAAAGGGAGCGTCATCCAGCTCTAGCCTTGGGGACCAAATGCGAGTCCCCCCTGCTAGACGAACGTCAGCCACGACCACGTCGTCTCGGCTCTCGATGGAGGAGGCCCTCCTGCTTCGGTGGTCTCGTACCACCTTTTGTTGTTTATTCGTTTTGGGTGGCACAACCACCTCCCTCTCTTCAGGCTCGTGAGGCCTCTTCTTCTGCAAGTTGGGTACAGGCCTCGCACTTGGGTCGGGGACCTGGGTAGGCACTGGAGGCAGAGTCACTACTGGTTTAGACGTCCCAGCATCTTTATGCTCGGTCTTTTGGCCCCTCTTCTTCATTAGACTCCTTAGGTCCATATCTTCGTTCGACGAATCTTCAGGATTGGCGACAAGTAAAATAGGGTGGATGCTGGAATGCCTATCTGTCCCTTCCTCGGCGTCTGAGACCTCTATGACTTGCTTTCCCCCTGAAGCCTCCTCCCCGAAGTTGAACTTGTCAATCTGTTCCTCTAGCGAGGAGGTGGAGGAGCCAACCCTTTCACCCTCAACCCCTTGTCCGAAGGGAACTTGGTGGATCGGTTGGATGAGCGGGGGTATACCCTGAGGGTTTGGATGTGGCACGGGCGGAAGCTCGTGTGGTGCCAAAAAACCCTTCCAGGCAACGTCAATGCAATGGATGCGGGGATCTCCCTGAGTTATTGCGTTGCCGACCGGTTAGAGATCTTTTGGCTTTGCTGTATACCCTAAGATGAGGGGAGCCGAGCGAAGTTGTCCGTCCTCGCTTACAAAAATCTCCGACCGTAATAAGAAGTTGAGGGCCGCAGTGTTTGTGAGGCTGAGCCGACGAGAAATATGGCGTTTCTCTGTAACAAGTCACAACAGAATTTGATTAGACTCAAAAACAGTAAAACAAGAAGAGTAAAAAACTGTTAAGAGACGAAGGTCCTAAGCCTATAGTCAGTGTGCCTAAGTCTAATGTGTCCCACCTGGCTTTCCTGGCTGGGTCGGACAATGAGGGCCATCGGACCATGCACCTGAGATGATCACATAATCATCCTTCATCCCTTTATTGGATTTGGGGAGACCGGAGATGAGCCTAACAATGTCGGACCGGAATTTTAAATAATATCCCGCCCCTTGTTAGCTGTGGAATTCGTACATGTGCACCACGTCGAGCCAAGTGAGTCCCAATCCTAGGTGATGATTAAGGTCTTCGATTGCTCCTAGGATCCTAAACATATTAGGTGCGCACTACCAAGGGGTAATCCTATGGTTTTGGAGGTAACTAGTGGTAATGGGGCCCATAGGAATTGTCATTCCTCCCTCCAAGAAAGCGATGAGAGGGATCACAACTTCCCCGGTTTTCCGATCAGTCAGTATTTTCTCTGGAGGACAATACCTCACCCCCACATTTGGGGGTATACGGTATGTAGCCCTAAACTTCTCCAACTGGGCAGGACTGTCTACCATATACTCGAGTTTGCCCATCTTTCTTAAACGGAAAAATGAAAACACGATGTAGAAGACAGCCGAAGAGAAAACAGAAGGCTTGGGGCGATGAAAACTTACAAAAATGGAACTAGGGACCGATCTTTGAACTCGCAGAAAGATTCTTGAAGGTTCTGGGAAGGATTGGGATCAGCGATTGAGAGAGCTCGGAGCGTTTGAATGCTTGTTCTTGCTGGATAGTCTGAGAATTGCAAAGTAAAGAAGAAATGCTAACCTCTGAGATTTTATACGAGGTTGAACGAAGGGGCAGAAGTTATTTCGCCCAAATCCCAAGGAAGAACCCTGTCCGTTGGATCAACAGTCCACCGTTGGATGCAAAGGACAAGACGCCGCCTGGAGTAATTAATATAGCGCTTTGGGAATACGAAAAACAACTGCAGCAACGATGGAACGTGCACATCCATATCTACACACGTGCCAGTTTGAATTGTTGTCTGTTCTCAAGCTTTTGCTCCGTGGCAAGTCAAAATCCCACTTTTTCTCTTCGGATGTGAAGGAAAAATTAAGATTTCGAGGGGCTATTGTGGGGGATGAAAGCCCAAAACTTCTTAGTGGGCCTGGGGTACCATGTCGAGGGGTATTTTATCTCTAAATAGCAATAGCTGGATGGGAGGGCCCATCTGAGGGCAGGGAAGCCGGAGACGAAGGACGGTTGTGGTCCGAAGAGGTTACAATCATTCCGAGGAGCATATTATTGGTTCGAAGAGGTCTTCTCCCTAGGATACAAGTAGCCTTCGCCAATCAAACGTGTGGACGGTCCGAAAGATTCTCCTAGCAAGTCCGGTGATAAGGATAAGCCCTAGGTATGCTTAGAGATGATAAGAATGATAAAATATCTAAAGGAAAAGCTGCTACCACCGTATTTAATGCGCTGCAACAGCTTTTCTGACCGCATTTATGTGGAAAAGACCCCTGAACAGTGTAACTTCAGCTACCGCCACTCACAAAGAACTAAAGTAGACACATGACGTGACATGCACTCAAGTAAGTACACGGATGAAGAACAGGTGGACGACGAAGATGATGGAGAGGGGTGCTATATAAAGAAGAAGGGTCCCCGATAAAAAGGGGAGAACAGCTCAACTATAACTCTGAATATTGTAACTACTATTCATTCAATAAAACACATCTTCGGATATTCAACTAAGAAGCTTCTTTGTCATTATTTTACGTTGTTTACGCCTCACGTAACCTAGCCAACCATTGTTTAATTCAGATCCGGCCCAGCTTTTTCACCCACTCTCTACAAATTCATTGTTCTGGGTTCGTTGGGCTTCTAACCCATACTTTTTGGGCTTGGGTTACAAAAATCGACCCTACAATATCAGTTTTTTATCAAAAAGTTTACAAAGTGACATGATTGGTTAGTTTCACATCAATAACATAATAAACACATTCCTAATTATTTTTTAGTGATATTGTCATTAGTACAAATTTTATTACATATAAGTCTTACAAATATATATAATATCTTAAAACTGAAGCGTAACATTTGTTGTTGCTATACTCCTCTTGAGCCACAACAATGTAGCCTTTAGTCCATTCGGCTCACATCGGTTCACCTCAATCCAATTTTGTCCACTTTGGTCCCAATTGGTCCACTTTGATCCCTTCGGTCCATAGACTCCATACGGTCTATTTTGAACTAATTGGACCTTAAATTAATTCTTTTTGTATGTTGCCTTTTCCATTTTGGACTCAAATATTCATTTTTTTTTCTTATTTTTTCGGTTGAAAAGTATGAAATTTTATTCTATTTTGGCCAAACTATTTAATTTTGGGATAAAAAATACAAATATATATATATATATACACACACATTAGAAATTAGAGATATGAGCCCTAAAAAAACAATGAAAGTGATAAATATTCAAAAATTACCTTAAAATTCAAGTTTCAATAATACATGCATTATACTTATATTTGGAAAGGAAAAAAAAATGTTATAATTTAAACTTAAATAATAATTTAAATTTAATATAACATGTTACATGTGTTGGATGGAATGGAGGTCATACATTTTTTTTAATATGCCAACCAATTATGGTATATTTAAAAAAAAAAATCATTTTAATAACTGATGGTGTAATGAAAATCCACAAGTCATATCTCGTCCATATATGTCGTCCAAAGAAAAGAAAGGACGTTAGGAGCATGCTCGTCCATAACAACCTCATCCGTCCGTCCTTAAAGGACGGACGAGGTTGTTGTGTCCTGAGCATGTTGAGCATTAGATGACTCAAATTTCCACCAGGCGTGAGAGAAGTCAGACCATTACAAGCCAAATCCAACCGTTGTGGAATACAGATCCAAATAATGTAACTTCCATGGCAATTATGGAAGTTACCTCCGAATCTTTTGTACTCCTCAACAATAGGAACGGTTACTAAACAAATAACCGTTCCTCACATGCTATATAAGCGATCACCAACGAGAGGGTAAGGCATTATGATACTTCCAATATACTGGGAATTACAAAAAGACTAACTTTACCATCGGAGGATTTTTGGCCGGCTTCCACCGGTCTCCTCTGATTATGTGTTTGTTTTCTCAGGACTCAGTCACAAAATCATCAACGCCCGAGGCTTTCCACTGATATCACAAGATTCATCAATAACATCTTCTCCATTTATATAAAACAATATTATAATTATATAATTTAAATCTATTTATTAAATTGTGTTTTCATATATATATATATATATATATATATTGTTGAATGCAAAATACATTATATATTCCATTAAATTAAACTTATAAAAATAAAAAAATACTTCTAAACAACAGATGCCCTGTTAAAAATTAAAAAAAAAACCTACAAATTTTTATTATAGTATTATATTTTTATAATATAATATAGTACATTTTCCCACTTATGGAGTGAATTTGTGAATGAGTTTTTATTTTATTAAATATATTTTTTAATAACAAATGGGTAATTATAATATCCCAAACGTCACTTTCTCCTATATACCATTAGCAGCGACCTACGATTTTCCCGTGCGACATATGATCTAATCAATAATGGAATATCATCACCGCACTAACTACATGCCCCATGATTATCGAATCAGAAAACTGCATGATTTCCGAGCAGTGGAACAAGTGGACCACTTTGCCATATGACGACTAATAAGAGATATTGCCAATCTATTCCGATTGATACGGAAGTTTCCCTTGGCCTATTAAAGGGCCAGGCCTTGCCCTTTATATTTTTTGCTATGGTAAAAGTGAAACATTGTTTGCATTGGTAATCCTTCACCTTGACCTGAAGAGCCCTTCTTTTATTTATTTATATTATTAATATATGAGAATTCAAGTTCAATATGGGCCATAGGCTAAAAATGCTTGTATTTTCAATATATGAAATATTTTCCAGTCACTTTCCCCAATTACATTTCGGCCCTCATAAAAATCCCTGTACCTTCGTCCCCATTTATCCAAAGCCTACACATAAAAATTTCCCAATTTTCTGAGGTGATCAGTGATTACTTTGATAAGCACTTCGTCACTTTTACAAACACCAGGATTGGTGCTACATCACTTTTACATGAGGCAACTACCAACATTGTTTTTTAACAGTCAGATGTGACGCCAGGTTTAGCCCCTCTAAAATACAAATTTAAACATTCTAGTCCTAAATTTTTTTTTTAAGCCTAGTTGAAATAAGTTTGAATATGATCCTCTTAATAATATCTTGACATTTTTAAACATTAAAAAAATCAATAACAAACCAATTTGATCTAAAATCTAGAAGGAAAAAAAATAATAATAATAAGTCCAACAACAAAAGTAAAAAATTGTTCATCTTGAACCATAAAAAATAAAATTTCATTTAGATTTTAATAAATTTGAAATGAATTAGTCAAATGGTACTTAACTGTGTATATTGAAATAGATATAGCTCGTATGATAAATAATGAAGATATTATGCAACGATTTCAAAATATAAAACCTTGTAAAAAAGATAATTGTAAAACTTCATGTATTTTTTTTTTTTTTTTTAATGTTGATATATTCATGTTTTCTTTTGTTTTAGAATTTGTATAATTTTTGTTTCTTACTAACCCCTTAAAAAAAAATCCTAGAGTCACCACTATTTTTTAATTAGTCACAATTGTGAAAAAGATGTGATTTTTTTTAGCACTAGACTTATAATTTAAGAATTCATCTCTCCGTTTACGTGACATTATTTTCAATATCAATGATGGAGATGGGTTTATTCATGCCTAGGACAAAAAATAGCATTACCCTTTAGAGAAAGCAATTAGTTTTCAGTTAACTATATAACAGAAGTGTTACGTCCACAAAATTTTTACAACACTTTCAAAACAAATCATAAGTAAAAAATTGTTACTAATTCTAATTTGAACCCATCACTAGATTTTTTTTTTTTTTTTTTTGGTCCACAAATAACAACCAATTACTTAGAATTTGTTACAAAAATGTTATAAACATAGTATTTCTCCAACTAAAAAGTATGGCCTCTCCGGTCTCTCCTATTGCGTGACAGTATGGTACCATCATCTGTCTGTACTTAATGCAAGGAATGCATGAAGTTCAACAAAACCAATTTTCAATCTAAGCCGAGACTCATGATTGGAGTTAAGATCAGTGTGACGAACGAGTACACTTTTAATTCGATTTAATTTCCACCGTCACCAAACGCAATTCAATTTACGAAGCTCATACCATTAGCTAAGTATGCTGTACTACGGATAATGCTAGTGCCCCACGGCCCCCATGCAATTTTGTGATGTTTATGTTATAGCCACAAAAGATGCGGTATGGAAACTCGTATTTCAATTACTTCGTAGAGCACAACGATACAGATTCACCTTTCCAATTGGTGAATAACCCAAATTGAGGGCAAGATTGCTGTGTAATTCATTTTGAACTTAACCAACCACATTACTGCTAAAGAGCTTAAATTTGTTGGCATCAAGAATCAATTGCCTTACTGAAGAGAACGAGCCCATGAGTCCTGCACCTGTGAAGACAACAATAATAGACATATTGATCCAATAGGTGAAAGATGATTTTGGAGGCTTGAAAGTCATGTTGTAGAGAAGCATTGGGAGGACGAAATCCAGAGGGATGAAGCCAGTTGCTCCTACCACAGCATTAATGTCTCCAAAGAATGGAAGCATTGCTGCAAAAAATCCGCAGAATATCACATACAGCGTCCGAAGAATTATCCGAGGAATAAGGTTCCTTTTAGAAAACATCCCTCGTTTTACATCAGCTGATTTTTTTTCCATGATCTCATAAGCAACTTGAGAATAAACCTGTGATATAGCAGAGAGAGTTACTGAATGCAACCTGAAATTTTGTTTAAACAAAGGAATATACTATGAATGGCCATTCATTTTATACAACACCCCCCCCCCCCCCCCCCCCAAAACATACATAAAAATAAAAATAAAAAGAGAAGAAAATTCCCCCTCTTCTTGTTTAGTAATGCTAGTGACACAACATTGTTTAAAACTATTGACATGACTTATTGTGATTAGTGCAACATAACTTTCACCTGGACTCATCATTGACACCACTTTTAATATACAAATCGCAATAGGTCAAAATCAGCAGCGTCTCTAGACTTATTTTTTCTTATTCTCTCTTGTAGAATTGATGTGCCAATGCATATATTGGAATGCAATATCTAGAAGAATTGATTGCCATTTGGAAGCTTACCAGGCCAATGGCAAAGAGCTGCAGGAGAACAAAGATCACAGAGAGGCCAATAACCCATGTTGGAGCCAAAGAAGGACCTTCATCCGGTAATAAGCTTTTGAGAATATTTGAATTAGCTTTGTTTCCGAACACCCAATATCCAGACACTGCAGCCGAGTAGAAGGTAACAAAAATTACGGCGTAACACATCTGAAGCCCTTTTACCATCTTCCCAGTGGCAGGTGGAGCAAGAGTTGCCTGTATTTATGGCAGGGCAAAATTTAAAATCAAGAAGCATGATAAACCATTGCTCGACCGTAATTCTTTAACGTTTGATATAATTTGTGCAACCTATTTTACTAATCAGGCAGCAAGTGCCATTGTGCAGTTCAGTAAAATTAACCAGATCAAGAGGCCTAGTTGACAGTTGTTCCTATCCACTTATTCATCTGAGGTGCCACATCGCCTATGGAAAAGAAAGACTAATGGAAAGCTCAAAAAAGGAAAAAGAAAAATATAGAGCTTTATTTATTCAGAAGCTTTACTTGTATTTCTGGTAGTATCCCATTTCCAAAAATGGAAGCAAATATAGATATAGAAGTAAAGGCACTGAAAACCCTTGCTGTCATTTTAGATTCTAAAGAGTAGTCCCTTGGAGGGGCATTTTTTGAGGTACCTGCAGGACAGATGAAACTTGTTTAATCACCAGAGCATGTTAGGAGTAAATTTTACAAATCATTCCAATTCTAGAAGAGAGTTGTAACCCCAAGGAAAACAAGTTAATTATGTTATAAAATTTACAGGAAAATACAATTATAATCTTCAAGGAGTTATGGGCTATCTACGAGTGTTAGAACTTTCTTTCTTAAGTTTGCCTGGCCTAGTTTTGGGAAAAAAATAAATAAGAAGTCATGAAACCATGAGGGCTTTGATTTTGTTACCAGTGATTCTGCATTTAGGACACCATCAGGACTTTAATTTTATTTTCAGTAATTCCGCATTAAGGACAAGGTGCATAAACTGAGGAGACGAGTAGGAGTGTGCAGCCAACCCGCCAATCCGCCAAAACTGACCCGACCCGCAGGGTTGGGTTAATTTTTAGGCCTTGGTGGGTTGGGTTGGGTTACAAAAAAAATTTTGATAGCGGGTCGGGTTGGATTTGGGTCATAAAATTTCAAACCCGCCAAAATCCAACCCGACCCACCCATAATTTAATATATATATAAAATATATTATATAATTAATAAATTTTTTAAAATAACCAGCTTTTTCTATCCTATATAAAAGTCAATTAGTTCACACAAACCCTAATAAATTACTATTGTTGTTTAGTCATTAGTGTTGTTTGTCTCTAACGAGTTACATTGATACTAATCTTTGAATTTTTTTTTTTTTTCTGTTCAATTTAATAATAATAATAATAAAAATGTGTCAATCTCATGGGTTCAACCTTGAAATTAAATGGGTTAAATACGTCATCCACTAATGACTGAAACCACTAGAACAACCCTTGGAATTAAATGCGTCATCCACTTTACCATCCACTTCTTCATCTATTCATTTTGATAATGATTCTTCCATTTCAAGTCACCACAAGAATGATGGACGCCTCAAAAGTAGGTTTACTTTTCTTAAAAATATGAAAATAAATATAGACGTGTAATAATATGAAAGCCTTAAAAGTTGGTAACTTGGCATTGCTCTAACTATAGAGGAGCCATCTTTAACAACTCTCAACAGCTAGGACAGTACAAGTGTACAACCAGTAGCTAGTAGAAAAGTACAGCAATGAATCGAGTTTGGGCCCAAGTGGGCCTAGACCTGACACTCTAGCAACTAACATATATAATGCATGGTTAGTTTATATAAACGAAGCTTCATATACGGATCTATAATTTTCTGTACCTGCATGTATACAAGCACCCACGACAAGGAAAGTGTAGCCCAAGCTGAGAAGCAGTGAACCAAAGTTGATGTGTCTGAGAGAATGAAAGGTAGGAAACTGAGAGAGAATTATCATTACAAGTGTCACCATAGCTATGAAGTGGTACAACTTCAAGGGCCCATTGGGGGAAAGATTCGAATACAGGATCTTTGACAACCAAAAGAAAAAGAGGGGAAAAAAATGCAAAGGGTCATTAAGGAATTAAATAAATAAAGAGTGACATTTTAATCCTATTTTTTTATTTTTTATATAAAGGTGTCTATTTTGTAGACCATTTGATTCTTTTTGAGGGAAAAAATTTACAAATGACTGTATCAATTTTTTTCTTTCTTTCTTTTTTTTTTTTTTAACAAATGCCAAGCAATCTATTTTGGTGTTATATCTTTATCCTTGAAAATTATATATGTAGATTGCACTCAATTATCCCCCCACCAACTGCAATTAGCAGCACTACCACTTTTCACATTACAAATAAAACTCATCTTTTTCTTGATAATTATTAATAACCATACCTCAAGGCATTGCCCTGCCAGCAAAATTGCTCCTATTCCAATTCCAGTGTTGATAGCCGTTTGGATTAATATTACAAAATAAAACATCCATCCCGACCCTGTAAGAAAAACGAAGGCACAAAATAAGTGATTTTTTTAAAGATTTTTTTTTTTATGGATTTCTGATTTTTTATATATACACACACACATGTTGAAAACACCAGTAAATGTTACTTGAGTTACAAAGTTCTTAACAACATTTGAATTGCTATAAGTTATAATCTCTAAAATATTAAAATAGTAATGGTACTATCAAAATTTTATAAAAAAAATCTTATCAACTGACATGATAATAAATGTGATTAATACCACATCAACTACATAATAAATAAATTTCATAAACTTTTTTGGGTTAAAAATTAGACATCAATTTATAAGGTTTACATAGTAAAATTTATAAAACTAAAATCACCATTCATATATCTCATGTGATTCTTTTAATTTTAAAAAAGCCCACACCAAGCTAAGCAAATGAAGCACCAAGAGAACGTAAATTGTTGTGTGAAAATAATAATAATACTAATAATAATAACAATAATAATAATTACAATAATAATAATAATAATAAAGATTAGTAAGAACTTTAAAAATTTTAACAAAAATGATAAAATACAATTAACGCCCCTGAGATTTAGGTTGATGTCAGTCAAATCCAAGACAATTCAAAATTTAAGCAACTTCGGCACTAAACCTTTACCATTTTTCTATTCCCTGTCACAATGATTACTGATTAGAGAGCAAATTGTCCAATTTTAAAATGACTTGGTCTTATAATAAAAAAAACTATCATCGGGAGCAGACATCATAGATTGAAACTCTCTAAAATAAATAATAAAATATCTTGGACCTAACTAGCATTAGTCCAAACAATAAGGCATTAACTGTAATTTACCTTTTAAGAGCATTAGTTACAAGCCCCAAAATGGTATTTTACCACCATCCACAAACACTAAAATGATGCTTTATCCGATTTTTATGTCCTAAAAAATTTACAATACTGCTACAGTAGGCTCTTATATATGCAACTTACAGTAGCAACTTGTATTTATTTTTTAATTCTTTTTTATTCGCTCAGCGTCTTTCTTCTTATCATTTTGTCTTCCTCTTTCACTGACTTTGGGTTTTATTGGGTTATGGAGTATATTATTTTATTGTGTAGATATATTATTTTAATGTATTGTATGATAAAATAAAAGTTGAATTGTTAGGTATGTTATAAAATGATATGGTATGATAAATAAAGTAGCCGTTAAGATGAAAAAATGAGATATTTTGTAGAAAGCAGATGAGAATGCTCTAACAAATAAATATTCTCCTAAAAAGATAACATCTGTATAGCTGCTTTCAAATCTTCAATGATTCCAATCAAACAAAAGAAAACCTTTTATATGACAAACTTAGTGGCGCACTTTGGAGGTAGAATTAGTTTGATTGGTTTCTCAACCAAAAAAAAAAAAAAAGTAGTTTAATTGGACTAATATCTGTATTAAGGAATCATGTCCACATTTAGGAATCTTCTCGATGATTTTGATCTATTCTCATTCTTTAAGACCAATAAAAAAAATCACGTTCATCACAAGTCATCAACTCACATGACTTTTCAAAATTCCCAAATCACAAACAATCCCAATGATAGCTCTAATTTGGTGCTTTTCAAAAAAAAAAAAAATGTAAGAATTAAATTGTCTTCTTAAATATGGTAACACTGGGTATAATATAACTTTAAAAAAAAGGTAATAAGAGAGGCACATTTTTGTAACTTTTTGAAAAGGAATCCATCCTAAGCAAGAGATTATATATAGCTTAAGGTGAACAAATACTCTCAAGATTTATGACACATCAAAATCAAGGGAGTCAATACCATACCAGAAGCCGTTTTGGTTTGGTTAAAAAATGAAATATTTCAATACCGGTTAATACCAGTGTACCGTTTCGAGTTTACTGCTAATTTATATATATATATATATATATATATATATATTCATTCATTCATTATTCAAAATCTATATAATTTGTTGCAAATATTTATTGTGAACCTTATTATTAAAGTGTCAGCTCATTAATAATAAATAGGGTAAATTACATATTTGGTCTCTATCCTATACATTATATTTCAATTTAATCCCTAACATTTCAATTGTGTCAATTTGGTCCCTAATTTTTTAATGTCGTGTTAATTTAGTCCCTATTGTTATATCTTAAATGAAAATTGATGACATAACAAATAGCCAAAATAAAATGTTTGTGTATTGTCACATCAACGAAGTCTAATTTTTTTATTTTGGCCATTAGAAGAGTCATTAATTTTCATCTTAAAAATAATGGTAAGGACTAAATTGACACAATACTTAAAAGATAGGGACCAAATTGATACAATTGAAAGGTTAAAGACTAAATTAAAATATAGTATATAAGATAAGGACCAAACACATAATTTACCCTAATAAATAAAAAAAATACATAGATAATACTTAATAAATTACATGATGATATTATATTAATAATAGTAGTAATAATAAGTTTATAGTTATAAATGGCAGATCACTTGTATCCTAACAAAAGTAATACAAGGTTTTGTTTAAATATAATTTATTTTATTAAAAACTAAAAATATTATAATAAAATAATTTTTAAATATTTAAATAATACTATAATACTCATTTTTAATATTTTTTTTAATAAAGTGGATGCAAGTTGGAACTGTCAAATGCCTTTAAAACTTGTGTCCTTCTAATATTAAAAGAAATATAAAAATCTATTTGAAATGTAAACTGTCCAAGATCACGTGGGTAATGTCAGGGCACACCTCCACACCTAACAAGTCTCTTCTTTGATAAAAAGTAAAAGCAAAAAGCAAAGGAAGTTCAAAGAAACATTAGTGATCAGTAAGAAGCGAAACAGAAGTGGAGCAACGCTGGACGAAAGATGAAGAAGAAGAAGAAGAAGAACCAAAGACAAAAAGGAGATGGACGACGATTGGCGAAGTGGCGTCGCTACCAGAAAAGTGGTAGCGACAGTAGGGATTTGGGTATCTTTTTCTTTTTTTCTTTTTTTCTTTTTTTTCGTTGGTTTACACTTTACCGGCCGATTTTCATTTTCCGGCCGATTCCTGTATTTTTCCAGGAACGGCCGGTACGTCCCGGTATTTGGAGCGGAACGAAACAGCCATATTTATGTTCTGGCCTAAGCACTAGTACGGAAAATTCTGGCCGGGTACAGAATCGACTTCCTTGATCAAAACTAACTCTCAACCCAAAAAAAAAGACTTCTATTTGGAATGAATTCATTCTTAATCATTCTCATTAAATATTATAAATATAAAAGCATATATATAATGTCATATATATTACTTATACAACATTTTTTGTAACAAATTTTTACAACTGTTAAATTGGTAAATTATTGCTAATTATTATCTAAACCTCACTTTATTAT
The DNA here is from genome assembly GCA_032727855.1 of Quercus ilex subsp. ballota. Taxonomy (NCBI): domain Eukaryota; kingdom Viridiplantae; phylum Streptophyta; class Magnoliopsida; order Fagales; family Fagaceae; genus Quercus; species Quercus ilex. Next base: position 35,102,367 of record CM064909.1, read on the forward strand.
CCATTTACAGCTCGAACACCTCAACTATTTTGAAAAATTATAGCTCTAGACTAAATATATATACACTATTAAAGATGCAATAATATTTTTACTTTCGACGTGGATTATAATTACACCAATGAAAGTTACATGACGTGAGATGTATACATACGCAACGTATGTAGGCCGCAACGTTGTTGTGACGTGAACGCAACAAAGAGGAAACAAACAAACAAAAATGGCGCGTGCGTGTGTGTGTGTGTTTTTCGATATTTACGGAAACAAAAGCAAGTGGATACCTAAGACGTCAGCGGCGAGTTCACGGAATCTGATGTGGCGGCGACCAGCTTTCTCACAGTGTTCCAGCACCTTAGACATCAAGTAATAGGAATAGAAGGTCACGATGGCCATCACCGTTAAACAAAAGAACCCTAGGACCCACCCTAATCCTCTGAACGCATATGGCAACGTTAGTATCGTGGGCCCCACTATCGCCGTCGTCAAATGAAACCCCGCATGCCACCATTCCCCTGTAAAATCATAATTGTTGTGTCGATTCAGTCACACTCACACACAAAAGTCAAACATAGCGATAACTAGTTAGGTGTGTGTCGGGGCTCGATAAAAAATTTTGTAGTCGAATGAGAAATTTGGGTTGAATCCCCGATAAAGCAGAAAAAGTAAGGTGTGTTTTGGTGGTTAAAAATAAAAGACTAGAATTATTGGGGAGGGGGTGGCACCTTTTGATTGGAGGACGAAGGCAGCACCGGCGTCCTGGTCTCGAAGGTTTTGGGCAAATGGGTCCATTTGAGGAGGCTGTGCCATTGATATGAGAGGAAAGATAAAGGGAGAGAATGGGGGGGTGGGGTGGGGTGTGCGTAGGATAAGGATTGATTGACTCAGCCGCGCATGGTAGTTATAGGCGGAGCATGAGATGCGGAGATAACATAGGTGGGGGAAGTGCCGTTTCTTGGTGGCGTCGAAACTCAGCTAAAGTGCGCCGGGGGTGGAATGAAAATAATACCCTTGTTGAACCTTGCTGCCCTTGCCGACTAGATATATATAAGTCCAGAAGTGAAGCATTCTGTCTGTGCAAGAGAGAGAGAGAGAGAGAGAGCGCATCACATTCTCTTTTTTTTTCTTTTGATAATTGAGCTGGAGACATGAAAATATAAAAAACAAGTAGATTAGCCAACTGGATAATAAGTTCGTTCTCCATAATTTACCAGATTGTCCTTTGATGTTAATTAAGTTTGTGTTTGGATATTGCTTATTTTGTTAAAAATTAAAAATAATAAAAAATACTTTTCAATTACTGTTCATTATTGAAAATACCGTTCATTTGCCTTAATGCACTGTTCATGTCCCATGAACAGTGCAAGAGCCAAGAGGACATGAACAGTGCAAGAGCCAAGAGGCACTAGTTAAAAAAAAAAAACGCAAAACACTAGACGTGGACGTGGACATGAGATCCAAACAGGTACTAAGTGTGCGTTTGAGTATAGATGAAAAATGAAAATTATTTCACTATTCAGCTTATTTTTGCTACTATTTATGAGCCCTATTACACATTTTGGCATTATTTATAAGCTCTACTGTACTATTTCAACTAATTTTTACCTTTATGTACAGTACTTTTAGCAATAATTTTTCAGTTTCAGCAAAATAAGCAGTATCTAAACACACCTTAAATTCTAAAAACTAAAGAGAAAAGGTACTTTCCCGATTATGTTTGGGTTAATTCATGATTCCTAACGGCAAAAATAATAATAATAATTCCTAATTCTCTCATTTATCTTTAAATAAACTAATTTGTTTTTTATGTTTGAAAAATAAGGAAATACCTTTAATCTATTGTTTTTTTTCATTTAAATTTAATGGAATCATTTGAAAAAAAAAGTATTAATTCTACACCAGAAAAGGTGAAGATTTGCATTTTTTTTTTATTGCATTTGTAATCATTGTGATTGTTTGATTTAATTGAAAAGGTATTGAATTTGGGATATTTGCTCTTTTTTCAAATATAAATGAAAAAATTAATTAGTTTCAAAAATAGGAGAGGGATTTGTGAATTATTCCAAACATACATAGAAAAGTACTTTTTCTCGGGAAATTCTTTTAAAAAAAAATGATGATTTATAGTATTTTGTGCCAAAAAAAAAAAATGGGATGATGCAGTATTTTCGTCAGGAAAAAAATGATTTAAGTAGTTGATAAGTTTAAAGTGGTGCTTAGTTTTTTTATTTTGATGAGGAAGTCATGACTGAATCATGCTTGATTTGTTTTAGCGTGGTTGCTAAAAGTGAGGTACACACGAGAATTAAGCGGGGTTTGCGTCTGTTGATAAGATAAGTTTTTGTTCGTGTCAAAACTGTTTAAGCTCTACTGCATTGGAGTTGAATAAGTTTTCAACGTCTCTCCAAATTTTTTTTTTTTTTAACGGTAACTCTCCAGAGTATATTGCTTTAATGCTACGCACGACACAGGAGGAGAAAAAAAAAATTAATTAAATTATAGCACACTGTATCATCTTATATAGTTTTTTTTTCCCTCAAAAAAAAATCTTATATAGTATTTAATATAAATAATAAAAATAAGTCTTTTTTTTAGAGAGTTTTAACCTATGACATCCGACCCCAGATCTCTTATACAACCATTAGAAACTTTACCAATTGAGCTAACTGAAACTCATGTAAAAATAAGTCTTATGTGTTGATTATGTTGGTAGCTCAATATATACAATTCATAATCATATGTCATACTCATACGTCGGGTCAATATAAATATATTAAAATCAATAATATTACTACCACTTGAAAAAAAATCAACAATACTACGGACAAAAATTCTCACATCCAATTTGACAATTTGTTGATTTGTTATTGGAAGTGATTAACAAAAAGTAATGAGTCTATATGACACAAGTTAGCAATTTGTGAAATTGAGTATACGATTAGTACATGGACGGAGCCATGGTTGGACATTGCCCCACAAAAGTTTTTAAAAAAATATTATTATATATATGGATACTAATTTTAGTAATTTTTTTTTAGAAAATTAAACTTTTGCCTCCTTAAAAATATCATTGATTCTTTTAAGAGTATTATTATAGTCACAAATTTTTCTATAACATTTTGACAAATTTTTTTTTTTTTAGAGAGTTTCAACTTATGGTGTCCGCTCCTGATGATAACTCTTTATCATCAGACCAAGACACCAATTAGTTTTTGGTGTAAGCAAGGATTGAATCCCAGATGTCTTATTTAACCATCAGAGAATTTACCAGTTGAGCTAACTGAAACCCACTTGACAAATTGTTAAGGTAGCAAATTCTTAGTGGTTCGTATTTGGGCTCATCACTTACATTATCAGCAATTTGTAAAAAAGTTTGTAGTTCAAACATTTTACTCATTTAAGTAAGTTCCGGTTAGCTCAACTGATAAAGTCTCTAATGGTTGAATAAGAGATCTGTGGTTCAATACCCGCCTACACCAAAAATCGATTAGTGTCTTAGTCTAATGATAAAAAGCTATTATCAGGAGCAGATACCATAGATTGAAACTCTCTTTAAAAAAAAAAAAACATTTTCCTTATTTTAAAGACCATTGAAAAATTTATAAGTCTAAAATCTAAAAAAGAAATATACAAGCACAAAAGTTAGTACAACAACAAAAATTCGCAATAGTAAAACCAAAAAAAAAAAAAATTGAGTCTAGTCAACTAATTTTATTTAAAACAAACAATCTAACCCTTAAAAAATTTTAAACAACTAGCAACTAAGCAACTAAATAGCAACAAAGTCGGAGGCCAAAGTCACTGCACACAACCAACAACAAAGCCACCCCTAACTCTAAATTCTAGCTCCATCCCTAAATTGGTGTGTGTCAAGGGGCAAATTGATGCCTCTATCTAAGATGTTGGGAAACCGAAACTCGATTATGAGCTTTTAAGATGGTACTCAAAGGCTTTCGATGGGATGACAAAGACTATCCAAGCAAGAAACAAATGTTGCACATGACAAAACAGTAACAAAAGCCCAATGAAAAACACGTTACAATACTTAATTAGTACATTAATGATCCTAGTCTAATAGTTCAAATCAGTCCTCTAGTGTTACGATTTTATCTCCAGCGGTAGGGTAATTTCAGTAAGTGTGTTTATATGGTAAAAATCATATTTTTTTCTTCTTATTATTAAGTCAATGTAAGGGAAAACTTCCATAGTTTCCAAAATATTATGGCCTTCATCATAATAATACTAAAAAATGATTAAAGGCTTCATAATTACAAATAAAAGAGGAAAAATAGGATGGAATGAAGGGAGAGAGAGCACGTCGCCGTGTGCATAGATTGGTTAATTTTGTCCCCTTTCATCATGCACTTAAATGACTTTCCCCATGTAATACTCTTTTAGTTTTTAGTCAAGCATGAGTGATATTATCCTTCATAAGAATAGCTTTAAATATTAGAAATGTATGTCTTTAATGAGAATGATTTTTAATATGAAGTCTTTGTGCCTTTTAGGAGAAAGACCTTAATATTGATGTTCATATGCCTTCCATGAGAAAGGGTTTTTGTAATGTGTTCTTGGAAGAGTATTTGATATGTTTTTAAGGTGTGTGGAGATGGTAAGAAACATATATATGTGTGTGTATATATATATATATATATATATGTATATTGTGAGATATGGTGTTTGAAGATTTGTGAGAAGTATGTATGGATATTTTGTGAGGAATGTGTTTGTAAAATGTATAGAAGTGTGAGATAGATAATACAGTAAATACATGAGATTATTTGTGTTATGTCATGAGTTATACTGCTTTCTAAGAAGGGAGATTTTGTATGAGGAATAAAGAATGAGATGGAGATGTGTTTTTGGGCGGCAAAAGTGATGAAGTTTCAGAATATTGAAGTGTGGCAGAGATGGATAGTGTGTAATGGTTATGTTGTTATCTATGAAGAGTGATTTTGTAAGAGAGGTAGAGAAGTATGGAGAAGTTTAGAGATATCTGCAGCAAGGTGAAAAGAAGTTTCAGAATTATTGAAGATGAGAGAGGGATGGATGGTGTGTTTAGTGTGTAGCTTGGTCCTCTTTATATAGAGCCAAGCATGTAACTAGATTAGAACTAGTTGAAGGGAAAATTAGCAAATAGGGGGAAATCTTTGACAAAGTAAGTGATCTTTTGTTTTTTAACCAAAAGAATAAGGTTTGAGACTTAAATGTTGCTGACACAGCTAGATGATGTCATATGAATGACATCTTTTGTTTGGAGGAAAATACTTGGCATTAATGGTAAGATAATCTTTAAGGGGTCTTTCTATTTCTGGTACCACAACTGGAGCTACTGCAAGATGTGCTGGAGCTGTGGTAGCTTCTGCAGAAGCTGTTTCTGCTTCTACTGGAGCTGTTTGCAGCTTCTGCTGGAGCTGCTGTTGGTATTTTCAGCTAAGTTTTCTCTTGAAAAAATTATATGTTTAGTCCATATATAATTTTGGTAAGTAATAGACTAGTTGGTTGATTTTTGATGAAGTTTTAGAGATGTAATTATGGTCTTTTTGTATTTTAACCAAATCTTGGAGAGTAAAGAGAGCATTTAATGCTAGACATGAGATACTATATTTAGTCATGTGCTTGGAATTAATTTATATGAAAATAATAATATAATTAATATGGAAGATATAATTATATTTTAAAACTTATATTATATGATGGACATTAATTTTGTAAAGAGCATGGGAAGTTTTATCATTTTAAGTGTTATGTGATATGAGAGGCTTACCAAATGTTACTTATTGCACACTGACCCGTCAGAATTCAGGGAATTGGGGAAGACATGCCAAGCAACATGCTTTCCTTTATCAACTTTGAACCACTGTAGTTTTACCGAACATACCTCTTGACCCTCTAAACCACGACTCCCAAAATTCCCTCGATGAGACTCATGAGCTTAGATCATGAGCTTAAACCATGGGGTTTGACGCATTTTTTGTGTAAATATGGGCTCTTATAGGCTTTAGAAGAGATTTTTCCAAAATCCATAATAGTGTTGACGTGGTGCAGGTCGCCAATAAAATGAAGCCGTGTGGCGTAAAAAAAATTTCATCAACAGTGTGTTTCTAAAATTATTCAATTAAAATTATTTGCCTTTTAACACTCTATTACTCACTACAAATATATTAAAAATGCTAAAATAATTTACTGTATAACTTAAAATTTTTAGTTTTGATATAAATCTAGTCTTGCACAGTGTATATATATGCTTGTCAGCCATCACATAGTAACTAGTATAACAATAAAAGGCTAAGCCAAGGAGGGCCAGGGGGAATTTCCCTCCTTTACACCGTCTTAAAAAGTAAAAACCATTTCATTTTTAAATAAATAAATTTTAAAATATTAATTTCTATATAAGTTTTTAAGATGCTGATTCCCCCTATGTGCATAGCTCAGAATCATAAAATGGTTATTACAATATCCCATTACCACCAATCTAACAAATTTTACTTCTTCTTGTTGTTTCATTTTTTATTCCTCTACATTACTATATACTTCTTCTTTTGCAATGACCCACCTTTTGAATTTTTATTTTTTAATTTTTTAGTATCCTCCTTTTGAATAGTTGGAATGAAAGTTAAGTTAAAAAGATCATTGATACTTCTAAGATAATTTGAAAAATAAAAACATCAATTTTCAAATGTATTATCATACTTTTGATACTTTTAAATTAATTTATTTTTCATTTTACTTTCAAGTAATCAAACGACTTAGCTGAATATCTTATATTTAGATTAATTTTTTTAACTTCATCTAATAATGATAATATATTGATTTTTTTTTAACCAAAAAAAAAATATATATATATATATATATATATTGATTATTTTTATTTGAGTCTTTTACTTGTTTGATAGTTATAGTAACCTAGTATCTTAAGGATAACAATAATTATCAAGTCTCAACCTTGACACCAAAAAAAAAAAAAAAAAAAAAACATATACCTTGAAAAAATAACTTTTTAAAATTAATATGGATTGTTGATCACCCTAAAAAAAAACTTGAATATCGTAAATAAAAATTTGAACCCTCTCCTCAGCTCACCGATGGCATGGTTTGTATTTGAGAGAGACTTTTAAAACAAATTCAAGAGTATGAAAAAATTGATTTCAACTTATGGCAGCTGTTTCTGATGATTTTGTTTACTAGATTTCTTATTCAACTATCATGATTGAAATAATGGATGACGTAAAAAATATCTATGGATTGTGGTGAAGGGAAAAGGGCCCGTTTGATACGTTTGTTTAAATAACAGATTTTTTTTTAATACGTGTGAGTGAAAAAGTGTATAGAATACGTGTAATATTGTTTAAAACAATACGTGTAAAATGATATACACACCAAACAGGGCCATGGATTCACACATTTAAAAATTAAGCGATATCCAAACCACAAGAAAGAAAATGAATGTTAAAAATTTTTGAACTGGCAAGTAGACCCATCAAACAAATTTTTGAATTTTTATTCAGATTGCGAAAATAAAGCTGCCGTCATTGGGTTAAAATACACCAATACTAAAATTAAAAATCAACGATTAGGCTATCAAACTGATAGCCAAAATCCAGATGTTCAATTTAACGCTTGAACATCAACTATCTACTTTCTCCAAGGTTGAAGCAACAGATTTGTTGTACTCCTCCAATTCCTTCTTGTACGCCTCCATAGCTTCAGCAGCTTTGTCATTCCAAGCTTTTTTCTCTTCTTCACTCAGTTCCTATAATAGCAACCAGCAAGAGATTATTAAAAATACATATATGCATTTCCATATTATATCCATCAACTTGATTAAAGAAACAATACCTTCCACTTCACTGAAATTAGTGCATTGAGGGTAGAGTTGTTGATCCCTTGTCTCTCCTCCAATAAAGTCTTCCTTGCATCTTTGCTGCATCAATCAAAAGCATAATTTTATCATATTCAAAATCTCAAACAACCATAATTCATGTAGTTCTGATACAATGGTAGAACTTTAACCTGAATAAAATGAATGAGGATGCAGGCCTTTTAGGCTTGTTAGGGTCAGAATTCTTCTTTTCTTCCTTCTGTTGCTTCTTCTTCTGGCGATCCACTTTCGTTTTCTGCATATTTTATAACTAGATTAGCCACAGTAAAGTTTGAGAAAGTAACAATAACAAAGCCGGTTAAAGGTTGATTTTATAAAGAACCTTGATTATATTTTCAGTTTTCTCCTTCTTCTTGAGAAGCTGCAAGGCCTCCTGCTTCTGAAGTTTCACCTGCTCTTCCTCTTCCTTTCTGAGACTGGCAGTTTCTTCATCCTTCATTTGATTGTAAGCCTCCATTTCTTGCAAATACTTCTCCTTGTTCTTCTTTGCAATCTGTAAGTTTCAAACGGAATAAAATTATACGAGAATCAAGCTAAATAGAATCAAGTCATGGTTACTGGACAGAAAAAGGACAAAAGGTTTTATTTGAGAAAGAAGTTAACCTCTTCGTAAGGGCCTTTCTGTTCTTCTGTCATGTTTTTCCACTCTTCACCAGTGATCTTTGCAATCTATTATACAGTCCCAAATTCAACAAATTAGAGGAGACCAATGTTTAACAATTCAAACAAATTTGCAAATGTTGTGAAATTAAAGCACCTCCGAAACACTCTTTTTCTCTGCATGCAAAGCAGCCCGCCTCTCATTTGTGAACACGAAAAATGCTGACATGGGATGCTTAGGTTTCAATGGATCCTTTTCTTTCCTGTGAACAAAGAATCAGATATTTTATTAATGCTATAATCAGAGAGAGACAGAGTATTGAGAGAGCCACACAGATAATGGAATTTACTTGGTCTTCTTGTTTTCTTTTTCTGATTCTTGTTTGAACTGGAGATACTGTTCAAGCAATTCCATAGCAGTCTTCTGTTTGTGCTCCTCCTCTAAGAGCTTCATTGCTTCGGTCTCAAGCTTCTCCTTAGCAATTACCTGCAAATAAGCTTCCTTTTCAGCCTGATACTTCTCCTCATAGGGCTTCTTCTCTTCTGCAGTAACATTCTTCCATTTTGCCCCCAAAATGTTTGAGATGTCTTTGAACTCTGCCTCTGGATTCTCTTTTTTGATCTGCATCAAAATCCCCCAACAAAATTACCAAAGGCACATGAATCCAAATATTTAGCTCAACTCTCACAGACCATTTCTGTATCTTACCTCAACCCATTGATCTTTGCACCATAGAATGTAAGGTGCAGAAGGCCTTTTCCCTCAGGGCATGCCTTCTTCTTCTTCTCTTTCTTGTCTTGTTCATTGTCTCTCAGAGATTGACCAACGGGGAAAGTCTGAACATAAAGACAAATTCAGATTAGGCAACCATCATGTCAAACACTAAAAAGCAAGCCCTACAATTGTATCACTTTGTTGGTTGCTAAGAAATACTTATCAGATCCTGATCCAAGTTAGTAAAGGAAAGAACTTTATCAAGCAGTTAAGTTCTACATTTCATTTTTTCTGCAACTTCAGAGAAACCAAAAGGAAAATGACAGAAAATGAAGGAAGAAAATTGTGAATTTAAAGATTATATAAAGAAGAATTAATCACTCATTAACAAAAATCAATTCAGACCTTGGCAAAACCATTTCTTTCAAAATCAAACCCAAAGGACTAATTTCAACAACAAAAAAAATAAGATTAGCCATTTTCTAAGCAACCAATCACAGTGAGAAAAGCCCAGAGGATGCAAAAAGAGAAAAAGAGGGTGAAGAAAACTAACCACTGTGGGTTTGAACTCCTTCAACTTCTGTAACTTCTTCAATTCAGTCTGAAGCTTCTCCTGCTGACGGCCTCTAGTCTCAAGCTCTTCCTCCTTCTGCTTCAAAATCTCATCTTTGGCCTTCAAGAGCTCCTCAGTCTTCTCCTTTTCAAGCCTTAACTTCTGTAGCTTCTCTTGCATTTCCAGCAAGTCTTTCTCAAAAGAATCTTGCTCCAGTTGTTGCTTCTGCTGCTGTTTTGTCTGTTTCTTCGAGGCTCTCGCTTTGCCTTTCTTTGGCGAGGTCCGCGGCTGAGAGAGGCTCTCGTGGTTTTCCTTTTCTGGGTCACTTGCTGGTGGCGGCGGAACTGGGCTGGGAGAGACCTTTCCGGCTAAGATGTTGGCCTCATTGGTTGATGATAGGGGGGTTTTCTCCTTCAGTGCCCTCCTGGTGCTCCTTTTCTTTGTAGGAACTGTGTCGATGGGCATCACAGCTACCGTCTCAGCCATTGTCGGGCATAAAGAGAGAGCGAGAGAGGCTTGAGTTGGTAGGTTCGTGAGGGAGAGTGATTTGGGTTGTGAACAGAGTATGGGGTTTTATATAGGGAAGAGATGGTGAGAGGGCCTAACGGTAAGATTTTTCAAATTCAAATGGACTATTATTGAGCGTAGCTGTTTTTAATTTGACCGTTGGGAATCTGGGAGCGGTAATTGAATTCTTACCAAAGAAAGATGGGAATTTGAAATTTTAAACATTAGTCTATGATTGGTTGGTTTTGGAAAAAAGTCACACAGTGACACAGATAAGGAATTACTAACGTTCAGATCCAGATCCAGATCAGATAGAATTGTTAGGATTTTTAAAAAAAAGGAAGAAAAAAACTTTACCATACCATTAGCCTAAGTGTAAACAAAAAAGTCGTGGTTATTGCACATTGATGAGGAGCATCTTTGACTTTCAAATAGTTCGTCTTCGCTCCATAGTGAAAAGAATTTGGATTGGGAGAACCAAATTATGGCTTAATTATTCTTAAAAAAAATATTATGGCTTAATTAATTATTTGCATATATATTTAACATTTTAAGAATGTAGCCATTTTCCGGAGATATTGTGAACAATAATAATAACAGACATAAAATGAAGAAATTATTTTCTAGTATCCAAATTGTACCAGATTAGTGCAGTACCTTTATCCCAAAGTGTCCTCCCCTCAATAATATTATGCAACGTGGGACAATTTGTTAAATCAAATCTTAGTCACTAACGTATCTTCTTCATTTTTTATGAAAGTTTTTACCTTTACCTTCTCAAATCAATCACAATTTTCTGTGAGAGAGAGAGAGAGAGAGAGAGAGAGAGAGACATGCGACATCTTCTAGGAGTTAGGGATGGCTGGAGCCACCAATGGTGGGGGTGAGGGTGAAGGTGATAGTTTTCTTATTTTTCTTTGATTTAGGACTAAGTTGGTTACTAGAATCTAACTCAATAAATTCTCACACATGACACTTATTGAGTATTGAGTGGGAGAACCACTAGGGATTACTATTGTGGTCCCCCCAATGGAGCGAATAATCTCTAGAAGAAAATAAAATTTTGGGGTCACATTCAATTTAGTTCTTACATTTTGGTAACAATTAAGTTGATCTCTGTTAACCTTTACCTTCTCAAATCAATCACAATTTTCTAAGAGAGAGAGAGAGAGAGACCTGCAGCATCTTCTAGGAGTTGGGGATGGCAGGAGCCACCAATGGTGAGGGTGAGGGTGAAGGTGATAAATATCACTTCAGCATCTAAATAAAACATTTTAATTTACCAATTTTAAAGAAATTAATTTTTTTAATTGGTAAATTAATTAATTTTTATTCAGATGTTGATGTGGCATCGTTATTATTATTTTCAGTTGTCACATAAGTTTCAAGTGTGCCAACAATGAACACCGTTTGCCATGTAGGCATTTTTTGTTAATAGTTAACAATAAGGACTAAATTGACTATAAGTTAAAAATAACAATGATCAAATTGATTGCTACCAAAATATAATAACCAAATTGACTGTAAGCCTAAAGTACAGGGACCAAAATAAAATTATTGCCTAATTTCTAGCTTTCTCCTCCCACTTTTTAAAATTATTAGTATACTTCTTGTACTACACCAGTTTTCCACATAAAGATGAGCGGTATACCTTATTTTGGATTTCATATATAAAATTGATTTTTATGTGAGAGAAATGTGTAACAGGATATTCAAGATAAATTCTCAAAAAGACTAAGATTCAGAATGGAAGTATCAACATTCAGAAATCCAATGCTCCAAACTTCCTACCTGCACATTACATGATTTAAACATTCAATATGCTGAACGGCCAAAATGGTTCCTTATCCCAAAGGGACCCGGATTTAGCAGCCACCAATTTATGCTAAAAATACACATTCTCTTAACTTTCTCCCCCCTTCTTTCTGTATCCTCTTGCATAGAAGATAAAATTCCGCTGACAGGGCTGGTTGACACCAAACAGATTACCTGAGTGAAAGATGAGTAGATGACATTACAGGCATACCTGAAAGGCCAATCTTATCAAACACCAGGCGGGAAATTGGGAATGTAACACTTGTTCTCAACTCCTGCAAGAATAATTCTCATATCCAATATTTTTCAAAACCTGAAATGGAGAACATATGTTTCATGCATCAAAACTATGGTTAAATAATTAGCCATTTACAACCATCTCCATAATCACGTCATTCCAAGAGTCTATTGGCCCAGGTAAGCATCAATGCAAACAGTCATTCTGAACTGTTGCGTTTTTGTACTTCGCATATGGATAAAACTCTCTATATGGACCTGGATGCCCATCAGGCCGCAAAAGTGAAAGCATAGTTAGGTCAAGAAGTTTAAGGTTCACCCCGTTTTCAGAAGCTTTAAATGCTGCCTTCTCAAACTCATCTAGCTCTACCTTACGCAGAATCCTATTTAAGTCCTTCAGTTCCATCTCACCTTCTTTAACTGGTGCTGTTCTAAGGCAATTCTCTCCATTAGACCGCTCCCCATTCTCAAAGTGATCTGGCGTGGATGTCCTAAAAAATATCAGGCCCTTGTGATAGGACGATACTATGAAGTCCAATTCAAACCGGAGGGATTTCCGATAAGGAAAATCAAATCCCAACTCCGTCAAATTTCTTTTAGGACAGTAATGACAGCCCAACACTGTGTCATTCTCATGATAGATTGAAGATTTTAGAAACCATTTCCCACTTGAAATTATCATGTAATCCAAATTCTGGTATTGATCAGTCCACTTCTTGTCAAGTTTGTCGAGATACAGCTCAACTTCAGATGTTGAAACACCATTAAAGTCCTCAAAAATATCTGCTTTTACAAGGAAGGGGGACCAAATAACTGAGATAGAGAAGTTGTAAAAGGGGAACTGCCATCTTTTGGACCTATAATCTTCATCATGGTAAACTTGAACAGCTTGTTCTACCTGAAGGACATAATAATTCAATTGCAGAGGTCAGACAATCCTCTAGTGCCATTTTTTGAAAGCAATAAAATCTCCCACATCATGCTGCCTAACAACAATCGTCACCCATAATGAAGGCACTCAGCAAATCAACATAAAGTCATAAACGACACTTGAAACTTTATTTATTTCTCTACACCAATTCTAGAAAAAACTGACAAAACAAAACTAATAATTAATAACCATCAAATTCACAAGAAAGAATTTGAAATTTAGAAATAAAAATATGAAAATATAAAATAAAAAACATAATCAATAACATCTGCAAATGGACCAAGTGGGATTCATACAGGTCAAGAGTTACCAGCAATTGAGCCTGCACGAATGCAATGTTTAGCAGCTTCATTTAATGCCACTGAGTAAAATTAGGTAAATCCAATTGGATACTGCATACCAACAAATAGAAATGCAAAATAGTGTTGTTGTGGATTGAAGCACGGGTATCTTCACACCTATCTTTTTATGATCTTGCACTACAAAAATACAGAATGCACAATGAAGGATGACTTTTCTCATTCTAATTCAGTAATAAATCACAGAAATCTTCAGGTATTAAATTCTTGGATTTAAAAGAGGGAAAATGGAAATGTTGTTAATAAGCCACAGATGAAGGATGAGCTTATAGGAATTGAACTTCATGTATTATCAACAAACACACAACAGGAAATGTGTTTGGAGACTTCTAAGTTCTAACGCTCCTTAGAGTCTCCTTAATTAGAATAAAAAATTCATTGACAACCATTTCTATATCAGAATCCCTACTTTCTAAAATATAGTATATTCATATTACCACCAGGATATCTTGTGTGCATGTGTTATTACAACTAAGAGTATGCTTTCAACAACTCATGATGTCCCAGCTGGTTTAATGAAATTGTAGTGTATTCGAGATGACTAATCTTTAAGAATGAGGAAAAAGAAAGGAAATTTTGGTTTAATTCTCTATTGCCTCTTATTCATCATGATTCAACTTAAATACATACCAAATAACCACAACCAATAACAATGACAGCTATTCTACTTTAGCCGAAACTTTGGCTAAACTAGATAATAACTATAACACCTATCCTAGATAAAGATAGCAATATAATAACAAACTATGACAATAACAAAAGATAACAGCAACCTAATTTCCCAATTACAAGCATCTGAAGGAGTCCTTTATTAAACTAAACTCTTGGAGGCAATCTTCTTAACTAATCCACTGTTACTACTTAGCAGGTGAATGTAGTCCAAACATGAGGCTCTGGGACACAACATTCCTCTCCCCTTGAAGAAAAATCTTGTCCTCTAGATTTAAATTTGAAATTGTTTCTGGAGTGCATCATAGGGCTCCCAAGTGGCATCTTCCTCATTGACTCCAACCCACTGTACCAAGGCTTCGTGCAACACCTTCTTGCCATTCTTAACCTATCAAAAATCAATTATACGTTTGGGCTCCAAGACCATTGCGCCATCGTCCCCCACGTTAGGTAACTCTGGTGCTACACGATCAGAATGTCCTAGCTTCTTTTTTAACTGCGAGACATGAAAGACCAGGTGTAATCGGGAGTGGGTCAGCAATTCCAATCGATAAGCCACCTTTCCCAACCGCTCGACAATCTGATAAGGTCCATAAAAACGTGGCGGGAGCTTCATATTCCCTCGTACTCTTAAGGAAATTTGCCAAAAGGGCTGTAACTTCAAATAAACCATTTCACTAGGTTGAAACTCTAGCTTGCGACGGTGGCGGTCTTCATACAATTTCATCCGATGTTGAGCCTCCAATAAATTATCCTTTAGCTGCTTTAATATCTCATCTCTCTGTCCCAAAGTGTTCTCAACTTGCACCACTATTGTAGTTCCATGCTCGTATCTGTGAATCGTTGGTGGAGCTCACCCATAGACCACCTCAAACGGTGTCATGCGTGTGGTGGTTTGATAGGAAGTATTGTACCAAAACTCAGCCCAAGGAAGCTACTGAACCCACTGTTTTTGTTTAAAACTCACAAAGCACCTCAAAAATGTTTCCAAACATCTATTAAGAACCTCTGTTTGTCCGTCACTCTATGGATGGTAAGCCGAACTCATATGCAACTCAGACCCTTGAAGACGAAAGTATTCAGCCCAGAATTGACTTGTGAACACTAGGTCTCTACCTGAAACAATGGAACGCGGCATACCATGCAATCGCGCCACCTCTTTGACAAAGATTTCAGCCACTGTTTTAGCCGAATATGGGTGCTTGAGGGCAATAAAATGCCCGTATTTAGAGAGTCGGTCAACCACTACAAGTATCACAGAAAACCCATTATAAATGATGGAAGTCCCTCAATAAAATCCATGGAGACATCTTCCCACACACGATCCGGGATTGGTAACGGTTGAAGCAACCCACCTGGAGTTTGAGAGTCGTACTTACTACATTGACAAACATCACAATGTCGAACATACTCCAGAATATCTCTCTTCATTCCCACCCAATAAAAATTTGCTGCAACTCGTTTATAGGTTCGTAATGCTCCAGAGTGTCCACCAATGGGTGTATCACGAAATTAATGGATAACCTTTGTCTTGTGGTGAGATCCAGCAGGTTGAACCAGCATCCCTTGGTACCACAACAACCCTTCCTTGTCTGAAGATTTATGAATAGCAGCCTCTCCCCTTTTAATTGCATCTCGAAGGTCAACCAAACTTGGGTCATGACGGACTTCATAATAAATTTCATCCAACCAAGTTGGTCATGGACAAGAAATGGTAGCCAGGTCCCCATGTAACCGCAACAATGCTTCAGCGATTTTATTTTCTCATCCGAGACGATACTCTATCTCATAATCATACCCCATAAGCTTCACGATCCACCTCTGCTGGTCTAGTGTTGTAATTTGCTGCTCCAAAAGATATTTTAAACTTCTGTGATCCGTACAATTTTGAAACCTTCAACCCAATAGATAATTCTGCTAGTGATGGACAGAGTGAACAATTGCCATACATTCTTTCTCATAGGTTGATCGAGCTAAAGATCAACCCGATATGGCCTTGCTATAAAAAGCCACTGGTTGTCCTTCCTGCATAAGCACGGCGCCTAAACCTTTACCAAATGCGTTGGCTTTTATCATAAATTGCTTAGAAAATTTTGGTAAGGAAAGGACTGGTGCTTAAGTCATGACCTTCTTGAGATTTTGAAATGCCTCCTCTGCTTCGGCATTCCAATGGAATGCGTCCTTCTTCAATAGCTTTGTCAAGGGTGCTGCAATGCTACCATAATTACGAATGAATTTTTGGTAGTATCCAGTCAATCCAAGGAAACCACGGAGTGCAGTAATCTTTGTTGGAGTAGGCCATGCTTCCATGCTATGAATCTTCGTAGGATCTGCTGAAACTCCAGCTACACTGATTATGTGACCCAAATATTCTACTTTTCGCTGCCCAATTAAGCATTTAGATTGGTTGACATATAGTTGGTTTTCTAGTAAGATGTCAAAAACCATTTGGAGATGGTGCAAGTGATCATTCCAATTTTTGGCTATAAACCAATATATCATAGAAAAAGAATAGCACATACCTTCACAATCAGGCACGAAATATGTCATTCATGAGTGATTGAAATGTGGAAGGTGCATTGGTGAGGCTGAAAGGCATTACAAGGAACTCATAGTGACCGTTATGGGTGCAGAATGCCATCTTATGGACATCGTCAGGTTGCACTCGAATTTGCTGGTACCCCGATTTAAGATCCAATTTAGTGAAATACGCAGCACTATGTAACTCATCTGACAGTTCATCTATGGCAGGAATAAGATAACGATCCTTCAGCGTAGCGCGATTTAGTGCTCGATAATCAACACAAAAGCGCCAAGAGTCATCTTTCTTTTTCACTAGCAAGACAGGCGATGAGAATGGATTGGAGCTGGGTCATATAATTCTGGTAGTGTGCATCTCCTTCACCGCCCACTCTATATCATTTTTTTTTAATGTGAGGATAGCGGTACGGTCTAACATTAATCCGTCCGCTTCCTGGTTCCAAAGTGATCCGGTGGTCATGAGATCGTGGTGGAGGCAATGTAGTGGGGATTTGAAATATGGCCTGGTACTGCTTTAAAAGTTGCTTCAATGCTACTGCTTGGTTTTGATTCAACGATTCCTTCGCGGTAGATTCTGTAGGTCCAAGTAGTTGCATGTCAATAGCACCAGTGTTGATGGATGCCAACTTTTGAACATCATGTACTGAGCCTTGCGTAACCTAACCTCTATCTTCACCACATATTACATATTTCTTCCCTTTGTCCCTAAAATCCATTGTGAGTTTACTCCAATCATGCAAAACTCTACCTAAGCCTTGCAACCATTGCATTCCCAAGACCACATCTGACCCTTGTAACTCTAAGGGGTATACATTGGCTTGAAATCGGTACTCTTAGATCTCCATAGGTACAGCCAAATATATTTCTTCTCAAGTTAGTCGTTCGCCATTGGCCACCATCACCGCAAAGGCTGAAGATGCCGTTTTGCAACACCCCATCCGCTTGACAAATTTCAAAATAACAAAATTATGGGTACTCCCACTATCAATGAGAATATGTAGCAGTCTCCCATTAATAACCCCTATCACGTGCATAGTTTGTGGGAAGATACCCCCACTAAGGCATGTAGTGAGATTTCAAGAGTGGTGGTTGGGTCTTCCTCTTCCTCAATTGTCACAGTTGGACCATCAATCTCTCCTTTTTCGCCCATGACTTCAAGCAAATAATACTTGTTGTATCTTGCATCGGTGGCCTGGCCCAAATTTCTCATCACAATTGTAGCACAGTCCCTTTTCACGGCGTGCTTGCATCTCTGTCCAAGAAAGTTTTTTAAAGGCTGGGTTTTGAAGGGAACGTGGGGCAGAGGATTGGGATAACTGTATATTTCCTTTGGCAGGTTATGGACTGGGTAGGAGTGTTGTTCTTGTTTGGGTGGAAGGACGTCAAAGCTTCTATAGAGTTTGTCTTCTTGTAAGCGAGCTAGACTAGTAGCAAGGACCAAGGTAGTGGGTTTGAATAATTTAACCCCGGCGCAAATTTCTTCACGTAGTCCACCGATATAACTCCCAACGAGAGCCTTCTCTGGCCAATCTTGTACTCAAGCTGCCAAATGTTCAAAATTTGCTTGATATTCTCGCACTGTGCTAGTTTGGCGTAATTTGGCTAAAGCTTTATCAAAGTCTTCATAATCTAATGGCCCAAAACGGACACACAAAGCATATGTAAATTCCTCCATGAAATATTCGTCCATGTTTTCTCAAACCACTGGTACCATTGAAGAGCCTTGTCCAGCAAATGGAAGGAAGCGAGAGTTATCTCCTCACCATTCTCTGTCAGTTGATAACGGAAGTATTTTTATGCCTTGTAGATCCATCCTGTTGGGTCTTCTCTATTGAATTGAGGAAAATCCACCTAAGAAAATCGAGTTTGTATTCCCCCAATAGTTCCTCCATTAGTCCCTTTTGATCCGTGATTACGGCTAGCATAGTTTTCCCCATTATCGCGATTCCAGCTAGCTGAGCCTTCTTCGCGGTGGCTGTTGTGAGCAGTTGAGTTTCTTTGGCTGTCCATCCCTTCAATTCTTCATCCTATCTGAGCTATCGCGTTGGCGAGGGCCTCTATGCTCTCCTTATATCAGTAAACTCCTTAGTAAACTCTTCTCCTTAGACTTCGATCTATCTCCGAATAGAATGGTCTCTAACCTCCAAGGCTACTATCCGATCCTCATTAGTTGTTGAACAAGTAAGTGGTGGGTTGTTCGTCATCTGGCTCTAATACCAAATGATCTGTCCCAGTTGGTTTAATGGAATTGTAGTCTATTCAGGACGACTAATCTCCAAGAATGAGGAAAAAGAAAGGAAATTTTGGTTTAATTCTTTGTTGCCTCTTATTCATCAAGATTCAACTTAAATACATACCAAATAACCACAACTGATAACAATGACAGCTATTCTACTTTAGCCGAAACTTTGGCTAAACTAGATAATAACTATAACACCTATCCTAGATAAAGATAGCAATCTAATAACAAAAGATAACAGCAACCTAATCTCCCAGTTACAAGCAATTGAATGAGTCTTTTATTAAACTAAACTCTTGGAGGCAATCTTCTTAGCTAATCCACTGTTACTACTTAGCAGGTGAATATAATCCAGACATGAGGCTCTGGGACACAACATACTCCTTAGATTCATTGATGTGAGTACTTCAAAGAAACAAAAGCATCAACAGTGTGACAAACAACTGCTCTACAAAATACATTTATAATCCCTCTAAACTAGTACAAACCTACGAAGATAGTCATAGTGCAAAAGCCAAATTCTTGAATTGGCTTGAGTACTTAAAGTAGTAAACATCATCTTATAGCAAAAAGGTTTCATTAGGATTGCAATTATGCTAAATTAAAATTTTACATGTTAAAAAAAAATTATTTATAGTGGATTACATTCCTCCTACTATTTACAAATAATAAATTACGTAAGTGCTCAGGAAAAGATAAATCACACAAATCATATATGCAATTGAAACCCAAAAAAAAAAAAGTTAGTACGGACAGGACCTACTCACATCATGTCCAAAAATCCAAATTCAAGACTCAATATTGCTACAACAATCTTAACAAGTACCTACGAGAGCATGCAAAGCAATGACTGGACATGTTTGCGAGATATTGAATCACCAATTAATGCCCATGTTTTGTCCCTCATCACCCCAAGAAATCTCTCTGGATCAAAAGGCGATAACTCACAATCTCTTGGATTCCACCTCCAATATAGGTACCCTATATCTGGCCGCCCATTATTAATGCAATTCTGATGACCTTCAATTAATGAGCAGCTTCGATTAGTGTATGTAGGACCTGATGGGTTAGGTATCCAATCCCCAGTAAGAAGATCACATTTTTATGCAGCCAGATTTGACTTCCATTCAATACAAAATGGAGAATACCACTATAAAGAGAATTAAACTAGGAAAGCATCACTTCATTTGAGTGTCATACCATGTCGAGCACACGTCGAACACGCATTGGACAGCCGGGACAAGAGAACAAAAAGAATCTAATACCCTTTCACAAAACACAAAAAGCATTCATGGTTTAAATAGTAATAATGCATTTGAAAATTTAATAAATATCTTTATTCTTGATTTTTATCACAATTTCCAAACATCCTTTAATAGTAGAGGATTTGCTTTATTATCCATTGACCGCATTGTTACTCTTAGTTTGATATGTGTGTGTGTGTATAATTATATGAAAATAAATTATTATTAATATATAAAAATATGAATAAAAATATAATTAATAAACGTATCATGTTGTACCCATTTCCTATTTGTTCAAAAATTGATGTTCGTCATTTCGTACTTGTACTTGTTCCTGTATTCATATTCATACTTCTTAAGAATCAACAAAATCTTGATGAGAAAAACTTTCATGAAAACTAAACTGGTAACCAATCATAGTAGACTACAGACTACACTGAATCACGCAATACGCTAATAATAAGAAACATACAAATTAGAACAAAACCCATCAAAATTTTCCAGTAAAACCATCACACTTCTATGCAATAGTTAAAAATTTAAAATCAACCAACTTTAATTAACTACACACTTTTTTTTATACAATATATTTAATAAACGTATCATGTTGTACCCATTTCCTATTTTTTCAAAAATTGATGTTCGTCATTTCGTACTTGTACCTGTTCCCATATTCATGTTCATACTTTATAAGAATCAACAAAATCTTAATGAGGAAAACTTTCATGAAAACTAAACTGGTAACCAATCATAGTAGACTACAGACTACACTGAATCACGCAATACGCTAATAATAAGAAACATACAAATTAGAACAAAACCCATCAAAATTTTCCAGTAAAACCATTACACTTCTATGCATGAGTTAAAAATTTAAAATCAACCAACTTTAATGAACTACACACTTTTTTTTTATACAATATAGAAATTCTACCCTAACCTAATCTAAGTGTATATATGTGTGAAGTTCTCTCCTAAAAACTTAAACCTCAACCCCTCCACCTCACAAGAATTTTGTACTTATAAAGTAACCATTATGCCAAGGGTGCTCGATGATAACTACACTCTTCTAAAAAGAAACCAACAAAATCCACAAAATCATTTATGGTCAATAGATCTCAAACCAATCTCAAGTATCCATCTCCAAATCACATTCTTCAAGAATAGAAAGTTTCGACTTTTCTTGTGCATCCAATGTTAAAATCCAAAGAAAATGTAAAAAGAACAAACCTAATAAAATTTTCCAGTAACACCATCACTGCATCACACTTCTATGCACGAGTTTTGAAATAACCAATATAAATTAACTACACACTTCTAAAAGAACTAACAAAATCCACAAAAACATTTATGGTCCATAGATTTCATACCAATCTCAATTATTATTTTCTATACCACACTTTTCAAGAATAGTAAGTTCTATTTTTCTAGTGCATTCAATGCTGAAACTAGTGGTGGCTTTAAGAATCATTTTTAGGGTGCTTACTAACAAACATAAATTATACAAAATCTAATGAATAGATAAGTTGAATATATCAACGTCGCCAAAAAACGCAAATATATAAAGTATTACAATTTCTTTCTACTAACAAAGAGGAAAACAAAAATGGATTAATAAGAGATAAAGTGGGAATTGATGATGTTGAGATAAAATTAATAAAGTGAGAGAATTGAAAATGAAAATAGAGAAGAGAAAATGGAGAGAGAGATGATATTTGCTACAAATGTGAATCCATACTCTAGGGAGAGCAAAATTATTATGACTGCAAAGTCAAAGAGAGCCTAACTGTCGACACTGCCAAGGAGAGACCACAATATTTCTCTTGGTACATTTTTTAAGAAAAATTGAAATTAAGGATTTTTTTTTTGTAATAGGTTGAACGAGTTACAAAATAAAATTAAATGATTAGGGTTTTTTTTTTAAAAAGCTTTTTGTTGAATAATTTTTTCACTTGATATTGTTTGGTCTAATCTTGTTTTTGTTTGGATTATTTTCATTGTTATTTTTGCTAATTTTTATTGTTGTTATTTAAACCTTTTTTTTGTTTAAGGGGTTAAGAGTTATGTTTGAGAGAGCAAAATCATTTTTGGAGTAATGCTATGTCTACAATATTTTCATAACAGATCTTGTATGACAAGCATTTATTGGTGGGTTAAAAAATGACGTCAGTATTCAACCCAAATTTGAATTAGTAACAACTTACCATATATGACTTTTTGTGAAAATATTGTGAATGTAACATTACTTTTATTTTTTGTTAAACTTAAATTCTTGTAATTCTCAAGTCATGATGTTCAACATTTTTATTAGGCGGTCAAAATAGGTTAGTTTAGTATATAAATTTTTTTTTAAGGAAAATTGCATTTTATTGCATTTTACCATCCTAAACTATGTCTCATATTATACTTTGCACCCTCAACTTTTTGAATGCACATTTTGTACCCTAAACTATGACCATTGTTACACTTTGCACCACAACAACAAGTTGCTTGGATGGAAATCCAAAGTTTAGGGTGTAAAGTGTAATTGGGAGTATAATTTAAAGTGGTACAGTGTAATTTTTTCTTTGTTTTCAAGGGGTTAAGAAGATAGGCAATTGAGTCTTTTCAAGTGGTGTCATACTTCTCCATTCAAGTTAACAACAAATTTAATGTTAGGGTACAAAATGTAACAAGAGTCATAATTTCTAGTGCAAAACATGCATTCAAAAAATTCAGTATGCAAAGTATAATTAAGAATTTAAGAGTATAGTTTAAAGTGATAACATATAATTTCTTTTTTATATATATATATATATATATATGAGTCTTATTAATGTATGCCCTAAGAGCACACATTAATTATCTATTTTTGGAAACATTTTATGGAGAATTGAAAAAAGTTCAAAAACTGTCAAAAAAATTTGTAACTTTTTCATTTTTTCATAAAAAATTTTCTAAAATAGTTACCAATACATGCCCTAAAAGCACACGTTAATAAAACCATAAACACGCTCATTTTTTTTGTAAGGGAAGGGTCCGGTCACCACCTGACTTATTCATGGAACCGCCCCTAAAACCCAAAGAAAATGTAAAAACAACAAAACCCAACAAAGATTAGCTGGATTCAAATTACCTTTTGGAGGCACCTGATCTTTATTTTCTTGAACTTGCACAAAAACAGGTGGGTTTAGAGTTGGGTTTGGGTTTGGGCTTGGGTTTGAGTTTGGATTTGGATTTGGAACCACACTTTTCTGGGCAATAGGTGTTTCTTCTAAGATGGGAGAAACAGTTTTGGGGTTTGGGTTTGGACTTGGAATAGGAATTGGAATTGGAACCACACTTTTCTGGGCAATAGGGGTTTGTTCTAAGATGGGAGAAACTGTTGTGGAACGAAAGAAAACGAGACGAAAAGCAAAACCCATTAATAGAATGGGAACCACTAACTTCAGAAGCATATGGTTCTGTTTGTTTCGAAACCAATTGAGCTTCATTTTCTACCCACTGAAATACTTGAACTTGCTGCTCGCTATTTTTTGGAGCTTGCTTTTAAATATAGTCTTTTGAGCTAAAATTCTTGAATATGCATAGGAGGGAATAAGGATGGTATAAATTGGAGAATAGATTCAGGTGACCAACATTGAAGTACGATATAAAAAAATGTATATGCCATAAAAAAAAAAAAAAAAATTGCCGTGATTGTTGAGAATAGACACTCAAGAAGTAAAATACGAGGAAATTAGTTTTAAAAGAGAAAGGAACGGGTTTGGGTGGCACTGCTCATTCCGCCTATGCATGGCACGCCCTGTGGGAACGCTGGCAAACCCATGTCATACTTATGGGCACGCTAACAAGGGTTTCAACATTAACATTTTTTAGTAAAAAAAAAAAATTTATAATATATATATTTTCTAAAAAACTATCTCATTTTCATGCCTAGCAACCTTAAAATAAATTAGAAAACTATTTGTTGACTTCTTTTTTTAGTTTCACGTGAAATAGAATTGTTTTTCATAATGTCAAACTAAATAAAGGAAATTAAGAAATAATATTTTCTTTTTACCCTTTTTTTATACCACCAAATACAAAAAATACAAAAAATCATATTAATATAAAATTTTCTGTTAAAACAAACTGAGGTGAACATAGGTTGAATTGAATATGTAATTTTAATGGTTAAAAAGTAAAGAAATTATACACAAATAAAAATAAACTACATAAAATCGTTTTGAATATCAGAATATGGATTTTAATTCGATAGTTGGGACTTAGGTAAGGAGATTTGAACCTTAGACATCTCCCTTAAAAAATCTTAAAGGTGATGGTTGAACTACAAATCACTTGGCAGGTTTCCTAATTAATCAAAACACATAATTGGATTGAATTTTTTCCTTGAAAAAGATAACACGGTTTGTGATGTATTGATCAATGCTATTATATGTTTGAATTTAATTGGAAGCCTAATGTACAGGACTGCACTTAAAGTTTTTCCCTTTGAATATGTATATAAGAAACCAACCCAAATATTTGGCAAGTGTATTTTTCTTTTGAAAATCATGCATTACAATTTATAGTTGAAAATTTAGTATTCTTTAACCTGTGTTCTTAGAACATTTGTCACATGACTCTTCTTTAAAATATCAAAACTTAGCTATAAAGTCTTCAGTTTGTACTGTAAATTCCTCAATTAAATTTAACCACATGGATAGTCACCTGGTGGTTGCTCATCGTGGTGAGGTTTTCCCTCTGAAAACCTTTCCAGATTGTGGCATTGAGGTCCCTTCCTTTGGAAGGAGTGTCTGTCCCTTGCAATAACAGTGTTATTGCAAGGCTAGTGGGTTGTTTTTCCTGGGGTTGGGAAACACTACGTGAGTATCGGACTGGTCTTCTACCCTAGACATGGAAGACTTAACAAAACATTGGAGCTCCTTATCTCTGTCGGAGAATGAGGGACTCGGACTACGCCTTAAAAGCGAGCAAGCCGTTAATGAATTTGGTATTGTCGCAAAATTCTTAACTAGACGCCCCCTGAATCTAGAAGCCATTGCCAACACTTTCTCCCCTCTGTGGAGATCTAAGGTGGGGTTCAAAGTTAGGAACATTGGGGACCACATTACCCTTTTTTCTTTTGAGAACAACTTAGACGTGGAGCGCATCCTATCATCGGAGCCATGGAGCTTCGACAAGCACATCATGGTCCTATCACGCTACGATAAGGAAAACCCAGTGAGTGCTTCCGAGCTAAAGAAGGTAGCATTTTGGGTTCAGGTTTTTGATATTCCGTTAAGGTTTAGGAATAAAGAGATTGCTGAGCAGATTTGTGAGACGGCAGCAACTATTCTACACCCCAGCGAAGCTGCCGATTGTGAGGGTGGTAGCTTCATAAGGGTTAGAGTGATGGTTGATATCTCAAAACCCCTCTGTAGAGGAAGATGCATCACTCTCAAGGATGGGAAGACGCATTGGGTCTCCTTCAGGTATGAGCATTTCCCCAATCTCTGCTACTGGTGCAGGTGTCTCACGCACAATGACAGAGACTACGAGAAGTGGATTGAAAGCGAAGGTAGTCTCAAACCAGAGGAACAACAATTTGGATCAGGAAAAATTTCATCTCGGTTCAAGGTTTCTTTGCAAAGAAAAAACAGAGCTCCGGTTCCCAACCCGAAAGACCAAAACCACCCAGCACACCGGCGAGTGAGCACCAACCATCCTCTAAAACTTGTTCACATTCCTCGAGGTCAGCCACTGTGAATTCTGAAAAGCAAGTCTCTGAAGCTGCCAAAGAAGCGGTTTGGGCACACCAAGAAACTTTTGAAAGTTACGAAGAGGACTCCCCGCTGAAACTTTCAAACATTAGAGATTTCGAAAAGATAATCCAAGGCATTGACAGCGACATCCATTGCTTTGACAGGTCGAGTGATTCTCTTGTGGGCCCAAAAATTGGCTTGCTTGGATTCGAAGAAGCCAACTTATCCCACCCAGCTCACCCTTCAGGCCCAATTATTGATCTCCCCACTACCCAGGTCACTAAGCCCATTCCTCTTAAAGACCTCACAAACTTGGACTTGGATAGTAGGATGGCCAATACTCAAACTGAAGGTAAATGGGTGAGACTTCAAAGGCCCGCCCTCCTCAAGGATAGCCATAACGCTGAGGTAACCTTAGGTAAGCGCATCCCACTTAATCATTTAGAATCTCCCATTCCTCCAAAACGCAGAGCTCGTGTCGGCGATGCGCATGATGAAAACTCCTTACTAGCGGCGGTGGCTGATCTCCAGCCCCGCCGAAATAGATAAGTTGACTTGTATGGAATGTGCGTGGGCTTGGGAACCTGCGCACAACCCGAGAGCTTGAGGTAGTCACTCGAGCACAAGCTCCTTCTGCCTTGTTCTTGGCCGAGACTTGGGCAGGTGAAGCTAGGCTGCGACGGTTATGCAACGAGTTGAAGTTTGACCAGTGTTGGATTGGTCCTAGTGCGGGCAAAATAGGATGTTTGGCTCTGTTTTGGAAAAACTCAGTTAAGGTTGTTATGGTGTCCTCATCGCCCAATCACATTGATGCCACCGTTGGGGAGATGTCAGAGAGTCAATGGCGGTTCACGGGTGTCTATGAGTTTGCAAACAAAGCTAGAAAGCACAAGACTTGGTCTCTCCTTCGCGACCTCCACCAGCAATCTCCTCTGCCGTGGATGTGCGCGGGAGATTTTAATGAGATTCTTTGGTCCCATGAGAAGCTTGGACTTGGTGCTAGACTAGAGGGATTGATGAAGGAGTTCAGAGATGCTCTTGACGAATGCGAGCTTATGGACCTGGGTTATATGGGCGACAAATTCACCTGGAAAGGCAACAGAGCTAGCGGAATGGTCCTTGAAAGATTGGACAGAGCAGTGGCGAATAATGGCTGGTTCTCTCTGTTTCCCGGCACTAAAGTACAACACCTCCGAACTCATTCCTCGGATCACAGAGCTATTTTGATCAAACTGGAAGGTATTGTTCCCCGTCCTGATCGCCCATTTAAATTTGAGCAAATGTGGCTTTGTGAAGGGAGTTGTAGGAGCACTATTAAAGAAACTTAGGGGTCCACTTCGTTGGATGCTTCTATGGTGCAGATTGCTTTTAAGATCAAAAACTGTGGCGAGAAACTCCTAGATTGGAGCTACCGATCTTTTGGTAGCATTAAAAAGCAAATTGAGACAAAAGGCAAACAGCTCTCCAAGGCCGAGATTAATGCAGCAAAAAGAAATCTTGAGGTGGAAGTGGTTAAAATGTTAAGGACTGAACTCAATGACCTTCTTGATAAGGAGGGTCAAATGTGGCAACAAAGGTCCAGGGCTCTATTCCTTAAGTGTGGGGATCAAAATACAAGCTTCTTCCATAGTAAGGCCTCCCGTAGATTTAGGAGGAATAGAATCACAGGCTTGAAGAATTCGGCCAACATTTGGTGCACGGAAGACAATGAACTCAAAGAATTAGGCTTTGAATACTACAACTCCCTGTTCACGTCATCCCAACGCACAGATTTTTCAGATATCATGGATGCTATGTAGCCATCTGTCACCAAGGACATGAACAACTCTCTCCTCAAGCCTTTTCTCAGGGAAGAAGTAGAAGTGGCGATAAAAGAAATGAAACCCATCTCAGCCCCAAGCCCCGACGGTATGCCTCCCTTATTTTATCAATCCTTTTGGTCATTGATTGGTGAAGATATTTGTTCTGCTGTGCTTGATTGTATAAATAATTGTAAAATTCCTAAGGAGATTAACTATACTAATATTACCCTGATTCCTAAAGTTAAATCCCCTTAGTCTATTTCTGATTTTAGGCCGATCAACCTTTGTAATGTAGTATATAAAATTGTCTCTAAAGTTTTAGCTAACAAATTGAAAGCTATCCTCCCACATGTAATTTCTGAGAATCAAAGTGCATTCCAAGCGGGAAGGGTTATAACTGATAACATCCTTATGGCCTTTGAAACCTTGCACTACATGAAGCACCAGCAGAAGGGCAAGACTGGGTTTATGGCGTTGAAGTTAGACATAAGCAAAGCATACGACCAGGTGGAATGGGTCTTCCTTGAGAATATTATGAAGAAAATGGGGTTTGATGTAAAGTGGATTAACCTAATTATGGAGTGCGTCTCGACTATCACTTACTCAGTTCTTATAAATGGTAAGCCCACCCAAGTGATCCACCCTTCTAGAGGCTTATGTCAAGGTGACCCGTTGTCGCCCTATTTATTCCTTTTGTACTCAGAGGGTCTTCACTTCTTGCTCCATAGGGCGGCGGAATCTAGGCAGATCAGGGGAGTGTCCATTTGCAAAAGGGGACCCCGGTTGACTCACCTCTTCCTCGCGGATGATAGTTTGGTCTTCTACAAAGCCTTCTTAGATGATTGTCAAAAAATCCAGGATCTTTTGGACTGTTATGAGAAGGCCTCCAATCAAAAGCTGAATCGTAACAAAACCGGCCTCTTCTTCAACAAAACCACCCCTCCTATCATCTTGGATCAGATCAAAACAGCGTTTGGTGTGCAAGAGATTAAGCAATACAAAGATATCTAGGCCTTCCCTCTCTAGTTGGGAAAAAGAAGAAAGCAAGCTTACTTTATATCAAGGAAAGAGTTGCAGCAAAACTCCAAGGCTGGAAAGAACAGCTTCTTTCGCAAGCTGGGCGGGAAGTTCTCCTCAAAGCTGTGATTTAGGCGATCCCAACCTTTGCCATGAGCTGCTTCAAGCTCCCTCTCACTCTGTGTCATGAAATTAAGGCCTTGATCAGGAATTTTTTGTGGGGCCAAAGGGGTAATCAAAGAAAGATCCATTGGTCAAAATGGAAATCATTATGCTAGCCAAAAAGCTTAGAAGGATTGGGGTTCAAAAAGCTTCAGAAATTCAACTATGTCATGCTGGCAAAACAGGTTTGGTGGCTTGCAGACAATCAATCATCTCTGTTTCACAGATTCTTTAAGGAAAAATTCTTCCCGAATGGCTCTATTTTTTATGCTAAGGAGGGTAACAGCTCTTTTGCATGGAAAAGCATCTTAAAAGGCAGAGATGTGATCAGCAAAGAGTTGCAATGGTGGGTGGGAAATGGCGCCTTAATTCGGATCTATCATGACAGTTGGCTACCTGATCCGTACAACAAGAGAGTGGTGTAGCCAAGAGATTTCCTCGGCAATGATGTTCAGGTGGCTGTCCTAATAGATAAAGAGCAACGCTGTTGGCTTAAGGAAGTGGTTGATGACATTTTCTTGCCCCATGAGGCAGCCGCTATCAAAACCATCCCCCTAAGCTTTGGTGATTGTAAGGATAAGGTGTTTTGGCCGCATTCTCCAGATGGTAAGTATTCTGTGAGATCGGCTTACAGACTTCTTATGGAAGAAGAGATGAGAGAGTCTCCTTCTACTTCCGATCTTACCCCCACCAAGAGAATCTGGAAAGGCACATAGAGCCTTCGTGTTCCAAATAGAGTCAAAACATTGTTATAGAGGGCTGGCACGGATTCTCTACCCTCAAAAGCCAATCTATTAAAGCGTAGAGTTCTCAATAATGACCTCTGCCCCGGCTGTAAACTCAAGAGCGAAACCTCCTTACATGCCCTTTGGTCTTGCTCAGAATTAATATCAGTTTGGAAGGGCAAATTTGAGTGGTTAATTAACCTTTCTGGTGAGTGCAACTCGTTTGTGGAAGTCATCCAGCTCTGTCAATCCCGCAATGATCTCCTCGAGTTGTTCGCCATAACCGTTTCGCTTATTTGGACCCGTAGAAATCAGGTTAGAGTTGGTGATAACCCGGCTCCTTTATGGAAGATTAGTGCCTTAGTCAATGACAACTTGCTGGAATTTCAGAGGGCTACGGTAGTAGCCCCACTGACCTCGAAAATTCCCTCCACCATCAGGTGGCTGCCTCCTCCTACGGGCTGGCTGAAAGTGAATTTCAACGGGGCTTTGTTTAGAGAGAAGAGCCTTGCAGGTCTAGGCTGCATCATCTGAAACGACAAAGGTCTTGTAATGGCTGCCTGTTCACAAATCATTCCATTCCCTACATCCGCAGAGACGGTGGAAGTGTTGGCAGCACGCTGCGCCATTGGTTTTGCGCAAGATCTAAGTCTTGATCAGATTATTTTGGAAGGAGATTCAGAAATTACCATCAATGCATTATCCAAAGGAGGTTGGGAGTCTTCTAGCTTCGGGAACATCATCATGGACATCAAATCATTTGCTTCAGCCTTTAAGTGTTTATCTTTTAGCCATACTCATAGGCCAGGGAATAAAGTTGCTCATAGGCTAGCAAGGTCAGCTTGTAACTTTTCTCATTATCATGTTTGGATGGAGGACATCCCTCCGGATATTGTATCTGTGTACTTGTCTGATTTTCATAAATGAATTTCCCCTCCCCCCTCCTTTCAAGGGGTGGTTTCTCAAAAAAAAAAAAATTAACCACATGATTGTATCAATTAGTGAGCCACATAAATAAATTTAATTCTCCTTGAAAAAATATAAAATCTTTCATGTTGCATTAGCCAATGTAGCCACGTGGTTAGATTTAATTGAAGAACATAACTACATAAAGTACAACACTTAAAAAATTGTAAAAGACTGCATTAAAGGGAACATGTTAAAAATAATAAATATACAAGATTTGACTTTATTAATTTTTTTAAAAGTATGCCAAAAAATTATTTAATAGAATATTAAATACATCTTAATTTATGTTATTACTTCTTAGTAAAAATTTTAAATAGTACTCCCTCTGTCTCACTTTTTTTATCCTCTATTCTATTTTGAGATGTCCCAAAATATTGTCCTATTTCTAAAAATAAAAATCATTAATTTACTAATGTTCCTATTATACCCCTATTAATTTACTAATTCAATTTTTTGATAAATTTTTTTAAAGGTAGTTTTGGAAACTTATACTTTTTTAAAAGGTAGACAAGACAATAAATGATGTTCCCTTAAATTATCCAAACAAATGGTTTGGATTTGGACCTTCAAATCTAATTCCATATGGCCCAAATCTTGCCATCCAAATGAACCACTCTCCCATGTACACATAAATTTTAACGTTCAATTAGCTTTCAAATGGGACTTATAGTTTCATGGAAGAGGTAGAGGCAGAAAACAATTTCCTAGAAGCTCCTCAATAACAAACATTTTCTTTCTTTTTTTGTGTAATCACAGGTGGCTTTACTCTAATTTTTCCCTCTTTTTTGTAAGTTTTTTTTAAGGTCTAGAATTAATATTGCTTTAAAAATTTTTCAAGCTGGCTTAGAAATCGTGGCATTGAAATTATTGTGAAATTTTGTTTGCTATAGTGATTGATTAGAGATTTGGTGTGGGTTGGATTGTCGTGAGAACAGATGTTAATTGAGTAATTCATAGATATTCCCAAAGTATGGAGAATGTTGCTCCTCCTCTCACATTCATGGCAGAGTCTACTCATTAAATTTATAGTGGGGTCTACCATGAAAGTGAGAGGAGAGAGCACCATTTCACTATACTCCGAGAATACCTAAGAATTTTCCATGCTGGTGTAGTGTATTTTGTGTTATTATGTTATTAGAAGCTAGTATTATGGATTTTCTCTTCATTATGTTAGATCTCTTGCGTTAGATTTTTGCCAAGAGGGGTCTAGGGGGGAGGGGACGGGTTCGAGTTACGAGATTAGCAGTATATTGTAATTATCTCAACAAAAAAAAAAACTATGTTAAAATTTTGGCAAAAATGCAACACTGACCCTCTAACTTTCAGTGTTTTTCATTTCAGTTCCCTAACTTTCAGTTTTGTCATTTCAGTCCTCTAACTTTCAATTGTGATCAATTTGGTACTCCGTTAAATTCCAGTTATGTTCTGCCGTTAATTGAGCCAAAACGACGTCGTTTTCGTTTTTTTTTTTTTTAATCAATTTCGGAATTTAAAGAAAATTAAAAAAAAAATGATATAAAAAAAAATTTAACGGCAAGTGAGAGTGATCTTTGCAACAATATTTCTTGATGCTGTCTCTCAACAGCTGTCATCTTAACCCAGCAACAAGAGATCATCAGCAAGAAGAAGAGTATCAGATGAGTTCCCCATCTCCGCCTCCCACTCCCGTTTGCCGCCGCAACAAGCGTTGCCGCCGCCTCGTGTTCTTTGCCACAGGTTCAACAATGGCGCCGTCGATGGCTCCTGCTCGGCCGCGTGCGAAACTTGTTTGCGTCAGAGGGAAATGCCTTTTAATGAGTTCCACCATTCTTTGTTTTCATTGCAAGTGAGTGATTTGGGTGTCCTCGGTTTTTTTTATTATTATTAATATTAGTTTTTTTTAATATCAGTTTTTTTTTTTTTTTTAAAGCCAAAACGACGTCGTTTTGGCTCAATTAATGGCAGGACATAACTGGAGTTTAACGGAGTACCAAATTGACAACAATTGAAAGTTAAAGGACTGAAATGACAAAACTGAAAGTTAGAGGACTGAAATGAAAAAGACTGAAAGTTAGAGGGTCAGTTTTACATTTTTGCCTAAAATTTTCACACAAGCTAAACACCAGAAAATATCATCCAAAACATTTTTAGGAACGCAACTAACAACCCAAAAAGAAAAAATAATTTTAAAAAAAGGTTTCCCTAAAAAATGTTTGCATAAGAAAAAATGCAACCTTAAGGCCTAATAGTTATTTATTCCTGCCCATTTAGAGGCTAAATTCCGTCTTTCTACATACATGTTGTAATTAAAAAATCCATTAATCGTGACAAATAAAATAAAAAAAGGCCATTTCGTATCAATCTAAATACTAAGGAGGCCCTTCTCAAAAATAAAATAAAATAAATAAGTAAATAAAAAGGAGTATTAATTATGATTACTAAAAGTTTTGAGAGAGAAATTAACATTGAAGTGAGCTGTTTTTAATTTGACCGTTGGGAAACTAGGGCGGTAATTCTTACCAAAGAAAGATGGGAATTTGAAATTTTAAACATTTGTCTATGATAAGGAGTTACTAACTTCAGATCCAGATAGAATTGGTAGGATTAAAGAAAGAAGGAAAAAAAACTTACCGTGATTATTGCATTAGCCTAGACTGTAAACAAAAGACCGTGGTTATTGCACATAGTTCATAGATGAGGAGGATTTATGACTTTGAAATATTATGGTTCGTTGCATAGCGAAAAGGATTTGGATTGGGAGAACCAAATTATGGCTTAATTATACTCAAAAAAATTTATGGCTTAATAATAATTTGCATAAATATTTAACATTTTAAGAATGTAGCAATTTTTTGGACATATTGTGAAAAATAATAATAATAACAATAACGGTCATAAATGAAGAAATTATTTGCTAGTATTGAAATTGTATCACATTACATCATTTCCTTTATCCCAAAGGGTTGAAATTACATTCATTCACAATGCAAGTTGGATTTCTCTAAGAAATTATTCACCCCAAGAATCACATTAGCAATACTTAACTGTCTTTCCACTCAATAAGATGGTACAATGCGGGTCCTCTCCTAAATAATATTGTTCAACATGTGACAATTTACTGAATTAAATCCTAGTCACCAACATAGACATAATTTTTTTTTTAATTAAAAAAAAAAAAAAAAAAAAGCCTTTCACCTTTACCTACACAAATCAATCACAATTTCCAACTCCACTGACACACACCTAGATGCACTGAACAAATAAAGAGAGAAATGCCGATGCTGTTGTCTAATTGGAGTTGGGGATGGTGGTGCTGAAGCCACCAAGGCACCACCGATGAGGGTGAACATGAAGGTTTTTTATTTTTTATGACTAGATTGGTGACTAGAATTTGACTTAATAAATTCTCACACATGGCCCTTCAATAGTGGGAAAACTACTAAGTAATATTACTATTGTGGTCATTGTGAATAATTTCTTGCTTCTTCCCCCTCTTTTTGAAATTTTTAGTGCACTTGTATTTTTTTTTTTTTTAGAGAGTTTTCGACTTTTGGCGTCTACTCCTAATGATAGCTCTTTATTATCAAACCAAGACACCATTCAGTTTTTAGTGTAAGTAGAGATTAAACCCCAAATCTCTTATACAACCATCAGAAATTTTACTAATTAAGCTAACTAGAATCCACTAGTGCACTTATTGTAGTATACCATTTTCTTACATAAAAGTGAACAGCGAACCCCATTTGTGGATTTCATACATATAATTGATCCTTCTGTGGGAGAATGTGTAATACACGATATTTAGGATTATTTCTCAAAAAGAGGGGGATTCAGAATTGAAGTATCAACATTTACATATCCAATTGCTCCAAACGTCCAATCTGTACATAACATGATTTAAACATTCAATATGCTTAATGACCATAATGGTTCCTTATCCCATAGGGATCAGGACTTAGCAGCCACCGATTTATACTAAAAATACACATTCTTTGTATGTTCTTTGCACTGCTATGGAGCTCTTTAACTTCAGATGCAATTAGATTTTACTATTGAATTTGTGATTATAAAACAATGTCAAATATAAATAACAATACAAGTTACAATTAACCCCGTCTTCTTTTTGTATCCTCCGATACATTTTACATAGAAGATAAATTCCGCTAACAGGGCTGGTTGACACTAAACAGATAACCTGAGGGAAAGATGAGTAGATGACATTACAGGTATACCTGAAAGGTCAATCTTATCAAACACCGGGCGGGAAATTGGGAATGTATCACTTGTTCTCAACTCCTGCAAGAATAATTCTCATATCCAATATTTTTCAAAACCTGAAATGGAGAACATATGTTTCATGCATCAAAACTATGGTTAAATAATTAGCCATTTACAACCATCTCCATAATCACATCATTCCAAGAGTCTATTGGCCCAGGTAAGCACCAATGCAAACAGTCATTCTGAACTGTTGCGTTTTTGTCCTTTGCATATGGATAAAACTCTCTATATGGACCTGGATGGCCATCAGGCCGCAAAAGTGAAAGCATAGTTAGGTCAAGAAGTTTAAGGTTCACCCCATTTTCAGAAGCTTTAAGTGCTGCCTTCTCAAACTCCTCTAGCTCTACCTTACGCAGAATCCTATTTAAGTCCTTCAGTTCCATCTCACCTTCTTTAACTGGTGCTGTTCTGAGGCAATTCCCTCCATTAGACCACTCCCCATTCTCAAAGTGATCTGGCGTGGATGTCCTAAAAAATATCAGGCCCTTGTGATTGGACGATACTATGAAGTCCAATACAAACCGGAGGGATTTCCGATAAGCAAAATCAAATCCCAACTCCGTCAAATTTCTTTTAGGACAGTAATGACAGCCCAACACTGTGTCATTCTCATGATAGATTGCAGTTTTTAGAAACCATTTCCCACTTGAAATTATCATGTAATCCAAATTCTGGTATTGATCAGTCCACTTCTTGTCAAGTTTGTCGAGATACAGCTCAACTTCAGATGTTGAAACACCATTAAAGTCCTCAAAAATATCTGCTTTTACAAGGAAGGGGGACCAAATAACTGAGATAGAGAAGTTGTAAGAGGGGAACTGCCATCTTTTGGACCTATAATCTTCATCATGGTAAACTTGAACAGCTTGTTCTACCTGAAGGACATAATAATTCAATTGCACAGGTCAGACAATCCTCTAGTGCCATTTTTTGAAAACAATAAAATCTCCCACATCATGCTGCCTAACAACAATTGTCACCCATAATGAAGGCACTCAGAAAATCAACATAAAGTCATAAACGACACTTGAAACTTTATTTATTTAATCAAAATATAAATGCAAGTCTCTACACCAATTCTAGAAAAACTGGCAAAACAAAACTAATAATTAATAACCATCAAATTCACAAGAAAGAACTTGAAATTTAAAAATTAAAATATAAAAATAAAAATAAAAAACATAATCAATAACATCTGCTAATGGACCAAGTGGGATTCATACAGGTCAAGAGTTACCAGCAATTGAGCCTGCATGAATGCAATGTTTAGCAGCTTCATTTAATGCCACTCGGTAAAATTAGGTAAATCCATTTGGGTACTGCATATCAACAAATAGAAATGCAAAATAGTGTTGTTGTGGATTGAAGCACGGGTATCTTCACGCCTATTTTTTTATGATCTTGCACTACAAAAATACAGAATGCACAATGAAGGATGACTTTTCTCATTCTAATTCAGTAATAAATCACAGAAATCTTCAGGTATTAAATTCTTGGATTTAAAAGAGGGAAAATGGAAATGTTGTTAATAAGCCACAGATGAAGGATGAGCTTATAGGAATTGAACTCCATGTATTATCAACACACACACGAGGAAATGTGGTTGGAGACTTCTAAGTTCTAACACTACTTAGAGTCTCCTTAATTAGAATAAAAAATTCATTGACAACCATTTCTATATCAGAATCCCTACTTTCTAAAATATAGTATATTCATATTACCACCAGGATGTCTTGTGTGCATGTGTTATTACAACTCTTGAGAGTACACTTTCAACAACTCATGATGATTCCTTAGATTCATTGATGTGAGTACTTCAAAGAAACAAAAGCATCAACAGTGTGACAAACAACTGCTATATAAAATACATTTATAATGCCTCTAAACTAGTACAAACCTACAAAGACAGTCATAGTGCAGAAGCCAAATTCTTGAATTGGCTTAAGGACTAAAAGTAGTAATCATCATCTTATAGCAAAAAGGTTTCATTAGGATCGCAATTATGCTAAATAAAAATTTTACATGTATCAGAAGTAATCAAATTTTCTGTATGATGGGATTACCTTCCTCCTATGATTTACAAATAATAAATGATGTAAGTGCTCGGGAAAGGGTAGAGAATCACACAAATCATAATTGAAGCAACAAAAAAAAAAAAATTAGTACGGAGGACAGGACCTACTCACTTCATGTCCAATAACCCAAATTCAAGACTCAAATATGCTACAACAATCTTAACAAGTACCTGTGAGAGCATGCAGAGCAATGACTGGACATGGTTGCGAGATATTGAATCGCCAATTAGTGCCCATGTTTTGTTCCTCATCGTGTCAAGAAATCTCTCTGGATCAAAAGGAGGTAACTCACAATCTCTTGGATTCCACCTCCAGTACAGGTACCCTGTATCTGGCCGCCCATTATCAATGCAATTCTGATGACTTTCAATTAATGAGCAGCTCCGATTAGTGTACGTAGGACCTGATGGGTGAGGTATCCAATCCCCAGTAAGAAGATCACATTTTTCTTCAAAATTTTCTGCAACAAGATTTGACTTCCATTCAATACAAAATGGACAATACCACTATAAAGAGAATCAACAAAATCTTGATGTGGAAAATTTCATGAAAACTAATAAGTAACAAATAGTAGTAGACTACAGACTACACTAGATCAATGAATCATGCAGTACTATAATAATAAGCAACATACAAATTAGAACAAAACCCATTAAATTTTTCCAGTAAAACCATCACACTTCCATGCATGATTTAAAAACTTAAAATCAACCAATGTTAATTAATTACACACTTCTTAAAGAACCACCAAAATCCACAAAACCATTTATGGTCCATAGATCTCAAACCAATCTCAAGTGTCCATCTCAACACCACACTGTTCAAGAACAGAAAGTTTTGATTTTTCTGGTGCATCCAATGCTAAAATCCAAAAAAAAATATAATGTAAAAAGAACAAAAAAAATAACAAAACCCAATAAAAATTTTCAGTAACACCATCACAGTTCTATGCATAAGTTAGAATCAACCAATGAGAATTAAGTCATTAACTACACACTTCTAAAAGAACTAAAAAACTCCACAAAAAACATTTATGCTCCATAGATCTCATACCAATCTCCTACGTCATAAAAAAAATTTATTATTTTCTACACCACACTATTGAAGAATAGTAAGCTTTGATTTATAAAGTGCATTCAATGCTAAGACCCAAAGAAAATGTAAAAACAACAAAATCCCAACAAAGATTAGCTGGATTCGATTACCTTTTGGAGGCACCTGATCTTCATTTCCTTGAACTTGCACATAAACAGGTGGGTTTGGGTTTGCAGTTGGATTTGGAATTGGAATTGGAATTGGAACCACACTTTTCTGGGAAATATTCGTTTCTTCTAAGATGGGAGAAACAGTTTTTGGGTTTGGGTTTGGGTTTGGACTTGGATTTGGATTTGGAACCAGACTTTTCCGGGCAATAGGGGCTTGTTCTAAGATGGGAGAAACTGTTGTGGAACGAAAGAAAACAAGACGAAAAGCAAAACCCATCAACAGAATGGCAACCACTAACTTCAGAAGCATATGGTTCTGCTTGTTTCGAAACCAATTGAGCTTCATTTTTCTACACACTGAAAGACTTGGACTGTGCTGGTTCAAGTTGCTTTCTTTGGAGCTTGCTTTTAACTATATGGTATTTTGAGGTTAAAATTCTTGAATATGAGCAAGGATTATAAGGATGGTATTGATTGGAGAGTAGATTCAAGTGACCGACATTGAAGTACGATATAAAAATAAATGTATACGCCGTGATAATAAATAAATAAAAAAATTTAATTGCCGTGATTGTTGGGAACAGACAAGTTTCAATCTGAAGATGGAAAATACGAGGAAATTATTTGTTTAAAAAGAGAAAGGTTGGGTTTGGCACTCGTAGTTCTTACTAGTCTCCACTGGCCAGTCGGTGAAATACGTTGAATTGAGGTTTTATATATATGTGTGTGTGTATAGTTTTTTTTTTCTTTTTTTGATGGTAGAAATGAGGCAATCTCTCTTTCTACATTAAATATTTTTTGGAAAATGAATTTTTTTTTTAAAATTTTCATTTTCTTATGTTTAGCAATAAACTTAAAATAAGTTGAAAAATCTATATTAACTTTCCTTATATAGTTTCGTGTAAAATAGGACTATTTTCCTTATTTAACTTCACATGAAATAAAATTATTTTTTGAAAAACAACTTTATCTCATAACAAACTAAAAAAAAAAAGTTAAGAAAAAAATTTCTTTTTAACCTATTTTTTCTAATACTACCAAAGATAGGAAAAATGCAAAGAATTATCATCACAAGAACATGTACTTTTACTTGTTAAAAAGTAAAGAAATTATACACAAATAAATAAATAAACTACATATAACCTTCTTTTTCTTTTTCTTTTTGAGCTTCAACCTTTTTGAATATGATAAAACTTAGGTATATTTTCTTTATGTGCAGTACAAGGTTTATAATTTTTTTTTTTTTTTTAAGTTTTATAACTCGATTGTTGGGCGAGTAAATTTGAACATTGGACGTCTCCTTCTAAAACACCAAAAGGTAATAATTGAACCCTTGAACTACAAACAAAGATCTCTTTCTAAAATAAATAAAAAAAAACTACAAAGCCCTTGGTAGGTTCCCTAATTAATCACACACATAAGTATATTGAATTTAATTTTCCTTGAAAAAGATAACACGGTTTGTGATTTATTGATAAATGCAATCATATGTTTGAATTTAATTGGTTAAGAAATGTTATGTTCACAATATTTTCTCAACACTTTCATAACAAATCATAAATGACAAGTTGTTATTTGTTGTTACCAGTGAGTAAAAAAGTAATTTCAGTGATGAATTCAAATTATAACCAGTAACAACTTATCACTTATAATTTGTTTAGAAAATGTTGTGGATAACACTTCTCCAATTGGAAGCGTAACATACTACACTTGATGTTTTTTCCTTTGCGTATGTATACGAGAAATTAGCCCAAAATTTTGGCAAGTGTATTTTTCTTTTGAATATAATGAGTTATAGTTTATAGTTGATCATTTTAGAGCTTGATTGGTAGAAGGATTTTTGTTATTGTTTTCAAAACAGTATAAAAACAATTTTCAAAAAATTGAACTTGAAACTAGTTTTCAGATAATAATTTTTATATTGTACAAGTTTGTCTCTCACTTTTAAAAACAATTTTCAAAATACTAAAATTAAAAAATAATTGTTTGGGAAACCACTTCTATTTTTGAGATTTTAAAAAAGTAACGTGTAGAATTTGTAGATCACTTTTTTTTTTGGATAATTATAAGGGAATAAAGCTCATCATGTACTTTTTTGTAAAGTTATTATTTACAACTATATGTTTTTGTTGGCTTATATTCCGTGCCAAATTTGATTGTAATTATATTCAATCTGTTGTACCCTATATTTGTTGTGGGATTTCATTGAAAGGGTTGTGTGTTAAAGAGAGTGTGTGAAGACTCAAGCATTTGAATACTGAAAATTTCTCGTGGGTATCTCGCGACTTAGCTTCCCGCAAAGTGATACATGTGCCCTGCACATACTAGAATGCAAAAAGTCAAGTCAAGTGGAGACAGCTGTGTCTCGCGGGTAAGGCCTTCCCGCGAGACACTCGCGAGGCATTCTGTTCTGCCAGCCTGTTCAGTCTAATTCACACTTTCTGTACCCACACTATTTATACCCACATTACCCACAATTGAAAGGAGAGCCTCTAAGAGAAAACCCTAGCCAAACACCTTGAGAGTTAGAGATTGTTATACCCACAATCCTCTACACATTTGTTTTGAGAATTTCCTCATCTCCTACCTCTCTATTTCCATACCATTGAGAGGTTGATAGCTCAAACACTTACCATACCATTTCAGAGTGTGAAGTGGCATTTTGGTGCTACTGGGAAGCATTGGAAGAAGCCGATGATGACAAATGCAACATAGAGCTTGTTACGGGATCCGGAGAACTAAGACAAGACACGGTTCCAAGAAACCTTATTGGAGTAGGAGTTTGGAGGGCTTAGGTACATCAGGTATATTAGGCTTGGAGGGTCTCTTGCTAACCATGTATCCCAACTGATTGTCTAGAGAATCGATTTCCGCTTGGAGGGCGGCAGAGAGGTTTTTCGCCGAGTATTTCGATTTCCTCTTCGATAATACATCTCAGTGTTATCTGTGTTTGCATCTCTCATCCCTACTCTTGTTTACTTCATTTTTACTGCTGTGTTACTTTAAATATAGATTAGAGTAGTTGTCGTGCTTATACGCTTGTGTTTACACTATTCCGCACTTAGTATTAAGTTAGTGTAAAATCAACCAAGCCGTAACTTTAATTTGAGGGTCTAAACTGCTCGTGTGTTTTCGACACATTTCCAAGCTTTCATTTGTTAATGAAAAATTTTCAAATTTGAAGTGTGGGAATTCTTTTTGTAATAAAGATAAACTCCTTAATTTAAGAGAAAAAAAAGTTTGGACAAACATGTGGGG
Organism: Quercus ilex subsp. ballota; assembly: GCA_032727855.1. NCBI lineage: Eukaryota > Viridiplantae > Streptophyta > Magnoliopsida > Fagales > Fagaceae > Quercus > Quercus ilex. The sequence goes on from CM064909.1 coordinate 35,143,852, forward strand.
TCCACTATTCTCAATTTATTTACAACCATGTTATTAAAAACATTCTTCTAAAAAAAATGTTATTAAAAACATTTTATATATCCTGAAAACACCCTTTTAGCCATTTTCAAAATCATGTTTTAAACCAGGAAAATAGGATACAGTTTTTTGAAAACTGTATTTAGAAAATATTAGCCAAATAGTAAATTCAAGTATGGAGCCCACCATTTTATGGATTGCAAAAGAAAAATCTATATTTAAATACTCTTACCAAACGATCTCTTAGCATTCTTTAACTTGTACTCTTAGAAAATTCATAACGTGACTTTTTTTAAAAACAACAAAACTTAGTTATAATTTGTTTAATATTGTACCTTAGATTTCCCAAGTAAATTTAATCACATGATTGTATCGATCAACGAGCCACATAAATGAATTTAATTGTCCTTGTGAAAATAAAACATGTTTTGTGTTAAGGCAAAACTTAGGTACAGTACTTAGATGTTGTTTCTTAGGTTTTCCTCTTAAGATTCTGTCATGTGGATCTTTTCTCATGGGATAGAAGTGTATTTTTTTAGTTAAATAACTACATGGCTGAATCTTAAAAGAGAAACCTAAAGAACAATATCTAAGGTATTGTACCTAAGTTCTATCATTTGTGTTATATAGGCCAATGTAATCATATGGTTGAATTTAATTGAAGAATATAAGGTACAACACCTAAAAAATTGTAAACAACTGCCATAAATGGAACATGTTAAAAATAATAAATATACAAAATTTAAGGTTTTTTTTTATGGGTCATGTTAACAAATGCTCCTAATGCAATTGTTAATAAACCATATTAGGAAAATTGACATAATTTTTATGGAAAATATAAAAAGATGTCAACAAAATTAATTGTTTTATTATTTTCCCATAAAATATTTCTAAAAATAGTTTCTAAACCAATGCCCTTAGAACATTCTTTAACATTTCCTTTTTTTTTTTTAGAAACAAACACATACACATGTGAGAGAGAGAATAAACTTTAACACAAAAGCAATAAAGGGAACATGTTAAAAATAATAAATATACAAAACTTAAGGGTTTTTTTTTTTTTTTTTTAATTTAGAAACAAACAAGACACACATGGAGAGAGAAATATACTTATAAATAAGGCGTAAATACACTTTTGGTCCCTACATTTTGGGCCAATTTTCGATTTGGTCCCTAGATTGATTTAGGTCCTAAGTCAGTCCCTAATTTCAGAAAATCGTTTTTATTTTAGTCCCTGCCGTCAACTTGGTAACAGAAAATGCTGAGGTGGCAAACGGAATGCACTATATGTACAGTAAATGCTAACGTGGCTATTATAATAATATTAAAAAATTTGATTAGGCATTTTTTAAATGCCACGTCAACATTTAAAATGCCACATCAGCATATAAATTAATAAAAAAATAAAAACAAAAAAAAAATTCATTTTCTTGATTTTAATTTAAACTGAAAAAATTAAAAACAAAAAAACTTATTTTCTTATTTTCTTTTTATTATTTTCGAAAGAACAAGGGTAGGATATTCTTCATGTTCTTCAGGTTGCCCAGAAATTAAAATAATCTAAGATTTTCTTCTCTTTTCTTATATTTTCTTAGCAAATAAACATGCACAAATTCATACAAAATTCCCATCCTCCACCGAAACCTCCAACATGAAGAAATCATCAAACCGACATGAAAAAGCCAACCCAGATAAATCAACAAACCTCCAACCCAGAAAAATTATCAAACCCCGAAACCTCGAACCAAGAAAAATCATTAAAACTCCAACCCAGAAAAATCATCAAATCCCGAAACCTCCAACCCAAAAACCAAAACCTCCAACCCAGAAAATCATCAAACCCACATGAAAAAACCAAACCCAGAAATTTCAAACCAATCAACACCCACAGGGAAAAACAAACCCAGTTCAGAGAGAGTGATCTGATTGGTTCTTTTCCCCACTCTTTTAGCAGCCAAACACACAAAAAAAAATCATCATCTCCTTCAATTTCATAACCCTTTACCAAACCTAATCTGTGACCCACATGCCTCGACCTGGTGATGGAGCTCCGATGCGGTGACACTGGTCTCGTGCGATGGAGGCGATGCACTTGCCGATCTACTTCGAGTGCTACGACATGCACGACGACATGAAGAGAGTCCCCAAGGAATTCATGAACTCGATGAGGAAGAACAAGGTGGGTTTCTGGGTAAATCAAAGAAAGATTGTTGTTTTATTTGGCCATGGGTTTTTGGTTTGGAGCTTGGTGTCTTTTGCCATGGGTCTCTCAGTTTGGAGCAGAGGGTTGGAGTGGAGCAAATCAAAGAGAGAAACGGAGAGTGAGAGAATTCATGGGGCAGAGAGAGATATTTGGGTTAGGTTTGTGAGTTTGGTTTTTTTTTTTTTTTTTTTTATAATAAGCTTTTTTCGTTTTTAATTTTTTCAGTTTAACTTAAAATCAAGAAATTGAATTTTTTTTTTATTAATTTATATGCTGATGTGGCATTTTAAATGCTGACGTGGCATTTAAAAAATGCCTAATCAAATTTTTTAATATTATTATAATAGCCACGTCAGCATTTACTGTGCACACAGTACATTTCGTTTACCACCTCAGCATTTTCTGTTACCAGGTTGACGGTAGGGACTAAAATAAAAACGATTTTATGAAATTAGGGACTGACTTAGGAGTTAAATCAATCTAGGGACCAAATCGAGAACTGGCTCAAAGTGTAGGGACCAAAAGTGTATTTACGCCTATAAATAATTTAAAAGTGAGAGCAAACATAACCCAAGACTCTAACACAAAAGAATAACACAAACTCCATTAAAAAGACTTGTTGTGCACACTTTTCGAAAAGAGAAATATAAATATAAATAATTTATTGATCTATAATTATGTTCACTCTTTATATTTGTGCAAATTTTGAATTTATTAAATTTGTTTTCTTTAAATATTCCAAAACATTATTTAGTAGAATATTAAATACATCCTTTTTTTTTTTTTTTGAGAAGAATATTAAATACGTCTTAATTTGTGTTATTATGCTGCTTCTTAGTAAAACTTTTAAATAGTATATGATTGTTGACTTACAAAATTACAATAACTGTTATTGCTTTTAGACAGGATGGAAAAGCAAGTATATTGAAGTTTTTAGAATAATTTTACTAATATAGGTGTTACAAACTAATGTGATGTCGATTCTCCCAAAAAAAAAGAAAAAAAAAAAAAAGAAAACTAATGTGATGTCATTTGAAATAAGAAGACCTAGGGTCTTGAAATCTTTGCTAGATTTTGATCATATCCAAACCTTTATCCTTTTAAATTATTCAAACAAAAGATTTTGACCCTCAAATTCAAATCCATATGGCCCAAATATTGTCATCTAAATGAACCACTCTCCCATGTACACACAAATATCAGTTGCTACAAAATTTTAACCCTAATTTAGCCTCCACTTTTTTTTTTTTTTTTGGAGAAAACAATAATACTTATTAGAACACATTTAGCTTTCACATTTGACTTATGGTTTTATGGAAGAGGTAGTAGAATACATTGCTTGATTTTATGCTGCATTTGTTTCGGCGCAAAACCTTTTTTTAAAATTGCTTTATTAATTTTCAGATGTTTGGCTCAATTGAAAATGTTGGTCAAACCAAAATGTTTTGGTTTAGCTAGAAAAATAAAGTTTGTGGGGCATAAATTTTTTTTACAGCCCTAAAGAGGCATAAAGCAATTTCCTAGAAACCCTTCAATAGAAACAAAGGTTTCTTTTATGTTTTTTTGATAAATTTTTATAAGGTCTAGAATTAATATTGCTTTTAAAAATTTTTAAATTGGCTTAAAATTTGTGACATTGGAATTATTGTGAGATTTTGTTTGCTATTGTGATTGATTGGAGATCTAGTGTGGGTTGGATTGTTATGAGAACATATCTTGGAGTGGTGTATTTTTTGTGATGGATTTTCTCTTCATTATGTTAGATTTTGTGCAATTAGTCATGTTAGATTTTCATACAAGCTAAACACCAAAAAATATTTTTCAAAACACTTTTAGGAACACAACTAAACAGGGGAAAAAAATGTCTCCCTTAAGAAACATTTTATGTCCAAAAAAAAAAAAAGCAACCTTAAGACCTAATAGTTATCCATGCCCATTTAGAGGCTAAATTCCATCTTTCATACGACATATACATGTTGTAAACTTGGAATAGAAAATCCAATAATTATGACAAAAAAAAAAAAAAAAAAAAGAGACCATTTTGTATCAATCTAAATGATAAGGAAGTTTAATTACGAATACTAAAAGTTTTGGGTGAGAAATTAAAAATATCTCTAACCGATATTGTAGGTAATTTCTAATCAACCTTGCAATATAAAAAATTATTTATTATTATGTGAATACTACTTCCTCCACTCATATGAATAGTAGACTTCAACATAAATTTAATTAATAAAATTTATTATTATTTGTGAAGGGAAGTTATTGAGTACCCAAAGAGGCATGAGCAATGCTCTTCCCTCTCACGTAAGGAAGGAGTCTCACACTCTCACTACCTAATAAATTTTCGATTTGTGAAAAGCCAAAAACTTTTCAATAACCGAGGTTTCAACTTTCAACTCTTTGACTTGCATTTATGGCTGAATAGTTTGAATACTTTTTATTTCAGTAATCAGGAGAGAATAAAACCATTCATTTACCTGTTCTTTAGTTGGTAAACAAATCATGGACTAAGTCAATCCTAGGTTATCAATGTTGACACTAAGTCAATCTTAGGTGCATTTAGTTGCGGAGATAGAAAAGTAGTAGGATAGAAAATAGATAAAGGATGAAAAAGTAAGAAGATAAAAAAATTTTAGTTTTCCTCATTTGTGTTTGGTTGGGAGGGTGAAAAAGTAGAGCGATAGAAAACTATTTTTTGTTGTTGAAAATAAAATTTGTATAAATTTATTATCATGTCCCTATTAAATAAAGAGTGATGCTATAGACACAAACTATTTTACAACATTTTTACAAACTGCTGATGTGGCCAACTTTTTATTGGTTTTCATCTAGGCTCACCATTAATATCACTTTTTCATTTACCAATAATCATTAGCCACATCAGCAGTTTGTAAATTTTTTTGTAAAATAGTTTGTATCTCTAGCATTATTCTTAAATAAAATAAAAAGTAACACATCATACTTTTAAAAAAATTGTGTATAAAAGGGCACTTCATTAAAAAATAAAAAAAAATAAAAAATAAAAAAAACCAACACATTAGAGGTGAAATCCAATGTGAGGGTATTTTTTGAAGCTCATTTCATGAGCTTCCCCCCTTAGTTTTTTTCTCATTTTAAGGAGAAAACTTTTTAGTCGGCTTGGGGTGAAAACATCTAGGTTCCATCATTTATTTTTCTTCCTCCCCACCTAACCAAACACACTCCAAAAAGTTTTTCTTCCTATTTTCTTTCCAAAGTTTTCCATCAACCCTATTTCACCTTCAAACAAACGCATCCTAACTTTATCTATGGTTAGTTGATGATGGCTACTTGATATAAAAATTAATAGATTAAAATCAAGCTTTGTGCTTACATCATTTGGGTTATCAATGCCAATTTTTTTTTATCTAAATAATACAGTTCAGTGGCAAAACCACAAAGGGAAAAAATATATATTTATAAAGAAGGGCAACTAAGTCCATCTAGCCTTTAAAAAAAAGAAAAAAAAAATCGTTCCGGATACCATTTCTGCCCGAACTAGGTTGGAGCATTCCTAAAAAAGAATAAAGTTTCTCTTCAAACTAGTTTGGAGAGAAACTCTTCAAACTTCTCATATATTTCTTTTTTGTGTGTGAATTTTGAAAATCTAACCGTTGAATTTTATGTTCATTATATTCTTAACATGCAGATCAAATTTCATTCAAATCGGATATTATTTACTATTTGATCAATTAACTTATTTTTTATATACAACTTTAGATTACAAAAACTTGAAATTATAACATTTATTTGATGACATTGCAATTGATTTTTTATTTTCTTGAAATTTTGTAAACATTAAGAATTTAATAATAACATGCAATCTAACGGTTGGATTTTCAAAATTCACACTCAATATAAATATATATGATGAGTTTGTAGGGTTTCTCTCCAAACTAGTTTGGAGAGAAGCTTTGTTCCCCAAAAAAATTCAAAAAAAGGTCCATCTAGCCTATGGTTCCCAAAGCAAAAATCAAGTATCAAGGAGATGCAAATCTCTCTCAACATTAAACAAAATGGCCCATTAAACAATTTTATGAGCAACAAAATTAGCTTCCCTTTAATTAACAGTCCAATCAATAAAAGGATTTTAAATCATTTAGTTACAATCAGTGGTTGAATTACATTTGTGCATCTCCTTCACAATGTCATTATCATTTCTTATCTTTTCATTTTAATGCACCACTCTCTTTCTCCCAACAATTGCTTTGCTTGGGCTGTTTGCGTAGAAGATTTTGGTATAGTCCTTTACTTAATAAGTTGAGCCATCTTACTAAAGTCCTAATCATTTATTTTTGGGTGGACCTCTCTCCTTTACTATAAAAATTGGTCCAAAAAAATGCTAATTATTGCATTAGAAGCATTGCAGTTACAATATTAGAAGCATAACTATGTTAATTACTATACTAAATTTGCTGGTCTTTCCTAGTCAATCGACAATTATATGGTAAACATTTTTTTTCGTCTGGTTACACTTTGTCACCCTATGGATCATACAAGCCACCTTCCTCTTGTAGCATATCAAGTGGGTGTCACTTGTATCTAGTGGTCAGTTCTACTAGTCACGTTGTGATGCAGAAACAAGTCTAATCTTGGACACGTGTCCGTATTCCAACATGTCCAGTGAAACTAGCTACTGGACATAAGCCGTTCCCTATCATGTGTGTGCACCCCATCTATATCTTAATATTATCACCAAGTAGGCAAATGAATCTGATTCAAGTATATTACTATTATCACCAAATAAGTAAATAAATCTGATCACCAAGTAATAGGATATAGCTTTAATTGATTTTTCTGAGGGTTATTTGCTTATATACAGATTTTTAAAGTTTTACTTGCTTTCTTTTTTAAGTTCAGCTGCACTTTTATTTACTTTTAACAAATAAGCCAATCCAAATGCATACGAGATATGTGTAATGCTAGAAGGGCTGTGGCCTTGTCTCCCATTTGATATGCTACAACAGATGACAGACCCAGTAACATCTCAAGAGACATTTTATATGGCTACCAAAGCATTCCAGTGGATGCACTCAAATGCTTGACATGAAAAATCTGACACCTTTTGCTGAATGTTCAACAATGGATCAGCTACATTAGCTCAATATACCATTACCTGACAATTTGCATGGTCTAATCAGCTTGCTCACAAAGAGATCTATATGAATGAACGATCGAGCACGTATGTTACAAAGGACTTTGGCCTTGCATCTACATTGGAATACAGCACCCAAGCTAATAAATATTAAATACACACCCCAATACTGCAATTGCCATATCAATTTCATTAAAAGAACACTGAAGCACCCACAACTCAACAAGGTCATCAAATCCAAAAAACTACAAATCATATAAATCTTGCTGGAACTTTCATGCCGAATCCACGTTTTGCCTTCTCGACACTGTTCAAAAAATTACCCATGGTCAATGACACATCATAAAAAATGCAATTTATCCCATCAGAAAAGAAAGACACTCAATAGTTTTGAGCATAAATTTGCCTAACAAATCATACTCCATGGAACTGATACCATAGAGTTGTATTGAGAAAGAAATTTTCTCAAATTCCAAATTTTACTTGGTTTACGTTTTTCTTGGTGTGAAAGGAAAGTATATTCCTTGTTAAAGAAGTATATTAGCATTCCTTATGCACAAAGTATACCTTGTCCACCAAAAATAAGGTTTTGAAGTCTTATAAATAGACAAACTACAAAGGGTTTGGTGGCTTAAGCCAAGGGTCCTCCCACACAAGGAGAAAATCTGAATTAGCTTGAGAAACCTTTAGAGAGAGATTTTATTATTTGTGAGTGCTCCTTGAGTGTGTAAACACTTTGTAATCTCTCTTTGATATAGTGAATTCATGCCTGTTGCTACCCATGGACATAGGCTATTGCCAAACCACATAAATTCTTGATATTCGTCTCTCATGTGGGGTTGTGTCTATTTTTCTTTCTAGTTTTCTTTGTTCCTATCTTTTATTTGTGACATCTTTTGCAAGCCATAATAGTGGTCACTAGACTCACTACCAATCTTGTATGGGAGTGCTATACAGTGGCCCTTTCCCACAACAAACAGAATCAAAGCTTTCACTATCACAACCCCTTCTACATGGCGGGATATGAAAACATGCTAACTAGTTTCCTCCTTTTCTTTTCCTTCCTTTGTTTTAAAGTCCATCAGGTAGCATTGAGGTGTTAGAAACAAGTAATGGTATCACCAATTATTAAATTTAGTACATACACTAGAAAAAAATTGATTATGGTATCACCAATTGTGTGAACTGTGAACCACAATTCTTAGAAGTTAAGAATTTTAATCTGAGTGATGGTTTTAGCATTGTCTCAGAGTTTCAAACATGCTTCTAAGCATTGTGAATGAGTAGCAGTACTTACGTTGGAGCAAGTTTGCCCAAGCCATCTATTTCTTTGCCAGAGTCCTCATCTACAACTCTCCCAGAAATCTCAATAATATAAAATTTATCTCTTGCAGTTGGTAGTCCTCTGCTGGCAAGCAAGTCCAGATCTTTCTGATGAAGCTCCCTCCCATTAACATAGACACTCGTGTTTCCACAAGAACAATTTGTTGGAATGGGATAGTTGAATTCTTCAATAAATGGCTGCAAAACAAAAAAAAAAAAATTACCTATAAATTCATGATATTAAATTTTGTCACCAATTTATGAACCAAGAACCAATGGATCTCACAGGTATTATGCCAAGGCAAGGTTGGCCCATCACACCCCAGAATCCAGCTTGAAAATCATACCTGGTGAAAGCAAAGACAAAAAAGAAATACTTTTAGTATTTTAGATAAATGAAAACTGCATAATGTCATGCAAATAAACAATGACATGAATAAGTCCATTTTAACGAAAAAAATCTTGCTTCAACTAGAACGAGCTTGAGGTTTTTAGATGATTATAGACCAATACCAATTATATTCCTAAGTTCTCCTGCAACCATGACAAGAACACAAAAATTTGCTGGCTAATTAATGCTTGTAGGAACCATAATCTTGAATATAAGTTCCTGCGAAATCATAAATTACACAAAATAATTTGAGACCTAGTTGAACCTATACTCAGAGGCATAGGTTAACCACTGTCTTAAAAAGAGTCTTGGCCTCCATAAAGCACTTAAGGATTTCGGGTCAAGCCATCCCTGGGGTACATCATACAACTGAGCTAAGGCTCAACCATTCTACTCTAGCATGACAAGAGTGAATACGAGTCTCTTCACACCAAATGCCAAACTATATCTAGAGAACACCCATAAATTCTAACTGTCAAGCCTTGTAAAAGACTTTTTTTTATAGCCTATATTTGTAAATACACCATCAACAATGTAAGAAATCAGACAATTATTTTATAGCTTCATAAAATTAAGAATTAATTCGTCACTAGGCTAGAGTTTCATTTATGGAAGCATCTTCATATACATTAATAATACAATCTCCTAATTTGAATTGCCCAACAATGCCAGTGTTTTTATGTCACCTACATGGAATTATTCATAATATATGTTCTCAATCCAAGATATGCATGTTTTGGATGATATATAATGCATCAAACACCTGATTGTGATTATATAGACCTACCAATAATCTCCTGGCTGAATTGACCCAGCTGACTTTTCAGCCTTCTTAACCACACGGTCTGGTATTGGTTGCCCATTAACAAAAACATTAGGTCTTTCATTTTCCAGACTTTGAGTGGACCTAAAGCTCTTCTTCATGAGACCAACGAAGAATGATTCAGTATTCCTGTTCAGCTTATGTTGATCTTTTTCCTTACTTAGCTCCATAGAGTCTTGAGATAAACTTGTATGAAGAAAATCATTGAATGACACCGCCATCTCAGTTGCCACTGACATATCTTTAACAGAATTTTGCCGAGAAGTGATCCTACTAAGGACCACCTTGTCTTGGTCCACACGTTTGCTATTGTTTCCCTGCCCATATTTGCCCACTGCATGATCATCAGAAAAATAAGACCGGTCCAGGAACGGTGAACCTGGAAGTTTAGGAGACAAGTCATCTCTTAAGGGCTGCTCAGCAGAGTGAGAAATATCTCCCTGGACAATCGATGTACCCGGGCTCTCCTCAGAAGATGAAGTAAGGCCGTGTCTTTTCTCAGATTCGCTTAAGTTCAACCTCGGGTCTTCTGAATGCATATAGTGCCTATTATCTGTCAAATCGAATATATAACTAGAATTATCAAAATCTTCAGAGCAGGAGTTTATGTTGCCAGCATTCAAACAACCTTGAGAACTTGGATTGCTTTCATTTAATACCTCTTTAGAACCTTCATCAGCCTCAGTAGATATTTGCTTGGTTTCTTCGGAAACAGGCACACTTAGTTTCTTATTTACAATCTCAAACAACATTATGGTTGAACAGGCACCACATTGCATTTTCTGCTGATTCTTCTCCATTTTTCTAAGTTTTCTAGGAAGTTTTAACAACTCAAAGCAATTATGGCAAGTTATGAATGGGGCACCACCTGCTAGAGGATGGCAATGCCATCCATCCCCATGGGCTGCCACCACCCTTCTTGGACCACTCTGACCAAGACCATCCATGTCTGAGTCAATGTCACTTGCCCATCTTGTATGCATCTGCGGATTCCACGAGTGAGGATTGGCAACTTGAGGATTATAACGTTGTGGCCCAAGATTGTCATGGCGGTGGAAATTGGAATTGATAGGGTCCTTCTGAATCCTTCTAGTGTTATACACCGTGGGTGGAACTCGTGGAGGAAGGTGCCAATTCTGGTTGAGGCAGTGATAACAAGAGCATGCAGGCCGGTGGAAAAAAGTTTCAGGTCGATACGATGATGCAAAGGGATCTTGATTGAATCCCATGTACTGCCCTGGAAAGTATTCATAAGGTGGTCGTTGTAAGTATTGACCGGGAGGTTGATGGAGAGGACTCCTTGTCATTTGTGGCTGATATGGATCCTCGTATGCAGGAAACTCATTCATGATATGCCTTGGAGGATAGCAATTCAGTGAATCCATATTATGGTGATTCCTAAAAGGAACAGTTCCATTTGTATGATTGAAGTAAGGTGGCCGTAGGCCATGCTTATCCAGAGCAGAAGGCTGCATTGAAATGTTATAAACATCCTGGCCACCATAAGGATCAGGCTGAGTCCTATCAACAGGAGCCCTTGGATTATCTTCCACATCACAAGATCCGCTAAGTTGATCCTTCAACTCCTCCAACTTCCTAAGGAGTTCAGCTCGATTCTGTTCTAGATGTACAACCCTGTTAGACTCATCCGATTCATCACCATGCTTTATAGGCTCTCCATAGCCATAATATGATTCTGGCTTATAGTTTGAGGGTCCCTCATCAGGATAAGCAAAAGCTGGACATCCCTTTTGATCAACAACCACCCTGGAGCTTCTGTAAAATCCCCCAAACTCATCTCTTTCCACACCCCACTGTGCCAAATTTGCCCTTGATCTCGAAGACCCAGCTGAACTCCTAAACTGGGCCAAATTTTCTCTGGTACTCAAATTAACAAACTCAGGTCTGTTCATTTTCACATCATGCTTATCTCCACGAACCCAATTGTCAACAGGGCGTTCAGACAGTCCCATATATCTATCAAAATATCTAGTTTCTTTCTCTGTGCCACCCTGTTCAACCATTAAGCCCTTAACCTCTTCCCTAAAATTTCTATCATTATCAACCAAAACTTGTTTATTCTCTACTTTTAACAAAGAATTACCAATCAAATTAACAGTTCTTTCTCCAAAGATTCTCTCTTTCCTCCTATTCACTTCAGTCCCATCACTCCCCCTCTCAGTATTAGAAGCAATGCCTAAACTACCATCCTCTTTCTCTGACAAACTCTCCAATTTCTCTGAACTCCCTTTACCCTTCTTCTCATCAGATGTAAACAAAAACCCATCATTCCCAGGAGCTTTCTTCTTAGCTGTAACACCAAAACAGCCTTATATATTGCTTTTGAAATTGTCAAAAATAAAAATGAAACACCTTAAAGAACTAAACTTTGACATCTCTACCTTAAATTTCAAACATCTTTTTTTTGTCAAAATTGTTTCTATTAATTCTTAGCAGTCAAACTAATAAGAGTAAAAAAAAAAAAAAATTTATTAAAGTTAGAGAAAAGAAAGAGAGGAAAAGCAAGCTTACCTCGAAGAACAGTACCACAACCACCACACTGGTAAACAGAGAAGTCAGGGAACTCTTGTAGCAGGTTTTCACACTTGGGGCATCGAACTAACCGAACGTTGGACCGGTCAGCCATTATTAAAGCATCAAAATCCAAGACCCAGAACCAGAACACCAACCTAAATCATCCAAATGCTAAATACCAACCCAACAAACCTCGAAACCCACAAATCCCTTTAAACTAAAACCCCCCAAAAACTCAATAAAACAACAACAATTTCTACTTCAACACATTTTCACAAGAAGAAAATCGTATATACCCACATAAGAAATAGTTACAAAAATGGAATTACATAAACGACATCCTACACAGAATCACAGGACTACTACTTTGGGCTTCGTGGCTAGTTTGGTTTTCCAAACTCCCACATTTTTCTTGCTATTGAAACAAACTAAAATATTCTTGCTGTTGAAACAAACTATAAGAGTACAAAAATACTAACAAAACAAAACACAACAAAACAAAACAAACTTGTTCCTTTTTAAATTTCCGATAAAAGATTAAAGAAGAAGAAAAAAAGTGGTTATTGAACTGAGAATATACAGTTCCCAAGAAAAGGGGGAGCTTGGAGGGAAGGAGTTAATATAGTTGGCTCGGTTCCCAACAGGTTTCCCGGAATATAAAAGGCACACAAGTTGTGACCAGGGAAAAAACAAAGCGTGTACGTGGCTAGGAAATACGCTTATAGGACCGAACTGTTTCAAAGCTTAGCTGGTTTGAAAAAGTAAAAGTAGTGGTACAGTACACTAGCATTGGTGTGTATTTTTTTTTTAAATAATATTAATATCACAAAAATTTACACAACTTTTATTATAATTTACCGCCTAATTGTTTGTAATTGCGGTAAAAGTTATGTAAGTTTTTATAATCTTAGCCATTTTTTTCTTTTTTTGGAAAAAGAAATGCGTAACACAAAAAAATATCACATGATAAATTGTGAGCAAACCTCCTATAAACTCATTATTTTTTTCCACCTCTCATAACTTAAACCTTGATAAATTTTGGCAAAAATTGCAATATTTTGTGTGTTACTCGCATTTCTCTTTTGGAAAAGGCAAAACTAGCTGTGGTTGGTGTTGAGACGAGTGAGATGGTTGACTGATTTGATAGAAGAAGAGATTAACGGATATGTTACGCTTTGGTTTAGTTTAGAAGTTGATTGAACGATAGAAGAAGGCCCCGCACATTGAATCATTGATACTACAAGACATGGAAGAGAACCACCAGAAAGTTTCTTAGATACTGTTAAAATATTTTTTAAGATGATGGAGCCAATGAAAGTGATGTACCTGTGCTGCTGGCTGTGCATGTGAGATTATAATAATCGAGTCAGAAAATTTGTTTGGAGGACCGCACTTATTCTGAATTTTAATCTTTTATTAATATAAGAGTTTTATTAATATGCACACTTAGAGAATACTTTATTAAATTATTTTAGATAACTTTTTATGAAAAAATGAAAAAATTACTAACTCTTTTTATAGCTTTTCAATTCTCCATAAAATATTTTCAAAATTGGATAATCAATGTATGTCATACATAACTGGACCCTTAATATAAAAGTATGTATCTATTATTAATTGAATCCGATTATTAAGAGGTTAGCAAAAAAAAAAAAATCCGATTATTAAGAAGAATAAATATCATAAAACTATAAATATAGGAAAAAAAGTACACGTCATTATCGTTTATATGAATAATATTTTGAAGAAATTTTTATATTTTATGTTTTTCTTTTAAAATTTGTATGCAAAAGAATATTATGTATATGTATATATATTCTTAAATCACATGTCATATGCTCAATAATTTATATGTAACGTGAATATTATATTAAATAATTTCTTTAACAATTTGTTAATGATATATAAGACTAAATTTGTGATTAATTAAATTCCTATAAAACTTGTGATTAAATCAATTATAAATTGTAGACACGTGATCAAAACAATAAAAAAAACTAAATGGCATAATAACAAATGAATCAAGGTCGAAGAGATATTAATACATGTGAGCTTACCATCCTAAACACGGGCTACCCAAGGAGTGTTAGACTATGTGAAACCTAGTTGTATTTTATTTGGATTATGACCTGATTTAATATAATTAAAAGTGCTATGGTTTATAATGAGATTTTTTTTAAGGTTTAGTCCATAGACATGCCTTATTGGGAAAAAATTTTGGCCCGTTTTTAGCCCATTGTGAATCTTGTGCCCAAGATTTAAAAAAAAAAAGTTATTTCAAATTTGGGTTTCATGTGTTGTTTTAAGAAAGAAAACTATATTACCGCATCTTGTATTTTTCCTTATAAATAGTGAAATCACTGCAACTCTGTGGATGTAAGACAATTGCCAAACAATGTTAAATTTTTCCTGTGTGATTGTTTTTCTTTAAAACATATTTTTCTTTATTTTTACATCTCACAGATCTGAGAATTTCATGTATAATCCCTACACTTGTTGAGAAGATTGTTGGGTTTACACGTATGAGTGAAGTCCCATATTAAATAATGATGAAAATAATGAGTTATTAATATAATATAATTAAGTACATACTCATTAGACCTAAACCTTTTTAGTAAAAGCGTGTCTCTATATGTTATATTAACTAACTTATAACCCCATGCATATACATGGATATACTTAAAAGATACACATTAATATACATAGTGTAATAATCTTATATATATAATTTAAATATAATTGATAGTCATTTTTTTTTTTAACTCTTTAAAAAGTCTTGTAAGAATGTTATTAGGTAGAAAATGTAAGTTGTCCATTTTTTAAATATTTTAATGTTCATTAATTCTAGACTCTTTGGTTTTGTACACAATAACTCACTTGAATGAATATTTATGATATGGACGCACATTTAATTCCAAAATTAAAAAATAAAACCCTCTCTAAAAATAAATAATTTAGGGCACATGACGCAAAATTGGACTTCAATTGTAGAATCCAATTGAATTTTCTCTAAATTTTACCTATTTATATATATATATATATATATATTTGTGCCAAATGAATTGATTTTAGTTATAAAAAAAGGTTCATTAATATAAAATCATTCAAACTCTCTCTTCCTCTAATTTAATATATAGTGTTAGATATATGATTATGTTTTTTATGATTTATTTATATTGGACTCCTCATTTTTTACTCTATAAAATTAACTCATTTGGCACAAAAATTAAAAAAAACTTCGATTAGATAGAACACGTGAAATAAAATTAAATTCTAATTGAAATCAAATTTTTACACTGAACTAACTAACTAACTTGGTTCAAAATTTTAATTAGATGGAAAACATGGCGCAAAATTAGACTCTAATTGAATTCCAAATTAAAATCTAATTGGATTTCTCTCAGTTTTACTTATTAATATATATATATATATATATGACTTATAAACTTGAATTGTTTTTAGTTCTACAAAAAAAAAAAAAAACTCATAAATATAAAATCATTCAAAAATTAAGTTTTTTATGGTTTACTTATATTGGACTCCTCATTTATTAACTCATTTGGTACAAAAATTAAAAGAATTTAGATTAGATGAGACACATGTCGCAAAATTAAGCTCTAATTGAAATCCAATTTTTACATTGAATTAACTCACTTGGCTCAAAATTTTAAAAACGTAGATTAGATGAAACACGTGGCACAAAATTAGACTCTAATTGAATTCCAATTTGAAATCTAATTGGATTTTCTCTCAGTTTTACCTATTATTATATATATAGACTACTCAGCTTCCCAAGGTGTCTATCTCCCCAACAAGGAGTACGCCACATGGTTTAGGTTCAAGAACCAACTTTAACTCCTATGAAGAGGTCTAATGAATTAGACTATGAGCTCAAGGTTATGTATGAGCTTAGGAAGGTGTTAGGCTCCTAAGCCCCCTAGGCTAAGCAAGTTGACCTCTCTCAGTGTTACTAGAATAATCTTAAATAAGGATATTATTGAAGGAGCTTTATCCTAAGCATGCATTTATTTGAATCAAGCACACAAGAAAATGTTTTCAAACACCAATCAATACATTTTGAAATTCAAATTTATTAATATGGAAAATCAACAATCAAGCATATATTGGTAAGGAAATATTTTATCCAAGTTGCATTTGTGAGTGGGCCGAAAAGTATAGGCCCATTCCCAAAATAATTTGGGCTTGTTTTTGGGATGGCTTCGGCACAAAAGGGGCCCAGGCTAGCCAAATGGACAACAAAGTGAGGGACTCCACCTCAGCAAAACTTTCCAATTAAAACCCCCTGTGTGCCAAGGATGTAAGATAATGCCTTGGGGAAGTCCACTCGCCAAGCACAGGATTCAGCGTCAAACACAAGTTACCAGAATGTCACCTTAACGGCAGGAAGTGGGGCCCCTCCCTAACGCTTGACATAACACAAGGGAACAATAGGCAAGACTAAAGAAACCACCCAAACTTCATAGGTGGAGGGGGCCACTGTCAGACCAAATATCCACTCATCATGACCACCCCACTAAAACAAGCGTATAAATTGGGGGGGGGGGGGGGGGCGGCCAAGGAGAAGGGTTGGAACAAAATTCAAGGGAGAGATACATGAGAGAAGGTGAGAACATAATTTGGGGGTTATTGAAGTCCTGCTCGAATCTCTCACAGGGAGCTCGGCCGTTAGGGAGCCTTCTTGGTTGGGCTTGAATTCAAAGCAGACCAACGATAAATAGAACTAAGGTACATTCCATCGTTGGAAGAATCACTCCAAGGGTCTCCCATTGTAAGCTATACCTAATCAAGAATACAAATAAATTGGGAGCTCAAGTTCCAGAAAGCCTAGGGGTTTTAAGGAATGAGCCACCACAGCATTCAAATCAAATTAATTATAGCAACGTCAGCTATAAAAATTGTGAAAATAACTAATTATTATTTATTAGCCTAATCCTAGAGCAGGCTGCATAAACAAGCCCAAAGCCCACGCATATAACCTTACATGGTTAAGTACGCACCCGCATGCAAATGCATGCCACATTGACCATCTTGTTGCCCTAACTACAAACAAACATTTCTCACTTGTTTTAAAATCAAAACTAGGTCAAATTTTTGTCCATTTAAAGCCTCAAATGTCTACTCAAACATTTATTGTAATTTAAAAGATATTAGCAGCAGAGCGAGCAAAATTAATTTTTGAGTATTACTTTTGAAAAACTTTTGAGTTGTAATTACTTTTGAACTATCGAGAATATATATCAATTACCCTTGGTTAATATTTTGTGAAACTCCTTGTTGGGACAGTGGATTCATGAGTACAAACCAACACAAAATTCAGTGTCTATATTACATCTTACACAAAAATTACTTAGGTTGAATTTATAACCTATTATGTATAGCATCACTTAACACATATCTTATCTTGTGAGGGTTTTGATATAATTCATATGAGTCTTATCTACATATATCCTTTTTTTTTTCTTTTTCTTTTTTTATAGGATACAAATATCCTTCTTATAATAATAATAATAATATAAATGTTCAAAAAAATTTAAGGGGGCCAAGAGGTAACTTTCCTAAAAACTAATTATAAATATAATTATAAGGGAAAATAAAAAATTTAAAAAAAATTTAGGAGGACATGGCCCTTGGAGGTGAATATATCCACTAAAAAAATGCACCTAATTGATTCACATACTTCACAAAGTCACCATGTTCCATCTCAGCTTTGCAATCAAAACCTTATTTATATCATAAATTCCTTCTGAATGTAAATCCTTGATCCCATTTTTTTTGTGTTCTACCAATTGTGGGACAATATATTTGTATTCTATTCTTCCCATAGAAAAACACCAAACAGCTTAAGATTTACACATTTGTGACCAAGCTTTTTTTTTTTATGTGACCAAGCTATTAAGTAAAGGTGTATACCCATTTATCATTGCAAATTTGCAACCTTACTCAATGGATTTATTTTGGGCCTATTTGGATTAAGGGGGGAGGGGAGGAGAGTAGAGTTAGCTGAAAATTAGCTAATTTTAGGTCAATTCTACTTTACTCTTTCTCTCTCTCTCAATCCAAACGAACCATTAGTGATTTCAAAAGCCACAGGTGACTTACCAAAGACATTATTGTTATTGTAACCACTAACTAGGTCATATACAACAATAGTATGATTAGCATCCTTAAAAAGTTTACAGTCCATTAAAAGGTTTATTATCTAGTAATTATGATTTGTCAAGGTTTGTTTTTGGCATAAATAAAAAATCCATCAGTAAATCCGGACTTCTTGGATACAAATTTTTTTATAAAATTTTTTACAAACTGTTGATGCAATGAGTAATTATTAATAAATAAAAAAGTGGTGTTATTGGTGGGTCCAAATGAGAACCAATAAGAAATTGTTCACAATAACAATTTGTAAAAATGTTATAAAATAGTTTGTGATTGTAACATTACTCAAGCAAAAGGAAAATGCTAGAGATACAAATTTTTTTACAAAAACTTTTATAAAGTACTAATGTGATGAGTGATTATTGATAAAAAAAAAATGATTTTATTGACAAACTCAACTAAAAATTAATTAAAAAAATTTCAAAAAAAAATTGTAAAAATATAGTAAAATATACTCGCGGAAGCATTATTCAAGCAAAGTTAACAAAGCAATTATTAGAGGTGGCAATTCATGTTCACGTGTCGGATTTGTGTCGTGTTAACTTATGAGTATCCGACTATATAGGTCAACACTAACTCGACATGTTTATTAAACGGGTCAAGATTTCTCAACCCTAACACGACCCATTTATTAAACGAGTTAATCATGTCGACTTGTTTATCAGATTTTATCAAAATGAAAAAACAAACAAATAAATATTTTAAATATAAAAATCAGAACTAACGAGTAACTAAATCACAAATAATCATTCAAAACTAAAGCATATCCCAAAATCACAAATAATCAATTATAATATGTCAAAGAAAATAAATTATAACAACTAATAAGTTTATGAGCCCGTTTGGTTGGGCAGTTTGGCTGGGTAAACGTGCGTTTTTTAATGAAAACGCTGATTATAGTTGTTTGGCTAGGCGATTTATAAGGAAATGCGTTTTTACAAAACGCCAAAATAGAGCATTATCAATTCATAGTATCGGGCAACTTTTTTCAAAACGCAAATTAAAACTGATATCACGTTCTCCTGTTTCACTTGTTATGGGTTCAAAATACCGAATATACCCTCAAATACATACCCTCCCTTCCCATTAATCTCCTCTATTCTCTATCAACTCTGCCCCTCCTATCTTTGCCTTGTTCAGCCGTGCACCTATAAAGATGATTCGAGTCACGCATCTATCCCACTTTTTATGGGGCATGGGTCATATTTTTAGTTTTTCTTTTCTATCATTTTCGTTTTGGTTTTGGTTCAATGAGGTGGCACTCTAATTTAATGCCAGGTAAACAAATCCATGTTATGTTGGAATTAGAGTTGGCATATGGATAACATGTAGGAATAATGGTAAATGTTAAGGGCTCTTTTTTATTATTTTATGAATAGTCTGCCAAACTTTCAATCAAAGATCAACAACCATTACATTGAAACGGTGAGACTTATGCTGCAGCCATGGAGGCAAATAGGCTGCAATTTACGATAAGCCCATTATAGTAATTACACCTATTATCTAAATATTCAATTAATAGAAACGACACTTTTTTAAATATTTTACCAAACGCTTAATTGTGATTTTAAAAATTGTGTTTTAAAAATGCACCTTTTGAAACTGCTATTATTTAAAAACGTACTTTTTCAAACAATTTATCTAAACAAACCCTATATACCTAGAGTTTTGAAGGGTATATTGGTAAAATATCATTTAATTAAAATGGTTAAATGGGTTCTATATGTTGAACACTAACCCAACTTATTTATTAAAATAGTCAATCATATTAACTGAATATGACACGAACTTATTAAACCTCAACTTATAACTTGTTAATTTTATGTCATATTAGATATTAAAGTTGTGTCTAATTTTGCCACAGAGTAATTATTCATTTCTCCCTGCTTTCGCAATGATATGGGGTTTGGGGCGCTCTATTCCAAGTAGATGTATCGAAAATTGAGTTCGTTTTTTCATTTTGACCTTCTGATTTCTGAACCTTCTGCAGTATTTCAGCGTCAGTGACAATAACATTTCAGGGCAAAGCTGAGTCACTGAGACTCAACGACGTTTTCTTTTTATCACTTGACTGTACACGGCCTAAATGCTAGTTTTGATTGCTCAATATATGACTTTTGGATTAGGCTATCAGCTATATGAGTTTTCTTAATCATCTGGGTACTGTTCGTTGCAGGCAGCATCTCAAAGTCAGAGAGAGCCTTAGGCTCAACTGCTCAAAACGCTTTTAATGTTGATATAAAAATAAATAAATTATTACTTTGGTACATTATAATTAGGGATGATTTGTTTATTTTATTAAAACTAAAATTTTTTTATTAAAAATATTATAAATAAAGATGAAAGTTAGCTAAAATAATATAATAGGACGCATAGTATCAAAAAATACAGTGAGACTTATGAATAGTAGCAAAAATAAGTTGAATAGTAAAATAAGCTGGCTTTTTAATATTACGGGTGTGTTTGAAGACCGTTTATTTTGCTGAAATTAAAAAATTATTACTGAAAATATTGTAGATAAAGGTAAAAGTTAGTTAAAATAATACAATGGGACTCATGAATAGTGCCAAAAAATGCAGTAGGACACATAAATAGTAGTAAAAATAAGCTGAATAGTGAAATAATTTTCATTTATAATCTTAATCCAAACGCACACTACATACCAATTTTTTTTTTGAATTTTTTTATTTTTATTTTTATAAATGGGAAAAGGAGAGTGACCTAAATTGGCATCTTAGGCATAGTCATAGTGACACTCTACTTACTAGACTCAGGCCTGCAAGAGCGGAGGACCCGGATGAGGCATATCTATACACTCAGCCCCATCTAAGATGCTAGTGAGCATGAGCCAAGAGTATGCAATTATTTCCGAGACACTTCTCATTGCAGGATTTGAACGTGGAACCTCCACCTCCCAAACTCTTAAGAGTGAGCTCATAACTACTAGACCAACCACTCCCGATAGTAATATTACACACCAATTACAATTTAACACGTCAGCAAATTATAAGAAGAATTATGAAAAATATTGTCCAAGTTCTTATGGGCAAGGAAAAATTCATAGTTGATTATAATAAGTTATGAACTATCCTAGAATCATCCTCGATAAGCTAATATCAAGTTATCTATTTTATTTAGAGTAGACCAAGACATAGAGTGATTGGCAAATCAACTCAAAAGACTAAGAAAGAAATACTTTTTATTTCTTCATGCTTGTTTTGGATTGGAAACTAGGAAGTCGTAAATAAATAACTACATTTCTATTAGTTATTATACTCTGACATGATATCTTCTAAATAAAATTGTATGATATATTGACTGCGCGCGTCAACATTATTCTCAATTATACAAAATATGATGCAACAAAACTTTGGACTTCATTAAAGAACACGTACGGTGTTACCTTGTTCACAAAATACTTTATAAGATTATTAAAACAAGGAAATTCTTAATTATAAAGTATATACCGATTTCTCGGACAAAAGGGGCTTCTGCCCTTTTTGGGCAAATTAAATGGGAAAATGCCCCATTTCTCAAACTAAATAGGGAAATGCCCCTCTTTTGAAAATCGAGTTTCTAAAAATCGATTTAGGCCCTATAGCGGCGTTTTTAGAGAGCCTATAGTGACGTTTTAAAGACCTATAGTGACGTTTTTTAACTCGACTTCAATAAAATCGAGTTATAGGCAATGAAATTAACCTATAGTGGCGTTTTTTTACCTATAACTCAATTTCTTTAAAGTCGAGTTAAAAAACGTCACTATAGGTCCTTAAAATGTCATTATAGGCTCCCTAAAAACGCCGGTATAGAGCTTTAAAATTTTTTTTTCTAACTTGATTTTTAGAAACTCGATTTTCAAAAGAGGGACATTTCCCTATTTAGTTTGGAAAATGGGGCATTTTCCCATTTAATTTGCCCAAAAAGGGCAGAAGCCCCTTTTGTCCCCGATTTCTCTATAATTAAAGTCTGATTAGCAACAGACAAGAGTAGCTTACGTTGGTTCTATATATTTTTAACTCTTTGGAGAAGTAATCGTCGAGTACTAGTAGATGGATATTTCGTTTTCTATTTTGATTGTTGAATTTGAAGATTGATAAATATACAAGGAGATGATGTGAACCAATCAAGTTAGCCTAACCCGATCGTACGTACTTTGCATAATTTGTATTGACTATTGAGTTTATTGATTGAGTCTAGCTGACGTGTTACTTTACATTTTTTGTTTTTTTTTTTTTTTTTTTTTTTTTTTTTGAGAGTGATGTTACTTTACATTAATGAAAACAAAACATCAAATATAATAACAAAATACTTTATAAGATTATTAAAACAAGGAAATTCTTAATTATAAAGTATATACTGATTTCTCTATAATTAAAGTCTGATTAGCAACAGACAAGAGTAGCTTACGTTGGTTCTATATATTTTTAACTCTTTGGAGAAGTAATCGTCGAGTACTAGTAGATGGATATTTCGTTTTCTATTTTGATTGTTGAATTTGAAGATTGATAAATATACAAGGAGATGATGTGAACCAATCAAGTTAGCCTAACCCGATCGTACGTACTTTGCATAATTTGTATTGACTATTGAGTTTATTGATTGAGTCTAGCTGACGTGTTACTTTACATTTTTTTGTTTTTGTTTTTTTTTTTTTTTTTTGAGAGTGAGTGTTACTTTACATTAATGAAAACAAAACATCAAATATAATAAAATTTTACTTTTTCATATGATTTTTGATTTTATATATAAAATTCGATATTTTTTTTTAGAGATACAAAATTAATCTATAGTTGAGGGAAGAAGAATTTAAACAATTGATGCTTCCAAGATGTATAAAAAAATTGAGTTACAAGACTTTTCACTATGACTTTTTGAGTTTATATCATTATTTCATTAGATATAACGTATTATTATGTTAATGGATGTTCTTAGAGCTTTTGTTAATGAGCTATTTTAAGAAAAGTTTTATTCCACTTTTATGAAAAATATAAAAAAATATCAATAAAATAAGTTTTTTTTCCAAAAAAATTTCTAATTTTAAAAAAAAAAAATAATTTCTTTAAGGTATTTGTTAACTTTTCCCTAAGTTTATAGTATCATGTCAATTATATTATCTAATAATTATTATATTGTGGCTAAGAATTTGTATTTTAACTTATACTTTTTGGTATTTTCAATGAAAACGTTTAAAATTGATATCATTCTCTCTCGCTGTTGTAAACTATTAAATTATCATAAATAAATAAAATACTTTTTTTAGAATTAGAAAAAAAAAAAAAAAAAACCTCTAAGCCAATGATGAGAAGTTGAGAACATGTATAAATGCAAATATTATTAGCATGAGTAGATGGGTAATGTTAAGAGCACAATTATTTTTACAATTTTGGTTACAACTTGTGATTAATAAGATGTAATTGGAGTAAATAAAATCTATTACTAACATACCACAAACCGACTTAAAAATTTGTGAATACTGGATAATATTCTTGTTAGACTTTCTTTGTACCCCCTACGTAGGAGTAGTATATGCTATGGTAGTTAGTTATTGTTATTCCATTTCCATCCCTGTCAGAAACAGCTTGTTAGCTAAAAGTCAATACACGTGTTGACAAGTCGCCACGCGGCACAGTTTTACTCTGCAAATATTTTAGTCCAATTTCGAAGTTGGGGTACGGAATTATGAATTATGAAATTGCCGACCTTGCAATGAATGCGATATATACTTCTTAAACTTTTCTCCCAAAAAAAAAAAAAAAAAATCTTAAACAAGTTGCATATTCTTTACTTATACCTGACAGCCAGAACTAAGCAGGGAAAACTAAAAACATACCCAAAAGAAAAGGAAAAAGCAAAACTTATTTCAATGTCTTGCTTGATTGTTTCAAGTTAATTTCTTTTTAGTATTATGAGTTCGGTCTAGTTAACGTATGTCCTAACCCTTAGGGTAAGGGTCATCAAATAGCCCACGGCCCACAGCCCGACCCAGAAATCCGTCGGCTCATCGGGCTAATGGGCGGCCCGGCCCATTATTATTGAGGTCCATGGGTAGCCCACTAGCCCAATGGGTCAGGCCATGGGCTAGTTTTTATGCCCATGGGTACCCGGTGGGCTAGCCCAGTAGCCCAACCCGTTGCCCAGTCTGTTGGTCTAACCCATTGGCCCAGTCTCATAACTCATAATTCATAACAAAAATATATAGGAAGTGTATTAAAGATTGATCTTGAGATATTATAGAGAAATTTCTTAAGAGAACTCCCTCAACCACTAAGATACCTAAAATAATTGTGCTAAACTTAGTTTACTAAATATATATTTTTCTAATAGTCTATCAAATTTGAATTAGCCATTTGACATTTTTTTTATTAAAGATAAAAATAAAAAACTATTTAAAGCCTTAATAAATAAAAAATTAAATAGGTTTCCATCAACAAAACAAAAAATTAAATAGATTTGACTGTAAAAAAATTTATAATTAAGTATTAAATTCTTTAATTCTTTCATTTAAAAAGATAGATTGATTATTCCCTTATAAAAATTTGATTCTTTCATTATAAAAATAATAAAATAATAGGCTAACACAAGCCCATGGGTAACCCATTAGGCCCAACCCAATAGCCCAGCTTGCTAAAAACAAAATGGGCATTGCCCATGGGCAGGGTCATGGGCTAAGGTTTTCTCTTTCGGCCCAACCCGACCTGGCCCGTTAACTAATTAATAGCCCATTATGCCCAGCCCATTGTGCCCATGGGCCAAGTAAAAATGGGTCGGGTCGGCCCGACCCGGCCCATTGACGACCATGACCTTAGGGCATATACTAGTTATTTATTTTTTTAAATAACTTTATTAGAAATTTAAAAAATTGTTCAAAAAGTTAGTAATTTTTCATAAAAAGTTTTTTAAAATTGCTGACTAATTTATTCCCTAAGACCATACGTTAATTTTATGAGTTTTAATTTGAGAGTTAAAAAAAAAAAATTTGGACTTGAGATAGTAAGATAGTTATTTTAATATTTAGGAGAGTTTTTACAATAATAAACTTTTATGCAAGTGTCAATTTGCTCATTACATTGTGGATTTAACAATTGATTCCTAATCACCGCACACTTTTTGGTACGATAGTCATTTCACAAGTATAAGTGCTTGTTATACTTGTGGGGTGTGGATGATAAGGGCCGGAGTTTAAGTTTCCAGGGAAGAGCTTTATGCGCATATATATTTAGATTGTGTTAAAGTAGAATTTATATATTGTATTAAAAAAAATGATTCCTGTATATTACATTTATTACAAATAAAACATATTCTTAACAGAATGTTTGATTTGTTAAAAACTTAATATCTAGGGATTAATTGTTCAAATTGAAGATTCAATAACTAAATTAACATTTACACCAAATTCTAAAATGATATTTATAAGTTTATAACAATAACTAAATTGACATTTACATAAAATTCTAAAAATGATATTTGTAAGTCTATAACAACTACACAGTAGTTTGAACATCTAAATATTAAAGTATCTAAATTTTATGTTCAAATTTCGTGTCTGTTTGGTATCAGCTTATAAGCTTAACTTTTATATTTTAGTTTTTATGTACAGTTTTTTAAAACCTCATTTTTCCTCGATTTTTCTCATGTTTTCAAATCTTTTTCAAGATACAAGTATACTTTAGCACATTTTTAATAAAAAAAATCTTAAGTTAAAAGATACATAAATTGTTTCCAAACAGACACGAATCCTTGTAAAGTTGGTTTTCAACTTTACAAATAATATCATTCTTAAATATTAGACTTTTATATTCTCCACTATCACTATTATTGTCGCCATTATCACTATCACTATTCACTACAAGTCTACAATATTGCCATTAATATCACCACTGTTGCTGCCAAGCTCTACTGTCACTAGCAATGCCACAATTACGGTGATTATCACGTTCACTACCACTAATATCACCAACAATCGTGATACCATATCACCCAACAGCAATGAATCATTATTATATATTATCATTGTAACTATTATAATATTTTAATTCCTTAAATATAAAGATACTCATCCAGAAAATGAAAGTTTAAATCAACGCCCTCGGATATTTCATAAATATAACTTTTAAAATTCTTCATCCAAACACAATCAGATGGATGGACCTCATTATGAACTTTGCCCTATAAAAACCAAGAAGAGATGATGTGAAATAAAATTATTTTTAATGTGAAAATATCATCTCCCCAAAACAACATCAGAGTACCAATATAAGTAATTAGTACATACCAATAATTGGAAGAGTTTGGTTGAAGTAATCCTGTGCCATATTAATTTTGGTAGACATCATCGGATTAACGGATGCTTTTTTTTTTTTTTTTTTTTTTGTACAAAATATTTCCTAGTGTACTAACCTTTTATGCTATAATATGGCAAAATATTTTCTCTAAAAAAAATATTAAAAAAGGGCAAAAGACTGTCAGTTACTGTGTTTGAGGTTTATGAAAAAAGAATGAAATATAATGAATAAATTACAAAAATTAACTTAATGAAAATGATTTAATTCTTCTTCTTTTTTTGGGATAGTTCAATAGTTAGGGGAAAGGGGGATTTGAACCTGACCATATCTCTCTTTGAAACATAAAAAAGTGTCAACTAAGTTAAGGCTTCTGATTAAGTGAAATAATCCTAATAATGTGATTAGGAGTTATATAAAAAATGAATTAAAAATAAGAAATGTGTAATATCACCATGGATAAAATTGTTATTTCATCTTCATTTAACTAAAGAAAGGAGTGTTCCTCCATTTTTTAGAGATATGCCAAGAAAGGGAATGGAATACAATAAACATTCTTTTAAGGTTATTCCATTGATTCCTACTAAGTTCCTAAAAACAAATGAATATACAGAATATCCCTTAAAACTACTTGCTATTTGAGCATTCTTATCAAGAATGCTAAATATTTTAGCATTTACAATTTTAAAATCCTACTTTATCAATTTTAACATACTACTTTACAATCCACCAAACATCAAAACTTCTATTATTTTACAATTTCATTTAAATATTCTTTTTTTATTCTTTCTTTATGTTTTCTTCATTCTTTCTTTTTATGTTTTCAAATAATTACCATTAAACAAATTTTTTTTTTTTTTTTTTACAATTGTAGTGGGCCTTTTTGTTATATTGGGCTGGGCTACCTCCTGCGGTACTAGGCCCAAATATTCTGAGTAAAGGAGTTGAGACCGGTCTAACTGCAACTCAATTTGGTCCGGCTTGTGCACAAACGTTAAGTCCAAGTCCAAGGGAAGATGCTGCAAAGTGGGCTTATCCTCTATTTCTGCCGCAGAAGGAACTTTTCTCAAGTTTCTGCCGCAGGATTGACTTTTCTGTTTTTGCCGCTGCTAGTTTCTACCGTAGGATTGATGTTTCTGCTGCAGAAGGAACTTTTCTCCGGTTTCTACCACAAGTTTAACTTTTCTGCTGTGCAGCAAAACTTTCTGTCATGTAGTAAAATCGTCTGCTATGCAGTAAAACTTTTTGCTGTGTAGTAAAGCTGTCTGCCGCATAGTAAAACTGTCTGCTGTGTAGTAAGTAAAGTTTTCTGCAACGTGAATGAATACTCTTCATTTTTCTTACCGTAGAAATACTTTTCTACTTCCTGCACATAAACAAATCTAAAATCCAAAGAAAATACTCATCAAACAAATGTTAGTTTAAATGGGTTAGCATATTCTCAAATATAAATGGATTAGTTTAAATGACAGGATAATGATTAGTTTGTGTCAAAAGTAAAACACGTAATAACAAATAAAGAAGAAAGCTTCGGTAGAAAAGGTTTAGCTGGTAAAATAGCTAACAAGGTAAAAATAATGAAAAGTTGCTACAGCAGAATAACTAGTACAGCAAGTAAAGACACTACAGCAGGACAACTGATGCGGTAGATGTGATAAAAATGTGTTACAGCAAAATGACTAAATACGGCAGATATAAGTTATAATGAGAGAAATCAAATATATTTGCAATCAAAATCAAGTATTGAATCCTCCCATAGAATAAGTAAACCAAGAAAGAACCCAAACCTCAACTTAAACAACCTTGTCATAGGTTTTTGCCATCAAAGAGTGGGTTTACTAAGAGGAAGGGAAAAAATGGTCTATTGATGCATGCCCTATTCCTGCCACGTTTTCTCTCTTATTTTTACCACTTTCTTTCTTTCTCTCCATTTCTTTTTTACTTTTAGTTTCTAACTACTATCTTGCCATGGGTTGTTTTTCTCACTTGGGTCTTTTTCCTTTTTCTGGATTCCTCTCTCTGGGTATTTACTACTCTCTTACCATGGGTTTCCTTCCTTAGGTGCTTTTCCCATTTGGTCTCCCCCGGGTCCCCCTTCATCCATGGCTAGCTCCTCCTTTTATAGTGAGCTAATCAATGTGATTTCTCTCTTTTACCCCTAGTACTTCACTAACTGTTTTTGGTTTGTTGTGGGCATCCTTGCAAGACTACCCACCAACCCATTGGTTGCCCCGACCACTGCCATCTGCTCAGAACATGTTTTCTGCACGACAAAATTTTCTTTTGTTTGTTCCTGCTGTATACCTCTACCTCTAGGTTCAAAGATAAGAATTGGGCTACCTCACTACCTAGCTCTATGGCATGCATCAGATGGTCCCAATCATTTATTATTTCTTTTGGGTAAGATACCATCTCAATAAGGTATATTCCCAAAAGAAGTCATGGCAGGAAACCAAATATAGACCCCCTTTTCCTCCGACCACCAAACCACGCCCTTTGAATCCCTTTGACCATGGGCCCACCTCCCTTGTATTGGCTGGGTACAGGTTGGTGGTGTTTCGACCCTTCTGTTTTTGTCTTCCCACGCCATTCCTACCGTAGTAGATTAGTTCTGTTTCGTTTTGCTGCGTGCTTTTTGTCTTATTTCCTCATGCATCTCCTATTGTGCTTGTCATTTCCTTTGGCTTGGCTTTTCTTTTCTTCACATGATTCCTGCTGTTGACACTTCTTGCTGTTCTTTGTTTCTTTTCATCGTGCTTCTTCATATAAGTTTTCACGCCTATCTTTTTATATAAAAGGATTTGAGCTTTTGTGGCCAAATAATGTTGACTGGATCAAAAGGGTCTTGGGCCCAATTTATCTTCATCTGCCGAAGTCATTCTGCCAGAGAACTGTATTCTGTGGCAAAGCTGTATTTTGCGACAAATTTGTATTCTGCAACAGATTTGTATTCTGCTGCAGATTTGCGTTTTGCTGTAGATTTGCATTTTACTGTAGATTGCTTTCACTTGCACTTCTTTCTTTGGACCTTTCTTACTCTTCGGTCTTCTTGGTGGGTCTTTGGGCCTTGTTTTTCATTGGGTTTTCTTCCTCACGGGCCTTTGGGTGCAAATTTGCAAAAACGGGCATCAACAACAATCTTGCTACAGTGGGCTGCTAGACATAGCAATCCACTGTAGCTAGATTGCAAAATAAATAAGATTTGAGAGTATTGATTGAGTATGGTTTTTAGTATTTATAGCATTTTGTATGTTAAATTTTAACATTTATAGTATTTGCCCTTCTTGATAAGAATGCTCTTACTTTCTAAAATAATTTATTTTATTTTATTTTAAAAAAAACCTACTTTCTATTACTCTGGTTTCTAATGTTTTTTTCTTCATGACGGACTGTATTTTTAGTTTATTTGGGCCTTGCCGAATCTGCTTTTGAACTCTGTTGAGTGGTGAGTAGACTAATTTTTATTTTTATTTTTTTTATCACTGTCCTTTATAACATGTCATGGGTATATGGCTAATTCTGCTCAAACCCATCGGACATGTTTTGGGCCCATGCCCACATGAAATTAGGCTTACTGTTTGGTATAAAAATGGATGCAATGCGATTGCCAGCACAACAAGACTGCTCTTTCTTTTTTATATTTGCCCTCTCACAGAGTTTAAAAGTTACACTCTTCAGGTGTTTGGTACACGAGGATATTCCTTATTGTGCCAGCATTTCGTACAAATATTCAAGGTAGACGTATGTGTGTGTATATATATATAATTTAATTTTTAATATATATTATATTATCATTCCAAAATACTCTTTTCTTTTTTAGCATTTCTCGCATTTCTCTCGTCTCTGTCTCATTAGTATTAGTGTATCACGACCAAGGAAATCAAAATACCTCTATCTTGCCTTGTCTTGCTCCACGAGGGTTATACCGGTCCAAAAACAGGAATAGGGCATCCATGCAGGGTGGTCACAAGATCACCCTGACTTACCAAAAAATGTTTATACACACACACACACACTAGATTAACCTATCTAGACCATCCTAATAAAAATATTCATGACCCTGACTTGAAAATTATAAGAATGTTGATTCAATAAAAATAAAAGTGGTTCTACATTCACAATATTTTTACAATAATTTCACAACAAATCTTATATAATAAGTAGAAAGTGGTTACTAATTTTAATTTTGGCTCAATATTGACATCAGTTTTTAACCCACTAATCACAAATTATTGCATAAGATTTGTTTTTAAAATGTTGTAGATGTAGTATTATTCTAAAAATAATTATGTCCTACAAACATAATCCTTAACACCTTAAACCCCATAAAAAAAAAAAACCCCCCTTAAATAACAAAAAAAAAAAAAAAAAACACAAATAACATCAAAAATAACTGGGGGGAAAAAAAACAAGACTAGACCAAACAAAAATGAGTTAACAAATTATTCAATAAAAAGCCTATTCAAAAATAAAAATAAAAATAATTATTCAAATTTATAACTCTTTCAACCTATTACATAAAAATAATCTCTAATTTCATTTTTCCTTGAAAAAGGGACTCAAGAATAGTATTGTTGTTCATGAATTTTCCTTGGCAGTATCGGCAATTATACTCTTTTTGGCTTTACAATTGCAATAATTTTGTTTTCCTTAATAACTTAACTCGTAGTTACAGCAAATATCATCAGTTTTTCTTTCTCTTCTCTATTATCATTTCAATTCTCTTACTTTATTACTCTTATCTCAGTATTCTCAATTCCCTAAGTCCATTTTTTCTTTTTCTCTTTGTTAGTAGAAAAAACTTGTAATACTTTTTTTTTTTTTGTGACGTCAATATATTCAAGTTATCTCTTTATTAAATTTTGTATAATTTAAGTTTCTTAGTGACTATCCTAAAAAATATTCTTGGAACCGCCACTGTATCCATAATCTGACCTCACTCTACCCTATTAATTGAGTTGGGAAAATAATGAATGTTTGTTTGATTTTAAACATTTGGAACTTGAAAGCGAAGCAAACTATGTTGAGAGATATGATTCTTAAACCAATAATAGAGATTATGGCAACTATTGTGAGAGAAAAATTTCAATAATCATTCTGCAAAAGTAGTCGAATCCTCCATAGGTGTGGTGGTCTAGTCTTTTGTTGTAAAAGTGGAAGTTTTGATACCAATATGTTGAGAATAGCAGAAGCATAAATATCTATTTGTTGTGTGTAGCCAAATAATAGTGGGTTTATGCAAAATAGAAATAGAAAATAGAACAAACAATCACAAGGAAAACACAAAGATTTACGTGGCTCAGCTTTTGGCCTAAGTCTTAGGATCGCAAAGGAACATAACACTCAAAAGTGTTAAAAATATACAAGTTAATTAATAAAAATAAAACATAATTAAATTAGGCATGGTTATACTTTAATTTAATGAGCTATGTATGAGTGTATGACATAAGAGTAATTAGAGGGAATAATAAATGCATCACTCAACTATATAAATGCATTACATGTTTTAAGTAAAAAATCTAGGGGTCATTATTTAAATTTATGTCTAAATTTTTTTTTACCGAAAATACAAGAGGGAGGAAGGATTTTTGAAAAGTCAAGGAGGCCATCTCCCCCTCCCTCTGCCCCTATTTGTAAGTAAGCTTGAAAATTTTGCTTAGATCACCACATCCATGATGGCTTTTCCAAACTCCGGCGGCAACACGCTGGAGGCTTCTTGGCTTAGCGACATTTTTTAATGACTTTTTGGCTTAGTGCCATGTACTATTTTTTTTTTCTTGGCTTAGTGGCATGTGCTAGCTTCGTTTGGGTTTGTCTTTATTGTATTGGGTAATAGTGTCTTACTCACTGTGATTTTGTGTAGTAGCTCCTAATCTTTTATTTGCAAAAATTTGAGGTAGCACAATATTACTAAGGGGTATAAAATGTAATTCTTACAATAGGTTCTTATTGAATCTAATCTCAAAAAGTACTTATATTTTGTTGCAAAAATGAAGAGAAGGGATATAGAATTATAGATAAGAGAGTCAGAGAAAGAGAACCACTAACTTAAACTAAAGTACTATAACCACCATTTTTGCCTAATTATGAAACTATCTTTTTTCAATTATATTTTATTGAGGTTTTCGTCTCAAGTACCTTACAGTTTGTTTAAGACACTTGAACACTCATCGAGGCTCTAAAAACGCCTCACCTTACCCAATACGCATCCTTGATAATAAATATAATTTAACTTGATAAATATTATATTTTTTATGATTAATATTGATACATATTTAATTAGTAAGTATTAATAAATATAAATTAGAAAATTAGTATAAAAAACATCTAATTTAAATAAAAACTTTTGAGTGTTATGTTCCTTTGTCCTAAGACCTAACACTGTTTCTAACCTTCTGAACTAATTTATTGCACTCTATCATCCAATAAATTAACACTTTTAATGTCTAGCAAAATACCATAAAAGTTCATGATATTCAGTATTTCCCTTTCTTCTTTTTTACAATTTTAACTTGTACAAGAAAATCGAGCATAGATATTTTTAAACAAAGTATTTTTTTTTATATGTATGCAATACCAATTTCAATCATCATACTCTTTGGAACTTCCTATATTGAATTTCTGAACTTTATGCTTTCGTTTTTGTTTCTTTGTTTTTGGCGTGGATAGGTAGCTAGATAGATTCAGAATCTATGACATTTATTTTATTATGATTACTATTTATAATAAGACTAAAAAAATCATTTAACCTAAAAATTATTAGGTACTCTGGAGTACGATGATTTGATGTTCTTTTCAATCACATTTATGATAGATTCTACTATTTAAATTCGTGATTGAATTCATTATGAAAGTGAGAGAATGAAAAATCGTATCACCATGCTTGAGAAAGTATCTAATAATTTTCCAACAGGTACTCGATTTCTTAAAAACAAAAATTATACTGTCATGATATCAATCCAATATCTTTTCTTTATTGGTTCGGCACCCCACCAAAAAAAACAAAAACCGATAAAATGGACTGCAAGCTGAAACCTTGACTATAAATCAATGGCTCAAATACAACGCACTGAGTAAAAATTGTAATTAAAATTTATTAAAAAAAAAAAAGAAAAAAAAAAAGCAATCTTACTTGATGAATGTTACAAACATGCATATAGAACCTCCAGCCATCTGTACAAGTTCCTTTAATCAGTAGGCCCTTCACTCTCACTTATCTGCACAATATGTTTATATCACTTGCCTTCTGCTCTGCAACAATTTGTAGCCACCGTTGATCTACTGCTATGTTATCCCTTGCAGTGAGCAATTTGGACTCCCCTATGAATGGTAATTAGTCCTCCATTTACTCTATAATCTTCATTTTTCGTTTTTCTAATATTTTTTCTTGCATAAACCAACCGTTCTACAGATACCATGAAATCCGATCCTAAGCTTTTTGGCCTTCTCTTTACTTTCCCCAGATATCTTCCTCTTCCACAATTTACTCCCTACAAATTTGGTGACTGATCCCACTTCATGTAGACCTTCCTTCTTTGCCATATAGCCCTTATTTGAGCTTGATGTAGTTGGTGGTATAGTAAACCGACTAGAGCTACATGAAAAGGGCAAGGCCATCATGTGCCTCTCAAGGAGATGACCAAGTGAAGCTATTTCATGTGAATCATATAAAGGACTCCCACAGTCCCATATGCTAGCAGCTTCTTCTTCTTCCTCTCTTTTCTTCATTTTTTTGCATTACCCAAATCATCTTTTAAGCTTTATTATATATAGAGAGATTGAGTAATCATTTTGTTTTTTTTCTTTTCTTGACGTATATTTGTTGGAAAAAAATGACTTGACATCACCAAAAACTGTCTTACATGACTATATCATACTTCATTGAACTAAAACAAGTATAAGACGTTTGGTACAATGTTATTGGGCTTGCAAAGTTGTTGCAGTTGGAGTTGTTGAATTAACAATATAACTTGTTTCTTTAAGTTTTAGGAAAAAAATTTATTTGCCCACATTAGACGACAAGGAGGCCACCTACCATTGGCCAGAACAGTGTTTCTAATATTAGGAGTTCATGCATCAAAATTTTCATGTCCCACTTATGCGAAAAAAGAATAGGATGGAGCCGGATATCTAAACCTTTTTATCTCTAATTGATTCCCATGATCTCATCATGATAACATTGATTTTCACTAACAAAAAGATTGCATTACATCACTGGATGGTCGGCTTTTATGTCTTTTTGTGGTGGCCTCTCAAATCTCAGCCATTTGTACTGCTGATATCCCTGATTTGTTTTCAGTGTTCGTTTGTATTTGTTCATTGTTTGATGGCCATTAACTATTAGAGATTGGATTAAATGAGAAAATTCACAATAGGTTTAAGTTTTTGGTATATGTATTAATTTATCATGGTAACTGTGGGGGGCAAAAGCCCACATTTATCAAATGGGCCTGGGGTCCTGTTCTGTATGTTATCCTATGTCCGAAGAGCAATAGTGGGCTGGAACAGTGTTCTGCGGACATCAGGCCCAAAGAGGGCCGAAAAGTATAATCCGAAGAGGTCACCTATTGTCCGAAGAAGTTTTACTCCTCGGATACGAGTAGCTTTGATTGAATACATGTACAGGAAGCCCGAGTGCCCTTCCTGGCAATCTGGGTGACAAAGATAAGCTCTGGGCGCTCTTGGAGATGATAAGGATGAAGAAATATATCAAGGAAAAGCTGTCACCGCCACATTTAATGCCCTGCAGCGACTTCTCTGGCCGTATTTATGTGGAGGGGACCCCTGAACAGTGCAACTTCACCTACCGCCACTCCCAAGAAGCTAAAGGAGGTGCTTGACGTGACCCTTACTCAAGTATGTTAGCAGATGGAAGACAAATGGAGGGTTAGGATGATTAGGAAAGAGGCTATATAAAGAAGGAGAGCCCCTGATAGAAGGGGGTCGAGAAAAAGAGGAAGAAGAACAGAAAATTACTTTACTGTAGCTCTGAAACTTGTAATCTAAGAACGTTCAATAAAATATCTCTTCGGACCTTTAGTCCTTCATGGTTTTTACGTGATTGCATGTCAGATTATTCACCCGTGCTTCCACCAACTCTTATTTAATTCGTATCCGGCCCAGCTCTTTTACCCACTCCCTACAAATTCATTGTGCTGGGTTTGTTGGGCCTCTAACCCACCTCTTTAGGGCTTGGGCTGCAAAAACTGACCCTACAATTGGCGCCGTCTGTGGGAAGAGCTTGTGCAGGGGAGAAAACAACAGTAGGTGATGGCTGAACCAAATCAGCAAGAAGCAGAGTCTAGGGCACCTCAACACGTGGACCCTTTCTTCAACCTGGAGAGAAGACAAGATCGAGAGGGCAGTATACACACTGTTCCCTTTGACCAGAGTCGATCACATGGTGGGAGTCATATATCCCGCGCAGGAAAGAATCGAGATTTGCAGCGAGAGGTTGAAAAACTAAAAAGGGAGTTGCGCCATGCAAAGAGGAAAAGGGCTTCCTCGTACTCCGATGAAGATCCTGACGATGAGCCAGACGTTACTTATCAACATAAGTCCAGGACACCAGCCAGCGAATCCTATTTTTATGAGCAAGAAGCCCATCGTAAGGAGCAACATAGAACTCCATCACAAGAAGACATGGGAAATGACGCTATGAGCAGGGCTCTAAATCAGATTTCTAGATCACCTTTCACGCGCAGGATTGAGGAGGCGAAACTTCTTCGGCGCTTTAACCAACCCACATTCACCGTTTATAATGGTAGGACGGACCCCGTGGAACACGTGAGCCATTTCAACCAGAAGATGGCTGTCTACTCCAGGGACGAGGCCCTGATGTGCAAGGTTTTCCCCTCTAGTCTTGGACCAGTGGCGATGAGATGGTTCGATGGACTAATCCCCAATTCCGTCAGCTCCTTCAAAGAGCTCACCCAAGCCTTTGGTTCACGCTTTGTTACCTGCCGAAGGGTGGCCCGACCTTTGTCGTCACTGCTGTCTTTAAGCATGCAGGAAGGAGAAACCCTGAAGGTGTATTCGGATAGATATTGGGAGATGTTTAACGACATGGAGGGCAATTTTGATGCAATGGCCCTAGAAACGTTTAAACTCGGTCTTCCTACTGATCATGGTTTAAGGACATCTTTGTCCGGTAAACCTGTTACTAGCATGCGTCAGCTAATGGATCGCATTGAGAAGTACAAGAGGGTCGAAGAAGATCAGCAACAAGGAAAAGGCAAGGAGAAGGTTATCCCCCAGGAGAGGAGGGACTTCAGGTCAGATCGATACCATAATAACAAACCGAGGAGGGATTTCCCCGCGCAGTCAGGGTCAGCTAATCCCCAGGCAGTCAACATAGTATTCAGAGATCCAGTCCACCAAGTTTTGGAAAAGGTCAGGAATGAGCCATTCTTCAAGTGGCCGAATAAAATGGTGGGGAATCCTGATAGGCGCAATCGCAATCTCTACTGCCAGTACCACCAGGATCATGGACACACGACCGAAGAGTGCAGGAGTTTGTGGGATCATTTGGATCAGCTGGTCGGTGAAGGGAAATTGGGACACCTCTTGCATCACTCTAGTGGTCGAGGGGGCCAGGTGAGCTCGGAGCTCAGGAGGGACAGTCCTTTAAAACCCCCTCTGGGAACCATCAACGTTATCTTTGCAGCGCCAGGTAGAACAGGATCCTGGCCATCTAAGGTCATGTCAGTAGATCGGCTGCCTGCGGGGCAATTTGGCCATGGTCCGAAGAGATGCAAAGTCGACGGTCATCCAGTTTTAGGGTTCTCGGATGCTGACACGGTGGGGACTATCCAGCCGCATGATGATGCGCTGGTCATAACTCTCAGAATCGGTGGATACGATGTGAAGCGGGTGATGGTCGATCAAGGTAGTGCTGCAGAAATTATGTACCCTGACCTCTACAGGGGGCTGAACCTCAAACCCAGTGACCTAACGCCATATGGTTCTCCACTAATCAGGTTTGAAGGGAGGGCCGTGACCCCTAAGGGCCAAATACGATTGCCTGTGCAGACTGGCTCAGAAGTGGTGGAAGTGGATTTCATAGTGGTAGACGTATTTTCGCCCTATACGGCAATCGTAGCCAGGCCTTGGCTTCATGCTCTGGGGGCAGTCTCTTTTACCTTACATCAGAAAGTTAAATATCCATCCGAAGGCCAAGTTTGCGAAATCCGCGGGGACCAATTCATGGCTAGACAATGCTTGGTGGCTGCCATTCAACATGAGCCAGAAGCAAAGTCACCAGCAAAAACTGAAGAGAACTTGTAGCAACGAAAGCATAGGGCATCGCCCACTAAAGATCCGGATAAGGGCGCCGGGTGTGAAGACTTAACAAAAGTCGTCATTGGGGACGACCCTGAAAAATTCTTTCGGGTCGGATCCCACTTACCTTTACAGGAAAAGGAGAAGTTAGTGCAAATTCTTAAGAAAAACCTCGACGTATTCGCCTGGAACGCTTATGAAGCCCCTGGGGTGGATCCGGAATTCATATGCCACTATTTGAAAGTAAATCCCACGGTCACTCCTAAGAAGCAGCCTCCTCATCGTCCATCCAAAGAACATGCCGAAGCAGTCAAAGAAGAAGTGGCAAAGCTCAAGCAGGCTGGAGCTATTAAAGAGATTTTCTACCCGGCATGGTTGGCAAATACTGTGGTGGTGAAGAAGAAGAGCGGGAAATGGCGAGTATGTGTTGACTTTACTGATCTAAACAGGACATGCCCTAAAGATCCGTTTCCTATGCCAAAAATCGATCAGCTCGTGGATGCCACTGTCGGACACCCCCGGATGAGCTTCTTGGATGCCTTTCAAGGCTATCACCAGATACCTTTAGCCCTGGATGACCAGGAAAAGACCGCTTTTGTAACTCCCATTGGTAATTACCATTACAAGGTGATGCCATTCGGCTTAAAAAATGCGGGTTCTACTTACCAGAGGATGATGACGAGGATGTTTGAATCCCAGCTAGGCAAAAATATCGAGATCTATATAGACGACATGGTGGTAAAGAGTAAAGTGGTGGCCGAGCATGTAAAGGATCTAGAAAGTACTTTTGGAGTTCTCAGAAAATACAATCTGCGCTTGAATGCTTCTAAGTGTTCATTTGGGGTAGGATCAGGCAAGTTCTTAGGATATACGGTGACTCACAGAGGAATTGAGGTCAACCCAGACCAGATAAGGGCCATTAATGAGCTACAAGCTCCTCGGAATCCCAAGGAAGTTCAAAAACTGACAGGGATGACCGCAGCCCTAAATCGATTTATCTCACGGTCAGCAGACAGGTGTCGGCCTTTCTTTTCCTTGATCAACAAATGGAAAGGGTTCAAATGGACAGAAGAGTGTGCTACGGCCTTCCAGCAATTGAAGGATTACCTAGCTCGACCGCCAATTATGTCCAGCCCTGAGCCGGACGAGGTCTTATTTGCGTATATCGCTGTAGCTCCCCATGCAGTAAGCTTGGTGCTGGTCCGAGCAGATGGCGGTGTGCAAAAATCAGTTTATTGTGTAAGCAAATCCCTGCATGAAGCCGAAATCCGTTATTTACCCCTAGAAAAGGCTATTCTAGCTGTAGTCCTTGGTACGCGAAAGCTCCCACATTATTTCCAAGCCCATACGGTCATCGTTCTCACCCAACTTCCGCTCAGGGCAATACTCCAGAATGCGGACTATACTGGAAGAATTGCTAAATGGGGGACGATCCTAAGGGCTTTTGATATCAAGTACATGCCACGCACCTCGATCAAGGGTCAAGTGATTGCTGATTTGGTAGCTGAGTTCACGGAGCCGCAATTAGAAGAGGTAAAGTCGGCTTCAGACATGGATGAAAAATCAGTTGGCATGATCTCTCAACAAGGTATTTCCCTTTGGGAGGTGTACGTGGATGGCGCCACGAACCAAAAGGGTTCTGGAGTGGGGTTAGTATTGCTATCCCCCGAAAGAGTCATTATTGAAAAAGCACTAAGGCTAGGCTTCTCGGCAACAAATAATGAGGCGGAATACGAAGCCCTACTGATGGGGATGAGCATGGTTCAGAAGATGGGAGGAAGGGCAGTAAAGCTGTTCTCGGATTCAAGATTGATCGTGGGACAAGTACAGGGGAAGTTTGAGGCAAAAGATGAGAGAATGCAGGGGTACTTGAGCCGGGTTAAACGTCTGCAAACTGGGTTCGAATCTTTCAGCCTGGAGCATGTGCCCAGAAGTGGTAACACACACGCTGACTCCTTGGCCACACTAGCCACCTCTTCGGCACAAGGTTTGCCGAGAGTTATCCTCGTCGAAGACTTGTATCAACCTACCGATGCAAGAATAGAAGTAATCCAAGTACATCAAGTCAGGGCCAGACTCAGCTGGATGGACCCTTTAATTAAATTTCTAAAGGAAGAGGTCTTACCTGAAGAAAAGGGGGAGGCCGACAAAATTCGGAGGAAAGCGACCAGGTTTTGGTTGTCCGAAGATCAGAAGTTATATAAACGTTCCTATTCGGGGCCTTATTTATTGTGCATGCCTCCTGAGGCGGCTGAGCTACTATTAGAAGAACTGCACGAAGGAGTCTGTGGAAGCCACACTGGGGGTAGGTCTTTGGCTCACCGAGCTCTTACTCAGGGCTATTGGTGGCCCAACATGCAAGAGGAAGCCCTGAATTATGTTAAAAAATGTGATCAGTGCCAACGATTTGCCCCGCGTATTCATCAGCCCGGAGGAAATCTTAACCCACTAACTAGCCCATGGCCTTTTGCCCAATGGGGTTTGGACATCGTGGGGCCGTTCCCTAAGGCTGCAGAAAATAAGAGATATCTGTTGATCGGCACTGATTACTTCACAAAGTGGGTTGAAGCAGAACCTCTGGCCAACATCCGAGACGTAGATGTGCAGAAGTTCGTGTGGAAGAACATAGTTACTCGATTTGGAGTTCCACACAGTCTTATCTCGGACAATGGCCTCCAGTTCGATAGCAAAGCGTTTAGGAACTACTGTGGCGAGCTGGGAATCGTGAACAGATATTCCACCCCAGCGTATCCCCAAGGTAATGGCCAAGCAGAAGCTATAAATAAGGTCATTGTGAGTGGCCTGAAAAAGAGGCTTGACGACGTGAAGGGCAAATGGGTTGAAGAATTGCCACATGTGCTTTGGGCTTACAGAACTACTCCGCGCAGGTCTACTGGAGAGACTCCTTTCTCGATGACCTATGGGGCTGAAGCAGTCATACCCCTGGAAACTGGATTCCCAACGTTGAAAACTAGCTTGTTCAACCTGAAGGGCAACAATGAGCAGCTTGAGAAGTGTTTAGACCTAATTGATGAAAGGAGGGAAAATGCGATGGTCCGATTGTTGCATTACCAACAAAAGCTCAGGCAGGGTTACAACGTCAACGTAAGGCTCAGACCTTTGGAACCAGGTGATCTGGTGTTAAGAAAGGTGGTCGGTACTGCGAAGAACCCAGCGTGGGGAAAATTAGGACCTAATTGGGAAGGGCCATATCGAATTACTTCAGGGGCTGGCATTGGGGCGTATTTCCTTGAAGACTTGGATAGCCATGTGATACCACGCCCCTGGAATGTAAATAACCTCAAAAGGTATTATTATTAAATCGAATTTTCTTTTTAATCAATATAATGACATTGTGTAAACAGTTCTTTTTAAGTGTTTAAAGTTAAATCCTGTCATGCCTGTAGTCCTCGGACCAGATGATTTGGGTTAGTTAACACCGTTACAATTCTTTTAAGTGTTTAAACTTAAATCCTCTCATGCCTGTAGTCCTCGGACCAGATGATTTGGGTTAGTTAACACCGTTACAGTTATTTTAAGTGTTTAAACTTAAATCCTATCATGCCTGTAGTCCTCAGACCAGATGATTTGGGTTAGTTAACACCGTTACAGTTCTTTTAAGTGTTTAAACTTAAATCCTCTCATGCCTGTAGTCCTCGGACCAGATGATTTGGGTTAGTTAACACCGTTACAGTTCTTTTAGGTGTTTAAACTTAAATCCTATCATGCCTGTAGTCCTCGGACCAGATGATTTGGGTTAGTTAACACCGTTACAGTTCTTTTAAGTGTTTAAACTTAAATCCTATCATGCCTGTAGTCCTCAGACCAGATGATTTGGGTTAGTTAACACCGTTACAGTTCTTTTAAGTGTTTAAACTTAAATCCTCTCATGCCTGTAGTCCTCGGACCAGATGATTTGGGTTAGTTAACACCGTTACAGTTCTTTTAAGTGTTTAAACTTAAATCCTATCATGCCTGTAGTCTTCGGACCAGATGATTTGGGTTAGTTAACACCGTTACAGTTCTTTTAAGTGTTTAAACTTAAATCCTCTCATGCCTGTAGTCCTCGGACCAGATGATTTGGGTTAGTTAACACCGTTACAGTTCTTTTAAGTGTTTAAACTTAAATCCTGTCATGCCTGTAGTCCTCGGACCAGATGATTTGGGTTAGTTAACATCGTTACAGTTCTTTTAAGTGTTTAAACTTAAATCCTATCATGCCTGTAGTCCTCGGACCAGATGATTTGGGTTAGTTAACACCGTTACGGTTCTTTTAAGTGTTTAAACTTAAATCCTATCATGCCTGTAGTCCTCGGACTAGATGATTTGGGTTAGTTAACACCGTTACAGTTCTTTTAAGTGTTTAAACTTAAATCCTGTCATGCCTGTAGTCCTCGGACCAGATGATTTGGGTTAGTTAACACTTCGCTACTGTTCTTTTGAGCTCTTAAACCTAAATCCTATCATGCCTGTTTAAATCTAAATTCAGTGTAACTGCTACGGCTGAAATATCATTCTCTGACGATCCATGATTGAAACTCCTAAGTATATCTAAATTACTTCACATTCTCTGCTATGGCTCGTGTTGTCTTTTAGTGATAGTTCCTGCACATTCTGCTTACTTTTAGTAACAACCATAATCATGTACGCGGATAACATAATATTGGGGTACCATAACATTAAAGTACAAGACTTTATAACAAAAATAGAGGAAAAATTACTTCATTAATTAAAAATAACAACTTACAATCTCTTATAATAAGAATAGAAAAGTTAATAAAGAAAAATCCTATCAATCTATTCTTTCGCTGAAGGGATCACATTGCCAGCAGCCTGGCCCATCCGAGCAGCAGTTTCTGAGGCTTGACCCTTCGGCTCATCAGAAGTCCTCTTTCCTTCCAGCCCTTTGCCTTTGTCTTTTTCTGGTTCAGCCGGTTTATCCTTATCGCCTGGCTGACCACTCTCTTTGGGGGCATTAAGGGTGGAGGGGGGAGCTTGGTTGATCAAGCTTTGCTCTGACACCCCTGGAAGCTGTAGAGCAGGAGGGTCAAGACCTGGGAGCTCTCGGATTTCGGGATCATAGTATATG
Source organism: Quercus ilex subsp. ballota (assembly GCA_032727855.1). Lineage (NCBI taxonomy): Eukaryota > Viridiplantae > Streptophyta > Magnoliopsida > Fagales > Fagaceae > Quercus > Quercus ilex. The sequence continues at coordinate 35,187,083 of CM064909.1, forward strand.
CTCCCAGGTAACCTCAGGGGGGAATCCGAGGGGACCCCAGCAGCATTCAACGCCTTTTGCCAGGTTATATCGCAATAATCGCGACCAACCGAGGCAAATTGCTCAGTAAGCTGCTGCCCGGTCTCATCTACCCCCAACTGGTACGCCGCCTTCCTTTCGGCTTCAATTGACTCCTTGGCCAGTTGAGCCTTTTGTTCGGCTGCTAGGGCGCTCTTTTTGGCTTTTTGGAGTTCTGTTCTGAGGCCCTTCACTATCTCCCTTTCAGTCTCCAAGTTGATCTCCGTCATATGCAGCTTTTTGCGCTGCTCCTCGGCTTGGGTCTCGGTGTTATTTAGGCCGGCTCTGAGGCTGTTCTGTTGATTGGTCATGTCTTTCAATTGCTCAGACATGTGAGCATAGTCCTCCTTCAACTGACCCAGAGACTTTTCTACCTCAGATTGAGACTGCATTGCTGCTTGAGCCTCGAGATAGGACTTCTTATTCCATTCCTCTGCTACGTAAATTTGTTGAGTGATCTGCATGACAGAATTTGCAACATCGAGTAAAGAAGGGAAGCAAAGTCAATTACGAATAAAACCTAAATTAAGAGTTGAGTATTTACCATGGCCACGTCCCTCTTGAGGGACAAGAAAAGCTCCTTCTGGTTGAAGCGTTTATAGGAGTCCATGTCATAAGGAAGGAGAAGTGGCTGCTGCAGGGCCTCAGCAACGTACCCTGCCCTTCCCCCATCATAGTTGCGGAGGGAGGTGTCCCAAGGAAAGGGAGCGCCATCCAGCTCTAACCTTGGGGACCAAATGCGAGTTCCCCCTCCTCGGCGGACGTCGGCCCCAATCACATCCTCTTGGCTCTCGGTAGAGGAGGCCCTCTTGCTTCGGTGGTCTCGTATCACCTTTTGCTGTTTGTTGGTTTTAGTTGGCACAACTCCCTCCCTCTCTTCGGGCTCGAATGGCCTCTTCTTCTGCGGGTTCGGTACGGGCTTCGAACCTGGGTCAGAGACCTGGGTAGGCACGGGGGGCAGGGTCACCACCAATTTAGACGTCCCAGCATCCTTGTGCTCAGTCTTTTGGCCCCTCTTCTTCATTAAATTCCTCAGGTCCATGTCTTCGTCCGACGATTCTTCAGGACCGGCAGCAATCAGAACAGGATGTATACTTGAATGCCTATCGGTCTCTTCCTCGGCGTCCGAGACCTCTACCACTTGTTCTCCCCCTGGAGTCTCCCCCTCGAAATGGAACTGGTCTATCTGCTCCTCAAGTGATGAGCTAGAGGATTCAACTCTTTCACCCTCAACCTCTTGTCCGAGGGGAACTTGTTGAAGGGGTTGAACGAGAGGAGGTATGTTCTGAGGGTTTGGATGTGGCACGGGTGGAAGTTCGTGCGGAGCTAAAAAGCCCTTCCAAGACACGTCAATACGGTTGAGGCGGCGATCTCCCTGAGTTATCGCGTTGCCCACCGGTTGGAAGTCTTTGGGTTTCGCTTTGTACCTTAAGATGAGGGGAGCTGATCGGAGTTGTCCGTCCTCGCTAACGAAGATCTCCGACCGCAATAAAAAGTTCAGCGCAGCGACGTTGGTGAGGCTGAGCCGAGGAGTAATGTGTGCTTTATCTGTTACAAATCACAGCAAAGTCTGATTAGAAAAGTAGCAGCAGCAAAACACAATCAAAAACGGATCCTAAGCCTATGGTTAGAGTGCCTAAAACTAACCCCACCTGGTTCTCCATGCTTGGTCGGACAGTGAGGGCCGTTATACCACGCACCCGAGACGATCACGTAGTCGTCCTTTAGCTCTTTGTTGGACTTGGGGAGGCAGGAAATTAGCCGAACAATGTTGGATCGGGATTTTAAATAATATCCCGCCCCTTGTTGGCTGTGGAACTCGTACATGTGCACCACGTCGAGCCAAGTAAGTCCCAATCCTAGGTGAAGATTAAGGTCTTCAATTGCTCCTAGGATCCTAAACATGTTAGGTGCACACTGCCAAGGGGTAATCCTATGGTTTCGGAGGTAACTAGTGGTGAGGGGACCCATAGGGATCGTCATTCCTCCCTCCAGGAAAGCAATGAGGGGGATCACCACTTCCCCGGTTTTCCGATCAGTCAGTATTTTCTCGGGAGGACAGTACCTCACCCCCACGTTGGGTGGTATGCGGTATGTGGCCCTAAACTTCTCCAACTGGGCAGGACTATCTACCATGTACTCGAGTTCGCCCATCTTTCTTAAACAGAAAAATGTAAATGCGACGTAGAAGGCAGCCGAAGAGAAAACAAGTGGCGTGGAGCAATGAGAACTTACAAACACGAAGCTAGGGATTGATCTTTGACCTCGTAGAGAGGATCTTGAGGGCTCTGAGAAGGATCGGGGTCAGCGATTGAGAAAGCTCGGAGCGCTTGGATGTTTGATAGAATGAAAATCGCAAGGTAAAAGAAAGACACTAACCTCTGAGATTTTATATGAGGATGAGCGAAGGGGCAGAAGTTATTTTGCCCGGATCCCAAGGAAGAACCCTGTCCGTTGGATCAGCAGTCCACCGTTGGATGCAAAGGACCAGACGCCGCCTGAAGTAATTAATGTGGCGCTTTGGGAATACGGAAAACAACTGCAGCAATGATGGGACGCGCACATCCATATCTACACACGCGCCAATTCCAATTTTTGTCTGTTTCCCAGCCAATTACCCCATGGCAAGTCAAAATCTCACTTTTTCTCTTCGGATGTGGGGGAAAAATTGAGATTTTGAGGGGCTATTGTGGGGGGCAAAAGCCCACATTTATCAAATGGGCCTGGGGTCCTGTTCTGTATGTTATCCTATGTCCGAAGAGCAATAGTGGGTTGGAACAGTGTTCTGCGGACATCAGGCCCAAAGAGGGCCGAAAAGTATAATCCAAAGAGGTCACCTATTGTCTGAAGAGGTTTTACTCCTCGGATACGAGTAGCTTTGATTGAATACATGTACAGGAAGCCCGAGTGCCCTTCCTGGCAATCTGGGTGACAAAGATAAGTTCTGGGCGCTCTTGGAGATGATAAGGATGAAGAAATATATCAAGGAAAAGCTGTCACCGCCACATTTAATGCCCTGCAGCGACTTCTCTGGCCGCATTTATGTGGAGGGGACTCCTGAACAGTGCAACTTCACCTACCGCCACTCCCAAGAAGCTAAAGGAGGTGCTTGACGTGACCTTTACTCAAGTATGTTAGCAGATGGAAGACAAATGGAGGGTTAGGATGATTAGGAAAGAGGCTATATAAAGAAGGAGAGCCCCTGATAGAAGGGGGTCGAGAAAAAGAGGAAGAAGAACAGAAAATTACTTTATTGTAGCTCTGAAACTTGTAATCTAAGAACGTTCAATAAAATATCTCTTCGGACCTTTAGTCCTTCATGGTTTTTACGTGATTGCATGTCAGATTATTCACCCGTGCTTCCACCAACTCTTGTTTAATTCGTATCCGGCCCAGCTCTTTTACCCACTCTCTACAAATTCATTGTGCTGGGTTTGTTGGGTCTCTAACCCACCTCTTTAGGGCTTGGGCTGCAAAAACTGACCCTACAGTAACAAATAATTTGGATATTATCTCCGCTCTGTTAGTTGATTTTGAATTGAACCCACGTGAGCATAATGCAATTCAAATAATGATTAAATTTACTATATTATAATAGTTTAAATTTTTTAGATAAGTAGTTCTCAAAAAAAAGAAAAAAGAAAAAAAAAGATAAGTATAATATAGACTAAAGTGCACATTTAGATAAGTATAATATAGACTAAAATTGTTTTAATTTTAATCCTTTACCTTTTAGAATTTTCATTTTAAACCTTCATATTTGATCTCATTTTCATATTTGCTCTATCATTCATTTCTATTAATAATTTGACAATTAAATATCAGATAAGTGTCGTTCATTAAACTATGTCACTCATATAATATCATATTACTAAAAATAGACTATATAGTCAATATAAAAACAACTTGAGGTGAAAACTTTACATAATAAAGAGCCAAAACAAAAGTGATACCGAATTTTAATCAAAATTCAGAAGTATACTTCAATCTAGAATTCATAGGCGTTAGCATGACGATCCCATTCCCGAATAAGCTAATATGAACTCGTGGACTAGTTCAAGTGGGGCTCTAAAGATTCTGTAAATAGGCCCAACTAAGCCGAGCATGTGGGTTGGGCAAGTTAACAAATTTGGATTGGGCTCGTCAGATATCTTGTCATGGCCAAGCACTCGAGCCAGAATATTCAAGGCAAAGAGAGTCTTCAACATGGCATTGATAAAAGGCAAAGGTTGATGATACTTTCGAGGTATTAGATTCTTTCCTCTCTTTCTTCCTCTTTGTCTTCTTTTATTTATATATATATATATATATATAGAAAAACCAATTGAAATATTCATTGAAACAAATATTTTTTTGAGATAGATATAATAGAATTCTAATTTTTGATGTCAGCTTATTCATAAATGCTTCTTATTAAATTTTTAGTGTAAATAGATTTATTATTTAATTATAAAAAATTTTACTAATTGAGTTAAATTAGCAAACTAGAACGCACCATTAAAATATAATGAAGTTTTTTATTATTTATTTATTTATTTATTTTTTAAAGAGAAGCAAGTACAATGAAGTATTAGATTCTAATAAAATAAAGGAAATAAAACACAAAGGCGTTGGAACTATCACATTCAATGAGAGAAATTTACTTTCACTTGGTCTAGGATAATCTGTGCCACCTGGAAAAATCAAACATCAAGTTTTTGATTTTTGTGGCCAACGGGGGCTTGGCTCAGCTGGTAAGGTTCGGACGTTTCGTCTAACCCACCTAGATTCGAGTCCCGCTGCCAGCAGGTTTCCGTTGGTGGGTAAACTTAGTGGTGAGGTGTACTTAGAGATGAGGTGACTCTCACACAGTGGTACAGTTGGGCCCCCGAGATCGGGCTACATCGGCCGAGGCCACTGGCTTCCTACCCGGGGTGCAATATAACCATAAAGACCTCAATTTTTTCACCTCAAAAAAAAAAAAGTTTTTGATTTTTGTTTTATTATTTTTTATGGAAAATCAAACATCAAGTTGGGTATAATAAAAAGTAAAAGTTGAAGATTATGTTCCACATTCCTTGCTTCTAAATTTTGACTTCAATACTGCTACCCGCCAATAAAAGTAAGGAAAAAAAACCCGACTTTAAGAAGTTAAAAATTGAAGGCAATGCTATTATATAACGTATTAACGTTAAAAAGCACCTGAAGCTTCGACTTGTTTCTTTCCTTTGTGTGTGTATGTGGTTAGAATTTATTGAAATCGAACATTATCAAATGTTGACATCGACATCTTAGCCAGTTTTGTATTTTATTTCTGAAAAGAAAGATAATGATATCGAAATTATAAAAAATTAAAAAAAAAAAATTCAAACAACTTATCACCTCATTTATGTGTTGGACACTGACAACAAAAAAAGCTTTTGTTGCCATTTGTGGACTAAAGCATCAAATGACCCACAATATTGGCCGTGAAAATGGTGACATTCCAGGATAAATCATACACATGAGAACTTATCTGTTATCTAACCTGTATAGTAACATCAATCCTGATTTTGAGCATATATTCATGATATGTAAGATATCTCAAAGTACACAATTAGCTCATTATAGATCCAACATCTCTATGATCTATCTATATCTAATCTGTATTTATTTATTAATAATTCGGTAATTGAAAATGAGAGATTTAAATTTTAGACATTTTTCATTAGAAACACTAAAAAATGTTATCTGAACTTTTGACAATTAAGTTTTTATATGTATTATTATTTTATTTTATTTTTTGAAATTTCTAGTAATAGAGTTTCACTTAAAGTAAACAATGTGAATAATTGTATTGTACTTGTAAGGACCAAAAAGTTTGTGATACAAAGCCCACCGAGTGTAATAGGACAATCTTGTTTAAACTTTGGTCCGAGCCAATAAAATTTATAAGAGATGGAATAACACAACAAGCTTCGAGTCTGCTTATGAGTTTTCTCTCACTCTAAGTCTTTGAACTACTCTCCCTAATAGCTCTCCACTCTGTTTCCTCTCCACCCCCCCCCCCCCCAAAGTCCCCTTGCAGAATCCCAGACCTCCCTTTATATAGCCCGTTGCCATTTCATCCTCTCCGTCCATCTCTACCTGGCTTTCGTCCCCCTTCCAACACCTGTCACCTTCTCTTTCTAATGCAGGTGGTAACGGTAACTAGCGTAGTTGTGGCCGACACTGTTCAGGTCACTTCCCCATTTAATACGGCTGACAGAACTAGTGTGCGCCATTTAATATTGATGTGACAAGGGGTCGCTGCCCTGGCGGCTTCCTGTCTGCCACTTTTCCTTTGGCGCTTAGTGCGATGCTCCAATGGATCTGGCTCATTCCTCGGGCACTACTGTCCTTTGGGCCCCTGCTAGTGTTACGCTCGGCCCGATACCTGGCTTTTCCTATTCCTCCTCGGGCCTTCGTCTAATAGTTCAACCCTACGGCTTCCTTCTCAGTCCTCGGGTACCCACAATAGCCCCCTAAAACTTTCACTATCTCGCCTAAGGAAAAAGTGAAGTTTTAGCTTCGCAAATGAATTACGTACGTGCCGTATGCGTTCACACGAGTCAATGTCTCTTCACCTGTCACTCGCATGCTCCTGACGCTTCGAAATCTACGAACTCTCATTTATGGCGCCAGGTGGCTGCCTGTCTCCCCACGTTCTATGGTCTGATTGGGATCGTATGACTTCCATTTCTCCTCATTTATGGGCGAGAATTTTACCGCTCATTTTTTACTTCCTATAAAAGGAGCGACCAGGGCTGGCTGAGGCTCATTTCTGGCATTTTGGCGTTTTTACTTTGGCGAAGAGGAAACTACTCCCGAGGAGTGTTCTTTATTTTCCACAGTAGGTGTGTTGGCTTCCTTTCTGTTTTGTTCTTTTTCAAGTTTCGTACTTTGCCCCCTTCTTGTTCTTTTGTAATCCATGGGTAGGTATGCTAGGTTAGTAGGCTCCGAGGAGGCTAGGATAGCTTTTAGGGCCCAGTACAGGATTCCCGACAACGTAGAATTTAGGCATTGTGAGGAAGGCGAATGGTTGGTTTTGAATCGGCCTCCTGAGTCCGTGGTAATTCCCATGATCGCCTTTATTCAGGGTGGGATGGAACTTCCCATGGGCCTAATGACTAGGGACTACCTCATAAATTATAAGTTAACCCCGACCTAGTGTTCCCCCAACATCTTTAGAATCCTTGAGTGCGTAGAGGCCATTAATCGTAGAATGGGGACTCACCTTACATGGCATGACGTGAACTGGGTCTATAACTGCCAGAAGGGGGAGAAAACCAAATACTACATGAAGAGTAGGAACCCCGCGGTTAGGTTAATCTCCTGCCTACTCGATTCGAGTAAGGGCATGGACGAAGACTACCTTCTCGTCTCAGGCGAGTGGCACGATAGATGGCACTGTCCCACCCAGGAAGGGGAACCAGGTAGCACTCCCGAGGACCTGGGTTACCGTTTTAGGCCTTTTAGAGAAGCTTCCTTTTTTTGTGCAGTAATTTTTTGTTTCTTTTTTATCCCTTTGCTAACAATAACCATGCTTTCTTATGGCAGACGAGTATCACACAGCCCCGGCAAAACATCTGGTGAATTTTCGCGACCTGAACCGAATTCTTAGGTTCAAGATATTCCTTCCTCGAGACGGGCAACTCCGGGCAGCGCACGTCATCCTTGGCTACAAACCTTCAACCAAACGCTTTCAGAGTCCGAAGAACGTCATCAAGGCCTGTGACTAGCGTTTGGCCCTGATAGACGTTGTCGTCCCAGGGTTCTTACTGACTGAATCGCCTCCCGAGGGGACACAAGACGCCCAACTCCCTGCGCCTCTAGCTGCTCAGCTCTTGTATTCTCAAGAACCTCCACTACCATCCAACGAAGAGGCAGAGGGATCCACATCCACTTCTGTTCGAGAGGTAACAGATAGAGACTTTAAAGTTTTCTATCGTTCCGACGCTCCGAGGGTTTCACAAGCCCCATCATCAGTAGCTATGGGCTTCGAAGAAAGAACCCCCAACCTCCTAGCACTGTTGTCGGCCCATGCCGGGGGGTCCTCCTTGGTGGTGACAGCACCTCCTCGCCCACCGACCCCTGCCACTACTTGCACGTCCCCGGCCGATGCGGCAGATAAGAAACGGAAATGCGGCCCAGGGGGAAAGGGGGTAGATGTGTCCGAGGAGGGGGAAATATCCAAGCCCCTAGTTAAGGAGGCCCAGGCTGGTAAAGGTCAACCGAGGAAGAGGCCCGACCATACTGTGTCCTCGAGGGAGAGTGGCGGGGACCAGGCCAAGAAAGCTTCCGCCTGGAGGCCCGCTTTCACCCTCAGCTCGGGCGCTCCTGTGCTGGATGATGCCAACTTGAGAGATCCCTCAAAGGGTAGCTCGGGCCTGGTAGCAGAATGCTTGGAGAGGGCGCTATGCCTTCCCGAGGACATGGAGAAGCTGAAATCCTTCCGGAAAAGAGAGGTTTTCCTCTCCCTGAAGCAGGATCTCGCCAAGGTACCTCGGCCAACTTCTTCATCTGTCAAGTGTTTTTTTTTTTATTTTTTATTAATTGCCTATTCAATTTCTTTTGTTTTCCATTCTTGCAGGCCGTTCAGGCTGCCTTTATGGCAGAAGAGTGGGTTGATCACTCTTTAGACATGGCCAGGAAGTCTGAGAAGGCCTATGAAAATGCTGAGAAGGCTAGGGCCGAGGCGGAGAAAAAGCTGAAGGAGACCCTGTCCCAGCTATCAGAGGCAGATAAGGCCTACCGCAACGCTGAGTCCACCCTAAAGGGCTATGAGAAGCAGGCCTCTGATACCTTGGAAGCTCAGAGGAAGGCCGAGAGCACCCTGTCGCTTACTGTGGTGGAGCTGAAACAAGCTAACCAGCAGCTAGTGGCCAAGGAATCGAAGAAAACACAGGCCGAGCAGGCAGCCTACGATGCGGGCATGAACAAGACTACTGCAAGTCTCACTGCCCAGCTTCACGACGTTGGTCATGCTTTCTACCAGAAGGTGTGGGGGGAGGCTTTGAATGCTGCAGGTATCAGCCCTGACTCAGAGCTGCAAAATTCTGACCAGGTGTATTATCCCCTTGCTCTGCGCCTGGCCTCTTCAGCCCCTAGCCCTTTAGTAGATTCGAACTCCGCTCCTTCTGCCTCTACCGAGCCCAGGATCCGTTCCCTTCTCCTGCTTCGGCCAAAAGGTTACCGCCTTAAGAGGACGTGGTGGACTTAGAGGCTGAAAAAGGGGTACCTGAGGGGGTGCCCACAAAGAAGAAGAAGGATAAGAAAGAGAAGAATGACAAGGACAAGAAGCCCCAGGCTTTGCTTTTTTATGAAAACATTTTCCTCGTGGAATTTTTGTAATAGGGCAGCACACATGTAGCAATTTTTTGTAAATGGGCCTCGTCCATGTTGAGCCCGATCCCCTCTTTTTTTGTAACCAGCTTTTGCAATGAACACTTAAGATTTCTAAGGGCATCAGTTTTATTTATATGTATATGTACATTCCCCCTCCCCCTTTCTTTTTTGCTAATTTACCTTAACCTTGTGGCCGAGGAGCCAGGCAAAATCTAGGTTCTGTTTAACACTTAGAATTTTTCTTACAATGTTAATTTATCCTAAGCTTGTGGCCGAGGAGCCAGGCAAGTCCGAGGTTCTGTTTAACACTTAGAATTTTTCTTGCAATGTTAATTTACCATAAGCTTGTGGCCGAGGAGCCAGGCAAGTCCGAGATTCTGTTTAACACTTAAAATTTTTTTTGCAATGTTAATTTACCTTTAGCTTGTGGCCGAGGAGCCAGACAAGTCCTAGGTTTTGTTTAACACTTAGAATTTTTCTTACAGTGTTAATTTACCCTTAGCTTGTGGCTGAGAAGCTAAGCAAAACCTAGGTTCTGTTTAACACTTAGAATTTTTCTTGCAATGTTAATTTACCTTAAGCTTGTGGCCGAGGAGCCAGGCAAGTCCGAGGTTCTGTTTAACACTTAAAATTTTTCTTGCAATGTTAATTTACCCTTAGCTTGTGGCTAAGGAGCCAGGCAAGTCCGAGGTTTTGTTTAACACTTAGAATTTTTCATGCAATGTTAATTTACCCTTAGCTTGTGGTCGAGGAGCTAGGCAAGTTCAAGGTTTTGTTTAACACTTAGAATTTTTTTTGCAATGTTAATTTACCCTTAGCTTGTGGCCGAGGAGCCAGGCAAGTTCAAGGTTCTGTTTAACACTTAGAATTTTTCTTGCAATGTTAATTTACCCTTAGCTTGTGGCCAAGGAGCCAGGCAAGTCCGAGGTTCTGTTAAACACTTAGAATTTTTCATGCAATGTTAATTTACCCTTAGCTTGTGGTCGAGGAGCCAGGCAAGTTCAAGGTTCTGTTTAACACTTAGAATTTTTCTTGCAATGTTAATTTACCCTTAGCATGTGGTCGAGGAGCCAGGCAAGTCCGAGATTCTGTTTAACACTTAGAATTTTTTACAAAGTAGAGCAAGATGCAATGGCTGTGATTTCTATTAAAAGTAATACTGTCGCAAATTGTTTACATTCCACGGGCGAGAGATTACATTTCCATCTAGTTCCTCCAATCGGTAGGCCCCGATTCCTGCTACAGAGGTGATTTTATATGGTCTTTCCCAATTGGGGCCCAACTTGCCCCAAGATAGGAGCTTAGCCGTCCCCGCTATCTTCCTGAAAACCAAATCTCCTGGGGCCAATGGTCTGTGCTTGATCCCTTTATCATACTCCTGCCTAAGCTTCTGTTGGTAGTGGGCCATTTTTACTGTGGCTACCTCTCGTCTTTCCTCGATTAAGCCCAGGCTGTCCAGGAGTAACTGATGGTTTCCCTCGGTGCTGAATTGGTCTGTTCTCAAAGTGGGAAATCCGGCCTCTAGAGGGATTACCGCCTCTGAACCATATGTCAATGAAAATGGGGTTTCCCCTGTTGACTTTCGAGGCGTGGTGCGGTAGGTCCATAGCATGTGGGGCAGCTCATCAACCCATCTTCCTTTGGCATCGTCTAGCCTCTTCTTGAGCCCGGCTACTATGACCTTGTTGGTGGCCTCGGCTTGTCCATTTCCCTGGGGGTATGCTGGCGTGGAGTACCCATTCCTGATTCCCAATTCTTCACAGTATCTTCTGAAAGACTTGCTATCAAACTGGAGCCCATTGTCTGAAATCAGGGTGTGAGGTACCCCAAATCTGGTGACGATGTTCTTCCAGACGAATTTCTTGGCATCAACGTCTCTAATGTTGGCGAGGGGCTTGGCTTCAACCCACTTGGTGAAGTAGTCTGTGCCGATGAGGAGCCATCTTCGGTTCCCTAGGGCCTGAGGAAATGGACCTACTATGTCCAAGCCCCACTGGGCGAAGGGCCAGGGGCTGGACAAAGGATTCAGGATTCCTCTGGCATTGATCACATCGCTTGACATAGTCCTGGGAGGTTTGGCGCATGTTGGGCCACCAGTATCCCTGCGTGAAGGCCCTGTGTGCCAGGGATCTCTCGCTATTGTGGCTCCTGCAGATGCCCTCATGCAGCTCCTCAAGCAGAGGCTCCACGGCCTCTGGGTGTACGCACAGTAGATACAATCCCGAGTATGAGCGCTTATACAGCTTATGCCACTTGAATAACCAGTAGCGGGGGGTGGTTCTGCGTATCTTCTCCGCCTCACCTTTGTTCTTTAGCAAGGGTCCCCCTTTCAAGAAGGTCACAATAGGGTCCATCTAGCTTGGGCCCATATGGACACTGCATACCCCCACTAAGGGTGTCTCCATAAGAGTAGGGGTGCTGACTTCTTTTACCAAAATGACCCGAGGAAGGTTTGATTCTAATGAAGTGGCCAGCATGGCTAAGGAGTTAGCATACGAGTTCTGCCCTCTCGGGATTTGCTCTAACTTGAAATCATCAAAATGATTCCGTGCACTTTGCAACCTGGTAAGATATTTCTGCATCCTTTCATCTCGGGCTTCGAACTCCCCATTGACCTGGCCAACAACTAACCTAGAATCCAAATACACCTCCACCATCTTTCCCCTGAGTAGTTTGACCAGGTTTATTCCCGCCAGCAGGGCTTCGTATTCGGCCTCATTGTTGGTGGCCAAGAAGCCTAGTCACAACGACTTTTCTATTATCAGCTTCTTGGGCGTAATCAGCACTATTCCCACCCCTGCTCCCTTTCAGTTGGAGGCCCCGTCTGCATAAACTCTCCATACGGAGGCGATGGTAGTTGATGAGACCATCAGGCTCGCGGCTATGCTCTCCTCCTCACAGACACCCTCGGCGAACTCCGCTATGAAGTCTGCTAAGACTTGCCCCTTTATAGTTGTGCGGGGCAGGTACTTAACATCGTAAGCCCCCAACTTTGCTGCCCATTTGGCGATCCTGCCCGTGTAGTTAAACTTCCTAAGCAAGGCCTGCAATGGTAGCTGAGTTAGCACTACCACCGTGTGGGCTTGGAAATAATGGGGGAGTTTTCTGGCTGCATGCACAATGGCTAGCACTGCTTTCTCCAAAGGAAGATAACGCGTCTCCACCTCTTGCAAGGACTTGCTGACGTAATAGACGAGCTTCTGGGCCCCGTCCTCGTTCCTGATCAAGACAAAGCTAACGGAGTGCCTCGTTACCGCCAGATAGGCATAGAGTACTTACTCCTTGTTGGGTCGAGACAGGATTGGTGGGTTGGATAAGTATGCCTTGAGGTCCTCGAATGCTCGGGTGCACTCTTTGGTCCACTGGAAGTCCTTCCATTTATGCAACAATTGGAAGAAAGGGCAACATCTGTCCGCAGACCGAGAGATGAACCTGCTCAGTGCTGCCGTCATTCCAGCCAGCTTCTGTACTTCCTTTGGGTTTCGGGGGGGGGGGGTGCAGGCTGTTGATAGCCCTAATATGCTCCGGGTTAACTTCGATCCCCCGATGAGTAATCATGTACCCCAGGAATTTGCCCGAGCTTACCCCAAAAGAGCACTTGGATGCGTTGAGCCGTAACTTGTGCTCCTTGAGCACCGCGAAGGTCTTTGCCAGATCGTCAAGGTGGTTCTCGGCCTTTTTACTTTTGACCACCATATCGTCTATGTACGCCTCCATGTTTCTCCCGAGCTGTTTTTCGAATATGCGAGTAATCATTCTCTGATAGGTCGAGCCGGCGTTTTTGAGGCCGAAGGGCAACACATAATAATGGAAGTTACCAGTGGGAGAACGGAGAACTGTTTTCTCCTGGTCGGTTAAGGACAGCGGTATCTGATGGTAGCCCTAGAATGCGTCTAGAAAGCTCATCCGCAAATGCCCCACCGTGGCGTCCACCAATTGATCTATCCTGGGAATGGGAAAAGGGTCTTTCGGGCAGGCTTTATTTAGGTCCATAAAATCCACGCATACCTGCCACTTTCCAATTTTCTTCTTTACCACTACAGTGTTGGCCAGCCACTCCAGATAAAAGATTTCCTTAATTGCTTCGGCCTGCTTCAACTTGCTCACTTCCACCCTGACCGCCTCGGCATGAATATCAGATGACCGCCGAGGAGGCTGTTTACTTGGCGTCGCCTCAGGGTTCACGTTCAAGTGATGGCACACCAGCTCGGGGCTGATCCCAGCGATGTCGCTTGCATCCCAGGCGAACACGTACATGTTTGCTTTCAGGAATTCCACCAACCCTGATTTCTCTTTGGGGTGCAATTGCGATCCTATCTGAAAATATTGCTCTTCGCTTGCTCCTACTAGTATTTTCTCTAATTCCTCGGAGGACTCCTTCAATTTCTCAATTGGCTGCTCATTGACAGCCCCCTTTAATTGCTATTGGACCGTATCTTTATCACTAGAGGCAGGATTAGGCGAATACCGCGTAGCTGCCGTTACCAGGCATTGCCGGGCCATGGCTTGATCCCCCACTAGTTCCCCCACTCCCCCGCCAATGGGATACTTGATCTTAAGATGCAGGGTCGAGGGGACAGCTCCTATGGCGTGCAGCCAGGGTCTGCCGAGGATGGCAGTGTATGGGGAAAATGCTTCTACTACTATGAAATCTACCTGGACTTCAACACCGTCAATCTGTACGGGCAGCTTAATCTTTCCTCGGGGAACCACCATTTTGTCGTCGAAACCCATGAGTGGAGAGTGACATGCATCCAGGGCCTCGGGCTTTAGCCCTAGCCCTCGGTATAAGTCGAGGTACATCACCTCAGCCTGTCTTCCCTGGTCAACTAGTACTCTTTTGACGTTGTAGCCCCCGATTCTCACAGTGACTATCAGAGCATCCTCATGTGGTTGTTAAGTTCCCTACTTGTCCTCCTCGGAGAAACTCAGGTCGGGGATCATCACTCTCTGTCTTTTGTAATGCCACTCTCCAACCTTCGGGTGCGAACTCCTCACTATAGACAGGACCTGGGGGTTCGGCCTGGTGCCACCTCCTGGTCTGGACAGAATCATGTTAATGGTGCCTAAGGCAGGGCATGAATGATCGTTTCCGTGCAATCCCATTCTCGAGTGCCCAGCCCGCTCCGCAGGCTAATGCAAGAAGTGGACAAGTTTCCCAGCCTTTGCCAATTAGCTTAGGTGGTCTTGCAATGTCCTGCAATCTTCTGTCCCGTGGCCCTTGTCTCGATGATAGTGGCAATAGAGGCTTTGGTTTCTCCTGGTCGGATCCCCGCCTATCTTGTTTGGCCATTTGAAAAACAGCTCATCCTTTATCTTTTCTAGTATCTAATGCACTAGTTCTTTGAATAGCGAGTTGACCATGTGAACCCCTTCGGAGGCCCGGTGGCCGGGGAATTCCCTTCGTGGTCGGTCATTTTGGTATCCTCCTCCCCGAGGATCTCTTTTCTCGGGGTACGCTTTAGCTTTGCCCTTTCCTTGCATTTGGTCCTCCTCCAACCTCTTGTATGTCTCTATGCGTTCCATGAGTTGGCGCATGTTCGAGGCGAACTTCATCGTCAGTGATTTTCACAAGTCGTGTTCAGTCGGGAGGCTGACTTTGAAGGTCCTCACTGTGATGTCTTTGAAATCACCGTCCACCTCATTGTACATCTCCCAATATCGGTCCGCATAGGTCTTGAGGGTCTCCCCCTCTCTCATAACCATGGATAGCAAGGCGTCTAATGGCCTGAGGGCCCTACTGTAGGTTATGAACCTAGCGCTGAATGCCTTGGTTAGCTCCTGAAAGGACCCTTTGGACCCCTCATCCAATGCATCGAACCAGCGCATGGCCACAGGCCCAAGGCTAGAAGGGAAAACCTTACACATGAGTGCTTCGTTGCCAGTGTGTACGACCATCTTCTGATTGAAGTGACTGACATACTCCACAGTGTCTGTTCTGCCATCGTATAAGGTGAACGTTGGCTGGGAGAAACAGTGAGGGAGCTTAGCCTTGTTAATCCTCCTGGTGAAAGAGGACTTGGAGATTTGTCTTAAGGCCTTACTCATAGCATCGTTTCCCCTGGCGTGATGAGAGGGTACCCTTTCGCGCCTACGGTTGCCCTTGTCCGGCCTGTCCCAACACGAGGAGGCTGAGAAGGTTTCACTGGGCGGGGTCTTGGAACTGCGCTGGTATAGTCAGTCCGGGCTTCCCCATGAACCCTCACTCGATACAGGGGACAAGCTCCTCCTGTCGCATTTTCTTCGTCTTAGCTTCCTGCACAAGCGATAAACCTCTCGTTGTAACGCTAATGTCTCTTGCCCATGCGGGGCTTGACTCTCGTGCCGCGACCCTCCTGCCGCATTGGGGGCCCGCCGCCTATTCCTCCTGCGCTCCAAGTTAAGGAAGGGGTCCTCTCTTTATGATCCAACTGACCCTTCCTTATCCCGACCTTCGTTTGCCATCGCCACTCGAGACAGATCCGCAGGTGCTTGAAACTACATAGTTTTGATTGTGCTAGCTCTTAACTTGGTCATTACTGAAACGACGTAGTTTTGGGGCTGATTTGACAAAAATAAAATACATCAGTATGATGATGTGTTACTTAACAACAGAAACTAACCGTGTGGGTGAATTGCTAATGGAACCAAATTTCAGCGTATAAAATCAAGTTTCTGAAATTTTAGGGTGTAAAATCCAATCAACCCCAACTTAAGGGTGTAATTTGCAATTTACCCTAGAATAAAAGAATGTACGATGAGATTCCAAAATTTGTAACTTAAAATGCTCAGACTAAATGGTTTGAATTAAAATTTTATATCTTACACATTTGATTTTAAAATTTTTAATTTATAATGCATTTAAAATATATTTTTAAAGTCTTCTATTTCAAAAAATAAAAGAAAAAAAAGAAGTCTTTTAAAGCCCTATTCCCCGACATAAGGAATAATAAACAATATAGAATGTTGTTGTTGTTGTTGTTGTTTTTAATTTTTTAATTTTTTTTTTATAAGATAGAAATTTTACTCTAGCCAAATTTAAGTGTATATGTATGTGAAACTTTCTCCTATAGACTTGAACCCCGGCTTTTATCCCCCCATACCCCACAAACACTTATACTTGTAGAGTGACTATCGCACCAATGATGCGTGGTGGTCAATATAAAATGTTATTAAAAACAATAGATAGAGATTTTTTTCCCATATCAAAATTTATTCCTATAATTTTCTAACTTCTAATAAATAAATAAAAATTATTCCTATAATTCCCAAATCCAATCACAATTTATTTCTATCTCTTTTTTTTTTCTTTTTTTTTAATTAAAAAAACCCCAATCACAAATAATAAATATAGTCATCCATCCAAACACGGCGAGCCTGTACGACAGGGCGTTTTCATGTCCGTGTACGTGATAACATCATAGCACTGTTTGTTTCAACATAAAATCTCTCTCTTTTTCTTTTTTTTTACTGTAATTGGTAATTACCAATTATTCCTTTTCGTTTTTCATTTCCTGAATTTTTTTTTTTTAGTCATTCACTATTTTTTTCCCCAACCAACCAAAACCAAAAACACAAAAAACAGAAAGGAAAAAAAAAAAAAAAAAAAAAAAAACACGCTTCCGTCTCTCGCAGATATGCTCACTCACTCTCGCTAAAAAACGACGTCGTCGGACGCCGGTCAAAGGAGCCGTTTTGACCGTGAAACCCTAGGGTTTGCTGCGTTTGTTTTTTTAAGTTTCTGTTTTGATGGCTTCTGAGGACGCGATGAGCAAAACGACGGGCGAGTCTGCCGTTTCGACGATCGTAAACCTCGCCGAGGAAGCCAAGCTCGCTAGCGAAGGTGTCAAAGCCCCTAGCGATGCCTTACTCAGCATCTGCAAGTCTCTCATCGCCGGAGGCGTCGCCGGCGGAGTGTGAGTTTTCATTTTTCGTTTTCTTTGTTTACTTTCTGTGATTGTTCTTCATCTGTATTCGTTCTTTGCTGAGTTTCTCTGAATCATTTCTCTCTCTCTCTCCTTTTTTTTTTTTTTTAACTTCTTGTTGTTGTTTTATGTTTCTACTCATTTGCTTTAATCATTGAACAAGTTTTAATTTTTTAATTTAAAATTTTTTTGGGGTTTATGTTCTATATTTTGTTAAATGAGAGGTCATTGATTTTGTTATCTATATACACACACATAAAATCATGCTGCCCTTGTCTTAGAATTGTAAAATTTCAATTTGGGTCAATTATCAACTTTGGGTTTTTTTTTAAATTTTATTTATTTATTTAAGAGATGGTTGCTTTTAGAGCTGCATGAGGTTTTTCTATTTTTATTAATTTCTGCATTGGGTTCTAGGTGTTTTGATAATTCAATTCTTACAACAAGTAGATGAGGGGAGAATTTGAACCTTGGTTCTCCTTATAAGAAGACCAGGTAATGCCACCGAGCTACAAAGCTCTTGGCTTTGAATTTTTGGTGTTTATGGAAGAATAAACAGTGAAGATTTAGGTTATATCCTTTGGTCAGATTGCTGGGAGGTTTAGATGGGGGTGAGATCAAATTTTCCAGTGGTAATGCTTGGAATTTTTTTTTTTTTTTTTTTTGAGTGGGATATACCCCTTATATGTTGGTGCTCCCAATTTTTTGTCCCTGATATTCTTGTGGGTTGCCTGTGTTGAGTTGGGGGTTTTTGAATGCGGAATAAGTTTTATATAGTTCTCACTGTGAAGGGTCTGTAGTCGGTGCTAATTAGGATGAGATTATGTTTACATTTATTACATTCTTACTATTGTATGGCTCCATAGACAGTATCAATCTTACGGAGATCAAGACTCTGTGTCTTTTTATTTATTTTTAATTTTTAGGATTGGTTACATGCTCACCTGATGGATTTTGAACTCATGACTTTGCCATTCACTCTCTTTCTAAAAGGAAGAAAGTCTTAGTGACTACTTCTCTACTTTACTTATTGTACTTTTTAAGTTGTTGAATCTACTGACAGCGTTAGCAGTTAAATCTAATCTACGAGGTTTAAGGAATTAGGATTTTGTTTCATTACCTACAAGTTATAGTTTTCAAGCATTTAAGAAATTGGCTGTATGTTATGGTTTTTGGGAATTGAATAGAAGATTTAAGGGATTGAAATGTGATATGGCATGTTTGGCACACGAGAGATATTTGAGGGAAAAATGCCTTGACACTGCCTGAACTTTGGGGTAGTTGCCTTGACACCTCCTAAACTTTTATTTTGGGCGATTTAGTACTTGAACTTTACTGATGTGTCAAATTGCTACTTCCGTTAGTTCACTTTAATAAACTAACGTTCTAACTACGCGTGGGGGAAAAAAATTATAAAAAACGAAGTGTTTGCAGGTTCAATTTAGAGAGAAAAAACTAGGAGAGAAAGAGGACTAGAGGAGCAAGCTAGGTGAACCCACCGGAACCACACCCCAAATTTCTTAGCTTATTCAGGCTCTATCTTTGTCTCTCTCTTTCTGTTTTATTTTCAAGCTATGGAATCAAGAAACCCAAAAGGAATTATGGTCTCCAATTCATCCCTAAACACACTTTCTTGGTAACTCACTCTTTTTCTCCCAAATTTTAATTAACAACTCAAATATCCATGGAACCAAACTAGTATTCTATATTCACACCCCGAAGTTTTGACCAGACCAAGAGAGGAAGAACTTTACCAAATCCAGTGGATGGTGTTCATCAGATTTAAAAATCCCAAAAGGTAGAACAAGTATATATATATTACAAGTCAGCATAAAACAACGGTTTGAAACAATTTTGAATGGTAGAACAAGCAAAGGGGTTCTTTTTAAATCTTGCTAATTGGACGAAGAATCTGCAGAAAGAAACGGTTGGAAAAAAAAAAGTTTTAATTTGATTTCTCTCTTGCATGAAAGGGAGAAAACTGAACCAAATCCAGCGAGACCATGAATGCAACGGCGGCGGAACCCCAAACTCCGGCTGAGTTGGGCCTAGGAATGAAGCAGTCCAATTCGTTTGATCCTCTCTCCTAAGTTTTCTCTGTCAAAATTGAACCTGCAAATACTGCTTTCATCCACACGTGACGCTAAATTTATTAAATGTGACTAACGAAAGTAGCAATTTGACTCATCAATAAAGTTTAGGTACTAAATTGGCCAAAATAAAAGTTTAGGAGGTGTTAAGGCAACTACTCCAAAGTTCAAGAGGTGTCAAGGCATTTTTCCTGAGTTTTGAGTATAAAAACTATAAAATATTTTTGGAAAATGTTACTTATAGTAATAAGGTTGGAAAATGTTATCTACAACCATATGCCTTATAATATTGATTATTTCCTATGGAAAGCATGGTCTTGCTATGTATCAGAATGTTTTCTTCATTTGAGGTCCTTGAACTGGAAGAAAAATGTATTGGCCTGACCTGAATCAATACACTTAACCATTGTTATTGCTAGGGTTAGCAACAAGATATTCTTTCTTGCAACATGCATTCTTGGGGCAAGCTTTTGACTCTGTAGTTTATTACATTTAACAAGTCTTATGTACTTTCTGCTGCAGCTCACGTAGTGCTGTTGCTCCACTAGAAAGATTAAAAATTTTGCTCCAGGTAGTTTCTTCTTCACCATCTGAATCCCTCCCCCCCCCAACACACAAAAGGCTCCCCTTTTAGTGAGCAGATATATATTAATGATTATTTACATTACTTTTGAGAGAGAGAGAGAGAGAGAGAGATGCTATTGTTCATGATTCTCATGATTGCATTGGGGAGAATGTTTTACTTTTATATGTATATACTATCATAATCTCTTTAGCTGGAATGAATAGTTATTGCTTTTGGAATATGCAGGTTCAAAATCCTCATAGTATCAAATACAATGGAACGATTCAAGGCTTAAAATATATATGGAGAACTGAGGGTATAAGAGGAATGTTTAAAGGAAATGGAACTAACTGTGCTCGTATTGTCCCAAACTCAGCTGTCAAGTTCTTTAGTTATGAGCAAGCATCTAAGTATGTTGCTGCACTTAACCTCCTCTCCCTCTCCTTAATATTATTTTGATTCCCATTGACATTCATTTCTGTATCCTAATAATTACTCTTTTCCCTTTGCTTACTTGTTGTAAACAGTGGAATTTTATGGCTTTATCGTCGACAATCTGGGAATGGTATGACCATCCATTGTCTTCCTTTTCATTTGTTATCGTTGGATTTCAGAAATGATACTTTTCTTTTACTTTTTTTTTTTTTTTTTTTTTTGGGGGGGGGGGTGGGGTGGGGTGGGGGTAGGGGGTCTGTTTGATTTAGAGTTATAAATGCCATATTATTTTCACCTCTTATGTACACCTTTTTAAAGCCTTAGGTACATCTGTATTCTTACATTCTTCTTTTTTAAACAAAAGAAGCCAATAAAAATAAGCTCATCTGAACACCCTTTTCTTGTAAATTGTGCATAATGCTATCATTGAATGGTTGCTTCTGGAGTTGATCTCTCTTTCTTTCTCACCCTATTTTTGGGTTTTTTTGGGGGTGTGGATGTTGGAGAGAGGGAGATTATAATGATGATTGAGAATGATGGTTAAAGATACATTTCTTCATCATCTAATGCAGAAGAGGCACATCTTACTCCTCTTTTACGACTTGGAGCTGGTGCATGTGCTGGAATTATTGCCATGTCAGCAACTTACCCAATGGACATGGTACGGGGTCGGCTGACTGTCCAGGTATTGTTTGCAGTTTTGATTTGGAATTTAAATGTGATTAGCTCCTCTAATTACTGTCTTCAAAGTGCAGGACTTCCTTTTCATCCAATCACTTTGGCTTAACTTTGTTTTTGTATTTTATTTTTTCAGACAGAAAATTCTCCTCGCCAATATAGGGGAATCTTCCATGCTCTTTCTACAGTCTTCCGGGAAGAAGGCCCTCGGGCTCTTTACAGAGGCTGGCTACCTTCTGTCATAGGAGTTGTAAGTAAATACTTAATGATTTTTAAGCTCCTCTGCTGCTAACTATTGAATATTATCCTTTATTAGGTCATAAAAAATTATCTGCACGTTAACACTATATATTCACAGAAGATTTTGAATTCTCATTTCTATATGAAGGGGCTTGTAATTACTGTATGGTGTTTGTAGATTCCATATGTGGGTCTCAACTTTGCCGTGTATGAATCTTTGAAAGACTGGTTGATTAAAACTAAACCATTTGGACTGGCTGAAAACTCTGAGCTGAGTGTGACAACAAGACTTGCATGTGGTGCTGCTGCTGGAACTGTTGGTCAGACTGTTGCTTACCCTCTTGATGTCATTCGACGAAGAATGCAGATGGTAGGCTGGAAAGATGCTTCATCTGTCCTGACTGCTGATGGGAAGAGCAAGGCACCTCTTGAATATACTGGCATGGTTGATGCTTTCAGGAAAACAGTTCGGCATGAGGGATTTGGAGCGTTGTACAAGGGTTTGGTCCCCAATTCAGTGAAGGTATAGTGTATTTTATTATTCATGTTCTGCTTCATTTGGCCTATTGATATTATACACATCACCTACTAAAGTTACTGCATTTTTTTTCTTTTTCTTTTTTATTTTATTTTTAAAATTTTTTTAGCGTGTGTTTGAAAGGAGAGTTACATTATCTATTAATTGGTAACTTGAGTGGATGTAGATATATTTTATCCTCATTTTCTTTTTTTTAAGGAAATTCAAATATCAATTTGTTTGCTGGAGGAGATTATTATATCAAACTTCATTTTGTCTGTTAATGTTATTCAGGGTTGAGAACATTTTATTTGTATTGCTATTCTCTTTAGGTGGTCCCATCCATAGCAATTGCATTTGTGACATACGAGGTGGTCAAGGACGTCCTTGGAGTTGAGATGAGGATATCTGACTGAAGCAAGGGAAACTTAAAGCTATTTCTTCGAACATTTGTGCTAATTTTGCAAGCAGAAAGAAATGGTTATTAGGAGAAGGTATTTTATCGGGAATTGTGTTCTTTCCAGTTAGGAGGAATCTTTAGAAACCCACTTTTAGCATCATGTTGATATTCCTTCCAGATATTGCCCATTTGTCTCTATCCAAACCCACCTTAGTTTTTAGCATTCATATTCTTATGCTATTGCAATAAGTATGATGCACTAGATGCATTCTGATATCTTCCCAGTGAAGTTAATTTATTACTCATTTGTATTTCTGGTGACCGGTTTATAAAATAGAATTGCCATCTTAGATCTTTTGGTTATTTCCCCTGCCTTTTTTCTATATATGCAGTTATTGATTTGATACTATTCTGCTGAATCTGCTTTGTTGGTTATGTGAATTAAATGATTTTGAATAATATGATGGATGTATTGTGAGTTGTAACAGCTTCTTTTGGGGGCTAAATGAATGTATTACGTCAAGAAAAAACCCAAACATAATCAACTTATTTGACCATTACAACTGACTTTTTTCACCCTATCGTCTGTCAATACGTTTGCTTATAATTATACCATGTCCACAAACCAAATTTTAAGATTACTCCTGAAGTATGAAGAGCTTCTGCTTGCATGCTTCTGTGCCTAACATGAGGCTGGCTACCCTGATCATGATGAACTCTTGAGGGTTAGTACTCAACAGTACCTTTAGCTGTTGAACTTGAAAGTCATTCCTGTTTGTCATAGCTTATTTTCATGCCTGTATGTCATATCTTTATGTTTCAACTTATTCAGCTCATGTACAACTTTTTAAAACTTATTTTTTAAATTACAATTGTACTTTTTCTAGCTTATTTGTTAAGTCCAATAAACTAATAAAAATAAACTCGTCCAAACTAGCGTAATAAATAATTTTGGGTTCGACAGTTGACACACACCATCTAGATGAAAATTACCGAACATTACTTGCATTCTTTTTTTCTTTTTTCTTTTTTTTTTTTATAAGAAGACAACTTTTATTCAGAAAGGGATTCAAGTACAAATATCACGAGCACACACGTGCTCAATTAAACTAGGACACTCCTCTAGCCATGCAACGTAGCTCTCTACACTACTTGCGTGTTGGGCCAATAAGTGGGCAGGGATATTTCCCTACCGTTTGGTATGGGAAAAAATATAGGATCTAAAGTTTCGTACAAGATGGGACAGGCCGAATACAATGTTTTGCACAGATGAAGACACCTCACTCACACCTTTAAATGCGTTGTAGATACTGAGGGAGTCCCCTTCAAAGGTGACATCTCGGACTCCCACATCCAACGCAAACTAGACAGCAACCTCCATTGCTTTGGCTTCAGTCTCCAACGCACCTAACAGACGAGCAAGCTTTTGGCTTAGAGCAGCAACCACTTCTCCTGTCGAGTCACGTATCACCACCCTAATACCAACCTACTTCCTTTTGGTGAAAACTACCCCATCAACATTGACCTTGTAGCTACCCGGTTGTGGAGGACACCATTTGGTTTCCGTTGTAGGTGCCACTCTCATGGGTTATGGTTTCTCATTCGCCACCTGAAACTCATCCAACAACCTTAACGAGCTTCTTACAATAGATAATCCATTTTTACGCACTCCACCATGTCATCTCTCATTTCGGTATTTCCATATTCCCCAACACAACATGATTGTACGCTCCACCAAGTCAGGGCATTAGTTCGACCATTGTTGTAACTTCCACAACGCATCTATGAACTTCCAAGATGGGTTGATTTCGATAGGCAAAATCAGCTAACTGGACAACCACACCTTCTTTGCACTATCACACAGCCAAAAAATATGACATGCAGATTTCAGCTCTTTCCCACAAGATTCACACAAATTATCCTTGGTGATGTGTCTCTTCCATAAGTTCTCCTTTGTGGCTAAGATGTCTCTACATGCCCTTCATGCAAAGTGCTTGATCTTGTTCGACACCCGCATATTCCAAAGGTCCCTCCAAACCTGTTTCAGGGCAGCAAGGTCTGAGCTTTCAGGCGAGTTCCCTTCAGTGGATATTTCTTAGGCCAGCCTATATACACTCCTTACCGTAAACTTCCCGTTCTTACTTTCCACCCATATCAGATGATCTCTAGCTCCATGTGTGCTTAGAGGGATGCTTAAGATTGCATCCACATCCTGGGGGAGGAAAACTTGGCGAATCAGGTACTCTTTCCATTCCATTCAGTCACCATCAATTAGGTCACAAACACGTGTCACTTGCAGGCTTCGATCGTGGGTGTTACTACCCTATATGTGCTCGGGTTATGGAGCCATTTGTCTCTCCATATTTGAACCTGTTCACCATCACCCACTTGCCATCTTACGCCTCTTTTAACCACTGCCTGAGCTGCCAATATACTTCTCCAAGCGAAAGATGGCTGACTTCCTAAGGTAGCCTCAAGAAAATTACACCTTAGGAAATACTTGGCCTTGTATACTCTATAGAAAAGTGAGGTTGAGTTTGTCTGTAGTCGCCACCCCTGCTTCGCCAATAGAGCTGGGTTGAACATTTTCAGGTCCCTAAAACCCATTCCACCTTTTTCTTTTAGCAGACACATTTTCTGCCAACTCATCCATGCTAGCTTCTTCTTCTCCTTCACTTGTCCCCACCAGAATTGTCTTGGCATTCCGGTCAACTCATCACATAGAGTATCTGATAGCTTGAAGCAGCTCATTGTATATGATGGTATTGCTTAGGCAACCGCCTTTATTAGAATCTCCTTCCTTGCACTTGACAATAATTTTTCCTTCCAACCCACTGTTTATTCGACACTCGCCGCTTCAACTGGGCAAACGTGTTCCTCTTAGACCTACCTACCAAGGATAGGAGTCCTAGGTAAGATTCATTTGGTTTTATGACATGCGCACCAAACATCGTCTTAATCGTCTCTCTAACTCCATTGGTTGTATTATGGTTGAAGAATAATGAAGTCTTATTCTTTTTCAATTGCTGGCCCGAGGAGGCTTCATATACTTGCAATACCTGCTGGATTTCCTCACATTCCTTTACTGTGGCCCTCCCAAAAATCAGACTGTCATTGGCAAAAAATAGGTGTGAGATTATAGGCCCCCTTGCTGATGCCGCAACACCCCTTAGTTCCTTCCTTTGGACAGACTTGTGTAGTAAAGCAGATAATCCTTCGGTACAGATAAGGAATAGGTAAGGTGACAGTGGGTCCCCTTGATGTAATCCTCGAGTTGGAGTAATCTGACCACAAGACTTCCCATTGATGCGCACTGCATATGTAACAGATGATACACATCTTATGACCAATCGAGTCCAATTCTCATGGAAGCCCATTTTGGCCATTATTTGCTGTAGACAGCCCCATTCCACCCGATCTTAGGCCTTACTAATATCGAGCTTCAAAGCCATCTCCCCACATTTACCTTTCTTCTTCCTGTTGATGTGGTGCATCAACTCATGAGCCACTAGCATGTTATCAGTGATGAGCCTTTCTGAAACAAAGGCACTTTGATTCTCACATACTAGATCCTGCAAAACCACTTTCAGCCTGTTCGCCACTGCTTTGGATGCCAGCTTGTAGGCCACATTACACAAGCTAATAGGTCGATAGTCCATCACTCTTTCAGGATTTTTAATTTTGGGAATGAGAACAATGTGGATTTCATGAAACTTTGGAGGAGTTGCATCATTGTTAAGAAAATCCAAAACAGTCTGTATAACAATAGAGTTTACAGTAGGCCAAAAGTTCTGATAGAATAAAGGGGGCATACCATCGGGTCCTAGTGCCTTCATGGGGTACATGTGCTTCAGAGCTTACTCAACCTCAGAAGCGTGGAAGTCTTGTAAGAGTCTGGAATTCATCTTGTCCGTCACTTTGGTATGGATGGCATCAATTAGTTCAGCACTGACATTCGGTTGAGAGGATGTAAAAAGTTGCTCAAAATACTCCACAAAAATTCTTCCAATCATCTCTTCATCCTCCTGCCAAGCATCGTTAGAGTCCCTAATTTGGTGGATGGTATTCCGTTGGTGTCTGTTAGAGGCCTTGGCATGAAAAAAGGAAGTGTTACGGTCCCTCAACCTCAACCAACAATTTCTTGACCTCTGATGCCACATATCTTCCTCAACCGCCATCAACCAGTTCAGCTTCAACTTCGTTGCATGAATCTCCTCCATCTGTACAAGACCATCATGACTCCCTTCCAACCACTGGAGTTTTTTCTGTAGTGCTAAGATCTTCTGACCCACATGACCAAACGTGGTTTTGTTCCAAGTAGAGAATGACGTCCTACATTCCTCAAAGCACCACGTGAACTAGTGCTGGGTGCCCATACTCCTTCCTCTTTCCCATGCATCGATTACCGCTTTCTTACATTGTTCGTCTCTTAGCCTCATAGATTCAAACCGAAACAACTTTGCTCTTCAAGGCGCTCGTTGTTCAGTTCGGGGGCTTTGAAAACCAACATACTGTGGTCCGACGTTGAGGTGGCCACATGGTATAGCCTAACACTCAGGAACATTGTCATCCAATCCAATGATACCAAAGCCCTGTCCAAACGTTCTCTGACCCAACCTCATGCCCCTATTCTCCTGCTCCAAGTATAATCCGCTCCAATATAACCCAAGTCTTGAAGTTTGCAATGGTTTATTGTTGTCCCAAGATTATTCATCTGCCTTTCCGGCCTTAAACTACCCCCCACCTTCTCCCTAAGGTGTAGTATTTCATTAAAGTCTCCCATGCAAATCCAAGGTAGATCATATCTTCTTTCCAACTCCTCCAACAATCTCCATGATTCCTCCTTTTTACCAGTTTCTGGATGACCACAGAAGTCGGTAAACCTCCACTTCCTGTTACCATGATCGTCAGTAACTATAACATCAATATGGTGAGGAGAGTAAGTTTGAACATCCACCTTCATAGAGCTTCTCCACAGGAGCGCCAGACCCACTCCTTGCCTTACACTCGGTACGACTAGACCCTGTTGCCGATCCAGTTTGCTCTTGATTCCATCCATTTCCGATACTACAAGCTTGGTCTCAATGAGAAAGATTAAAGTGGGATCTTCCTCCAAAACCACATTCTGGAGGGCTTCAACTGTGCAAGGGTTCCCAAGCCCCTAACAGTTCTAGCATATAGCACTTATTGCTCCCGGCGAGGCTGTCCTGCAGTCGTCGCCGATCCCAATTGTTGTGCCATGAGTTTACAGAGCACTAAAACCTCCCCTTCTATTTTTTGTTTCTTTCCCACGTCCACTTCCATTAAAATTTCTTTCAATGGCGAGCGTAGCTTCCTCTTCGGCCCACCATCCTTATTATTTGTTACCTCCACCATATCCTGGACTTCATCCACCCCATGTTCGTCTCCCCGTTCCTCCCGCACGAAATTTTCCTTCCCCACCACTTTACATGCATGTTTTTTTCTTTTTCTGGATAGTGCCCGACATGTCTCTTGTCTTGGTCCCACCTGATGGCTTCATGGTGTATGTCCCTAAAGAAAATAGGCAATGGGCTGAGTTTATCTCCTGGACCTCAGTAATGGTATAAGAAAAAAATGACTCTAAAACCAAGCCTATCTCACTTAAGCCCAATATGGGAGTGAGCCCCACCTCAGGGCCCGCTTTCTTGTCCACCTCTGTGATAGTATTATTTGAATTTAAAAATCCCATCTTCTTCGTTGTGCACTCCTCAATATCCGAGATTGGATCTTTTGATGGTGGAACTACCAAATTCGGAGCCACACCTATAATCGCGGCGTCAATCTCTCTTAACTGCTCCTCGAAAGTCGTGGGATTCAGATTGTGAGAGATCTTCGCCACTCCACATGAACGCCACAGTACTGGGCTTGCCGTGTCAGAGTTAGTGGTGTCCACGTCATTAGTTACGTGCATATGTCCTTGATCCATCGTCATCTTCTCTGACCTGCGATCTAACGAAACCTTCGCCTCACGGGCTTCACCCACTCCATGTGACCCCACGTTACTTCTGTTTGATGCCACAACCAGCTGCGACCTTTGGAGACAATCCTGAGTAGCGCGCAGCCACGGACTAAATTGCTTGTCCGTTGTCCAGAGCGTTTCCTTGCTGCTTCTCCATAGGAAGTAATCACGCTCATCGTGGTCCACCTTTCCACACCAGTAGCAGAATATGGGTAATCTCTCATATATGAAGTCTACCTACGTCACCACTGAATTCCCTATTCGAACCCGTCGACCTCTACACAGTGGCTGAGTTATGTCCATCGATACCCGTATTCTAAGATATCCTCCAAGGCATAAGCCTTTCTCATCCTCATCGACCTCCTCCACTTCCCCCAGTATTCTCCCGATCCTTAGACCGGTTGTGGACGACTAAATTTCTCGGTTGGAAATGAGTCAAACAAGTAAAATAGTGTCACAAGTGTGAATTTGTATTGATGAATGTGGTACAATTCTCTGTGATTACAAAAGAGTGATCCTCTGATTCGATCTCCTTGAAAGATTTGTTGATTTGGATTTGTGGTAATGTGATTTTGATTTGAACACCAAATATTCTTCAATTTGGCTGAAGAATGGATCGAAGACCTTTGAAACAGAATTACAATAAATCTTTGGCTATGAGCTTGTTAGAAATTCTTTGTTCTTCGTGTTCTTGGTGCGTTCTTCGTCTTTAAAGATTTGTGGTGGAAGTTCTTCGGGGCTTAAGAGGCTTGAATCCGTAGAGCTTCACTGATTTGTGGTTTGTGAGGTTTCTGGAGGCTTTTGAGCTTGATTCCAGTGAACTTTGAGATCTAGGAATATGATTTGGATGATTCCTCTTTGAATGTTCTTCGTATTTGAAGGTTTGTGGTGGAAGTTCTTCGGGGCTTTGGAGGCTTGGATCCGTAGAACTTCACTGATTTGTGATTTGTTGATGTTTTCGGACACTTTAGGCTTGATTCCCGCAAACTTTTGGATCTAGGCGGATGATTTGGATGATTTCTCTTCGAATGTTCTTCGTATTCGAAGGTTGAAGTTCTTGAAGTTCTTGGAGGCTTTAGAGCTTGGTTCTGGCAGAGCTTCTGGACTTCTGAATCTTCTATGATGCTGCTTGTGCTTCAGATGGCTTGGTGCCCTCCTAAATGTCTTAGGAAGGCTTCTATTAATAGGAGTTTTGGGGTGGATGAACGACACGTGGCGGAGTCTGATTGGTGACACATGTCACAGTCCGATTGGTCCGCTTATGTCATCGCTTACACGTGCGAGGTTGCTTGGGTCATCGCTTACACGTGCGAGGCTGCTTATGTCATCGCTTGCACGAGCCGATGCATGATTGGTTCTTGCATGACACTTGGCAAATTTATGTTGGCTTCTGAATGGCAATAGTAAAACCTAGCAGCAGTATGTGGCGCTTTGTAATTGATTGTATTTTGTGGTCTTGGTAGTGTGACGTGTCAGCTTATGATAAGTCGGGAACTTTCTCTCTCTACAAATGCCCCCTCGAGACTCGTTTACACACACAGTTTCAAAGTGTGGTGTGAGAATGAGTTTCGAAAACAGATTCTTACACTTGGTTCTTCAAATGAAGTAATTGAAGGTGGTGGAGCTTTCAGCAGGATGAAATAATTTCTGAGGAGTAGACCCACCCATATGAAAGGTTTTGATGAGACTGAAAAGAGGTCTGCGAGTATTTGAATGTACTTGCGTGACCGAGCCTTCTCAGGAGAGGTTAAGTTGAAGTAACTTCAGAAGAGTACATTTGGATCGTTGGCGGCGATCACAGGGTGTAGAAGATGGGGAAGACGCGAGGATGGTGGCTGGGTATAACATGCAGAGCCATGGGGGCCAGCCTCATGTTTTTGAGAACTTCTGGTGAAGTTATATCGGAAGAGTATACTTCGGATTAAGGCTAGGCCATGTGGGAAAGTGGTTGAGTGCGCACATGTCATCGTTTCACTCAGGTTAAGTTGAGGTAATTTCAGAAGCTTATGGATTCTGGGGATGATGGTGTTGGTGGTGAAGAAGACGGGGATGAAGCAAAGCGAATGGGTGAAACACACACCACCATGGTGCTGGCCCTATATATTGGGGACTTCTGGTGTAGGTGTTTCTATGAAGTACAACTTTGGATATGGGACTGACTGCATGCTGTATGAGGTCCGGCGGCAAGTCGTAGAATGCGCCTGTGTGATAGGACCATGCCGACGGACGTTAAGTTGAAGTAATTTCAGAAGAGTACTTTATGAAACACTTCAAGCTAAATTTAAGTTGGAGTAATTCCAAAAGGTGTGTTTTAAGGTACCAGCAACAATGACCTTTGAGTCCCACATCGGTGGGGACATGGAATATGGCTTTGGTGACCATTTACCAGCACCAAAGGCTGATTTCTGATGAGCTGGTGCCTTGAAAGTTGTTTCAAGTGTTGGATGGAAGACAATTTGTAGGATACCCCAACACTTTTTACCATCTTCACCTACTGCTACTTGTTGGAAAAGCACAGAAAAATGAGAGATGGAGCCAACTTGTGATTCTGGTCTTAGAAACCAGCCAAGTTGCTGTTTGTTCCGAACCACTGCTTCTGTTGGAAGGCCAAGCGATTGGAGAGAGACTACAGGAGCCCTGAGGTTAAGAACAGGTGTCTCTGCTGGACTTGGATTTCCTGGCCAACCAAATCCGAGGAAGCATGGAACCTCAATGCAGACCTTGTTATGAGTAATTTTATGAACAACTCTGGTCGTTAAGGGGAGAAACAAAATTTGTTTGGATCTCAAAACTACAATGATGTTGTGAAAAGGGTTTCTACCGAACCATGAGAGGGTTGATTTCAGATGAATTATGAAGCAATATTGGTTGCTAAGTGTTGAGAATGATGAGGCCATAGTGAAAAACGGCTGTGAGAAGGAGGACTTGAAAATTTGAAAGAAGCAAATCTTCATTTCATGATTCAGTGTGTTTTTCTTTTCTTTTCTTTTTTTTTTGATGAGTTTTTTTTTTTTTGAACCCGGAGCTTCTATTTATAGTGGAGAACCGAAGGATGGTAGATGGGTAGTTGAGAATGGTGGATGTGAATTTTTGGTGAGACCGGTGGATGAGAATGGTAGGTGAAAGACCAGTAGGGAACGAGAATGGTAGGTGAGAGAGATGAAGAATGGTAGGTGGGAATGTTTGGCACCGAAAGGGGAATGGTGGGTTGGACGGATGACCCGATGTAATTTCAAGTTCAAGACACACTTGTGAGAGTTCATCTGTACTTTGAAAGGGAAGCCTTGATGGAGTCTGGATAATAACCTTGAGAGGATCCAGACCAAGTGGATGAATCTCAAATTTTGATATTAAGAGCTTTAGTTTTGGACATTGTCAGTACTTCAGAGATGTGAGTTAGATTGGTGATTTCCAAGTCGCGAAAAACTGAGCAAGACAAGTTTGGCTTGAAAATCTTGACTTTGGGTAGACCTCAACACAAAAATCAACTACCTTGAAATTGAGTCATTTGTGCAATTTTTGAGTTTCAAATGATGGAACGGACTCCAAAATCGGAATGTACGCGAAAAATTGAGCAAGATAGGTCCATCTTAAAAATTTTGACTTTTGGTCAACATTTACGCAAAAGTCAACTTTTTGGAAATTAGACGTTTGCACAATTTTCGAGTTTCGAATGAAGAAACGGATCCCAAAATCGGAATGTACTCGAAAAACTGAGTGGGACAGGCCTGTCTTGAAAATTTTGACTTTTTGGTCAAAGTCAAAAGTCAAACTTGGTCAAAGCATTTTCTTTTTTCTTTTTCTTTTTCATTTTTTTTTTTGGCGGTTCGGACCAGGTCAAGGTCAAATCGGGTCGGTTCGGGTTGGTCTGGACAAACGGGTCAGTCAGTGGAGATGACGTCATTGGTGACGTCATGGCGCGTGTGAGCGCGTGGAAGAAATCTGGTGCGTGTGAGCGCGTGACAGAGGATGGCGGCGAGTAGGAGCGCGTGAAACTGGGACTGTGACCGACGGATCTTCAGGCGGCGCGTGGAGGCGCGTGACTCATCGTTTGGGCCTGAAATTTTCAATCAGAGGCCGTAGAATCTAGTGGTATGATTTGTTTTCTGAATTAGTGAGCAGATTTTTACAGATTTGAAGGAGGAGGCAACGATATTCGAAGATTGTTGCGGCGCGTGGAAGCGCGTGCTTGCTCCGGTGAGATTGAGCTTTCCTGGGTTTTGTAGATCTTTGTTTGTTGAAGATCCCTGTGGTTCAGCTTTGTGAAATTCTGAACTGATTTGCACAAATTTGTCAGAGAAGGCTGCGGGTCATTGTTGGACTTACGTGGCTTTTCAGCAGCTTTGACAAAGCGGTAACTGTGTTTAGATTTGAAAGTCGTGAGGTGGGTGATGAGCCACTATTTTCTGACTCTCTTCATTAAATGTCTTCTTTTATTCTCAAAATTTGGTGTAGACTTCTTTGATTTTGAGTGCATTTGAGGCTGTAAAGTCTGACTTTTAAACTTAAGATGTTTTCACATTTTTTTGAAACGTGAAAACAATTTTTTTGTTTTCCACTAGCCGGTTGGTAGAACCATTTGATGGTTTGCTGACTTTCTTCATTTTTCTTGCCTGCTATCTCAGAAGTTTTCTATATAAAGGCATGTTATTGCCTTCCTTTATCACTGAGGCACATGCTAAATATTCAGCTTTCTTCTCTTGCTTTCAAGATATTTTTTTTTTTTTTTTTTAACGTGCTATGAGACCTTTTCCTGACAAATTTTTTTGTTACTTGTTTTTGTTTTGCAGCATAGTTTTCTTGATCTTTGGGCTTTAACATCGAGCTTTACACCAACGTTCTTATAATGATGTTTGTCTCCATCCTTAACATTCTCATAGCAACAGTCATCTAGGCAACAATGTTATCAAAGGTGTTCATGATTCAATGATGCTATTATTAGTACTTGACCCTGAAGTTGTACGGGCCTTTGTCTTGGCAATTAAGCTATACCAACACTTGTCTTTTCAACGCAGCCATCTCAACAATTTTTGCAACGTAGCTACATCAAGAGTCTTTACCATGAAGCCGTGCCAACATTTGTCCTTGTACGGAAGCCATATTAACACTTGCCTTCACAATGAAGCTACATCCATATTTTTCTTTGCCATGAAGCCACGTCAACAATTCATTTGCATTGAAGCCGTGCCAACATTCATCTTTGCCATGGACATTGCGTCAACACCTCATCTGCATTGAAGTCGCACCAACATTGGCCTTTGAAGTTGCATTAGCGCCAATTTTTAGAGGCGACATAGCTCAGACATCGAGGGTACATAGCACTATAGCTAGACATCAAAATTTTAGAGATGCTAACAAGACTTTGAAGATGCAAGGAGCTCATTAAGACTTTGAAGATGCCACCAAGAATTTGTCATTGCACGAATATGCTCTTAAAGGCGAGATGAAGTAACACCATCTTTAGATGTTGGAAGAAGGTGACGTTGTCCAAATTTCAGAGACATGATGTGAAACGGCACCACTCAGAAGTGAGATGATGTGGTTCAAATTTCGGAGTTGTGAAGTAACACAACCTAGAAGAGAGACGATGTAGCTTAGACTTGCAAGGTACAAGAAGATGCCCCCAAGAGACAAGTGATGCAAAACATACTTTAAAGACATGGAAGGATGCCCACAGAAGAGGGGCAATGCCATGAAGACTTCATTCTTTGCAAAAGAGGTTGAAGGTTTTATTTTACTCCACAACCAAGAACTAACTTATGTTTATCATTAGTTCAAGGAAAGCTGAGCAACATCAACTCTTTATAGTCTTCATTTTCTACTACAATGGCCTTTGATCATCATAGTGTGAGCAATTGATTTAAGTGATGCCTTGCCAATCAAAGGGTTCCTGAAAGCACGCTGATGGCCTATGGGGAAACTCTTCAAGCTAGACATGCAATCCTTCTTCTTTTCATGTGACTGAACTTAGTAAATGATACCAAGTTGCCTACATACCCCAGAGAGGGATCAAGTCATTACGTAGTTCAAAAGATTTTTTTTTTTTTTTTGGTTATATTTTTTTTTTTTGATGATTTTTTTTTCGATATTTTCTTTTGGATGATTTTTTTTTTTTTTTTTTTTTTCAATTTGATAACTTTTTTTTTTTAGTGCGTGACTGAACTTAGCAAAAGATACTAAGTTGCCTACGTACCCTTGAGAGGGATCAAGTCATTACGTAGTTCAAAAGATTTTTTTTTTGTTGGTGTTGTTGTTGGTTTTTTTTTTTTTTTTTGCAAAAAGGGGGGCTCAATGTGTAATAGTGGGTATCACCACTAATCGAACCCGAGACCTCTCAAGGGCGACTTGGGCATCCAACCACTACGCCACACTAGCAATTGGTGACATAGAATGGGATTAGTTTCTCCTTATTGGTACACTTTCAAAGGTAATGGGAAGACATCATGTACCCTTGCAGCGCTGTAGTGGGTAGTTTAAGCTCTTACCAAGGAGCAATCCTCGATGTTCAAGCATAGAAGTGTTTAAGGAACTTCCCATTGATGGGGCCGATCCTTGCATCATCATTGTTGATCAACTTGTACGCTTGGTTGGTGTTTGCCCCCTGCCTGAAAGTTGGAAGTACATCACAAGCAACGGTGACATGGTTTGACCCGACAACTTCATTGAAGTCTAGATCAATCTTGTTTTCTTTGGCAAGCTTCATGATTTGTTCTTTGAAGACGAAGCATTTTTGGATTGGGTGGCCAATGATCCGATGATATTTGCAGTAGTTAGGGTCATCAACTTTCCCCATGTCTTCTGGTCGCTTGGATTCTGGCAATTCAATCAGCTTCAATTGCAATAGTTGTTCTAAGATGTTTGGCACATCTTCATCGGGGAACGGATATACTTTTTGCTCACGTTCCTTGAAAGTTAGATGACGCACCTCGTTCTTTTGCTATCCTTCAAGCTGTTTTTCATTTGCATTTGCTCCTCTTCTTGGAACCTTAACTTCGACAGTGTTAACAACCATTGGGTCTTTGAGACTGACTTTTGCATTCCTGTCATTCATCCTTACTTCCTTTCTCCTTTCCTCAGGTATGGGAGGTTTTGTACTTCCATGGCTAGCAATGCTCAACTCCATGTCATGCGCACAAGTTGCTAACTCTTCAAATGTTCGAGGCTTTATCCCTTGAAGGATGTAAAGAAGTCCCCAATGCATGCCTTGGATGCACATCTCTACAGCAGAAATTTCAGAAAGTCTATCCTTGCAATCTAGACTCAAAGAACGCCAACGATTGATATAATCGACCACCGGCTCATTTTCCCATTGCTTAGTATTAGTAAGCTCCATCATGCTCACCGTGCGACGTGTGCTATAGAATCGGTCAAGAAATTCTCTTTCGAGTTGTTGCCAATTGTCGATTGACTCAGGTTCTAAGTTTGTATACCAGTCAAACGCATTTCCTTTGAGCGAACGGACAAATTGCTTTACAAGGAGGCCTCCTTGAGTCCCTGCGTTCTCACAAGTTTCTACAAAGTGAGCAATGTGTTGCTTAGGATTTCCATTGCCATCAAACTGCAAGAACTTGGGGGGTTGATATCCATTTGGCATCCTCATGTTGTCGATGCGCTTTTTGTAAGGTTTTGAATATGTGAGCGAACTTGTAGAAGAACCTCCATATTGTGCTCGGATGGTATTTGTTATCATGTCTTGTAATTGTTGGACTGACAACGAAGCAACCGAAGTAGATTGTTCTCGTCGGGGAGTGTTTTCAATTTCTCTCCCTTCGTCATCCTTTGCGGATGTAAATTTATGACCATGGGTTGATTCACCAAGATCTTGTACTTCAAGTTTGTTCATTAAAGTTGCAATTTGGAGGTCCTTATCTTCAAGTGTTTTTGTGAGAAGGACGACCCTTTGTTCCATTTCAACCATCTTTTCTTCCATGGTAGTGGTGTTAGTCATCATGACTGACACAACTTCCCAAGATGATGGAGAAGGAAGTGAATTGAAGTGAGCACGTGAAATCTCATCTTTTGGATTCCCTTTGATGGGAGAGAAATCGTGCGACCAACTTCTTGTGAAGGAAGAAGGGGATTTGCCTCCATACTTGAGGTGTTCCAAGGTGGAGATGTCCTTGTTGATGACCTTGTTTCTTGTAAGAGGGTCTAAGGAGATGATTGTCTGGACCTTGGCTTCCTTGGTTGATTGAGATTGAAGTTGATTATTTGCTTTGGGTTGGCTACAATTGATTACACCAATGTAGTTGTTGGTGGTAGTTGTACCAAGTTTAGTTGAAGTAGTTATTGTTGAAACTTGAATGTTCTTGCTAGTGGCCATTGGAGCTGGTAGCAAGATGATGATGATTTCTTTCTTTGAAAGAGAATAAGATGAGAGGCAGAGATGTCCCACTGGGCGTGCCAGAATATGTGGACGACTAAATTTCTCGGTTGGAAATGAGTCAAACAAGTAAAATAGTGTCACAAGTGTGAATTTGTATTGATGAATGTGTGGTACAATTCTCTGTGATTACAAAAGAGTGATCCTCTGATTCGATCTCCTTGAAAGATTTGTTGATTTGGATTTGTAGTAATGTGATTTTGATTTGAACACCAAATATTCTTCAATTTGGCTGAAGAATGGATCGAAGACCTTTGAAACAGAATTACAATGAATCTTTGGCTATGAGCTTGTTAGAAATTCTTTGTTCTTCGTGTTCTTCGGATGTTCTTCGTGTTCTTGGTGCGTTCTTCGTCTTTGAAGATTTGTGGTGGAAGTTCTTCGGGGCTTAAGAGGCTTGAATCCGTAGAGCTTCACTGATTTGTGGTTTGTGAGGTTTCTGGAGGCTTTTGAGCTTGATTCCAGTGAACTTTGATATCTAGGAATATGATTTGGATGATTCCTCTTTGAATGTTCTTCGTATTTGAAGGTTTGTGGTGGAAGTTCTTCGGGGCTTTGGAGGCTTGGATCCGTAGAACTTCACTAATTTGTGATTTGTTGATGTTTTCGGACACTTTAGGCTTGATTCCCACAAACTTTTGGATCTAGGCGGATGATTTGGATGATTTCTCTTCGAATGTTCTTCGTATTCGAAGGTTGAAGTTCTTGAAGTTCTTGGAGGTTTTAGAGCTTGGTTCCGGCAGAGCTTCTGGACTTCTGAATCTTCTCTGATGCTGCTTGTGCTTCAGATGGCTTGGTGCCCTCCTAAATGTCTTAGGAAGGCTTCTATTTATAGGAGTTTTGGGGTGGATGAGCGACACGTGGCGGAGTCTGATTGGTGACACATGTCACAGTCTGATTGGTCCGCTTATGTCATCGCTTACACGTGCGAGGTTGCTTGGGTCATCGCTTACACGTGCGAGGCTGCTTGTGTCATCGCTTGCACGAGCCGATGCATGATTGGTTCTTGCATGACACTTGGCAAATTTCTATTGGCTTCTGAATGGCAATAGTAAAACCTAGCAGCAGTATGTGGCGCTTTGTAATTGGCTGTATTTTGTGGTCTTGGTAGTGTGACGTGTCAGCTTGTGATAGGTCGGGAACTTTCTCTCTCTACACCGGCCTCTCTTGTTTGGTTCATGGTGGGGAGTCCATGAATCTGTACCCAAAATGAGGCCCTATGAAACTTCAATTTGTTGACCGCTTCCCCCACCTCCAGTTTATGGAGAACCACCAGATATTTGTCGAACGACCAGGGGCTAAGCAAAAGGACCCTGTCGAGGTCTTTCGCCTCCTCAAATCGGAATAGAACCTTTTTATCTCCCATGTCGCAGCCTTCGAAGTTCTTCTCGGTTCGCCAGACTGACTTCAGCACCCTTGCCACCAACTCTAGATTCACCCTTCTTTTCGTACAAAACTTTCCAGCCAAAACATGCCCTATATCCATCATTGGAGGCGTCAGATCCACCTCACATTACTTGCATTCTTTAGTAACATGTTGCCCAAACCAAGGTTTAGTACATATTTAGCTTGGCCATCAAAGGAAAGAGCAAATTACCCCAGTGCCTCTCAAACAAATATGGACGTCTAACCATATCCAAGTTTGCTTAGGGCCACAAGTCTGCAACTACAATTTAAACTTGGATTATTGTTATTGATATGTATTTGATCTCCCTTTTCGCATTATCATTTTTGTGCTTTGTGATGATGAAAACTTAAAGAATTAATTACTACTATTATAAGAAACCATTAATAGTAATAACAAATAATTATGATACTAAAAATAATAATAACTAAGATATAAACTTTAGCAATAATAATCAAATTGCCATTATACTTTTCTTCTCAAAAAAAAAAAAAAAGCCATTATACTTAGCTGCATTATCAAGTATAGCACCAACTTCATCATCTCACTTTGATGACCTACTAGTCTCGGACACACAAATGGAGACCCAACTTCATCAACTGCATATATTCTCTCCATGTCACACTATAAACTATAAATACTTTATTGCTCTACAAGCTCAGTGCTAGCTTCAGTGGTGTGTGAGGAGACTTTACTACCCAAATGATTTTTTTAAAAATATTTTTTTCCCTTCTAGTTTGCTGAATGCTTTTATCGTTTTATCTTCCAATGAAAAACTATAAGATTATAACTATTAGACTCACATGCCATAGCTACAAAAGTCATGAAGAAACGACAATGGCTCCCAATCAATTAATTTTGAAATGTCCAAATTATTAATAGAAACCAGGCTTCATATATAAAAGAACAAATTATGATTGTAACTCAACTCTGTAAAACAGATCAATGCCTCCATTGTAATTTGTAAGTAAGGCAACTATTCAAAATCCATAGCAACTAGTAATATATGCAAAAATATATCTCACAAATAAGGTAGATGGGACAAAATCATCAAAAGATTACCCTTCTGCGCTTTATATCTCCGTACCGACGATCCCTCTCCCTCTTTCTATGTTCACCATCCTCTCTTGCTCTATTAGCTTCCTATACAATCATTCAATTACATGGTCAATAACTGAACATTCAAAAGAACACTGCTCAGTGAAACTACAATGGGACAAGCATCTAAGCATCTTGTTTAATCACCTCTTCTTCCCTAGCCCTTCTCTCTTTCTCTGCTTCCTCTAAGGCTTCTTTTTCAATCTGAAATTTCATGCATAATAAACATGCAAGTTAAACATTTTCTTTGAGGTAACAGACTATAAAACTCTCAAGCACTAGCTCACCTCCCTATTCGCAAATATCTCTTCTACTACTTGTTTTGCATACTCTTGAGTCTGGGTCATCATAAATCAAAATGTTGTCATAAACTGAACCAGCCTTAACCTGCAAGAAAGTTAATCAGGCCTCACTCATCAACAAAAGTTAGATATTCATTAAGGCTGTACAAATTAGATATAAGAGATCAAAGTGGCCTAGTCTTGGACATACGATAGGGCTCTAATAATTCTAAACTCTATCATAAGTATAAACAAATTTAGTACAGCAACAAGTTCAAAAATTCATAAAAACCAACCAGGTAGGTTTCCTTTGGAATATCCAAGTACCAAGATTCTAAACAAGGGATGAAGGGTTTAACCCATAATCATCAATTAAACTTACCAACTTTGCCAATCAGATTAACAAAACCTGCAGTTCTCTTAGTCAACATGGGATAGAAAACAGCAATGCAATTCACCTAGTTGATTATGAAGGATGCAATAGATTGTTCTTTCCTAATAAATAATATTGCAGATTACTAGATTCCAGGAGAACAAGAAGTCCATGCGCCAATCTGCCATACTTCAATTCCCACATATTTTATTGGCTTTAGCACATAAAGATCAGGATCATCATCAAACTCTGCAGGAATTTAAAAAACTAAACCAATGTTCCTATTTTAGAATTGAAAGGTAAAAAATGGCTCAACTGCGATATGCCTGTAAAGATTTATAAGATCTACATAAAAAATCCAAAGAAAATAATAGTTATGGCCTCTCAACTTGTACAGATTGCATAATAAAGCCACAACAAAAATGTACCATTTCAATCCCCCCCAGTGTTTGGTTTGGGCTTTAAAGCCCAATAATATCTCTTAATTCTAAAATTTCCGTTTAGTTGTTTATTGAGGTAAAATCATAATGGACAATATAATCACTAATTAGGCCAGCTAGGTTTTTTTTTTTTTTTTTTTTTTTTTTTTTTTTTTTTTTGAGAAAAAGGCCAAGCTAGTTTATCCCACAGGCTTCTTCTCCCAAAAAAAAATAAAGGTTTATCGCTTGTTGTCTTTGAAATTTAAAGTGATTGTATAGGAGATGGCGTGCCAAATTTTATTTTTTAGTCACGTTGTCTAAGGGATTAGGAACCAACACCTTAAATATTTAGGGACTAATAGTCACTCATTTCTTACTTTAGAGAATAAGGGCTTTGAGTATTTCATATCCAAATGTGTATTTAAGCAAGTGAATTATTGATTACATGTGCTATGCATTTGTTTAAAATTAACTTCTTTTTCTTTTTCGTTTTTCAATTTTTTCATTCTTCCCAATAAGAGGATGTGGAAATCCATAAAAAAGTAAAAGAGATAACAAAAGTCAAATCAAGAAAAAACAACTTAACAATTCACAATTTAAACAAAAATCAAAGTACATAGTAGCACAATGTCACATTTGATGATTCCTTTATTTTTTAGTCACGTTTGATAACTTAACATTAGATAGTATTATCTAATGCAACTAAAAATTAACGCGGTTAACGTTAATTTTCACTAGCGAATCTCTCTCTCTCTCTCTCCGTTAATTTTCACTAGCGAATCTCTCTCTCTCTCTCAGTGAGTCTCAGTATCTCTCTTGCCCTCTCTTTATGTCCCTTGCTTTCTCGCTCTCTTTACTTCTCCAAATAACTATTTGGAATGGGTGCATCAAATTGTCTTTGTTCATCAATTTTAGTAAAATCCATGAAATTAATTTCCTAGAATTCCAAAATATCATTATCGTTGTCTTAGAGAAATATTTTAGCTTACTTTTTCATTTTTTTGTCAATAATGAAATTAAAGGGTAAATGGGTCAGAGAATGTTTCATCATTTTACACCAAAAAGATCCTTATGAAAACATGAGAAATTAAATTAAAAGAATATAGAATGTGATTCATGATCTCGCACAACTTTTGAGCTCAACAGGTTTTCATGAAACTTGTAAGCCTTTAATATGTGCTTAAATGCTTGCCAAAGATGCTTTAGATTTGGTACGAATTTTTTGAGAACTAAATATAAAGAAACCAATACAATAATCTTTGATATGTGAGAAAAAGAATTTTCGATATGATTTATGGTGATGGTAAGGATCACAAAAACCCCAAGATTTTCTTAGCCTAAATTATGATTAGGCTGTGCTTGATGCCAACGATGACCGTAGGGAGAAGATGTATATTTAAGCCAATTAACCTAACATGTACAGGCATCAATAAGTTAGGTGTGAGCCCATAATTTAAACTCAATTAATTTAGGCTAGAACTTTGATAATATTATGTAGAAGTCCAATGTTGCAATAAAAGTTTAATTATTTATTTTTAGTCATTTTTATTTTTATTTTTTATACTATTTAATAATTAATTTGTGTATTATGTGGCTGTAATTTTAATAACCAATTAAATTTGGTATTTCTTTCTCAAAAAAAAAAATTTTAATTTGGTGTTTACCCACATTCAATGCAACCTTAAGTCTAGATTAAACAATTAAATTTGGTTCCATTATTTTTTAGTTACCTTAGATATTATCAACATCGATAGTATGAATGTCATATATGATTGTAACTATGTCATATATATATATATATATATAGAGAGAGAGAGAGAGAGAGAGAGAGAGAATAAATTGGGTCAGGAGCTGACGTAAAAGAGGTGTTTTACGCCAGCCAATCCCGACCCGCCACATCACCAATTTTTTTTTTTTTCAGCAAAAAAAGATTAACTCTTCTCTTCTCTCCTCACCTGATCTCTGAACCAAACCCACGACCTCCATGGTCGGAGCGTCAAAGCTTAACACAAGCCACCAACACCACTGCCATGGCCAAAACTCCAACCAATAGCTGCCGCCGCTGCCACCATTGGGGTTGCCCCATTTTCCCTTGCCACCCACACCCTGTGAACAACAACCACCACCACCACAAACTCACCTTAATCACCATCACCACAACTCTGATTTAAAAAAAAAAAAAAAAAACCAACAACAACAACAACAACCACCACCACCACCACCACCACCAACAACCCATAACAACAACCACCACCACCACAAAACCCACTTAATCACCACCACCACAAATTGGAAAACCACACAAAACCCATATCAAACACAAACGCATATGAAACCCACAAACCCATGACCCAAAATCAACCATCAACAGATGGGAAACCCACAAAACCCAGCAAGACAGCAACCCAAACCACCACTGCACACGCATGCCGCCGTCCACTGCACGACCATCGCA
Source organism: Quercus ilex subsp. ballota (assembly GCA_032727855.1). Taxonomy (NCBI): domain Eukaryota; kingdom Viridiplantae; phylum Streptophyta; class Magnoliopsida; order Fagales; family Fagaceae; genus Quercus; species Quercus ilex. The sequence goes on from CM064909.1 coordinate 35,229,708, forward strand.
CACCTACGGTTTGATCCAAAGAAACCAACGAAAAAGGTGTGATCAGCAGCGTGACCCACCACCACCACAACAACATGATCCATGGTGTTGGCGTGGAGCTTTAAGAAGAATGAGGAAGAAAGAAAAAAAAAATGAAAGGGGGAGAGAGTTATGGACACCGTGACTGACCTGTGAAGAGGAAATAGAAAAAAGACAAGGGAGATAGGAAGTATTATTTAATTAAGTTAAGAGAGAATGAATAAAATATTATTATTTTTTGCTTTAGATTCTTGCTGTGGTTTAAGTGGGTGACGTGGTGGGTCAGGATTGGATGGCGTAAAACACCCCTTTTACGCCAGCTCCTGACCCAATTTATTCTCATATATATATATATATATATATATGTATTAGAAAGGTAACTATGTCATATATGATTGTATAGATACATCATATGATGGTCCTCTTAATACTTTCATTCAAATTGGACGATACTCCCGTCACATTGGATAGTACAAATATGAAATATCACATTTGACGGTTCCTTTATATTATTGGTCACATTCAATGGTACCAACATCACATTGAATAATAATTATTTATTATATACGTCACATTTGATGGTTCTCTTATAATGTAAGTGTAAAAACTAGATTTAGACCCCCAGCCCACTAGGAATGGATGATGGCCCAAAACAATATATTTGCTAAAGAGTGGATTTTACAGGTAAAGACTCAACAAATCAAGTATGGGCCACAATAGATTGGATTTGTGCCAAAAAGATAAGAAAACACAATTTAAAGGGAATAACACTCCTCGGTCAAGTCCAAGGATGAAGTGTTCTTATATTCATTCAAGTTTATCTAAGTACAAGGCGTTCTATTCTTTTTCTCCTTTTCTTTCTAGATTACATACCCCATTTTTCAGGGGGGGCCATTTCCTTATATAGTCCTATTCTTTTCAATCCCAACCTTCCACTTGTTGATCATGTAGGTGGTCTTTTAGATGCTTGTCCCATCAAAAACCTTCTGGAAGTTTCGTGAGTAGCTGTGAGCTGAGATATCCTTGCTCAGGGGTCATTTTCACATAAATGCGGCAAGTTGGTTAGGTGCAGAACATTTAATGTGGTGGTAACAGCCTTCTTCTCAGATATTTCTTGGTTTACAGTGGACTCCTTTATCTGAAGTTTATCCTTGGAAGTATGGTAGCCTCTTGCACGGTATTCTTTAGGCGACCGGGCTCCAACCTTCCATAACGCTTCCCGAGGAAGTTTGGATCCTCGGGAGACACCATTTGTTCGTTATTACTTGTCCTTGTCCTCGTCCTCGACCCATTGTCCCACACACTTATCTTAGTGTTCGACCATCCTCGGGCTCCCTTACATCCTTGGGCATGGCCCACGACCCAATACTCCTACTCGGCTCATTTATCCCCACAACAGCCCCTCAAAACTCCATATTTTTTCTCTTCTGAGGAAAGTGGGGTTTTGATTTTGGTTTCCAAACTTCACACGCTCAATGAACATTCCCACGTGGTAACGTCTTTTCACCTGCTCTGTACACGCTCCTACCACTTCGACATCTGCGACGCCTCATTAATTGCTTCACACGGCGCTCTGTCCCCTACGTTCTAAGATGAGATGAGAATCTTGTGATAGAGATTTTCCATGGAAATTCGAGCAGGAACTTTCCTGCTCATCTTCTCTTCCTATTTAAAGTGTACAGGAAACACAAATTCTCCATTTCTTCGAATCTCCAATCTCTCAAGAAGCGGTCCGAGGTGCTCCTTTTCTATTTCTCTGTAAGTATCCTTTAGCTCATATATTGACTTTTAGAATCCTTTCTTCCTCGGTCTCCTACTCTCAACCTCACTCTTCAACAATCTTCTCTTACTCCTTAGATTGGTAGGTTTGCTAGCTTAGTAGATACTCCCAAGGGTATAGAAAGCTTTAGGGATAATTACACTTTACCCACCTGTAGTTTGCCTCTAATTCTATTTGCCTACCCGTGGTTTCATTTTTGACACTTTACCTACCTGTGATTCCCTCCGTTAGTCCTCCGTAATCCACCTTCAGTACAGAAGTTACTCTAACACATTTTTTACCAAAAACAAAACCCAAAACAGGTCAAACACTCCTTTTTCTCTCGGAGTTAAATAGTTTCAGGCTTATGTGGCTGAAACTATTCCGAATCCAAATCCAACTCAAATTCCTTGAATTTCAAGGCATAAATAATTAAATACATAGCCTTTATTTTATAATCCTTGTTAGAGTTTCTGAAATTATAGAAAAGTTCCTAAAACATTTAATCTAGACTAGAATCACTACTCTCTTTCTCTCTCTCTCTTCCTAACTCTTTATCACCTCTCTCCAATCCTTCAATCTCTCTTTCTCTCTACGCTTTTCTCTCCTCCATCTTCCACAATCCAGACCCACAGCTGAGCTCTACCCAACACTGATTATCAAGATAAAATCACCAACCTAGGGCCGCTGTCACACCATCAAACCCACGAGCCATAGCTGATCTACCATGGGCAGGGGCGGTGAACTAACAGAGGAGGACAAGGGGTGTGTCTGGAGGCAGCTTATCCACCATGGGTATGGATTTGGTTTAGAAACGCGATCTTGAGGGAGGCGAAGTCCACCGATCCAGCGTTATCACCGAGCCCTAGCTTCACCAAGCCACGCCCCTCTCAGAAGTCTAAATCGGCCAAGGAGAATGCGCCGCCATTCGATCTAACTTCCATCCCCTCCGAATCCAAGCCATCGCCGGCTATGGCGGCCAAATTGAAGAGTCCATTGCCGCCGAGGCCACCTCCTTCAAATTCTCACAAAAGGAAGCTCAGCTTTGAAAGTCATGGGCTCAATGTAGGAAATCGTTGACTGATATAGTGGCGGATCTGGTGATTCCATGGGTTCTGGGTTGTTTTTTAGTTTTGAAATTTTCACTTTTCTTCTATTATACCCAGCAAATTAAGTAATTTTTATTTTACTGTTCACGATGTTGTGATTTTTTCTGGTGGGTTTGTTGTGTGAGTGAGATCTTAGATGTTGAAAATCAAAAATTTAGAAATTAAGTGCTGGAAATTGTTAATCCTCCCTGTTGTCATGTTGTAAACTGTGTTATGCTTTGAATAAATAAATTTATTAGTTCAGGCACAAAAAATTAGTATGAGGAAGAAGATGAAGAACTCTCTCTCTCATGGGTTTGCTTCATTTGATTTGTATTAGTTTTCTGGGTTTATGTTCTTCATGTTTGTGTATGTTCTTCATGTTTGTGAATTTTGAGAAACCAATACCATATTTTAATCTTGTTTTTCTTTTGTTTTTTTATTTTTCTTGTTTTGAGAGGAGAGAGACATAAAGTAGGTGTAAAAAGACTTATTTACCCTTCTTTTTTAAAAGAGGTGGGTAATGGAGACTAAGCAGACCTAACCCCAGGTAGGTAAAGTGTCAAAAATGAAACCACGGGTAGGCAAATCGAATTAGAGGCAAACCACAAGTGAGTAATCTGTAATTATCCCAAAAGCTTTAAGACTCGGTACAATATCCCACTTGGGTCTCTATACGGCATTGCCTTCTTGGTGAATGGCATGCTATAAGATTAGAAGGGGACGTGGTGGTTCCTATGATCGCCTTTGTAGAGGGAGGAATGAAAATCCCCATGGGGAAGGTGACTAGGGACTTTTTGATTGCCCATAGACTTTGCCTGACCCAATGCTCCCTAAAGCTATTTAGGATATTAGGTAGTGTGGACGCCCTTAATGAAAAGATGGAGGTTAACCTCACCTATCATGACGTCAATTGGGTGTATAACTGCCAACACCTTAAAAGTATGAGATACTACTTCAAAACTAGGGTCCTTGAAGTCAGGCTTATCTCGTGTTTTCCCGAATCTAACAAGGGCATGGACCAAGATTTTTTGATAGTCTCAGGTGAGTGGCATGATGGTCTTCACTGTCCAACATGAAAAAGGCAACTAAGTGGGGTGTTTTAGGTTTAAGTACCATTTAAAAAAAAAAAAAAAATTTGCAGCGAACACTTTAATTTCATAATCTCTTTTCTCTTTTCTTATAGTTCGGTGATATATTCCTTTTAAAAAGTCCATTTTCTAATTATACTTTTGTTTTCAGATTTCTGCAGATAAGAATTTCACAGCCCCCAATCTCAACTTTGTGAATGAACCCGATCTCACCAAGAAACTCCAATCCGAGATCTTTCTCCATACGGACGAAAAACTGTGCTCGCTCACGTCATCCTCGGATATAAGCCCATCTCAACCAGTTTTCAATCCCCCAAGTACATCATCAAGGCAAAGGATCCCTAGTTGTAGCAAATCAACATCACAGTACTTGGGTTCCTTACTAGCCCTCCACCCGAAGGTACCCACCAGGTTGAGTTACCCACCCAGCACGTTACCAAGGAAGAAGCAACCTTCTCCCATTCAGCTCCCGAAGAAGGAATAGTCAGAGTAATTGAAGTTCTAGACTCTGAAGAATATTTCAAGGTCTTGGATAAACCACTTCCTCCAAAATCTCCTGGTGCCACTTTCACACATCTGCCTTCCACTCAAGTGAGCAGCATCCAAGAGCTGTCCAACGTTTTAGAAGCCATAGTGCTCCAACGCAAAAAGAACACCAGCTTCCTCGAGCTCTTGGAATCACATGCAGGAGGATCTACCCCCGAGGTAGCTGTTCAAACTCGACCTCCCTACTCATACTTCCCCTTTTGAACAGCCATAAAAGAAAAGAAAAAGGGAGAAGAAAGGGAAAGAAACATCTAAGGAGGATGAAATTGCCCCCAAGGATCTTGAGCCTCAAAAAGGAGGTAAGGTTGCTAAAGGGGCACAAAGGAAGAACACACTAGAAGGCTCGGGTGCGAACATAGTTGCTGATTGCCGCCCTAGGATTCCAGTTTGGAATCCTGTGCTTGAGCTGGATGGGGCCCCACTCCCTTTGGATTCCTCCATTAGGGATTTTCAGAAAGGGAAAGCGGGCTACGTTGCTGACTCCCTGGAACAACCTCTACTTTTGCCTCAGGACATGGTTGACCTGAGGACCCTAAAGAAGCATGAAGTTTTCCTAACTCTGAAAAATGACCTAGCTATGGCAAATAGCTTAGTTCAATAGCTTGCAAAAGTTATTTACTTACTATTATTACCTCTTTCACTTGAAGGGTTTAGCTTACTTTCTGTTTTCACATTGTTATTATTTTTTTTATTTTTTTTAGGCAATCCAAACGACAAATATCGCCGAGGAATGGGTGGACAGTACCTATGCCCAACTGAAGGACAAAAAGGCTTGTCGCATATCTGCCGTTAAGACCTTGGATGTGGCCGAGAAGAGAATTAAAGAGCTCAACACAAAACTGACTAAGGCAGATAGGGAAAGGAAAAGCGCAGAAGTTGCTCTAGCCGATGCTGAAAAACAAGTCGAGGACCAGCATCAACAGCTGCGTAAGGCCGAGGAGCAACTAGCGACTACTATGGAGCAAATAGAAGCTCAGAAAAAAGAGCTGGAAAAGAAGGAGGAAGCTGCTGCTTGGGCTGAGCAAAATGGCTATGATATCGGGGTTAAAGAGATTGAAGACATTCTAAGAGCCCAAGTCACAGGAGTTTGTCAAGGTTACTGCCTTCAAGTATGGACCGAGGCAAGGAACCTAGCCGGGGTAAGTGCTTCTTTGAACCTGAGAAAGACCGAAAATATCTTCTACCCTTCAGCACTGCACATAATAACCCAGCCTAGCTCCTAGGCAACTACTACTCCTAAAGCGCCTGACATTGCTCAGCTTGCTGATGCTGGTACCCTTAAAGCCTCCTCAGGGCCCTCCAAAGAGCCTGGCAAGGAAAATATAGTGGCCAAGGAAAAAGAGGCAAATAAGGGCAAAGCACTTGAACATTCTAAGCCTCCACCAGCAGCCAAAGAGGCTTCCAAGGAAAAGGAGGCAGTCAAGGACAAAGCGCTTGAACCTTCTTCTTAGTCAGCATCTAAGGCCGACCCCCCACCATCTGCTAATAGATAGGATATTGTTGCTCCAGCTTGTATTTGTTTTTCTCTTCATGTTTTTTTTTTTTTTTTTTTTTTTTTTAACATGTACTTCTTCTGCCTTACCAAGGCATAATTTAATAAAAAAATCTTAGTTTCCTCTAAGTACCTGCCACTTATGTACAACTTTTACTGTTGACTGTTTACTACTAAATACGGTTAAGCATTTAAGCATGAAACAACATTATAGATCCCAAAGATTAAAGAAAACTAGCATAACACTGTTCCAATATACTTACACAATTCAAGCAATTGACAAGCTAACACTTTAGTAAGTGAATAGTACTAATGTGTCTAATGTGCCTAATCCGATGAGCCATGCAAGGTTGAGATTTTACTAAATACTTGAATAAATAAAAAGCATTAATTAATCCAAGGTACGTGGTCCAAGGAATCGGGCATGACCGAGGTTCTTATTTAATACTTAGAGAAATAAGAGGTATTAATTTACCCAATATATGTGATCCGAGGAATCAGGCATGACTGAAGTTTTGTTTAATACTTAGAAAAATAGGAGGTATTAATTTACCCAAGGTATGTGGTCAGAGAAACCAAGCATGACTAAAGTTCTGTTTAATACTTAGAAAAATAAGAGGTATTAATTTACCCAAGGCATATGGTCCGAGGAACCAGGCATGACCGAGGTTCTGTTTAATACTTAGAAAAATAAGAGGTCTTAATTTACCCAAGTTATGTTCTCCGAGGAATCAGGCATGACCGAGATTCTGTTTAATACTTAGACAAATAAGAGGTATTAATTTACCCAAGGTATGTAGTCCGAGGAACTACTTAGAAAAATAAGAGGTATTAATTTACCCAATGTATGTGGTCCAAGGAACCAAGCATGACCGAGATTCTGTTTAATACTTAGAAAAATAAGATGTATTAATTTACTCAAGGTATGTGGTCAGAGGAACCAGGCATGACTGATATCCTGTTTAATACTTAGACAAATAAGAGATATTAATTTACCCAAGGTATATGGTCTGAGGAACCAGGCATGACCGAGGTCTTGTTTAATACTTAGATAAATAAGAGGTATTAATTTACCCATTATATGTGGTCCAAGAAACCAGACATGACCGAGGTCCTGTTTAATACTTAAAAAAATAAGAGGTATTAATTTACCCAAGTTATGTGGTCTGAGGAACCAGGCATGACCAAGATTCTGTTTAATACTTTGAAAAATAAGAGGTATTAATTTACTCAAAGTATGTGGTCCGAATAACCAGGCATGACCGAGATTCTATTTAATACTTAGAAAAATAAGAGGTATTATTACCCAAGGTATGTAGTCAGAGGAACCAAGCATGACCGAAGTTCTGTTTAATACTTAGATAAATAAGAGGTATTTAATTTACCCAAGGTATGTGGTTTGAGGAACCAGGCATGACCGAAATTCTGTTTAATACTTAGAAAAATAAGAGGTATTAATTTACCCAATGTATGTGCTCCAAAAAACCAGGCATGACCGAGGTTATGTTTAATACTTAGATAAATAAGAGGTATTTAATTTACCCAAGGTATATGGTTTGAGGAACCAGGCATGACTGAGATTCTATTTAATACTTAGAAAAATAAAAGGCATTAATTTACCCAATGTATGTGCTCTAAAGAACCAGGCATGATCGAGATTCTGTTTAATACTTAGAAAAATAAAAGGTATTAATTTACCCAAGGTATGTGCTTCGAGAAACCAGGCATGATTGAGTTTCTGTTTAATACTTAGACAAATAAGAGGTATTAATTTACTCAAGGTATGTGCTCCGAGGAATCAGGCATGACCGAGATTCTGTTTAATACTTAGACAAATAAAAGGTATTAATTTACCCAAGGTATGTGGTCCGAGGAACTACCTAGAAAAATAAGAGGTATTAATTTACCCAAGATATGTGGTCAGAGGAACAAGGTATGACCGAGGTCCTGTTTAATACTTAGACAAATAAGAGATATTAATTTACCCAAGGTATGTGGTCCGAGGAATCAGACATGAATGAGGTCCTATTTAATACTTAGACAAATAAGAGGTATTAATTTACCCATTATATGTGGTCCAAGGAACCAGGCATGACCAATTTCCTATTTAATACTTAGAAAAATAAGAGGTATTAATTTACCCAAGGTATGTGTTCCGAGGAACCAGGCATGATCGAGATTCTGTTTAATACTTATACAAATAAGAGGTATTAATTAACCTAAGGTATGTGCTCTGAGAAACCAGGCATGACCGAGGTTTTATTTAATACTTAGACAAATAAGAGGTATTAATTTACCTAAGGTATGTGATTCGAAGAATCAGGTATGACCGAGGTTCTGTTTAATACTTAGAAAAAAAAAAGAATGAACTTAGGCAATAATAATCAAGATAAAAGAAGGCAAGATTGCCTTTCATTAATAATAATATCTTCGAAAGTTATTTACATTCCACAGATATGGTACAACATTTTCATCTAAATCTTCCAAAAAATTAGCTCTTATCCCAGCCACCGAAGTGATGCTCTATGGCCCCTCCCAATTAGGTCCTAGTTTTCCCCATGATGGGTTCTTTGCAATTCCCACCACCCTTCTTAACACCAAATCCCTCGGTGCTAATGGTCTGACCTTCACTCCCATATCATACCCCTGTTTGAGCTTTTGCTGATTATGTGCCAACTGGACCATGGCCACTTTTTTCAATTATTGATTAAATCCAGGCTCTTTTGTAGTAATTGATCATTGTTGTCGGAAGTGAACAAGCTTGTCCTTAACGTCGGAAACCCAGTCTCCAAAGGGATCACAACCTCGAAGCCATATGTCATGGAAAATGGTGTTTCCCCAGTTGAACGACGAGGAGTTGTCCGATATGTCCAAAGAACATGTGGGAGCTCTTCAACCCATCTACCCTTTGCTTCATCTAACCTTTTCTTGAGCCCACTAACTATAACCTTATTAACTGTTTCAGCTTGCCCATTCCCTTGCGAATATGCTGGAGTTGAGCAGTGGCGACGCCACATACAAGTTAGGGTGTTCCTAGGAACACCTTGACCTGAAAAAAATTTTAAAAAAAAAAAATTTATATTTAATCTGTATTAGGAACACCCTCAGTAACAAAATTAGGACCATCCTCAAATTTTTTTTTAAAAAAAAAAATTATAATAGAGCCAAGCCCACGGCGAGCCCAATAGATTACAGAGGTAGCCCACAGATTCTCAAAAAAAAAAAAACCAGAGAATTAGAAATCAACCCACGCCACAATCACGTCGCTGGCAGAGAAATCAGAAACCAAACCCCAATACAGTCAGTCCATGAGCAAAAGCAAAACAAACTTCAATACAGAGGTGTTTTAGTGTTTATCTCAAAAAAAAAAAAGCCCCCAATACAGAGCGAACCAAAACCAAACCACAACATACCAAACTCACAGTCACGTCACCGTCACTCGCAGACCGCTCGTCGTCGCCGTAGCTTGCTCATCATCGCCGTCGCCAGCTTGTCGTCGTCGCCACTCGCCTTCATCGCAGATTGCAAATCGTAGATCGCAGATCGGTGCTGGTGCTCGCCGCTTGGTGCTCGGATCTCGGTGCTGGGTATTTCTCTCTCTTTTTCTCTCTGACTCTCTCTCAGTCTTTCAGTCTCTCTCTTTATCTCACTGAAATGCAAGCAAAAATGAAATGAAATAATGAATGGTTCTTTCTCTCTCTTTAGTCTTTAATATTCTAACTCGGTAACTCTCTCTCTCTTTTGAATTCTCTAATTGGCTGGCAGCTTGGCCAAATTGCTTTATTTACATTTAGCTTTTGCCCTTTTTTTTTTTTTTTTTTTTTTTTTTTGTCTTTTTGAATTTGGCCTTATCTTATCTGTTGATGTTGGTCAGTGTGTTGGTGTTGGTCAATGTGTTGGTGATATATTAATTGTCTTTTAGTGTGATGTGTATTGTCTATTGTGATTGTGAAATTTTCTGATTGGCAGGCTATTGTGATTGGGGCATCAGGCATGTGCATGTGCATATCTGTTGAGTGGGAGGGGGTAGATGGGCTGGGGCCGGATAAACAATAATTAAAGCAGACTAAGCAATGTAATGTGCTACACATTACACTGCTTTAATTATTGTGATGCACATAGAATGTGTAATGTCTGGCTCTTTTAATGTAACGTGCATAAGGGGCTAAACAATATAACAAATTAAAGCAGTATAATTAATGACAAATAAATTAAAGCAATATAGTTTATTGTTAAGCTAAATAACAATAATTAAAGCTGTATAATTAAATTAACTAATACATTATAAAAGACAAATAAATTAAATTATGTTAGGCTAAAAAACAATTAATAATTTTATAATTATTGAAACAACAATATAACAAATTATAATTTATAAAAGAAAAACAAATTAATGAAACAACTAAACAATAATAATTAATAATTTTATTAACATTTCAAATAAACTTATAGTTTATTGTTTATTCTTTTGCTAGAATTATGGACAAATATTTGATAAGAAAACCACGTATCGAATGGGAGATCAATTGATGAATGATTGCTTGGTTGTATATATTGAAAAAGATGTAGCTTGTAGCATTGATAATGAGACTATTATGCAACGATTTCAAGATATGAAAACTCGTGGAAGGCAATTGTAAATTTTATGTATTTGCGTATTTTTTTATTGTTGTTGTTGTCAATATATAAAATTTTCTTTTTATTAGATTGTGTAATTTATGCTTTTTGAGAAACACCCTGAAAAAAATTCCTAGAGTCGCCACTAGAGTTGAGTATCTATTCCTAATGCCAAGCTCACAACAATACCTCCTGAAGGCCTTGCTGTCAAATTGAAGTCTATTGTCTGAGATAAGAGTATGGAGAATCCCAAATCGAGGTAACAATATTCTTTCAGACAAACTTTTTGGCATTAACATCCCTGATATTAAACAACGGTTCAGGGGTCATTTTCACATAAATGCAGTCAATTAGTTAGGTACAGAACATCTAATGTGGTGGTAGCAGCCTTTTTCTCAGATATTTCTTGGTTTACTGTGGACTCCTTTATCTGAAACTTATCCTTAGAAGTATGATAGCCTCCTGCACGGTATTCTCTAGGCGACTGGGCTCCAACTTTCCACAACGCTTTCCGATGAAGTTTGGATCCTCGAGAGACACCATTTTGTTTGTTATTACTTATCCTTGTCCTTGACCCATTGTCCCACACACTTATCTTACTGTTCGACCATCCTCAGGCTCCCTTACATTCTTGGGCATGGCCCACGGCCCAATACTTCTACTCGGCTCATTTATACCCAAAGTAAGATATAAGATTACATAGTCATTGGTTTGTAAGTCATATTCCCATAAGATTCCATTACAAGAACCTAACATTCTAATATTTGGTTTTTAAAAATAATTATAAGTGATTAATTCATAACCATCTTAGTGATAATTAAATTTTAAACAATGAGTTCTCCCAAAATGTTCACAAAAATAAGGATATTCTTTCACTCTTATGGTTTAATAATAATTAAAAAAAAAATTATTAGTGTCACAATTATTTGTTATTACTATTAATTACTTCTTATAATAGTAATTAATTCTTTAAGTTTTCATCATCACAGAGCATAAAATGATAATGCTAAAAAGGAGATCAAATATATATCAATAATCCAAATTTAAAATGTAGTTGCAGCTCTATGCAAACTTGGATACGGTCAAATGCCCAAGGTTGTTTAAGAGGCATTGGGGTATGGGCATCATGTTATTAAAGAATGCAAGGAATCATCAGTATCGTTCATCAAAGATGGTGTGTGGCAAACCCAAAATTATTTGTTAGCAATTAAGCAAAAACTAAGTTTTGAGGTATCCTCGATCCAAGAAAGTTACATATAAAATAAGAGGTAAAAATACCATTTGATGAATTTACACCCTATTAGTTTGATGAATTGTCATTTTAGTCTACTAATTTTAAATTTTATCATTTTAGTTTGGTAATTTTACAGTGTATCATTTTAGTCATTCGGTCCATAACCATTTGAAAAAAATAAATAAAAACCTTGCTAATTCTCTTAAAATAATGCCGTTTTAATAATTTTATAATTTTACAAATGTGAAACAACGTCAACAAAAAGACTAAAATGACAATTTAAACTTAGTGGACTACAATGATAATTCAACAAACTTACAGGATGTAAATTGTATTTTTCATTATATAAAATTATGTATAAATTGTTCTTAAGGGGTTTTTAAGTGTTCTAAAGATGCTAGCAACTTTACTATCATGTTGAATGATTCTTGTTCTCGGGGAAGTCACCTAGGGTCACACACACTCTACCCCGTTACCACCTCTCCAAGCAAAAAGCCCCTACGGTTTTTAACACTGCCTATATGAGCCGTTCTTGGATTCAATATAAATTCCAAGTTTCATTACCTCAAGTTGTAGTTAGTTGAATAGAAAGCAAAGGTCTGAAAAGGCTAGATTATAAAATAAGGAAAGCTAAGTTGGCATCCAAACTTTGTATAATGTGCTGACTAATTATGTTTCAAGCATCACCTAAAATGTTTTATCAACACAGTGGCCTGCCTTGTCCAAGAACGAAAAAAAATTTTAAAATCAATAAAAACAATCATGGTGCGAAACTAAAATGGACATACACAGCAATGTAGAATGAACAGGTACTTAGCTTGCTCTCTGGCCTCTAGCAGCCACCTTTGAGAGCATTTCCTTTAGATAATCATAGCGACTACGTTGATAATCAATCCACAAACATAGCTGCCTTATGGCCTCCCTCTTCTCCTCTCCAAGACCCAACATACTATCATCCTTTTCTTTCACTGTCTTTCCTAATTCCGCTACCATCTTCTCAAGTTGGTTTACTGCTTTACTCAGCTTCTCATTCTCTGCTTCTTCCTTGCTTGCCTTCACTTCTAGCTTCTCGACCCTCTCTCTTAGTGCTAATTCCTTATCTTTATTATCTTTCAGCTGCACCACAAGATGCTCCACCTCCTTCATTAGCTGTTCTTTCTCCTTATTTGTCTCTATGACCCAGTTCTTGGAAATGTGAAGTTCATTTGACATTTCCAAGATGCAATTCTCATAATTTTTGTAGTCGTCTTCAAATTTCTGGATCACTATTTCCATTCCTGTCAAGGTACTGTTTACACCCTCTGAGATATCTGTTATCATCCTTTGATGAGCTTCATTGTTAGCAGCAATTATTCCAGACAATCTAGTGATTCTGTCTTCAAGCACTCTCTGTTCTTGCTGGAATTTCAATTCCGTAATTCTGAAAGCTTCTTCCTTCTCAGTTAGTAATTGTTCAGTGACCCGGAGCTTCTGGTTTGACAGGCGGAGCTTAACTTCAATTGTGCGCACATTATCTACCAAAGTACTGTGTTCCTCTTCCTTTTCTTCAAGATCTCTTCTAATGTCTTCAACAAGTTGTTCCAACTCAGCTACCTTCTCATCCTCGGATCCCATGTTTTTATGGATTTCCTTTTCTGTTTCTTCAACCTTCTTCTCTGCAACTTCGAGATTTACCTTGCATTCCTGAAGCTGAACTTGAAGCTGTTTGTATTCCTCATTTAGCTTCTTGTATGCATCTTCTTGTTCTTTCAGAATTATCTGATGATCTGTGATGCTGCTTGTTAAGTCAACCTTGTGATTCTCCAGTTGGGTCAGGCTTTCTGAAAGTTCCTGTTTCTCTTTCTTGAACTGCAACTCCATCTCATTTTTCTGAGTCTGCAAGGAATTGAACTCCTGTTGTAGACTGTTAATCTTTGACTCCAGGGCTGTTATTTGAGCAGAAGTGTTGCTCTCTCCACTTGTTAGTTTCTCGTGGAGAGTAGAGAACTCAACCCCTCTATCAGTTAATGTTTTCTCCAGTTCAAAAATTTTGTCCTGTAGCCCTACCTTCTCTTCTATCAATTGACCATTCTCAAGGACTTCAGCACTTATCTGCTTTTCAAGTTCACTTTTCTGGTTGCATATAGAGACCACCTCCAATTCAAGATCCTTCACTTGCGCTGTTAAGCTTTCTCTCTCTTGTGAAATTTTCTGTTGCTCCATATCCTTGCTCAAAATCTCCTCTTTCAGATTTTCTATCTGAACCAGGTACTCTGAATTTTCTTGAATTTTTTTCTCATGTTGCATTTCCAGTTCACTTTTATCGCAATTTAGGGTTCCCAGTTCCTGCTGCAATACATTGACCTGATCCATTAAGCTCTTGACTTGAGATGATGCTTCACCACTTTTACACACAATCTGATCTTCCAATTGAACTTTCTGAGTGCGCAAAGAATCTAAGTCCACTAGCAGATTGTTGATCTGTGCTGTCAATTCTGCTATTCTAGACAAGGATTCACTCTCATTTTCCGCAATTTTCTTCGTGAGAGCAGAAACCGCATCTTCCCTCTCCTTTGACATCTTTTCAAGTTCTGAAATTCGGGATTGCAGTTCTATATTATCCTCTCCCAGTTGTTTTGCTTCAGCTGCTTTACTTTCTATCTTCTTTTCCATCTGTCTTCTCTGGTCTTGCAATGATTCCAGCTCCAGTTCAAGTTCTGTAACTTGCCCCTCTAATCTCTTTATTTGAGCTGAAGACTCATCTTTATGCACCCCATGCCTCTCAAAAAGAGTTGAAAATTCCCTTTCCCTCTCACCCAAATTATCCTTTAACTGACTTGATTCAGCCATGAGTTCCTGTATCATGTTTTGTGCCTGCTGAACCTCATTTGAAAGCTCTGAAACCTTCAAGGTTAGAGATTTATTCTCTTCCCCAGTGGCTTTCAGAGTGTGGCTTAAGTCTGAAATTTGCTGTTCAGAAGATTCCAGCTGCTGCTTTATATTGCTAAATTCTGTTTCTTTAATCTCAATCTGTACTTCAATATCTCGTTTCTGGTTTTGCAACGACTTCAGCTCCACTTCCAGTTCACTTTTATCGCAATTTAGGGTCCCCAGTTCCTGCTGCAATACATTGACCTGATCCATTAAGCTCTTGACTTGAGATGATGCTTCACCACTTTTATACACAATCTGATCTTCCAATTGAACTTTCTGAGTGCGCAAAGAATCTAAGTCCACTAGCAGATTGTTGATCTGTGCTGTCAATTCTGCTATTCTAGACAAGGATTCACTCTCATTTTCCTCAATTTTCTTCGTGAGAACAGAAACCGCATCTTCCCTCTCCTTTGAAATCTTTTCAAGTTCTGAAATTCGGGATTGCAGTTCTATATTATCCTCTCCCAGTTGTTTTGCTTCAGCTGCTTTACTTTCTATCTTCTTTTCCATCTCTCTTCTCTGGTCTTGCAACGATTCCAGCTCCAGTTCAAGTTCTGTAACTTGCCCCTCTAATCTCTTTATTTGAGCTGAAGACTCATCTTTATGCACCCCATGCCTCTCAGAAAGTGTTGAAAATTCCCTTTCCCTCTCACCCAAATTATCCTTTAACTGACTTGATTCAGCCATGAGTTCCTGTATCATGTTTTGTGCCTGCTGAACCTCATTTGAAAGCTCTGAAACCTTCAAGGTTAGAGATTTATTCTCTTCCCCAGTGGCTTTCAGAGTGTGGCTTAAGTCTGAAATTTGCTGTTCAGAAGATTCCAGCTGCTGCTTTATATTGCTAAATTCTGTTTCTTTAATCTCAATCTGTACTTCAATATCTTGTTTCTGGTTTTGCAACGACTTCAGCTCCACTTCCAGGCTTCTTACTTGTGCCTCTAATCCATTTACTCGAGCAGATGACTCATTCTCATGCACCTCATGCATATCCTTGAAATTTGAAAGTTCCTTCTCCCTCTGACCCAATTCCTCCTTTAACTGATGTGATTCAGCCCTAAGTTCTTCTATTGTGATCTGTGCCTGTTGAATCTGATTTGAGACTTCTGAAAATTTCAAGCTTAAAGATTCATTCTCTTCCACGGAAGCTTTCAGATTGTGGCTTAAATCTGACACTTGCTGCTCTGCAGATTCTAGCTGCTGCTTCATATTTGATATTTCCCCTCTAACGGCTTCTAGTTCTTGCTCTAGATTTACCTTTTCATCTTTCAGCTGATCAGCCATGGTTCTTAAGCCTTTTGTAATGTTCTCTCCTTCTTCAATCCTTCTGATGGCAGTCTCTTTCTCTACAATCAAATTATCTTTCTCTCTCTTCAGTTCTTCTTCTATCTCACTAGCAGTCCCAAGTTTTTTATTCAGTTCACTATTCTCAACCAAAAGATTCGATTTTTCACTGTCTAACTTTTGAGCTTCAGTCTTCATATCTTCAATGAATTTGTCTGCTTCTTGTATCTTGCTCAAAGCAGCAAGATATTCTATATTTAGAGCTTCCTTTTCTTCACTTGTAGCCATCAACTTCCTCTTCAGGTCAGCAACTTCTAGAAGTGCTGCTTCAAGTTCTGTTTTAATGTCATCTCTAATTTTCTGAACTTCTCTTTCCACTTGTCCATTCTTACTGCCTTTGTCCTTCGAGGAATAATCTGAATCTGAGTCTGAGCTAGACGAAGAATTGTCCTCCTTTCCTTGTTTCCCATTAATTTTTTTCCTTAGCTCTCCCGTTAGATGATCATATCGCGCATAGAGTGATTGGTACTGTTGGTGGAAATCCTCAATTAGTTTAGCAAGTGGTTCCTTTTTGGAGTTTTCTTCTGGGGTGCCATCTTTTTCTTCAAGATCTTCATCTTTGATAAGCTTCAAGATCTTTTTCACTTTGCCCTCAATTTCTGCATAGTCAGGTTATGTTTGATTATCAATCAATGTTAATAAGGGGAAGGCCAACAATAAGATGCTAAGGCAAAACATGTAATCATAATTTAACATTGATCTTAAGCCAATTGTTGCCATTAAATTTCACTGCACAAAATACTCTTCCACATCTAAAATAGATGTATGGATTAACATTATCTTGATAAAGAAAATCACCTATTTTATCTCCTTTCAGCTGTTCATCATTTTCTGAATCAATATGACTCCCAAAAATGGACCTTATAGAATTCCTCAACCGATGTTTTGCCATCTCTTCTTCAGAATTTTAAATTCCCTGAGCAAGTAGGCATCAAGACAATGTAGTCTCCATCTCGATTTCAGAAACTCAAAATCTAAGAAAACAGGAAGAGAAAATATTAACATTTAAAGCAAAATGCTTTCAACATGCTAATATATCCTAGCTGCTAATTTACAATATTAAATTGGAGCAGGTATAAATAGTCATGAGTAAGATAAAAAATCATCTTACAAACAACTAGATATCAAGATGGACCATTAATAATGAATTAACACAAAATAAAGGTTTGATTCTAGAGGAAGCAATTAATATGAGATCCTATTTAAAATTTCAAAACAAGAATATCTAATAATGTTATCATCAGTAAGATAAAGGTCAGCTTGCAAACAGAAACTGGAAAACAAGATGAACCATTAATAGTGAATTAATGCAAAATAAAGGTTTGGTTCTATAGGAAGCAATTTACTATTCTAATTTTCAAAACTAGATTTCTAATACTGTTATCATAGGATAAGTGTCAGCTTACAAACAGAAACTGGATAGTAAGATGGACCATTTTTAGTGAATTAACACAAAATATAGGTTTGATTCAGGAGGAAGCAATTTATATGAGATCCTATCCAAATTTTCAAAACAAGAATATCAAATACTGATATCATACTCTGGCATTGCATTCACTAGGCATGATTTTCCTACAACAACTATGTGTATTGTGTCCGCAGGCAGTGAAATATTCATTGAACTATGAATTGTTATAAAGATTTTAAATTTGGAATACACAAAACCCTATGGTGGCTACACTATTTGTTCACTTGTAAGTTGTTCAGAGAGTAGCTCCTTATGGCAAAAGCAAATCCTCAATTGATAGTATAACTCCATATCATTAGACAATTGTTGTATCTATGGAATTCTTTTATCACAAACATGATCGGAGCACTTCTCAAGGTAACAAAATTACAAACATAATTTTAATTTTAATCCAAAAGGCCAAATTGAGGGCCGAGACACACAACATCAGAGACCTACATAAGAATTTCATTCTCATGATACCACTTGCAATGATATCTGCAAACAGGTCAATGAGTTAAAAGTTAAAACATGCTGTATTAGAATGTGCTCGCATACCTAGATCTTGATTTGAAACTGGGATACAAATTGCTTAATTCCAGGTGTTCTTATTTTCAAATTATGGTGCAACCTGCCGCCTCAAATTTAAAACTAGAGATCTTGCTCTTTGGGGCTCAATGCTAATCTATGATATTTTTCTTATAATGGAATATCAATGTCAAGACAACCCCTTTTCTTTTTGGGTTTTAAGGTGAGGCTAAAACTAACATCAATTCAGTCATCTTAGGTCTCAGCTGCTGAAGATTTAAGATTTAACAAATATGGATTTATAAATGTGTACAAGGATGGACCAATACAGCCAAAAGCCATTTGGAACCTAATCTTAATTTCAGACGCTGAAAATTAAAGGTTCAATAAATACATGGGCCCATGAATCTTGGATGGAAACTGTAGCCGTTAAACTAGTCCATAACTTAAATTCCTCATCATTTAATGATACTTGCGATACAAGGACTACCTATCACAGCAATTGGTGTAGAAACAAGCACCAACTGAACCCAAAAAAGTAGCATTATGAGTTTATGACTTTCAATTCAAAACCAAGCAAAATAGAGACACCCATCTTCACCTTTCAATACTACCGTACTTCAAAATTCATTCAGTAGGGCCAGTTTTTATTTTGGTCAAGTCAAATTTTATGATTTTCGAAACATAGCAACCAACCACCAATTACTATTATTTTTTATAAATATATATATAATTTCAATAATAATAGTTATATTTAAATAAAATAACACGTCAATCCAGAACAGCTTAACGTCTTTAATACCAAGTTTAAACAGCTGCACTAATCTGGTGCCACGTCAGCAATTCTAAGGATTGCCTCAGAAGCCAAATTTGGGATATAGAAAAGACAGCTATTTCTTTCAGCAAAAAGTGAGCTGTTACTTTATTATTAGATTTGCCTTTTAAAGACAAAGATAATTATCACTAATCTATAAACACATAAACACATAAAATTTCCTTATCAAAAAAAATAATAATAAAACACATAAAATTTCCATAAAAAAATTAAAAATAATAAACACATAAAAATTTTTGCCACTGCTTTTTTTTTTTTTGGAATTTTCCGCCACTGCCACTGCTGATATGATATTAACATGTGTCCAATTTCTACCATGTGTCACCATTATAATGGATCTAGCATACTAGACCCAAGTTTTGCCGGATAAGAAATGTGATGGGTACATGTAAAAATAGAATTATTCAAATTAAAATTTGGCTAATTTTGTATCCTTTTATCTCTAAGTAACTAATAGTATCTTCTATTTTATTTTTTCTCAAAAAAAAAAGTTATCTTCTATTAATAAAAAAAAGTAAGTAATAATTTCCATATTTGAAGCCACGCGATAAAAACTGAAAATAATAAACCATTATTAAGCAATTCAACCTTCTACGAATAAGCCGAAAACAGCAACAAAATTACCTTACCTGCCACAAAATTTTTTTTTTCTTTTCTTTTTCTACTCACTTTCCCTTTCACTCTTCTTCTGCAAGCTTCTCTGTTCACAAAACTCAAAATTTTCAATTTTCACCCAAGCTGCAAAGATCGATAAATAAATAAATCAAAAATATATATTTAAATCGCAATCAAAATTTTGAGATTGTAGAACAGATTTAAATATAATCACGAGGTTGACTATAACTTGAACAAACAAACAAAATGAAAATATTCATGTTCTTAATCTTAATACAGTTCCTTAACATGAAATCAGATTTAAATTTAGATTATATGCAAGATTTTATTATATCGTAAACGAGAACTTGATCAGTAACCAAAGATTCAAAGAAAAAACACAAAGCGCATGCAAATTGAAGCTCGAGAAATCAAAATTTTACCGTACAAGAACTTTGATCTAATCAAACTATTCAAAAAAAAACAACAACACAAAGCAAAAGAAAAAGAATTTCTCAATTTTCTCTGTAATTGAAGTTACAAAGACTGTTAGTTGGTGGAGTCCTTCACCAAGAGTTCAACTCAGAGATCGAGAATTTTTTTGAGTTCAAACAAAGAATTTGAATAATAAACAAAAATCAAAAGAGAAGCAAAAGATTACCTGAAAGTGAGAGAGAATATCCTCGGAGAGACGATCAAAGATACAGAGAAAACGGGGAGAGAGAGAGAGAAGGAAGCTCTCTCCAATGCGACTATGAGAGAGAGATGTTAATGGAAATGGATTATATAAAAATGAAAGAAAATGAGTTGTAATAAAAACGGGTTTGGGTTTTGTTTGGATTTGAGCGCACAAAGTGACTGGTACAGCGTTTCTAGCTTCAAATTTCAGAAGCTGGAATCTTTGGAGCTTCTTTTTCGTCTTTTGCCCCTCTGTTTATAGGTTTATAGCGGTTGTGCCATTCACCCCGTAAAGTACTCGCGCAAGTGCATGTACAATAGTAAAATTACCGCATTTTAGCTGACTAAACCCAAATTTACTCGCATTAAGTCATGCGAAGTTGTGTAAGAAACTAAAAATACATGTTGTTACGCTAACGTACACAGGCAATGTCTATTTTGCATTTAGTTTTTTTTTTTTTTTTTTTTTTTTTTTTTACATATTTTTAGAATGAAGGAAGAAAGTGACTGTGGTTGTTGTGTCTGAATAAATATAAATAATTAATAAAAATTGATATTTTTAAGAAATATAGTGTAAAATAAATAATTTGATATTGGATGTTTATAAAAAAAAAGTGTGTAAAATAGAAAAAAAAAAGTTTTCATATTAAAATAGACAGAAACTTTTTCACGAACTAATGCAAATGCTCTGTATTTATACTCTAATAATTAAGGACAAAGTTTAATAACAAAGTTGGTTGTAACTTGTAACATAAGATTACAACTCCACTCAATATATTTTTATTTGATGTAAATTTTGACAAATTTACTATTAAATTATATTTTATTCTTATATTTTTCACACTTGCAAAATTTCAAAAAGATTAGAGATCAATAGTTATGTTGTCAATCAAATATTTAAATTTCGAGTTTTTGTAGTCTAAAATTATACATAAAAAATAAGTTTACAGATTGAAAAGTAAATAATATCTGACTGGCAGGAAATTTGTTATGTGCATTAAGAACATAAAGAACACATAATTTGGCAGTTAAATTTTAAAAATGACAAAGTTTAGCTACAAAATTGGTTGTAGTTTAAGGCTACAACCTTACTCAATAAAATAAACATTACTTCATATTTTGAAAATCTAACCATTGAATTGTATGTTCTTTACGCTCTTAATACATATATCAAATTTTGTGTCAATTAGATATTATTTACTATATAATTTATAAGTCTATATTTTATGCATAATTTTAAATTACAAAAACTTGCAATTTAAATAATTTATTGATGACATAGCTATTAATTTTTAATTTTCTAAAAATTTTGTATGTACGGAGGATATAAGAAGAAGATGTAATCAAATGGTGGATTTGTCAAAATTCACCTCCAATAAAAAGATATTAAGTAAATTTGTAATTTTAGGCTATAACTAATTTTGTAGCTAAATTTTGTCCTTTTAAAAATATGTAGCTATATTCATTTTTTTAGTAGGAATTGTAGCCTTAGCCTACAATTAAGTTTGTAACCAAATTTCGTTCAATAATTAATAAGCCTTTTAAAAAAAATTATTGGGTACTCCCAAAACACGATAATGTGGTGCTTATTCTTGAATTTAATTAGTGGAATAGATATGAGAAAATGAAGTACCATGGCACCATACTCTAAAAACACCTAATAATTAATCAATTATGTTATTGCTGATATTACGTACATTGCTTTTAAGGTAACTCCATTGTATATTTGATAACTTATTATTCATCTTTTTTTTTCATATCATCATTTATCTTAATAGTTTTGTAATTTAATTGGCACATTTTGATGTTCTAAAGAGTAATATATGTAGGGTTTAAATACTCTCTTTTACAATTATAAAATAATATATTCAAATAAATATTTTAAGGTAACTCTAAATAAAGAATTCATCTATTTTCCATGTCATCATCTATGTCAAGAGTTTTGTAACTAAATTGACACATTTTGATTTTCCCAATGAAGATGTATTGTATTCAAATCCTCGTTCTCACAACTATTAAAAATTATTTAAATAAATAATTATAAATTTCAATTAATTTATTTTAAAATAGACATGTAAGATTTTAAAAACTCCACCATGAATTTAATTAATAGGATCACCATTAATATGAGAGAAATGAGCACCACTTTATCGCACTTCAAAAGTATCTAATAATTACTCATATAAATAGCAAAAAAAAATTAAATTTTAATTTAGATTAGTAATGTGACCAAGTGCAATGTATAAATTAATTTAAAAATTAGATGTAAATTAAATATTTTATTCTTGGAAATATGTATATAGATTTTGTGCATTAGCATTAGCATTGGTGGGGTCAAATTGCCATATTGCCAAATTTAACAACCAATATAAGAAAAACAGGCTGCATCACTTGAGCTAAAGGTATAATTTTTGGCTCATGTGCTACAGTGCACAACCATCTTTGGTTGTGCATTGTAACTCAAATGTTATACTTAAAATATATATTTTATTTGTCCTCTTATTATTATAATGATTATTTTCTTTTGGTTGTGGTTGTGATTGTTTATGTGGTAAAATATATAAAGTAGTTTTTCATGGTGTTAAAAAAATGATTTTATTTTTGGGTTTATTTGTAAGGGGAGATTAGAGTTCAATACTTTCAGTATATTAGATCCGATCAGATAATGACACATGTGAAAAATAAACATGTGTCACAATCCCAGATCTAGTGTTAGTGGACCTAATCCGGAACCTCTTTGTAGAAAGTAGAATTTGATGAACAATTTTGTAATTTAGGATACTATTTATTTCAATTTATCACGAGGTACTCGTGGCCCAGTATCTGGTGACAGTGGTGCCAACAAAACGTGGTTCCCGCCTTCGTTGTTTGTCTGGTTCTGATGTAAGTAGCGTGGATTCGCTGTAACCACTGCAGGGAATGTTGGAATTCATTCCAGCTTTGAAGGGTGGTACGTTTACACGGAGTTAGCCTATTAGAAGGTTTTAGAGAAAATCTAGTTATACAAACCACCTTTTTTTTTTAATTTATTTTTATTTTTAAATTCAATAATTACAAGTTATGACAAAGGATCGGAGATTTGAATCTTAACTGTTTTTATTAAAAATACCAAGAAGTGTTAATTAGTTGAGTTACAAGATTTTTGGCTAGTTACAAGATTAATATATTGTTACTCATTTAAAATTATGTTAAAGCATCAATAAACATCTTTTTGGTTTGATTTAATATTAGGTCTTTATTTGATGATAAGAAATTTTACTAAGTTTATAAAAATTTACTTATAAATTTCAAGGTTTATTTTTCCACGCAGGACTGGAATAACTTTGAGTTTTCAATCTCAAAAATATTTGACGTCCACATTGAGCTAAAACCGGTGGGAATACTACTTATTAATTAGTACATGTTTAGTGCCTAGAATTATTAAGACAAGCACGCTCAATTTAAAAAGAAGCTTTTGTTTTTTCCTCAACTATATAGTGGTGACATAAACCATATAATTGTTAAAACTTTATTAATTTCATATATAACCATATTATTAGTAGAGGTACCCTAAAAAAAGTTGGATATTGTAGAATTTTCCCATTAAGATATTTATGTTTGGG
The DNA here is from genome assembly GCA_032727855.1 of Quercus ilex subsp. ballota. Taxonomy (NCBI): domain Eukaryota; kingdom Viridiplantae; phylum Streptophyta; class Magnoliopsida; order Fagales; family Fagaceae; genus Quercus; species Quercus ilex. The sequence goes on from CM064909.1 coordinate 35,253,491, forward strand.
TCTGAATTGTTGTCAAGAGTTTGGCATTGTTGTACGGAGGATGTCTCAAATTCAATTGATGTGATTATCAGATTTATTAAGTATTAGAAACCAAACCATGTGCTTTTTGGGTCCTCTCAATGTCAAAACTCAAAACACACATCAAGTGGTCACGTTATATGCGACCTTTCAGGGATCTAAAGTCTAAACAAATAAGCAATGAATCATGTCACACTTGTATTCTATACAAGAAAATAATTAAACAATAAAGTGATGAATTTATTTCCAATTCAGAATTTAACTAAGAGGCAGCAAACTAAATTAATAACAATTGATTTGTGAATAATCTAGTCATAATCAAGTTACATGTACCCCAAAAGGTATTACGAAGTCAATGAGGGAAAGCTAAGGTTTTGTTTCTTTTTTCTTGGCAAGACAATTGAATTTTTATTTATATTAAGCTATGAATATGAATACAATGAGGTAAGCTAAGTTGCCCCTATGTTTGTGTACTGTCTCGTTGGGAAAAAAAAATAAGGGAAAATGAATGAATTAATTTACAATGTTAAATGAAAATGTCATTAACCGGAAATTATTAGGTTCATTCAAAGTTCAGAACATGATTTGTTCCATTATATGTAAAAATGAATGAATTAATTATGATTTACAATGCTAAATGAAAATGTCATTAGTAAGAAATTATAATAGGGTTATTCAAAGTTCAGAACATGATTCGTTTCATTATATGTAACAGTATACATGATATCATGTAATTTACAATTTTAAATGACGTGACACTAGATATATCTTTAAATCTGTAATATGTTAGTGCCAAGCTTCTACTTTTTCATTTGTTGCATCAGTTCCTTAAGATCATCATAGCGGCTACGGTGATAATCAATTAACAAACATAGCTGCCTAATGGCCTCCCTCTTCTCCTCCCCAAGACTAATCAACTCCTCATCTTTCTCTTTAATGTTCTTCTCCAATTTTCCCACCTTCTTTTCAAGTTGGCTTATGGCTGTCAACAAATTTAACTTTTCCCCTCCTTCCTTGCTCAACTGTGCTTCCAATTTCCAAACCCTCTCTCTTAATATAAATTCTTGTTCCTCCTTGTTCTCAAGTTGAGCAGCCAAACAACTTTCATTATGCTCTAGTCTTTTGATTTCATTGTTTGTTACTGTGACCCAGTCCTTTGCAAACTGAAGCTCATTCAACATGTTGGTAATACGATTAACAACATTGCTGTTATACTCCTCAAACTTCCTGACCTGTTCTACCCCACACAATGCATTGTTTGTTGTTTCCAATGTATGACTCATTTTCCTTAGCTCAGCTTCATAAGTTGCCACCTTTTCTTCAAGCATTCTTATTTCTTGTTCATATCTATATTGTGTCATCCTGTAGCTATCTTTGTTTTCAGTGTGTAAGCGTTCAATGACCAGGATTCTTTGGTACAAGAGATGGGTTTTATCATCAAGATTCTTGCAGAACGCTTCTGCCAATTCTTCCATCTTCCTTTCTGCAGCTTGTAGAAATAACCTGTTTTTTTGCAACCAAACTTTAGCTTTTCTATACTCTCCATTAGTCTTGTTTATAGTGCTATTCTTCACAATTCTTTGCCCATCTGCAATCTTTCTTTTCAACTTGATGTTTTGACTTACTTGACTTGGCCTTTTGGATGATCCTTGTTTCTCTCTCTCGATTTGTGGCTCCAACTGGCTTTTCTTGTTCAGCAAGGAATCCAAATCTTGTAGCATATTAACCTGTGCTAAGTTCATAACTTGAGTAGAAGCTTCATTCTCTTTAATTTCATATTTCTTTTGAAGAGCAGAAAGCTTATCCTCCTCCTCTGTCAATGCTCTCTCTAGTTCAAGATTTCTAGCATGCAGCCCCTCCTTATCCTCCTTCAACTGATTCGTCTCGCAAACTTTACTCTTTATAAGCTCTTCCAATTCGTTTTTCTGGGTCTGTAGAGACTCCACTTCCAGTTCCAAGTCCTTCACCTGTATGTGAAAACCTTCTTTCTCATCCATCATTCTCTTATCAGCCATGCTCATTTTTGCTAATTCATCTTTCAGGGTTTCAATAACAACCGGGTATTTGGATATTTCTTTGTTTTCTTTCTCCATTTGCTGATCTGATTCAGATTTCTGGTTGTGTAGGGTCTCCAATTCCATCTGCATTGCAGTGACCTGATCCATTAAGCCCTTGACTTGAGCCAATGCTCCATTTCTTCCGCGTACCATTTTTTGATTCTTTTCTTCCAGTTCAGCTTTTTGAGCATGAAAAGAATTTGCTTCCAGTTGCAAATTGCTAGCCTGAGCCATTATGTCAGCAATTTTAGACATTGAATATTCCTCATTATTTTTGAGTTTCTCCTGGAGACTAGATACTTTGTAGTCTTTTTCTTTTAATGACAATTCAAGTTCTGAAATCCAGGCATGCAGTCCAGTATTTTTCTCCTTTTCTTGTTTAGCTTCAGTTGCTTTGCTTTCAATCTGTGCTTCCATATCTCTTTTCTGGCCACACAAGGATTTCACTTCAACTTTCAAGCCAGTTAACTGGCTCTCTAAATCCTTTATCCGAGCTGGGGCTTGATTCCCATGAATTTCACGTGCCTTTATAATAGCCAAAAGTTCCTTTTCTCTCTTATCCGCTGCAATCCTCTCATTTTTGTTGATAATTTCAGCTTCTTGAATCTTGCTAAAGGCTTCCATATAGTCTGAATTTAATGCTTCCTTTTCTCGACTTGTAGAGGCCAATTTATGCTTCAGATCAGTAATTTCGAATTCAGCTGTTTCAAGTTCTTTTCTAATTCTGTCCGCCTCCTCCTTATGCTCATTTTCTACTCTGCCATTGCTGCTGTCAAATTCCTCTGAGGAAAAATCTTCAGAGTCTGAGCTTGAATTGGAGAAAGAAACTTCATTGTCATTCCGGCCACAACCTACATTACCTGACTCTCCTCTCAGATGATCAAACATGGCATAGAGTGATTGGTACTCTCTGTAAAAGTCCTCAATGAGTCCGACAAGTTCTGACTCCTTTTTTGGGTCCTTATGCTTCGTACCTTTTCTCCCTCGATCTTCATTCTTGATAAGCTTCAAGATCCTTGTCACATGATTATCCATTTCTGCAAGTTAGAGGAAAACGGCAACCAGAAACATGTGATGATGCTTAACTTCAAAAATAGAACTCTATAAATAGCTCACAAGCTCAAAATTTTCACATCACAAAGGTGCAAAATGATAGAAATAGAGTTGGACAATGAGACATATCCTTTGCGTTTATGGTACCAAGGTTTCCTACTCACTACTCAGGCAAAATAATAGTAATGGGGCAGTCAACTAAAATGCCCCAGTTTTTTGAAGTTAAGCATAATGTCACGTGTCTCATTAAAATGCATGCTTTGCTCACCGTACTTTTCTCTTCATAACTGCAAACAGAAATTCAAAGTTTTAGTTTGTATGGAAGAGTGAGTTGCACCTGTTTTGGTCTTGGATATTTGTTCTGTGTTTTCAGGATCCATGCGGCCTGCACAGGATTTTCCTTTACTCCCCCAACCCAACCGATGCATTATCATTTCTAGTTTAGACCTTTAAGCAGACTTCCACATGGAAGTGTACTTGTCAAGACAAGGCACTTTCCTTCCTCAGCACCAAAGACCTGAGATCTAGAAGGGGAAAAAAAAAGCATTAAAAAAATTAATTATGTTTTTTTTAGGATTCAGACATGGGAACTGATACGTGCACACTTCATTGAACCATTTGATTAGTCTGCAAAACACCTACTGCTTGCCTAATATTTATTTGATTTTATTTTTAGCCCAGCAACAAATGCAGGGAATGGACAAACAGACTGACATTAGAATTATCAAATTTAGCACTACAAGCTGGCAAAGAAAGAATCAAGCAAGAACAGTCCAAGAACATGTTAACTAAAAATAAATTAGTAAAGTTCATTAAGAGGAAAGCTGGCATGCCCGTCTGTAATTGTGATTTGTAATTAGCGAGCAGTTACAATTCTCTACCAAGTCAAAATGCACTACTGAAATCCCAAGCAATAAGTCCTTTCTTGATTTTTTTTTTTTTTTTTTTTTTGGGTAAGTCTGTCATGATATCATTTTACAAAATTCCTAGCATCAATATGTAGGAAAGGGTCTATATACAAAAGGATTTGATTGGAATTGGACAAGGGCCAAATTATTTGTTGAATATAGAACCCAAAGAAAAAGGATAAAGCTAAATGTGATTGTTCCCTGGATACACTGAAGCTTGAGAAAAAGGATAAGATAAAATTTACTATTAAGAAGGGAGGTTCAAAGCTTTTTGAATGATATAAAATTACAGCTTCAATTGGTGATCTATATGCCATTTCAGTGGAACACTTAAACTCAATGATAAGCACTATACACCACCCTTGGGAAGGTTCCAAACTTCTTAACTACAATTAACAATTATTCCAATAAATCTATCGGTTATCTCAAAAAAAAAAAAAAACAATTATTCCAATAAAGATAAAGGAAAAAAAAAGGAGACATGAGCAAACATCTGGTCAAACACAAAGTAAAGCAGGACCAGCAACCTGAAAGCTTATTCATTCCAGTTAGTTCCATGGAGCCCAACATTCCCATTGAGGTCTAAACTTTCATAAGCTTGGGCCCCATGGTTTGTCTCTCTTGACTAAGTAAAACTAAATTTTCATGTGGGAAACAAAGAAATTGTAAGAAGGAATCTACACTGTTATGTGGAGAAAAGCCAAGAAAAGGAAGGCCATAATAGAATCTGTCATAAAACGTGTCATTCACAAGAAACACTTTTTGCTGCTCTCACCAATAATGATTAAATGAACAAAATCATTATATATCGCATGGGATTCTTCATGTGACTTGAACCATTCAGATCATGAATCTAAGGTAAAAATTAAAACAAGAAGTTTGAATATATATATCCATTAATGGCAAAGCCACATTAAAAAGCCATATATAGCAAATGAAACTACAAAACCAAAAATGCACTAGGGTATTAAATGAAAATAGGAGCTAAACATCACCCAAAAAAAAGGCTAAATCACAAACAAAACTGGTTTTTAAAAGTATTATATAGTGACAAGAAATTAAAAGAATAAGAACTGGAAATTTATATACAAATATATATATATATATATATATGGTAATAACAAATATAATTTTGACAACATAGGAATGAGGAACACCTAACATTGACAAGAAACTAAAAAAAAAACCATATAACTAGAAATTTGTATACAAATATGATTTTGACAACATAGGCCCACCAAATTAACATATGGTCCATTGGTTGAAATTCCTTTCCTCTCCATATGCAAGAGGTTTCATATGTCAACTTCAATATAAGATAATAGAACCCCCTGATTCACGACAATTTCTTTAACTAATTCCAACTTTTCTTTTCTTTTTTTTCCCTTTTGCTTTTTCGTTTTGTAGTGTTAGCCATCAATTCTTATCGAGGTGTCCATTGGCAGCTTCTCTAAACATTATCTATTGTGCGTTACACTTTGTAATTGATGGCTAATTGATAGCTTACATTTTCTCCTTTTCTTTTTCTTTTTTTTAATTATCCACATATGGTTGCTTACCGCCTCTCACGATGAAACTGTAATCATCAATTGATCTTGGTGTGATAATAAAGAGCAATCATCACATTTCATTTTAGATAGCAATCAATTTTGAATATTTGACCCATTTTATTATTATGAAAATTTTTAATAGAAACTGGATCCTTGGTTTACATTTTTGTTACACAATTAAAAGGTGATCCAAATGATTTTTTTTTATTTATCTAAAATTGATTGGTTGAAAAATAGAATCAAAGTTAATCTCCTAACATTTATAAACAAACAAACAAATGCACCATTAAAGTCTCTTAATTTAATGTTCAAGCTTAGGTTTCTGGGAGATAAGACAGTTTGAGAAACACTGAAAAAAGCCACTACCAGGAAAAGAAAGTTTCCAATAATGTTATGAAAAAAAATTCTAAAAACGAAAGTTCAATAAAGCACGAAAAAATTTTGTGCTTAAAAAAAAAAGCATAAAATTCTAAAAAAGCATGAAATTCTAAAAAAACATATAACCATACAAACTGGCATATACCAATTAGTAAAAAGCAAATAAATGAGATTAAAAAAATCACCTCAGATTTGAACATAAAACTGTCCCCCCAAGAGATCTGAATTCTGAATCCAATAGAATAAACAAAATAAGAAATAAAAATCTCTTTAATTAATTATAAAACTTATACTTTGTTGTCCTTATCTGTAGAAGAAAATTTTGGCGCTTCTTTAGATAAATTACCCTTTGATTTGGCATTATTTACCCCAAAAACCACTGAATTCAGAATCTCAATTTCTCGCCAACTCGGGAGCAAAAAAACGCGATATTGTCAGATGAAATTATTAGATACTTGTTTTTGTATGTGTTGCCACGTGAGCTATTTCCAACGTTTTGTCTGTTTTTTTTTTTTTTTTTTTTTTTTTTGAAACCCAACGTTTTGTCTGTTACCTTGTACTGGATTTTGTTGGGCAATTATCGGGTGTGATAAGTGCAGGAAATGGAGGTTGTGTCCTCGCCTGGTTGTACCTTTGCAACTTAAACCATTTCTAATCGAGAGTCAAGACAATGAAATTCAAACATATGGTTGCAACTTGCACTGATCGTTGAAGTACATGCAATATTAGTTTTTCAGGACAATTAAATTTAATGGAATTGTGTTTGAATTTCATTAAGAATCCTAATGTATTACACATAAGAAACTTTATCTAGAATTATTGGGAGATATACTCACATAAAAGTTTTGAATTTTACAATACATATATGTATGTAATGTATCTCAATAATAGTGTATATTTATTTATGGACTGTGTACGATCATAAATCTCAAGTAAATAATTTTTTTTTTTGAGAAACCACACTCGCAGAAAGAGAGGAGAAGTCAGTAATTAATGATACTAAGCAAGATATATGTTACAATTAATTTGTGTTATGGATTGATATTGATCCACAACAATTGTACGAGCATAAACCTCAACTCAGTAATTAATGATACTAAACACGATATATGTTACAACTAATTTGTGTTATGGGTCGATATTGATCCATAGTGGGAAATTTAAACAAGAACACATGAATTGTAAGGTGCTCACAATATATCGAAATGATCTCTTCTTTATTTACTTTTGTATGTTTGTATTACAAGGATATTTCTCTAGCCTCTTTTCACTCTCTAGTTTCTATCTTTTTGTCTTTCAATGCATTCTCTATTGTTCCTCTCTTTCTTCTTTCTTCTCTTTTATATGAGTCATCTCCTTCTTCTTCGTACTTTGCCCTTGTCCATCAAGATAACTTTTGGCCTTATCGGGCTCTTCTTTTTTGGTTATTCATCATGAACTGAGTCTTTTAGGGTTTCTTCTTACTATTCAAGCATCCACCTGGATAACTTCTGGTCTTATCGGGCTCTTCTTTCCTAATTATTCATCATGAACAAAAACTTTTGAGGCTTCTTTTTACTGTTCAAGCTTGTCCTTTTGTATTAAATGCAGTGGTGCTAGGCATGTGACCTTCATTAATGCGGATGTTGTTGTGGAACCATCAGTAAACTTTAGAAAGCTAGCTTGGAGAAGTTTACCTTCTTTGGGATCTACCTCGGTATCTTGGATATGCCTCAGACGTGACCTCAGTGCTAGGCTTGAAAGGTCATTGAGCCTGACCAATGATCTAAGGACCTATGTTCATTATTAGAATGGGCTAGTTAATGCTAGATTTGTTTCTACTGTTTGAGCCAATATTTTAAATGGGCTCAATATTTATCATATTATAATAAGGTTCAATATTTACCCCACTACAGACTGATTGTGGTTATTTGCATTGTTCATTGAAGCACAAGTAGTGCTATTTTCTTAAGAATAATTAAATTTAATGATATTCTGTGTAAATTTCGCTAAGGGTCCTAATATATTTCATATGCATAACTTTATCTAGAATTATTGGGTGATTCATTCACATAAAAATTTTGAATTCTGCGATATGTATGCATCTACTGTATCTCACTAATAGCATGTCTTATTTATGGATTAATTGTGGTTATGTAACTATGATTTCTGTGCCAAGGATTAATGTTGTTCTATTTTTTGGGGATGGAATTGTTGATTAGATTAGAAGTTAGTTTTGCTATTTAAACAGAAGCTAAATTGATTGACTGGATGGTAGACTCCTAGTTTTGTGGTCTAAAATCATTGGTGCCACTTGCCTAAGTGAGAGACAGTTTCCTGAATAGTCGGTAAAATTGTTGTCTTGCTTATGGGAAAAGCATGCTTTGATGAGAGTAAAATGAGAAACTTCTTGCTCCTCACTCTAGGACATATGTATCACTGCCTCACCGGAATGAAAGAGAAGTATCTCACATATCCATTGTATGTAATGGATGTGTCACAATTGGTGGGACAATATGTTATTAGAAATCCAATGTATATATAACAAATACATTTGGATCACAATGTTGAAATAAATAGGGCCAATGCATATGCATTCTTCATTGGTTTTTTTCCCTGGACTTAGTTGAGTACTGTCACTAACTTTTAAGCTAAAACGTTTTTTTTTAAACAATTTTTAACCTATAACATTCACTCATGATAATTGTTCTTTATTATCAAATAAAAATATCAATTAATTTTTGATACAAACTAAAATCAAATATCAAATTGCTTATTTTAACCCCTCCAAGACATTTCTAGCCAGTGATGAGAGAGAGAGATAAACTAAAAAGTAAGAGGATACTCACACAAGAATCTTACTCATGAATCCGAAATCTATGCCAATATAACAGCTGGATAGGGCGGCTGAGCAGGACAGGTTACGTAAACTATAGCCACTTTGAGTCTATGATGCTAGATTGAACCAATTATTTTAGGCATCTTGATCTTGTCATGTGATTGGACCGAATAATAATGACTGACATTCAGTAAGTAACTGTGTGCAGTAGAAAGGAAGAAAAATTGGGGGCAAGTCCATCACCATCATCATGACCTAAGAAAAAGACAAGACAAAACAAGTTTGCTGGATACTTGGGTTTGTCAACATGCAATCCCAGATTATCTTGCGTCCATTACCATTTTCTGTTGCACATATCAGCGGTTTGTCAACATGCAATTCCAGATTATCTTGCGTCCATTACCATTTTCTGTTGCACATATCAGCTGCAGCATAAGACTGTCTTATAAAGAGTATAGAAAGTCAAACGTTAAACGGAAAATAGGAGCAAAAGATGGTAAGCTCTTTTGAGACTTTCAAAGATTGGCATTTATTTTACTATTAATTATGATTTTTTTTTTTTAATCAATTTCCTTTTCAAACTACTTTCTTTTATTTTTTATTTTTTAGGAGCTCAAATAGAAATTCTAATCTAATGAACCTAATATACTACCCCACCCTTTCCCACTCAAGACCACTCGAATTTGGATTCTCAAACCCCACAAGCCTTAAGGCTTGGGGAAGTACCATTCCGCCCAATGGATAGAAATTCTAATCTAATGAACTTAATATACTACTCTCACCCCTTCCCACTCAGGACCACTAGAACTTGGGTCCTCAAATCCCATAAGCCTTTAAGGCTTGGAGAAGTACAATTCCACCCAACGTGGGCGGTGGTAATTTAGAGCATTCACATTAATCGGTGTATAATAGAAAAATGTATAGAATTTATACAATTTTGCCTAAAAATGACCCACATTAGTCTGTCTATAATTGTGTAAATTTATATTGATACTATTAATTTGCATTTAGTTGTTTATTCTTTCTTTATGTATATCGAGAATGAATGAAGAAAGTAGATGGTAGCTGTTGTGTATAGAGAAAGAGAAACAATTTTAAAAAATCAAGAAAAATTGATATTTTAATGAAATATAATGTAAAATAGATAATCTGACGTGAGTTGTTTTGAAAAATGAATATGTAAAATATAATAAGTAGGTTCTTATATTAAAATAGACGGAAATTTTTGCATAAGTTGATGCAAATGCTCTTAATTTCTTCTTTCTTTTTCTTGTTATGTTTGACCTAAATGCAAAAGAAAAAGCAGGCTACTGGCACAAACAATATCAACAAGTTCATGGGGAGGATTTTATTGAGGCAGCCAATAGCCCAATGACTTCTTTGGCTTATTTGATTAGTAGAGGTTTTTAAAGGTTCTTTTATTTATTTTTAAGTACAGTTACACTTTTATACAACTCATTTGTTAAACTAAATAATTCAAGCAAATAAACTGCTCTAAATACACACTTCTACTGTTCTACAGACTAATTTTAGCAGGCACCATTCAAGATAACTTGGCAATCCGATGTAAAGTGATGTTACACCCTACCTCCAGAGAGTTTTGTCATTATGGAGAAATTGGCAACTCCAAGTGAGGATGAAACTTTGGCAACTTAATTGTCTTAATCAAGTAACAATCATAAACATTGTCCCTCATTAAGTTGGGCTGTCGAGATATTGTTCAAATCTCTTTTAATCTAAAGGTAAAAAGTGCTTAATTTTGGAACACAGACCGACAGACGCATTTTTTATAAATATCACCAGAAGCTTAAAAAAGCACAGATCCAACTCGTATTTTTACGACTTCTATGTTCTATCTTTCGTAGTCTGCTTAAGTCAACCATTCGAAATAACTTCAATTACAAGCCCACTACGCCTGCAATGGACATGTCCCTTCAGCGGCCCACGTTCAGTTTGACTACTGTTTCAAGCCCATCTGGCTAAGTTGCTTAAAAAAAAAAAAAACAAACTTTAATTAATGATCCAACATCTTATCTGTAGCTCTGTTGCTAGCTGAAAACCATAAATTAATTCATGGTATAAAGCTGGGTAGACAAGAGTGTTCCTTCAGCCGTCTTTTTTTTAGCAAATGATTCAGTATTCTTCTTTAAAAAATGACACAGCATCCTTGAATAATCTGAGGAAAATTATAGATTGGTACTGTGAATTATCAGGCCACAGCATAAACGTACAAAAATCTGAATTGCTATGTTCTCCTAAAAAGGTATTTTAGCCCAGCTATTTGAGTTCCAGCTTGTAAAACAGGCAACAGCCCAGCAAATATTGGATTTCAGAAGATGAGAGGACCTGGCTTGCACTTAACCCATGACATGTGGCAAAATGTGGACTGACGAGTCCAATAAATTGGAGTCTTGGACTCAATTCTTTATCCTTTACATAAAATAAGTACAAGTCTTTAAATTTTCCATACTTAATTTAAATTAATAATTCTTTAAAAAAAATAATTTAAATTAATAAATTTCAGTAAAATATGGATATTTCTACTTAATTAAAGTAAAAATGTATTTTGGAACCTCACAAAATGGAATAAAGGATTAACTATTTGACAATAGCATATTATATTAAACTAGTTTGTAATCTTATATATGTGCATGATTACATTTTAAAATATTCAATTAAATGCATTTTATAATTCCTACTTAAGCTAAATATGGTCATTATTATATTGTAGCGGTCAGTTTTTTGCGCAACGGCCCATGGTCCCTAAGCCCGTGAGGACAGGATAGAGGAAGAAAGGTTTGGGCCCAGCCTAAGATACAAACAAGGAGGACTAACCAAACACTATGGAAGAGCAAGGTCCAAGCCCTCTTAAGGATCGTTGATCCTAGCCTAGCAATGGCCTTCGTTGCAATTTTAGTATTTGGCCGAGAAGACAAATCCTCGGCACTCAACCGATGATATAAGCTAAGAGGGAAAGAGCCAAACGAGGGCCACAATCCAACGAAAATATGCCCAATGAACCAAGGCCAGGCCAAAGATAATAACAAAATCCAAATCACATTTGTTATAATAATAAGATCCAACTTACATTTGTTCCAATTTGTGTCGACTAGTTTCTTTTAGCTTGATTTCTGATCTAATTCTCCCATTGTAAACCACCTTCCCATATCCTATAAATTAATTACGCAGATCATTTAACTTGTTCTTGGTATTTTGACTCACACAATTATACAATACATTTTTATGACTGCGTAAAAGATAATACATTAAATGATATTTAAATATGTTCTAAATAGGCTCACTTACTGATAATACATTTAGAGATAGTTTTTAACCTATGCGTTTGTTTCTAACAAAAGAATTTACCCGTTGAGTTAATTGGAACCTACAATATTAAATAATCAATGATTACTAAAACTTAAGCAGAATCATTCAAAATGAAAAAAAAAAAAAAATCTAAGATCACACATTTTGTGCCCAACTCTCTTGCGTGGCATACTAAAACTAACTGTTTGTAATATTCACTTAAACTCGTAACTTTTTTTTTTAACTACTAACAATTTATTTTAAGGGAGAATTGTAGCAAAAATGGTGGCTTTATTACTGGATTTTTAGATTCTGAAGCCACACCAAACCAATACTGAAGTGAACAAAGTACAAACCACTTGGCACTCAGACAGTGATCAGTCGTTTCCGCTTCTCCACAACAAAACCCAGCAACAGCAACCATTTCCATTTCCTCAAAACCCTTTCACCTGCACACGGCGTCGTTTCGACTGTCTCTCTCTCATTTTCTCGAAAATGAGTTCACGACCTGTACCGGCTTTCGCATTGGACAGCAATGGCGATTTCACTAACCCAAAGAACCAGAGCATTTCGGAGTTGGTTTCGAAGCTCAGAACCGCGTATCGGAGTAAAGACTTTGACCGAGTCGAAGAGGTTTTGGTAGCAAGAGAAACGAAATTGAAGCGAGAATTTGAGAACGAGAAGAAAAAGAACGCGTTGTTGACGGAGAAATTCCAGATGGAGAATCTGGATCGCATCTACCTGGAAGACGAGCTTGAAAATCAGAAGAAGGCGTTGGAGGCGGCGCTAGAGAGAGAGAGGAAAGCGGAGGAGGCGAAGAATTCGAAGCAAGATGAGAAGAACGTGGTTGGTGTGCTTCGGAGGAGGATTTGTGAGCTCGAGTGCGAGAATGTGAAGGCTAAAGGCGAGGTTGAGCTTTGGAAGAAGAGGTTTGAGGAACTGGGGATTAGGGTTTCGAAATTAGAGGAAGATATAGCAATGCTGACGGATTTAGAGCCTCTGGTTAACAATAATGGCGGTGGCGAGGTGATTCGGGATGGTTCCGACGAAGTGAGAAGAGAGAAGAAGGATTTGAATGAGAATGGTGTTGGAAATTTTGGTCAAAATGGGGTCTTTGTGAAGATTGAGAACGATGGATTGTATTGCAATGGAAATACGAGTAGAGAAGCCAGTATGGGACTTGGTTTTGAAGAAAATGGAGATATACTAACTACTGCATGTATGAGTAAAGAAGCCTTTGCAGGACTTAATTTTGATTCTCCGATCAAAGGAAATGGGGATTCTCAAACTGCAGGTATTGGAGAGTTATCGTATTTTTGTGTTCACATACACGCATTGTGTTAATTTTATGTGTGGATTAGAGTTTAGGATTTTATGAATTGGTGCTTTGTTTGCTCACATGTGCTTATTATTATAGCATGTCGACTACAATGCGAGAGAGAGACTTATGAAAGATGATTTCTTTGGGAATATTTTGATGGGTTGGCTTCAGTTCTAGCTGGTATGTTAGTACTGGTGCTAAATGAATATAGTAATGAGAAGAATTGCCATTTGGGTATTATAATCTCTTGTAGTTATATACTTACATGTAGAATTCACCTAATGATTAGGAATTACTATTTATGGAAGCCTTTTACTTTAGAGCTGTGCTTTGGCAGCTTAATACTGTGCAGAGTAGAAAAAAGGTTTAGGTTTCTAATTAGAGACATCAGAGCTATGATTAATTGAAATGAACACTGTAAACTATAGCCATTACGTATGTCAGAGTAGTCAAAATTAGCCTTTTGAGCATTTTATAGAAAGTGTCAGTTAGGAGGGTACTGGGATCTCTATCTCCATCTCAAGTTGGTTTCTCTTCATCAACAGTAGCACTATAGATGATTTTGTTTGTCACTAATGTAGTTAATAGATAATGGGTTATCACTTATCATTTGTATCATTATGTACTTGTAACTATGTTGTGAGATTTTTGGCTTGGTTTATTATGAAATTTTTCAATGTGAGATGACTTGGCTTTTATTGTGAAAGGATTTGGCTAACAGTCCAGTCATTCTAAGCATTGCTTCCATCTTTTTATTTTTCTCCTTTATATTTGATTGTTATTCTTCAATCCTCAAACTTTGTCTATTAATTCTCTAAGGGGACTGCTCCTTTTTTGGCATATATGTTTCCATTCTTGTTACTTGTCATAATATGGAAAGAATGTTATAAGAAAATTTTATTGGAAGGTTCAATATTTTCAGGAGATCTGCATGAACTGTACAACTGTACTGTAGGCTATACATAAGTTGTTTTATTAAACTGGAGTTTTGTGAGTAATGAAATGCTTAATTACATGAACAAATATGGCTGCAAATGCACCAGACTTCTGCTCTGTTGTACACTACGACGATTGTGCTAATATGAAATAGGGGCCAGGCCCATTACATTCCTTCTGGTGGTCACGAAGTATAAACTTCCCATACTCTCCTTCTACATTGTGAGTTTAAAAACAATATGTGGGTTTTCAAAAGGGAGCTACAGATGATCATTTCATAAGGAAATCGGGATTGGTGCTTTCTAATGTTAGAGCATTTTGTTATATGCGTATGAAAAGATGACCAACTTCCTATTCTAGTTAATCCAATGTGAAAATAATTTTAAGTCATGATACATGGGATTTATTAATGAGACATGCTTTTGATGTGAAGGTGTAGTCTTTGAATGGGGAGGCAGGTTGGCAGAATATTGTAACTGATGAAATTATAATGATCTAAATAACTTTGGAGTCATCTTATATGTTAAAAAAAGTTTGAAATTTGAATTGATATTTAAGACATTGGGCATCCAAATATCTTAGGAGCCAATTCCAATAGGTTTTTCCTAATGCATAAACTGTTCACATGCTTTAGGCTAAGGAAATTGCTCACCCCCTCCCCCCCCCCCCCCCCCCCCCCCTTTTTCTTTCTTCTTTTTCCAGCTTCCAAAATTTTTCTGGTAAAATTTTATTGACATACCTAATATCTGCTTTATATGTTTCTTACATGCTAGCTGTTGAAAGATTTGCATCTAAAGCCAAAATTGACATCAATGATATATTTTTTTTTGATAGGTAAGAAAAATGGGATTATTGACATCATTGATAGTGATGAAGATTGTGCTCCGGAAGGAACTTCAAGTGGAAAAGAAATAAATTCTCAAAAATTTGCAGACAATGTGCACTCTGATCTGGCTGCTGTGGAAAATGGGACCCGAATGCTCAAACGAAAACGGGATTCATGTGTAAATGTGAGTGAAAAAATCAACAATGTTGATCAAGAAAAAGATGAAATATTTAAAGCCAGTAAACGAAAGATGGAGCCAAAACAAGAATTGATTAGTGATCATGAGGGTTCTCCTACCATTCATATGTCAAGAAAAGCAGTTTCTTCTGGTGGTATTGGTGTTGATAAACTTATAAGACCATCAAGGCAGGATCAGGTGTTTTTGGGACGATGTAAGGAGAATATGGGGATAGAACAAAGCCCACAAAATCTTTGGCATAATTTGGATTTGGATGGGGATAGTGATGACAGTTCTAGTTCGTCAGATTCTGATGATGATGTGAATGATTATTTAAATTTGGATCAATTTATACCAAAAGTCCAAAGGAACAGAGATAATCAAAAGTGGGAGTTCGAAGCAAACATGCTTGAAGAATTTCGGAAAGATGAAAAACTTTGTATGGAGGCTGTTTGTGCACTTTACAGACAGCACACCTCTGTGAAAAGATCACCTTTCGGTTTTTCACTTCCCAATAACCGAGGATTTAAGAATTTTGATGTAGCCAGGTAAGACTGAGAGAGCAGTCTACTATAAATTTTTGTTTATATGTAACTTTTTGTTTTCTTTTTTGATGACTATATATTCCCTTTAATTTCCTTCCTTCCAAGCATGTTACATGCACAGTTTTGAACAGCTTTTGCAAGATGCCTCTTTCAACAAGACTAGATTGAAAAAAAAAAAAAAAAACAATTGACTCATACAAATTCTTGCAAAATTCCGAAGAAACTTTTTGAAGGAGGCTGAATTATGTTTTGCCTTTTCATGTAACTTGTTAGCATATTTTGATTTTTTTAAAAAGTGGTTGATGTACATCTGTTTTGTACATTTCCATTTGTAACATTTATGAGGGTAAAAAAATTTCAGCATTCAGCTGTTTAATCAACTGTTGCTATTTAATTTGCTTCTGCTGTTTGTAATAGAGTTTTCCATGCATTTGGCTCCAGGGGGACTACTTTGGCAGAGTTTCTTATAGCTGGTGATCCACAAAAAGGGCTGAGGAAATCTGTTGCAGAGTTGGAGAAGCATGACCAGAAAGGTCTTTCTGACTGCAGAAGATTAGCTGTTACTCATGCTAAGCAACTATTTGAGATATACCAGAAGAAAGAGGATCCTTTCTTCTTATCTTGATAATTTGAATTTGCAACTTCTGGTTTTCAAAAGTCAATGCTGATGCATGTAGGTCTAAGTGTCGTAGTCCTAGAATACTGGGTCTTCTTGATTGTTCATATCTCACAATTTTGAACCCTTTTCTTGCTAGATGGCTGTATATAGTTTATAGACACATGCAACAGTGTCTGATACCAACTGATTCTGCTAGTATAAAAAATGCAAGGAGTCCCTGCTTGTTTCCTGATATATATTAAATGTTGATGTGGACCTTGGTGTAAAGCTGCATATCAAACAAAGGGACTGCCCATTGTCCAATCTATTGCAAAAAATTTAATATAGAGTAATAGACTGTTTGTTACACAATCAGTCTCCCCCACCCCCGTTCTTCCCTAGCTAAATTGGGGGAGTGGGGTGGTGGGGTTCGAACACCAGTGTGTAACCGCCTCAATAGTGTCTGATACCAACTGATTCTGCTAGTATAAAAAATGCAAGGAGTCCCTGCTTGTTTCCTGATATATATTTAATGTTGATGTGGATCTTGTTTTAAGACTGCATAAGGACTGTCCAGTCTATTGCAGCAAAGTTAAATATAGAGTAATAGACTGTTACACTATCTGTCTTGTTCCCACTTGGCTGCCTTTATAGCCCTGCATAGGTACAGTTTTCATTCTCACTCGTGCTACAACTTCTCTTTCATATTATATGCTGGTTGGTGTTTTTTCTGTGGGGTTTCACTTTTTTTTTACACCCATTTGCCCGTTTTACTTTTTCTTGTTTCTTAGCTTTTGGTGGTTGTGGAGAGGCTATTGAGTTTATGGGTTTTATTATTTATGTTGTGTTGTTTCTTTAAAATTTTAAGTTGGTTGGGGTATTCTTGATGCTTCTTTTGCTATATGTGCTTTTGGAATTTGTTATACACGTTTTTTTGTTTTGCTTGTTTTTCTTGGTTAACATATGAGAAGTTATTTGATTTTAGTTGAAACCCCAGATTTAATTATTGTGGATGTATGAAAACTTATAAATTTCTATTTTGATTTTGATTCGTTCCTCACAAAGTTTCAGTTTTGAATTTGATTAATCTCTATTCTCTTAACAGATCAAACTCTGGTTAATTCTAGCTAATGGTTGAATTCTTGCTTGTATAACTCAAAATTTACAAGCAATGCACAAGTTTTCCCTCTCTTTCTCTCTCTCTCTTTTTGAGATAAGCAATGCACAAGGTTGGGTGCTTAAATTTTGTTTATATTGTTGTTGAAGGCAGGTTTTATTTTTATTTCATTCAAAAATCACTTCCATTATCTCAGCCCCCATTAAATTCACCTTTCTTTACTTTTAAAGTTATATTATTTTATTGCCATTTCAAATGAATCTATTTCTGAATGTTGGTTAAATTGCACAAGTTACTGTTTTATGCTGTGGTTGCATGGAATGAATTATTTATTATTCAAGTTTCATATAATACACATGGTATGTGGTAATTATGAATTGATATGGATTATAATGATTGCTATTTATGGAAATGTTAGGACTGCATTGAAAAACAAAGTTCCTTTGGTGTGCTCTTGAACCTTGAACTTGTTATTCTCTGTATTGAAACAAGCAACAAGGCTGTTGTTCTAATGGTGCATAAGGATTATGTAACGGTCTGTAAGGAGGTCAGAGCCTGTGGCCTTTTCTGTGTAATATTTTTTGAGCTTTTAGTAAACATATGTTTTCTAACTTGAAATCTATCAACAAAAGGCTTATATTTTACGTTCTTAATGTCTAGGAACACCAGTCCTTGTTACTTCATTCCATCGTGGTCTGGTTCAAGTATCGATCCTTTGCTTGTAGCATGAGGTGGATTATTATCTATTAATTACATTTCATATATTCCCCTTGCCAATGCCTTCCTGACTCATAGACAAGTATATAGTTGTGTAGAGGATGTATCATTTTCAGCCTTGGTGGCAATGACTAACTCAACCTTTTATAGTGTAAATAAATACATGAAGTTTGAAAACCACCGTTATAATTTTCAACTTGACCTGTTCATTCCTTTTTCCAGTTGGTTGGAATGAGTCCTTTAGAAAAGTCATTGGAGAAGCTCAATGATCTTTGGAGAAAGAAGCTCTTTGAAATGATTGTGGGTTTCGAAGTTGGTGTGTTTATTGGTACAAGCTTAGTTTTGTAAATTTTTTGTACTTCAAAGTGGATACTAATTTAATCTGATGTTAATCTTTAGAGGTTTCTCTTTTATTTATTTATTTATTATACCTTATCATTCAGTCTACAATTCCAGTAGAAAATGTACCCTCTTCAGAGTTGAATTGGTACTTGCTTTTCAATTTAAGGTTTTTTTTTTTTTTTTTTTTGCTTTGCATATTTAATGATGTTTACATATGGTACATTCACTTAGTTTGATTGTTATATTCGGCTAATGGTGTATTTGGTTAAGATGTTTGTCACATCTGGGATATGCATTAATTGCATTTGCACCAAAAGCTAAGTGAGAAGATAAACAGAGGAACTGAAATGGAATGGCCTTGAAAATTTGTTAATTAGTTTGTTTAGGGGCTACTGTAAAGTAGAGACGAGATTAACAGTTCATTGCTGATGCTTTATAAGTATATGCTTGAAAAGATGCTAAGAGCTTTTGTACTAGTTGCAAATTGCACATATTTTATTGTTTTTTTTATCAGAACAGGGAGGAGAGTGTAGCTCAATTTTTCTTTAAAAGCCCAAAACACTATGAGCTAAGGTTCGTCTTTTTGAAAATTGTCCCCCCCCCCCAATAATTATGATGTGTTGAACTTGTTGGAACTTGGAAGACATCAATTAATCTAGGCGGTGGGTGCATTGTTTCTGCCATGTATCACGTGGAGATTATTGCATTGTTTTTTTGCACATTTTGATGATCGAGTCTACTAATCAAATGATTGTTTTTTTTTTAAATGCTAACGAGTGCTCTTAGGGCACTGATTAATAATTCATTTAAAGAAAGTTTTTATAGGAAATAAATTTTTTTTAAAAAGTAATTAATATTTTGACAGTTTTTTTCATTTTCCATAAAAGTGGTATCAAAACTTTCATAAAATGACCATTTTTGTATGACCTTTTTGTATCATATAATATTTGTTGTCACTTAGTAACGGGGTAATCCATATGATGCAGAAAAATTTATCTGGGGTACCACATTACCAACTTGTACTATTTGTATTTTTTTAGACATAGCCACAGCCACAGGGCATAGGTCCACAACTGTATTATCGTGTACAGGGACGTAGCCAGGAATTTTTACATAGGGGGGACGATTCGAACCATGAAGGTTGAAATCGACGACGATGAGTATTATCGTTGTATGGATAGTCTATATTTTTAAGTTAATATGGACTTTCTTTGAGATAAGCTCGTCGGATTTTATCTTGTTTGTTGATAGGGAATTCACATATTTGTTTACGTGATCTTGGATCACGATCTATATCTTCAAATTGAATTCTTGAACATTTGGAGGGGTCAGGGTGTTCATCAGGTATTGAAGTGTCAACATTTGTTTCTACAGCCACAGGTGTCCTAATTTCTGAATTGCTAACATCTTTTTTCTTAAAGAATGCATCAATTGTTTTTCGTTTGCTCATAATTCTTTTAGCTTTAAGAATATGACTCAAAAATTTACCTAAAAAGAAGTTAAAAAAAAAAAAATTTAATTAGAAATTTTTACTTAGTTATATGGATGTTATTCATACTCAAGAAAAAACAAAATTTCTACTATAATTTAAACATACAACTCATTTTTAATACGACTTTAATTAATAATAACCCCTCAAAAAAAAAAAATTAAACACACAAGTATTGGTACACAATATAAATCAAACAATTTAACAACACCCACAGCCACATGATATCTAACTAATCAAAAATAGGTAATAAATCAAAACAATTTTACCTTAGAAATTTTGTCTTCACAAAGTGCAAAGATGGGTCACCCATGTGGCAATGCCTATTGCCTCTGCCTGACTGCCTCCAACTTTAGATCTTTCATTCAAGACTCATCACAAACAATCTCCCCATGCCTTCAATCATGTATTTCTCTAAAAATCTATAAAAATATAAAGAACATGTGAATATTTAGGTGTAAATAGTTGAGAGAAAAAAAACACTAAAAAGAGATGAATGTCTAATGCTTAAGAAAGAGAAGAAAACTCACAAGTCACCAAGTAGTCACCAGGTTCCAAAATTAAAACTGATGAAGAAAGAAAAAATTGGTCAGGATTTTTTTTTTTTCCCCGGACTATGAGTACAGAGGACTGGAATTTTAGGGGCTGGTAGGTAGGCAACGGTACCAGCGCAAATGAAAGTGTATCAAAGAAAACCAAACAAAAGAATAAGAAGTAAAGAAAGAGATTCCGTGAGTCAGTGGGTGGATTTTTTGAGATGAAGAGAAAGTGAAATTTTGTTTTTAGTGTTTTGACTTGAGCGGGCCAGCTTGTTTTATTTGGAGTACATAAGGTGATAAGGCCTAAAACTAAAACTGGGCTTGGGAGAATATTTGAGCTGAGCTTGGGAGAATAGTTGAGAATTGGGCATGAAGGGGGCCGGCTGTCCAATATTTGGGGGGCTAATTTTTTTTTTCTACCTACTCTAATGGGAAAAAAAAAAAATATTGCAGGGGCCAGGTCCCCACAAGCCACTATGTGGCTCCGCCCCTGGTCGTGTATGTATGTGTATGTATGTATACACTTTCCCCATGTCATGTCAAACACCCACGAGGATGTACCAACGTAAGCAAAAACTGTCCAAGCTTTTAACGTCTATTTGTTATCGGTAGTTTTTAGATAGTTTATTTGTTAAATATGAGATCAAATATATAGTTTTAGGTAGCTTATTTACCTGATTGTGTGACAAAAAATATAAATTTTATTTATTACATGTGTGACCAAAAAAGGTAAAAGTTAACTTATATTTTAGTTTGTTAATTTTATTTTAAAAAACTACAAAAAAACAAAAAGTGTTTTACAAAACGCACTCTTGTGTAGTAGATAATCTGACAATACTCTCTGTGCATTTTCTTAATTATAAAAATAAATATGAAATTTGGTTTTTTAGCTGAGTAGATATGAAACTCATGCCGACAAAGATAACATGCAAATATGCGATAGTTTTTCATTTATCTGTTGGAAACATTAAAACGTGCTTAATCAAAAATTTCATCTATCCCATTTTTTGTGTTTCATTATCTACTCCATTGAGTTTTATTCCTAGCTCAACTGTACGTTTCCCAAGTCTCTATTATTATAATCAATAAAAATACTAAATATTATAATTTTCTTTCAAGAATTATTAAATTTAATGGAATAAAGTGGAACAAATGAGAAAATGGAACATATGAGTTTTGTCTCAACTGTACGTTACCGAAGCCTCTATTATATTGTAGGGATAGGGCCAATATATATTGTAGGGATAAGGCTCAAAATTATATATTGCGTCTTGAGCCTTGACCGAGGACATTGGTTGGTAACTCATTCTCTATAAATTTATTATTTTTGGGCTTAAGTCCATCTATCTTTTGGACTAAGGAATCAAAACTAGTCCTTACATTGATTAATAAAAAAAATTACCAAATATTATATATTTTTTAATGAATTATTAAATTTATTACAAGTATGAAATATACCTAAGTTTTACCATTCGTGCATTTTAACTAAAGAATGTACTTTGCCTACGTACATACTCAAACTCATTTTCAATTTCACAAGTGGGAGGATGAAAAAGTTAGAGGATGGAAAATATTTAATTTTCTCTCGTGTGTGTTTGGTTGGAGGGATAGAAAAGTGGGAGTATGGAAAACTCTTTTGTTTGGTTGAAAAGAAAAATGAGAGAATAGAAAAAGTAGTTTATATAAATTAACTATTATACACTTGTTACATAATAGGTAAAAAATAGATTTATTTGTATTCATTAAATAATATAAAATTTACCAACAATTATATTTTTCAATAAGAAGTGTTACGTTCACAATATTTTTCACAATACTTTCACAACAAAATTTATGTGAAAAGTTATTACTAGTTATAATTTGAATGCACCACTAAAATTATTTTTTTACTCACTAATATTAACTAATAACAATCTGTTACTTAAAATTTATTGTAAAAATATTGTAATAACATTTCTCAATTAAAATTTTTTATGCTTTATATTATTTCTCTTTTCTCCCTTTTCATTTCATCCATGCATTTTTGTTTTTGTTTTTTTTTCTACGCTATCTCCTCCACACGCTGTTATCTATATCCCCACCCCCCTTCTTTTTCTTTTTCTTTTTCTTTTTCTCCACACACGTTCCAGGCTTCCAGCAATCATCCATCACTCTCGTTCTCTCTTTCTTTTCTCCAGCTTGCTCTCTCTGTGTTTTTTTTTTCCTCCATACTCGTTGGCAAAGGAGGACTTGGGTGCTCGGCTCATAGTCATGTGGACTTTGTAATTGGATTCTTGATGGCTCCTTTTTCTCCCTCATTCAAGAAGTTCTTTCTCTTTTTTTTTTCTACAACTCTCGGTCTCTTTTTTTTTTTTTTACTTGATTCCTGAACAGCCTTTGTGGTTGTGAGAAGGATAAGTGGAGAGGGCATTTGTGTAATTTCACGGTAAGGGCAGTTTTTCCTCCACAGTTTTCCTCCCGATTTGGGAGGAAAAAAAATGGGTGGGCCCGGAGGAAAATTTTCTTCCAGTTTTCCATCATCTCTGATTTTCTTTGTTTTCCAAACAGTAAAAAATACTGTTTTTCACTCCATTTTTCACCCATTATTTTCCATTCTCCCTGTAATTTCTCTAACCAAAGATAGTGTAAGTGTTAACTTGTGATTTGATTTGAATGTGTTTATAGACCCTCTCTTACATTTGTTCGATTGAGATAATTTATTTAACTTTTTGCTAAAAATATACTAAAATATATTTGCAGATAAAAAAAGAACATCGAGCGGCCTTGCAGATTGCACGTGATGCTGGACACGTGTTATTCATGCAATTCTGACCTCTATTTATTGTTTATTCGTTCTATCCTACTTGCTGCAGTGTGTAGTGTACTGGCGAGGGAGTGGTCAGTGTCACAGACACAGTGTGTGTGTAAGTGTAATAAAGCTAGGTGCAATTGTGGGACCTGATTAATGAAGTGGCACAATGAGAACCACTAGGAAAGCTCTTGCCCATGAAGGGCCACGTGATGTGACTCTGTCTCTGATCACCTCCTACTTTTTGCGTGCGTTTCACTTTATGTTCGCTCTACGTGGACCGCTATTCGCCTTTTCTTTCTTCCCTTCAATATTATTGTATTGTATTCATTACCACTACTATTCTCTCTCTCTCTCTCTCTGTCTCTCTGTTTTTAACTTTTTGCAAAAAATAAAGAGACACAACAAAAGAAACCCATACCGACTAGACCAAAAATAAATAAATAAATAAATAATCTTTATTGTTGGGTAATTCCGTAATTCTGATCTTTGCAACTTAACGTCATGAGATAAGACTGATAAATCATTTTTTCCATGAGAATTGAACTCTCCATTCTATTCTATAAAATTAGGGTAAAAACTTTTACATACATCTTGTTGTGCATGCATTTTTGAATTGTTTTATTTCAAAAAAGAGATTAAATTATGTAAAGATGTAGTGTAAAACTCTTATTTTACCCATCTAATTTTAATATATCACATCATTTTATCACATATTTAAAAATAAACACAATTACATCAAATTAATTCTAATTCCTATATATAAATCCAACCAAATTATGACTTTATTGAAATGTTATTAGATGTCGTAGGATGAATTGAATTTTAAGTAAAATAATAATGTGACAATTTTTTATTAAATGGTGTAAAAAAAAGGGTTTTATACCCCCTCCTTACCAAATTGGGTCTCTTCAAAAAATAGGTGTTTAACAAGATATGTGTAATAAACCCTACCTCTAAAATTATATTAGAATAGACGAACTCAAATACTTAGAATGCCATTCTTTCAAATTGTTAAAATTATACAATTAGTCTATCTCTAATAAGAAAAACAAATTATCCAATTAAATATTTTTCTCTCTATTTATCTAATTAATCTTAGAACATTATTTTCAAAGTTTATAATTACTCATCATTATTTTTTCTTCTTAGTTACGAGAATTACATGATTGTCTTTTTAACGAATGAGTAGCGCTACAAAGAATGAAAAGATTGTTGTTTAAAATGATACAAAAAAAATAGCAATGTTATTCGCAACATTTTTTTTTATAATAATTAAGTTGGTAAGTTTTCCCTAGTTCTCATTTTTTTTAGAAACAAATTCATACAAGTGTAAGGGATAGATAAATGGGTTCTGTAGGGACCGGGTTTGAGGGAGTGGACCCTAACCCAGTGTTTCCCCGCAATGAATTTATAGATGATGGGCTCAAGAACTAGGCGTTAACGAGGAGTGCAACAACCATACGTGGTTGCATGGGGATTAGATAGCATGAACGCGAATTGGGATGAGTAATAATGCTCCTCGGACGTGATTTCCAGGGCTTGGAGTTCTTACAATTTCTTTGAAGACTGATTACAAGGTTTTCCAAGATAATACAGGTTGCTACAGTATCCCTTCGATCATATTCTTCTTTTTTTCCTCCCCCTCTTTAGGAGGGGTTCCTTGCATTATATATCCTTCTCCCTATCGATCCTAACCCTACATTTGTTGAGGAATCAGGCCATCACTTGAGTGCCTGTCCCATCAGCCACCTTCCCATTCTTTCTGGGGGTTGCGGCAACCAAGGTGACACTGTTGAGGCGTCCCCTCCTCATTAATGCGGCCAGGACGTTAGTTGAGGGCATTTAATGTGGAGGTGACAGTTTGTCCTGAACTTGCTCCTCCACCATGCTTCTACTGCTAGCGTGCGATACCTGCTCCCTGCCCTTCGAATGGTCAGGAAGGCTCCCTTGATGAGGTGTGGCCCGTTCATGATATGGTGTCAGACGTCCGAGGATAGAGTCATCCTCGGCGCGTCTTATTGGGCTCATGGGCTCACTGCCTTCGTCCTCGGACCTTTAACGCTTCCTCGGCTCGGGCCTTCGGTCCAGAACGGAGTGGGCCGGGCTATCTGACTTGCTGGCCCCACAATAGCCCCTCAAAATCTTGCTGTCCGCATCCTCGGGCGGGGAGGAGGATTTTGACGTCCTTGGGCCTACGACGTGTCCCATCACGTCCTGTCATGCGTTACTGCTTAGAGCCGTTTCACCTGCCTAAGACGCATTACTGACGCCTCGGTGCGCGCACCGCATCGCCCATTAAATCCAGGCGGCTTTGTGCTCCCCACGTTCAACGGGAGGATGGTGATCCAACGATGGGGATTCGCCTAACATTTATGGGCAGGAAAACCGGCACCGCTCCTTGATTTGGGGTATAAATACCCTCTCGAAAAGCCGGTGCTTCTGTTTACTCGTAACTAAGAGCCCTTGCGCGTACATCCTGAGTCCAGCTAACTCTTCACCTACATCTCTAGCACAAAAAGCCTGTCCGAGGAGCTTCTCCTCCTTTCTGTAAGTCGCTTTTTCTCTCTCCCAGCTCTCCTTTTCTCTATGCCTTCTTCTCTTTAATTTGCTCTTTCTTAGCTTTCTTAGGCACCACTTGGGATGGGTAGATTTAAGAAGTATGTATATACTGAAGAGGCGATGAAGAAATTCATCGTCGACTATAAGATACCCAGCAATGAAGGCTTGAGGTATTGTGAGGAGGGGGAGTGGCACTTTCGGAGACAGGAGGGCGAGGTGGTGATTCCCATCGTCGCTTTCCTTGAGGGTGGCATGAGAATCCCCATGGGGCCGGTGATGAGGAATTACTTGACGTACTTCCGGCTAGCCCCCACCCAGTGTGCTATCAACGTCTTCAAAATTCTGGGTTGTGTGGACGCCCTGAATGAGAAGATGGGGCTGAGGCTGACCCACCACGACGTAAACTGGTGTTACAACCTCTAGTGCTTGAAGGGCAAGTCGTACTACATGGAGACGAGGGATGACAGAGTCCGGCTTATCCAGTGTCTCCCCGAGTCCAGCAAGGAGCTGAATAAGGACTTCCTCATCGTGTCCGTAGAGTGGCACGATGGCCTTCACTGCCCAACGACGGAAGGGACACCAGGTGGGGCAGCGGGAGTAAAGGAGGAGGGCTCTAGGATTTTAGTTTGTTTTATTCTTTATTTCATCCTTTTTTTTTTTTTTGCACCATTTAGTTATTAACGTGGGAGTGTCTCCTTACTGCAGATCCGCATGCCTTCACGCGTTATTTCAGCCTGATCAACAGGGAGGACTTGCAGAAAGTGTTAAGGGCGGAGATTTTTGTGAACAAAGCCGACAATCAAGTTAGAGCTGCTCATAGAATCTTGGGATACGACCCGATTCAAAAATCGTTCGCCGCACCGAAGTACGTGATCAGAGCGACAGATCCTCGGCTGCAAAAAATAACTGTGACCGAGGACGGGTTTCAGTTCCCCGAGGGGCCCTCCACATCAGAAGGCATAGCATTAGCGGGCCCCTCCCCCTATAGATTCTCAGAGGCCGCAGAAGAAAGCTTAGAGAGGGAAGAGGAAGTCACTGACTTCAGCCCTGCCGAGGACGAGTTTGACGTGTTCGAGCAAGTCCACCAGTCCAAGGACCCCCTAGGAGACCAGGGTAGCCCTTGCCCGACCGAAGCGGACCTCCTAACGACCGAGTCCTCTCCTCGGCTTGAGATGGGTTACAAGAAGAAGCCCCAATCCAGCCTGTTAGATCTGATCGAAGGCCAACCGGGGAAGTCTAAACCAAAGCTTCCCCCTCTTCCCCCCAAGATTCATTCTGCCCCGAGCAGGTCGGCCTCGACTCAGTCCAGGCTTCCCTCTCCTGCACCTCAAATAAGCTCGCCCTCAAAGCATGAGCCCGCTAGTCCTAAGCAGAAGAAGGATAAGGGCAAAATGCCAATCGAGGAAAAATCTGGACTCACGCAGGAGGAGGGCGACCCTCGGCGGCCCTTGAAGCAGCTCAAGATAGGTTCCTAGGGCCAGGCTAAACAGGTTGATGCCCAGCCTGAGGCTCAGGCCTGGCTTCCTGCCCCAATGCTTCATGGGGAACCTCTGAGAGACGACTCCTCCCTCAGGGATTTTAGGGGGGGCGAAGGCGCATTTGTGGTCGACGTGCTGGAAAGGAGCCTGCTACTCCCTACGGACATGGCTAAGCTAGGGACTATGAGGAGTAGGGAGGTCTTCCTCAGCCTCAAGCGGTACCTGGGAATGGTAAGACCCCCTGCATTTGTGATTTTTCTGGTTTCAGTTTTTTCTTCCCATTTTTTGAGCTTGGCTCATTATGCACCCGTTTCATTTGGCAGGCCGTCTAGGCTACTTATAGGTTGGAGGAGGCGGCCCACGACCAAGGAAAGGCCATGGATGTAGAGCGCGAGAAACGCTTGGAGGCCGCTCGGACCCTCAAGAATTCCGAGGCTGATCTTGCCACGGCCCGGGAGGAGCTGAAGACGGTGACCAGGGCCCGGGACAACGCCATGTCAGGCCTCGCTGGTTTCCAGAAGCAGGCCGAAGATCAGATGAGGTGCTTGGGTGAGGCAGAGGAGCAGCTGAAGATCGCAAAGGAGCTGCTCGCTAATCTGACGAAAAAGGTGGCTGTAGCCGAGGAAGCCAAAAGAGTGGCTGAATGGGCCAAGGACGAGGCCGTGAGGGCCAAGTTTGAGGCTGAACAAGGTAGGGAGGAGGCCTGGGCCTCTAAGGAAGAAGTCGAGGATGTAGCTTATGATGCGGGGGTGGCCAAGACAGAAGCTGCTTTTAAGGCTCAAGTCCCCGCGGTGTGCAGGCGCTACTCCTCTGAGGTTTGGAAGGAGGCTCTCAAACAGGCTGGGGTCGAGCCTTCATCCGACTTGTGGAAGGAGGAGAGTGTGTACTACCCTCCTGCCATCCGTGAAGCTGCTCCAGACGGCCCCGAGGCTGAGGTGGCTGTTGAGGAAGCAGGTGCTACCCCGGGTGTGTGAGCCTCGGTCGCTGGGCCTACTGGTGAGCCGGTCCAAGGGAGTGATCCTCCCAGGGTAGATGAATCAGGTGGAGGCCCCAACGAGGAAGTGCCCCAAGATGATGCGAAGCCCTCTTCTGAAGCCCAGGTTTCAACTGCGGAGGAGGCAGCCATTCCTGCCGTGCCTCTGCAGGCCATTCCTCTTAGTCAAAGCTCAGTGGAGCCTGAGGTTGCCATGGACCAGCTGCATACTAGGGGGAAAGATTAAGTGGAAGGGACAGGCCCCTCGACGCCCCTGTCTGCTTTGCTTCTTCATTCCTTTTGTTTTTTGTACTCTTTTTTTTTTTTCTTTTTCCTTTTTTTTTTTTGGTTGTAATGTGACGCTTATCATGTAATTTCTATGAATTTAATGCAATGTGGCTCTCATTTCTCTCTCTGTTTGTTCTGGCTATTTGCACACTTGCGCGTTATGCGTTTTCTCCCATCTTCCTTCTTTTTATTTGTATAATTTTAACATCAATCGCACCTCGGCCAGTCATGGCAGTGATTGTAATAACGTGCAGGCTCGTATGCACAGGCAGACCTTTTACGTCCCAAGGATTAGGCAGGACTCCTGCTTCACCCCAATCCTAATACTTAGACTTTTTCGGATTTTTAAGTCCGAGGGCCATGCAGTGCCTTGGTTCTGTCTAACACTTAGGATTTTTGAAGTAGTTAGTTTCCCCATAGGCCTGAGTCCGAGGACTATACAGTGCCTTGGTTCTGTCTAACACTTGGACTTTTTGAAGTAGTTAGTTTCCCCATAGGCCTGAGTCCGAGGACCATGCAGTGCCTTGGTTCTGTCTAACACTTGGGCTTTTTGAAGTAGTTAGTTTCCCCATAGGCCTGAGTCCGAGGACCATGCAGTGCCTTGGTTCTGTCTAACACTTGGGCTTTTTGAAGTAGTTAGTTTCCTCATAGGCCTGAGTTCGAGGACCATGCAGTGCCTTGGTTCTGTCTAACACTTGGGCTTTTTGAAGTAGTTAGTTTCCCCATAGGCCTGAGTCCGAGGACCATGCAGTGCCTTGGTTCTGTCTAACACTTGGACTTTTTGAAGTAGTTAGTTTCCCCATAGGCCTGAGTCCGAGGACCATGCAGTGCCTTGGTTCTGTCTAACACTTGGGCTTTTTGAAGTAGTTAGTTTCCCCATAGGCCTAAGTGCGAGGACTATGCAGTGCCTTGGGTCTGTCTAACACTTAGGCTGGCCGTCCGAACATGAGATCCGTGATTGAAATAGGTTAAGAATCGGAATTCAAAAAGACTGCTTCATTAATAATAATACATTTTCAGGTTATTTACATTCCATGGGCGAGGTACAGGTTTTTCGTCTAGATCTTCTAAATAATATGCACCTACTCCTGTTATTGAGGTAATTCGGTAGGGGCCTTCCCAGTTGGGTCCCAGCTTTTCCCAGGATGGGTTCTTGGCAGCCCCGACGACTTTTCTCAACACCAGGTCCCCCGGTGCCAGTGGCCTGAGTTTCACATTGGTGTCATACCCTTACTTGAGCTTTTGTTCGTAATAGGCCAGCTGGATCATTGCTCGTTCCCTTCGTTCGTCCACCAAGTTCAGGCTCCTCCCCAGCAGTTCATCATTGCTGTCGGGAGTGAAAGAGCTGGTCCTCAGCGTCCGGAAGTTCGTTTCCACGGGGATCATTACCTCAGCGCCATAAGTCATGGCGAAAGGTGTTTCCCCTGTTGACCACCGAGGGGTAGTCTGGTATGTCCATAGGACGTGGGGCAGCTCCTCTACCCATCTTCCCTTGGCGTCGTCCAGTCTCTTCTTAAGCCCATTGACGATAACCTTGTTGACGGCCTCTGCCTGTCCGTTTCCCTGGGGGTAGGCGGGTGTCGAGTATCTGTTGGTGATCCCAAGTTCATAGCAATACCTTCTGAAGGCCTTGCTGTCGAATTAGAGCCCATTATCCGAGATGAGGGTATGAGGGACCCCAAATCGCGTAATTATGTTTCTCCAAAGGAATTTCTTGGCGTCCACGTCCCTAATGTTGGCTAGGGGCTCGACCTCGACCCATTTGGTGAAGTAGTCCTTGGCCACCATCAGATACCTCTTATTCCCTTGCGCTTTCGAGAAGGGACCTACAATGTCCAAGCCCTATTGGGCGAACGGCCAGGGACTGGACAAAGGATTGAGGACCCCTCCTGGTTGGTGAATATTCGGGGCGAATCTTTGGCACTGGTCGCACCTCTTAACATACTCCAGGGCCTCCTGCTGCATTCCCGGCCACCAATATCCTTGCGTGACAGCTCGGTGCGACAGGGATCTCCCTCCCATGTGACTCCCACAGATTCCTTCGTGCAACTTTTCGAGCAGTAATTCTGCTGCTTCGGGGTGGATGCACAGCAGGTATGGCCCAGAGTAGGAGCGCCTGTATAGTCGGTGATCCTCAGACAGCCAGAACCGAGGAGCTTTTCTCCGTACTTTTTCAGCTTCTGACTTATCTTCGGGCAGGATATCGTCTTTGAGGTATTTCACTATGGGATCCATCTAGCTGGGACCCAACTCAACCTGATGGACGGGAATCGACCCCTTTGTCATTTCATTAGCTCTTTCTAGGTGCTCCACAAGTATGATCCGGGGTAGACCTTCTGCCAAGGAAGTTGCGAGTGTGGCTAGTGAGTCGGCATGGCTGTTCCCACTTCGGGGAATATGAGACAAGCTAAAGAGGTCGAACTCTGACTGTGAGCACTTGACTTGGCTCAGGTATCCTTGCATTCTCGGATCTTTGGCTTCCATCTCTCCGTTTACCTGTCCTACCACCAATCTTGAGTCTGAGAACACCTCTATCAATCTCCCTCCCATCTTCCCTACCATGACCATCCCTTGCAGCAGCGCCTCATACTCGGCCTCGTTGTTGGTGGCCGAGAATTCGAGCCTCAGGGACTTCTCTATGACATGATTCTCAGGGGATACTAACATTAGCCCCACTCCGGACCCCCTCTGGTTTGCCGCACCATCAACATATACCTTCCAGTATAGTGACCCCGGGATGGAGACTGCCCAGACTGATCTCTCATCCGGGCTCTCCTCCTCGGCTGCTACTTCCACAGTAGGTTCGGCGAACTCGGCCATCAGATCCGCCAGAACCTGGCCTTTTACGGAGGTCTGAGGCATATACCTGACGTCAAAGGCCCCCAGGATTGTGTTCCACTTTGCGATTCTCCCGGTGTAATCGGCGGTCCGAAGTACGGACTTTAGGGGCAGTTTAATCAGGACGACCACTGTGTGAGCTTGGAAGTAGTGGGGGAGCTTTCGCGTGGCGTGGACCACAGCCAGTATGGCCTTCTCCAAGGGTAGGTACTTGATCTCCGCTTCGTGCAACGACTTACTGACATAATAAACCGACTTTTAAACGCCATTGTCATCCCGTATCAGTACTAGGCTCACTGCGTGGGGTGCCACAGCAAGGTATGCGTACAAGACCTCATTGACATCAGGTTTGGACATGATAGGCGGCCTGGATAGGTACTCCTTGAGTTGTTGGAAAGCTACGACACAGTTCTCGGACCACTCAAATCCTTTCCACTTGTTGATTAAGAGATAGAAGAGCCTGCACCTGTCAGCTGACCTGGAAATGAATCAGTTCAAGGCCGCGATCATCCCAGTAAGCTTTTGGACCTCTTTGGGGTTCTGCGGGGGCTTCAGATTGCGAATAGCCTTGATTTGGTCAGGGTTAACTTCGATTCCCCTGTGGGTGATCATGTACCTTAGAAACTTGCCTGAGCCCACCCCAAACGAGCATTTGGAGGCATTTAGGCGCAGCTGATGTCTTCTCAGGACGTCAAATATGCGGCCGAGGTCCCCTAGATGTTCAGACACCGCTTTACTTTTTACCACCATATCGTCAACGTAGACCTCGATGTTCTTGCCCAGCATCGGCTCAAACATTCTCGTCATCATCCTTTGGTAGGTGGACCCCGCATTCTTCAGATCGAAAGGCATTACTTTGTAGTGGTAGTTCCCGACAGGCGTCACAAAGGCTGTCTTCTCCTGGTCTTCCAAGGCCAGTGATATTTGATGATAGCCTTGAAAGGCGTCCAGGAAGCTCATCCCAGGATGGCCCGTGGTCGCATCTACCAGTTGGTCGATCCGAGGCATGGGGAACGGGTCCTTTGGACACGCCCTATTTAGGTCGGTGAAGTCCACACAGACCCTCCACTTCTCGCTCTTCTTCTTGACCACCACAGTGTTGGCTAGCCACTCGGGATAAAAAACCTCTTTGATAGCCCCAGCACGCTTAAGTTTATTTACCTCTTCCTTGATGGCGTCAGCGTGCTCCCTCGATGGGCGTCGCGTCAGCTGTTTCTTGGGCACCACGGATGGACTAACGTTGAGATGATGACAGATGAAGGATGGGTCAATCCCTGGGGCGTCGCAAGGGTCCCATGCAAATACGTCGATGTTGCTTTTGAGGAACTCGACCAGCTCCTCCTGTTCGGTGGGAGGCAGCTGAGCCCCAACCCGAAAGAACTTCTCTGGATCGTCGCCAATTACCACTTTCTCCAGGTCCTCACATTTGGCCCCCTCGGTAGCTACGCTAGGGTACGCTACCGTGGTCTTTGATTGCTATAAACCTTCTTCAGCAATGGCCAAGGGTTGTGCGTCAAGTCGAGATGATATGGCAGCCACCGTGCATTGCCTCGCTGTGGGCTGGCAACCGCGGATCTCTAGAACCTGATCCCTTGATGGGAATTTCACCTTCTGGTGCAGGGAGGAGGCAACGCCCCCCAAAGTGTGGAGCCAAGGCCTTCCTACGATGGCCGTGTAGGGGGAGTATGTGTCCACCACTATGAAGTTCACCTCCACCACTTGTGGCCCGGTCTATATGGGCAACCTGATCATGCCCTTCGGGATGACGAGCTTCCCATCGAAGCTCATTAGGGGGGAGCTATACGGCGTCAAGTCCTCCGGCCTTAACCCCAACCCCTTGTAGAGGTCTGGGTACATGACCTCTGCCGCACTGCCACCATCCACCATCACTCTCCTCACGTCGTCGCCCCCAATTCTAAGGGTGACCACCAGAGCGTCATCGTGGGGCTGGGTCGTTCCAATTTTGTCGTCTTCTGAGAAGCTCAGAGGAGGACGGGAACTCCTCCTAGCCTTCTTTGGCTCTGTTTGGGACTCCTCGGCAGGCAGTCGGGCCACAGATAACACCCGCGAAGGGCGCGTACCCGTTCTCCCCGGTGCGGCTAGGATTACATTGATCGTACCAGCGAGCTGCCCCATGGCTGCATCCTTCCAGGGCTCCTGATACGTTTGGCCCTCACGACTATCGGGATGGTGCAGTAGGTGCTTCAGTTTTCCCTCTCGGACTAGCTGGTCCAGATAGTTCCGGAGGTTCCTGCAGTCTTCCGTGGTATGTCCGTGGTCCTAGTGGTATTGGCAGTAGCGATTCTGATTACGCCTCTCAGGTTCTCCAGCCATCTTATTCGGCCACCTGAAGTACGGTTCGTCCTTTATCCTTTCCAGCACCCTGTGTACGGGTTCTCGGAATACGGCACTAACAGTCTAGGCATGGGCCGCTCCAGATTCTCCACCAAAATCCCTCCTTGGGCGTGCGTTGTTATACCGGTCCGACCTGAAATCCCTCATTTCCTGAGGGATAACCTTGTCCTTTCCCTTGCCTTGTAGCATATCTTCCTCCACCCGCTTGTATTTATCAATCCGGTCCATTAACTGTTGCACACTGGTGGCGGGCTTGCCAGTCAAGGACTTCCTCAGGCCATGTCCCATTGGTAGTCCGTTCTTGAACGTGTTGATGGCAACATCGTCGTACTTGCCATCCAGCTCATTGTAAACCTCCCAATACTTGTCCGAGTAAGTTTTGAGGGTCTCCCCGTCACGCATGGATAGGGACAGTAGCGCGCTCATGGGCCAAGGAGGCTTGCTATTCGTGACAAAACGGGAACCAAAAGCCTGGGTCAGTTGTCTGTACGAGTCTATGGAATTCGTCCTTAGACCGTTGAACCACCTCATTGCCACAGGCCCCAAGCTGGACGGGAAGACCTTGCACATCAGCGCCTCGTTCTTAGAATGGACAGCCATCCTTTGGTTGAATTGGCTCACATACTCCACGGGGTCCGTTTTGCCATTGTAAACTGCGAAGATTGGCTGTTGGAACCGCCGAGGGAGCATTGCTTCCTCTATCCGACGCGTGAAGGGCGACTTAGAGAGCTGATCGAGTGCCCTGCTCATGGCGTCGCTCCCCAGGCCCCCCGGAGTTGGGCTGTCACGCTTACGCCTCCGGTAGTGCTCATCCTCGTGAGAGAAAGTCTCGTTTGGGGGTATTTTGGACCTTTGTCTGTATTCATCGTCACTTTCGTCGTCAAAGGGCAGGTCAGGGCTGGGCTCGAATCGTCTTTGCCGTGCACGGCGCAGCTTTCTCTTCAAATCATCTATCTTGTGCTGTATGGCTACCTTATCATCCTGTCTCTGGGATGCGTGGCTATGGGCCTCTTCAGATCGCGTGGCGTGGCCGTTGTCGTGCGTCTGAGGCACGTGCCCGTCCCGGCGGGTATGGCTTTCGCTGGTCGTTGAGGTATGCACGCTTCTCTCCCGAAATCGTCCGTTCTCCTCATTTTGTTCGCCCCCGGGGTCGCCATAGCTGCCCTGGTGCTGGGATTTAGCCGGTTCGGGTCGGTGAGGATTTCCTTGGTGAGGGCCTGATCCTACCATGCTTGGCCGTTGTCCTTACTAACGCACGAGTTCTCCCCACAGACGGCGCCAATTGTAGGGACCGGGTTTGAGGGAGTGGACCCTAGCCCAGTGTTTCCCCGCAATGAATTTATAGAGGATGGGCTCAAGAACTAGGCGTTAACAAGGAGTGCAACAACCATACGTGGTTGCATGGGGATTAGATAGCATGAATGCGAATTGGGATGAGTAATAATGCTCCTCGGACGTGATTTCCAGGGCTTGGAGTTCTTACAATTTCTTTGAAGATTGATTACAAGGTTTTCCAAGATAATACAGGTTGCTACAGTATCCCTTCGATCATATTCTTCTTTTTTTCCTCCCCCTATTTAAGAGGGGTTCATTGCATTATATATCCTTCTTCCCATCGATCCTAACCCTACATTTGTTGAGGAATCAGGCCATCACTTGAGTGCTTGTCCTATCAGCCACCTTCCCATTCTTTCTGGGGGTTGCGGCAACCAAGGTGACACTGTTGAGGCGTCCCCTCCTCATTAATGCGGCCAGGACGTTAGTTGAGGGCATTTAATATGGAGGTGACAGTTCGTCCTGAACTTGCTCCTCCACCATGCTTCTACTGCTAGCGTGCGGTACCTGCTCCCTGCCCTTCGAATGGTCAAGAAGGCTCCCTTGATGAGGTGTGGCTCGTTCATGATATGGTGTCGGACGTCCGAGGATAGAGTCATCCTCGGCGCGTCTTATTGGGCTCATGGGCTCACTGCCTTCGTCCTCGGACCTTTAACGCTTCCTCGGCTCGGGCCTTCGGTCCAGAACGGAGTGGGCCGGGCTATCTGACTTGCTGGCCCCACAGGTTCTAATACAAAAATATATCACAAACTCTACTAAAAAACCATGATTATTAGTTCCTATTAGCTTGTAACCCATGCACATGTATGGATATACTTAAAATTATACAATAAGGTGCATAATATAATTCTTATATATATAATTTCTATATATATAATTTAAATACTATTGATAGTCATTTTTATATTTTGTTAACTCTTTAAAAAATTTTGTAAGGATATTATTAGGTATAAAATGTAAATTGTCCATGGTTTTTTTTTTTTTTTAAAATTATTGTGAGGCACTTTTTTTACAATTAATTTATTCTAAACTCTTTAATTTTTGTACTTATAACTCATTTCGATGAATATTTATGATGTGGTCCCACATTTGATTCTAAAATTAAGAAATAAAACTCCTTAAGAATAAATAATTTAAGACACATGACGCAAAATTAGAACTCTAATTTGAGTTTCTCTCAATTTCACCTATTATTCCCACATAAATTTAGACATGGCGCAAAATTGGATTATAATTTCAAATTCTATTTCAATTTTCTTTAAGCGTTACCTATTAATATATATATATATATATATATAGAGATGACTTATAAATTTGAATTTTTTTAATTATATAATTATGTTTTTTATGGTTTATTATATTGGACTTCTCGTTTTCTACACTAAATTACGATTAGCTCCTTGCTTGCTGGCTTCGTCGACCAATTCGGCACAAAAATTTAAAAATTTAGATTAGATGGGACACGTGGTGCAAAATTAAACTCTAATTAAAATTCAATTTTTACACTAAATTAACTCACTAAAATTTAGATTAAATGAGACATATGACGCAAAATTAAACTATTATTAAATTCTAATTTAAAATTCTAATTAAATTTTCTTTTTTATTTATCTATTATTATATATATAGATTTCTTGTATTTTTTTTTACCAATAACTAATAACGTGTCAAATCAACTGTTATGAAGTTTTTAATTAATAGATTTTCTCTTCAAAGAATTTGGTTGAGATAAACTCACACATACTAAATCGGATTAATGTCGCAATCTCCACGTATTATTTGACCTGTAAAAGCTGACTTTAAATAATAAATACACACATTGGTCCAAAAATACATCAACAGCATTTAAAGACAATAGTTTGAGAAACTGTTCTTTTCCTCAACCACACATTTTTATCACCAAAACCTACCATTTTTTTGCCGTGACCAAATGTGGATGGAATTTCAAATTTTTTTGTTGTTGATGGCGATGGAATTTCACTTTCATTTAAGATACAATGTTCTGTACATTTAAATTTCACACTTCTTACCTAAAACATTATTAAGCATTGTACTTGTTATTCTTGTTTGCCTTCCCCCTTTCTACCCAATCACAGCCTCAAATTTCTTAATGCATGCAGACAACAAAGGAAGATAATAGTTTCATTTCATTAAATACACCCTCAATCATGAGAAATTATACGGTGTTTTGGGTAGACCACATTATTTATCTATTATTTTACTAAAACACTCTCACTTATTTAAAATTGTTAAGTCAATAATCAGTTTCAATTTAAAACAAATTTCTGATTCAGTAATTTTAAACAGATGAAAGTTTTTTAGTAGAATGATAGATCACGTCACTTGTACACTATAAGAACCTTATAATTTCTTATAATAATATCGAAACCACAACAAAATTCACAACTTTATTACGATTTATCTACCTTACGAGTTGTAACTTGTGAATAGTAAAAAGTTGTAGACCTATATGAACCTAACACTCACAACTTGCCATGATTGTAACAAAAATAATGAATTTTTTTTTTGAACTAGTATTTTTGATACATTATAAATATAAATTAAAAAAAAAGGAAAAAAATCTTATCAAAAGAGACTTGTTTTAGTGGCTGCTCTTATGCCGCGTTTGGGAGATTCGTAGATCTCTAATGAGAAACACACTAAAAAAGAAACGTATATAAATTTGTCACCCCCCATAAAAAACACCAAGATATTTAAGAAATTTATTTAGTCGAGAAAAAAAAAAAAAAAGTACTCAAAATTCAAAATTGTGAAGTGAGAGTGAGTTTTAGAGAGAGAGAGAGAGAGAGAGAGAGAGAAGCAAGATATTTATTACTAGTATTTTCCATTATCATCTTCACCAAGCTAGGGCTTTTTTGGTCTCGAGTGAATTTCCGATTTTGCCCCTACACGACCTTCATACTTAAACTCGAATTGAAAGAGCTAGGCGGTGAAGCGCTTTCGTTTCGTTTCGGTTCAAATTCGAATAGCTGGTAAGCTCTGCTTTCTTTGGAGTATTTTATTTATTTATGACTATATATTAATATAAAATAGTTTATAGTTTCTGTTTGGCTCCCGAGAAAATGAAGGAAAGTTTGGTTTCTGAGGTGAAAACAAATGGGCTTTTAAAAATGACGTTAATTCCGAAATTTTAGAAAGCCCATTTGCTTAATTTTCTTAGCAAACGATTATAAAAATGAGAATTTTTTAAAATTGTATTGGTTATTTCTTTTCTTATCTAATAATATCAAAATTATGATTCCAGGGAAAAAAATAATTTAAAAATTATGTCCAATTTTCTCACCCAATCTGTTATTTGATTGGCTAGCTAAATTGGTTTGGTACTTTCATGTTTCATCCTGATTTATTTTTTGTGTGGATAATTTGAGTTATGTGAAACTGTGAATGAGATGATAGTTTATAGTTTTTTTATATGTTGTTTTTAGCATATGGCATTGTTTTAATTTGTTAAATTTTGTTTTATTATGGTGTTGAACTTCTTCTTTTTCTTTTTAATTTTGGTAGCTTGATAATACTAGCAGTTGCTCTCAGGAGAAAATGAGAAGAAAAAAACTGAATAGTTTATCTGGGGTTTGACTGAACAAATCCCATTTTATAGTGCAAGCCAAAATTTGACTGCATGAGGTCAGTTTGGATGCCATGGACCAAGGATTGGGTGACGAAGTGACTCCTTTAGGTGCGGAAGAGGGTGTTCGCTTCCAACGCAAGGAGAGCGAGTATTCTCTGAAACCTGAAAGCCGTGACATGTTGGGACCCCGGGAAATGTTTATACCTGTAGAGGGTGACTATTCCCAGGACCCAGCTGAGGAATTTGCAGCTCAAGAGGGTAAGATTCTATATAGGAGCGTGGACAATGCGAATGGATCTGAACAACCCCATGCTAGTTCTGGTGTTTTGGATGATGCCGGTGTCATGGTTGAAGAGTTGAGAGTGACCAATTACAATGGCTCGAACTTAGCTATTGTTGGTACATCAAACTATCGAGAAAGAATGCAGGGTAAGCAGAGCCAATGGCAGCATCTTTATAAGCTTGCGGGTGGATTGGGAGGTGGGAGTTCATGTGGTGACACTATGTACAGGGATAATAGTCAGAGACTGTCGAGTTTCTGGGAGGATATGGATTGCACGCCACTCGCAGAGTTATCTGCTCAAAAACCTTGTGCCGATGATCATAATGATATGATGGAACAGTTGACAAGTGCTGAAAAAAAAGGGGCTTCGGGGAATAATCATGGGGGCATTCGGACAAAGATTTTATCTAAATCAGGGTTCTCTGAGTTTTTTGTTAAACAGACGTTGAAGGGTAAAGGGATCATATGTAAAGGCCCACCTCGTGATGGCTTTCCTGCTGAGTCCAAAGACCAGAATAATTTGAAGGTTGCCAATAGTACTGTGGCGGCCTCTGATATATCACCATCTCTGGCTCCCAAAACTGTGATGCCTTCTACTGATGTTATTGCTGCATTGCCTTCTCCTGATGGTATTTCTGGGCCCCGAACTGGTGGTTCTGATCATGACGGAGTTAGTTTGAGACAATGGCTCAAAGTTGGGCGCCAAAAAGCGAGTAAATTTGAGCGTTTGTATATATTTAGACAGATTGTGAATGTGGTCGATTATTATCACTCTCAAGGAACTGCCTTGAAGGACTTATGGCCCTCTTGTTTTAGGTTATTGCCATCAAATAAGGTTAAGTTTGTTGGTTCACCTGTCCGTAGAGAAATGTTAGAGAGTGCTATGGATCAAAATACTCTTCAGTCAGATAGTTTCCTTGTAAGAAAAAGGCCTATGAAGCAGGTAATGCTTCCGCCTGCTGCTTTATATGCAAAGAAACTAAAGTTCAGCGAGAATAAAAACTTTATTGGGCAGTGGCATCAATACCCTTCAATACCTGGCTACAAATGTGAAACTGCGTATGATAGCAATGCCAATATCACTTGTCCTCGGGATTCTTGTACTGAATATAATGAAGATAACCTAACTACACAATGTGAAACTCAGAGCAAGTCTAGCAGTAGCAGCCCTTTTACGTCTAGTATAGCTCAGCAGCAGTTGGCTTCTCTTGGTGACCAGTTGGAAGAGAAATGGTATACAAGTCCGGAGGAGCCCAGTGAGGGTGGCTGCACAATCTCTTCAAACATCTACTGTCTGGGTGTTGTTCTTTTTGAGGTGAGATGCTGCTTCTTCATTTACTAATTGACATTTCCATCTCAGCTTTTATATTATTGCTACTCATAAACTACAGCTATGCATGTTTGTATTATTGGTGTTGGAACACAGTGACCACAAGAGAAATATAAAGAGTGCAAACATTTGTCCATTTATACAGTGTCATTTCTGGAATGCATAATTAGAGAAATTTATAGCTAGCTGTTACTCTGAACTTATTAGTATGGACAGGAGATGACTTCTGCTGTGTTTGCATGTTTGTTCAATCTATCTAGGTCAACTATGTTCGTTAGTTTTCTTGATTCTAAACTATGAATGAATGGATGTATAATGTCAAGTTCCTTCGGCTGTACTTCAGTTTGTGTGTTGCAAACATGTTGACCCATGATTTGAGGTGCTGCTGAGTTTGAAAATATTTTTTGATTTATTAGCATTTATTTGGATATAAGAAGGAAAACTGAAACTTCCCAGTTCTTAAGTGCTTTTGATTCTGTTGTCGGTATTTCATTTCAAAGGAAATTTGCATATTACCCACATAGCACTTTCTTAGCCAATTTTTTTCTTGAGTGTACAACTGAAAAATGTTGAATACCTTTATTATAAGGACTTATGTTTGATCTGGTCTCTGATTTTGCCAAGGATTTAAGCCATGAAATAAGAGGTCCTTATCCCAGAGGAGAAGCTACTCTGGGAATTCAAAGTTTAACTGCACCTCTTGATCTGATGGCATAAAGGTTTAAATCACACTTTTGTATGGTTGTATAAATCAGTCCTATTTTTTTGTCATCTGCTCTCTGGGGGCTTGCTGACCCACATTATATTTGGCCTTACACTGTCCTTTGTCACCCTCCAGTTGACCCTCGTTGGTTTGTTTATTCATCCCTGTTTCATGTGACTCAGGCATCAGACGATGATTTTTCTAAAAAATTTCTCCTTTGGTTCTATAGGCTTCATTTGTTTCATTGTAAAATGTTTACCAAGCTAAAATATTTTTAGCTGAAAACATTTTCAGGGAAAATATTTTCTTTTCCGGTGTTTGATTGCGTTTCTAAAAATGCTCTAGAAATCATTTTCTATGTCTTGATGGGTTCATGAATTTTGGGTCTATTTGAAGCATTGTTACTGGTCATCACTGTTCACAAGCTCAAAAGTAGAGAGCCACCTTCTTCTTCCTCGGTCATCACTGTTCACAAGCTTCATTACCAACCAAAAAAAAAAGCCCACCACACCCCAAGCAGCCGCCTCAACATGCGGCTGGCATCAAGGGTGGGCGGAGCATTGAAGAGAAAACCTAAAATGTGAAGGAAGAAGATAGCCACCAAGGAATGGTGGTGATGATGGATCGCGATGAAGGGCCATCGGCAAGGACCACTGGTGGCATGAGAGGCTGAGCCATGGTGGAGAGAGAGTTGGGGGGGGGGGGGGTTGTCTGTGTGTGAGACAATTTTGAAAACGTTTTACAATATTTTTGGGTGTAAAATGTTTTACAAAAGTTATAACTATGCTTTTCAGTCAACATAAAACATTTTCAGGGTTGACCAAGGCTTTTGAATTCTGTTCCGGAGACCATTTCTGATTTGACCACTAGAATGGAATATTTTGGTACTAATATGTACTGGTGTACCGTTTCGAGATTACCTCTCTCTCTCTCTCTCTCTCTCTATATATATATATATATATAATTTAAAGTTTATTAAATATAAAACACTTAAAAAAACATACAAAACGAGACTGGGTATAAGTTTAATATGAGTTGCTTTAATTTTTATATTCATTTGAAACAGAAAAAGGAAAAGCCTTACTAGTAGATTCATTTACAGTCTATGTAAACAGCAAACAAGAAAGACAATTTACAAATAATTTCAAATTTCAATCTCAACAAATCAAAACAGGCTTGTTTATGAAACCTGACATTTAAAAATAAATAAACTTCTTCGTAGATAACAGCAATACACACAGATACAATAAAGTTAAAAAAAAAAAAAAAGGTGCTTAACCACCAAACCCACAACCAAATTTATATAATTAACACACATGGATACAGATCTATCTGAGATAAATAAAATAAATAACAAAGAATGAAAGAACTGAAAATAAGATTGAGCTTTGAGGTGGAGTTGGTGTTGCTGTCCCTTCTTCAATTCTTCGACAGACTCCAGCCAACTTCAAGCCTTTGACATAGAGACCGTGAGAGAGACAGTGAGAAGTGATAAAGAAATTGAGAGTGTGGAGAGGTAGCAAGAGAGAAGCTGGAGTTTGAGTGCTAAGAGCTACCAAAGAGAGTGAAATTGAGGATCTTGTAAGTGAAAGGGAAGGTAGGAAAAAATACTAAAGTGTGCATGTTTTTAAAGCCAAAAAAGAAAAGAAAAAGCCAACATCTTTGAATTTTGGTCCAGAACACTCATTTCAGCTGGAATGCTGAAAGTTTTGCCTGGAATGCCAGTTCAGTCCGGAATTTGGGATGATATGGAGCAAGGGGGTCACTTGTATGAAGAATTCCAGATATTTCTGGCTGGAACGGAATGACATTTAAAAAATTGCTCGAAAATGCTGAAAATGTTCTCAAACATTTTACAACAAAACAAATGGAGCCTAAACTACAAATGCATTTATCATGTATAGCCACTCATTTATGTCAACTGTGAAATTTATGCCCACACAAAACCAGCATTCTTGGAAGAGAAAATTACCCAGACATAAAGGTTATGATTTTTTATATATATCAGACTTGC
Source organism: Quercus ilex subsp. ballota (assembly GCA_032727855.1). NCBI lineage: Eukaryota > Viridiplantae > Streptophyta > Magnoliopsida > Fagales > Fagaceae > Quercus > Quercus ilex. The sequence continues at coordinate 35,296,723 of CM064909.1, forward strand.
CAACAAATGAAATAGCTGGTGGCATTTCTCTTAAGAATACTGACTGAGTTTAGAATCTGGAAGCATTATTTAGTTGATTCCGGCCAGTTAGACCTATGAGTAATGTTTATGATTATCATTGACTGTTTACTTGCTAGTCGTTGGCTCATATTGAAGTCATTGAATGACCAATTTGTATTTTAATGGATTAATTTGGGTTGTCTTTCAGTTACTTGGTCGTTTTGACTCAGAAAAAATGCATGCTGCAGCCATGTCAGATCTGCGTTATAGAATTCTTCCGCCAGAGTTTTTATCAGAAAATACCAAGGAAGCTGGATTCTGTCTTTGGCTACTTCATCCTAAACCTTCTTCCCGCCCAACAACCAGGTAAAACTGAACTCTTTGTTGCTAGAGTCTAGTAAATTTTGTTAGCATGAGATATTGAGCATTTGACATCATGTCTTGTCAAAGTGACTTTCCCCTTTTTCTTAATGATGAACAGTGCACTTGGTATTTATCTGATTGAGATACGATCAAATACTGGTGACACAGTTTCTCAAAAAAAAAAAAAAAAAAAAAAAATACTGGTGACATAAGTGGGTTGTAGTCTTGTGGGATTGAGTGCCCAATATATTAAAAAATTGTTTCAAGCCAATGAGTTCTAGCATAACAGCACCTCCTCCTCCCCCAAAAGAAAGGGGTGGAGGGTAAGGTCATGGGTTCAAAACCCACCAGGTGCTCATGTGAATTTACCAATAAAAATTTGTTTCAAATCCTTTAAATTTTGAACCTCAGCTTGGTTCTATATCTATACTCTGATGTAATGTTCTGGATTAATAATTTTTCTAATTTGTCTAACAGGGAAATTCTACAATCTGAAATGACTAATGGAGCAAAGGAGGTGTCTGCAGAAGAATTATCGTCATCCATGGATCAAGATGATGCTGAATCGGATTTACTATTGCATTTCCTGGGTTTGTTGGACGAGCACAAGCAGAAGGATGCTTCCAAGTTAGTAAAAGAAATTAGGTGCTTAGAAAAAGATATTGAAGAGGTTGAGAGGAGGCACGATATAAAAAACCCATTGTCTCATGTGTGCTTGCACAATGACTCTCTCAGTAGAAAGGAGAATAAGTTCCTTCACAAAGAACCATCAAGTTTGGAGGTGCTTTCTCAATCATCCCCTTTATCCAATACAAATGACTTGGGGTTGATGAGGAATATCAGTCATCTTGAAAGTGTTTATTTCTCCATGAGATCCAAAGTTCAGCTCTCTGAAAGTGATGCCCCAGCACGTGCAGATAAGGATTTATTGAGAAAGCGTGAGAACTGGTATTTGGCCCAAAAGGATGAAGAAAAACAGATTTCTATTGATCCCTTAGGAGACTTCTTTGATGGTTTGTGCAAATATGCTCGTTATAGTAAGTTTGAAGTGCGTGGGATACTAAGAAATGGGGATTTCAATAGTTCTGCAAATGTAATTTGCTCTCTCAGTTTTGACCGGGATGAAGACTACTTTGCTGCTGCTGGAGTGTCCAAGAAAATAAAGATATTTGAATTTAATGCACTCTTTAATGAGTCTGTCGATATTCATTATCCAGTAATTGAGATATCAAATAAATCAAGGCTCAGTTGCGTTTGCTGGAACAACTATATCAGGAACTATCTGGCTTCAACTGATTATGATGGTGTAGTGAAGGTGAGTATATTTTGCACGTAAGAGAGTGTGAACTGATAAAGAATACTTGGGCCAGAATGTTAATGGGCCAATTCATGTGGAGCATGTTCTTTTATCTTGGTTTTTCGCTGGATAATCAATGATTTATCTCACAGATGCCCCCTCCCCTCCCTCCTTCTCCTCCTCCTCTATAGGGTTAAAGTAGATTCTGAGTTAATAGGATAGGTAGATGTTAACTGGTTTTATTATATTGTGAATGTGATCATCCATATCCTTTTGTTAGAGCAAAATATCATTTTTATCGTCTGTATTTGTGCTAGATCTACATGTCCCTCCATAAATTGAACTAAGCTAGTTCCTTTCCTTTATGTCCATGTTCTGGTTTCCTCTTTTAATTCAGACATGAGCAATTGTCTCATGCCTTGAGTCTCCCATATAGGAGAACTCCAGTGCATTATTGTAGGCTTGAATGAAATTTCTAAGACTGCAATAATGAAACTGATTTTAGACTTCAAGATTTCAGCAAAGTAGAAGCAGTTCCAATTTAATTATCATACTCCCAAGGTATAATATGAAACATGTGCACACCGCCATTGTATTATTTCTTTTTAACCTCCACACATAATTTAGAGACATTATCTTTAAGGAAGAACGGACTATATTTAAAGTTATAGGCAATGATGTCTATGATCATATATATTTAAAGTTTTGGCCACAAAAGGAAGGGGGAACGGGAGATTCGAACTAGTGACCTGTGCTTCATGAGGCATGGTTTCAAGCCGATTGTGCTACCCCTTGGGGTCTTAAAATGCATATGTTAGTTGGGTTATGCTAGAAAGTGGATGCATACTACAAGTGTTTTTTGATGTATAATCTTGATTAATGACTAAGTCTTTTAGTTTCCTAATAATATTAACTTTATGATTACTTGATCCATGGTATCACAAGGCAATTTCGAACACTGGAGGTTCTTATTTGATTCTCTATTACATTGCATCTTAACCTGTGGGTATGCCTTGCTTTTTATAATTACTAATTTTTTCTGCATTGCTCTCAACTTGATTTGCTTGGATGGATTTCCAGTTATGGGATGCAAGTACTGGTCAAGTGCTTTCTCAATTCACGGAGCATTCAAAGAGGGCTTGGTCTGTTGACTTTTCTCAAGCATGTCCAACAAAGTTGGCTAGTGGAAGTGATGATTACTCGGTGAAACTGTGGAGCATTACTGAGGCATGCATACTCTCTCTCCTTTTTCTCACTTCATCCAACACAAACTAGTACTTCAAGAAAATTGGTACTCAGTAAAATTAGTGTTACAATTGAAACGGATTGCTTTTTGGTCTTTATTTATTTTTTAATCTCTACGTTCTTAAGTCAATAAGCTCTAGCTCAACTGGCACCTCCTCCCCTTAGCTTATAAGGGGAGGGTGAGTTCATGGGTTTTAGACCCATTGGTTGGGTAGCTTACCTATATATTTTTTTATTTGAAAAAAAAAAATATCCAATGATTTTAAAGAAGGTATAAGAAGAAATGGGATAATATTTAATTTTTAAGCTTAAAATACATTACTGGTTCCTAAAGTTTAGCTCATGAGGGATTTTAGCCCTTGAAATTTAAAGTGACTGCTTTTAGTCCCTTAGATGATGTGGCCAAACTAAAAATGACATGTCATCACTCCATTAGACATATCAAGGACTAAAAGCGATTACTTTAAGTTTGTTAGGGACTGATTGTTTTAAACTTTAAGGACTAAAATCGCTCAAGGACTAAAATTTAGGGACCTTCAGTGTAATTTGACCTAATTTTTATATTTTCTTTTGGGTACAAGAATTTTCAGATTGATTCATCATATATACCAAATCATTGATGATTTTCAAGAGTATATTTTCCCTTAAGAGAGATTTGTCCTATTCGCAAAAAGTTTCTTTATGGTACTCCTTGAAAATAGTGAACAACAAATGCAATATTGTTATTTGAACTCTTTTATAGAAATGATCAAGTAGGATGGCCAGAACTTTCCTGGCAAGATGTGCAGGTAGACATATTGATTGTGACAATCTTACTTTAGTCTTGTAGCTCAATTGGTTGGCATCCCTTGTGTGTTCATGACATCCAAGATTCAAATCTCCCCTCCTCTGTTGTAACTAACAAATTAAAAAAAGAAAAAAAAGAAAAGATAATGCTGCATTTTGGCACATGTTCTTTCTAGCTCTGGCTACCACTTAAAATTTTTGAAAGTCTTATGCAATAGAACTTCTTGTGCAGAGAAACTGCTTAGATACGATCAGGACTATTGCAAATGTCTGCTGTGTTCAGTTTTCTCCTCATTCCTCACATTTGCTGGCCTTTGGGTGTTCTGATTATAGAACTTATTGCTATGATCTTCGGAATACTAGAACCCCCTGGTGTGTATTGGCTGGCCATGACAAAGCTGTTAGCTATGCGAAATTCTTGGACTCTGAAACACTTGTTTCTGCATCCACCGACAATACATTAAAGCTTTGGGATCTAAAAAAAAGCAGTCCTAGTGGCCCGTCCACTCATGCTTGCAACATCTTAACCCTTAGTGGGCATACTAATGAGAAGGTTGGTTTACTTATGCTAGAACCTATTTCCTTTTCTTTTTTTTATTCTAACATTTGGCATAGATCTTGCTTCATTTAAGAATCTGACTTCTTGCCCCCTTTTCTGGTTGGTTCAACTTTGCACCTCTTGCATCCTCAGAATTTTGTGGGTTTATCCACTGCTAATGGTTACATAGCATGTGGTTCAGAAACAAATGAGGTATGCATTAATTGCCTATGTTACACTGAGTTCATGGTTAAATAAATTAAGAAGGGTTTTCCTTCTTTGTTTCCTTCTTTTAAATTCAAGGAAGTTCAGTACTTAATATTAAAGTGGTCTCATTCTTCTCAGGTTTATGCTTATCATAGATCTCTATATATGCCTATTACTTCCCATAAGTTTGGCTCCATTGATCCTATCTCTGGGAAAGAGACTGATGATGATAACGGGCAGTTTGTTTCAAGTGTTTGCTGGAGAGGGAAATCAGACATGGTGGTTGCTGCCAGTTCAAGTGGGTGTATAAAAGTGTTGCAGTTGGTTTGAGGAGAATTGAACTGTTTGAGACCAAGGATTTGTAGTCTTCTATGGCTTTTTTGCAGCTCATGTGACCCCAAGGTTTTTTGGGGGATTGTTCATAGCAGAAACCATAATTTTGCACAGAGAAATGCTGAGAATCCGAAGAATTCTTCAGCTCAAGTTGATCATGTGATGGGCACAACTGGTTGAAAATACTGGTTGTGCAAAATTTCAGCCCTAAAACATCTTTGAAGAGAAGCCAGACAGATTGTGACAACTGATTCCAGGTCTCCAAAGTGGAAGATTGAGATGCAAGAATGATAAATTAAAACGCTTAAAACCAACTATCATTTCGCCATTGATAGAAGAGGCCTGAGCTACTGCTTTAAGATTTAAAATGATGGATTGAGATAGACATGAATTCCGAACAAGTGGATTCAAGATAAAAGTAGGATTTTGGGAACAGCTGTGTCAGTTGAAACAAATATGATCTATTTTTGCACTTGCTCCTCAGAACAATGCAGATTTGTTTTGCAGTCCTGAACTCCTTGTGTAAGTTTTCGGTGAAGGACTAGCATTTGTTAACTGACTAGTTTGTTCAAAGACAGCGCAGAAGCATTGTTCATACTGACAAGAAATTCGTTATTGAGTTGTAATTAAGAAATTATTCTCCAAAATAGAAGCAGCTATTGTATATTTTCTAAAATTTGATGTATATGGTTATTTTTTTATAAAAGATCTGACAAGATATCCTGTCTCATGAGTTTTTCTTTTTTCCCAATCTTTGTGGAATATCACAGTTGTATAGACTTAAAAGTGCCTCATTTTGTTTTAAAAGAAGGGTGTCAAAGTGCTTCTTGATTTTTTATTTTTAAGCTGATTAATTTTAAATAAAGCCATTGATAATTTTCAATCTTTAAAGATAGCTCAACTAGTAACTAGTAAAGTCTCTTGTTGTTAAATAAAATATTTGGAGTTCAAATCCCGTTTACTGATTGATGTTTTAGTTTGATGATAAAAAAACAATATCATGAAGTGATGAAGTGGACGCTTTAGGTTGATAATCTATTGCATCTTTTTATTTTTATATAAGAATTAGTCTTTAAAGATCTTGGATTGCAGTTAGTAAGCTTAAAATCTGTCCAATATTGATTACAGAAAAAAAGAAAAAAGAAAAAAGAAAAGAAGAATAAAGCCTTCGAACAAGGCCGAATATACAGATCACAATCACATGGTAACTGTGTAATGACAAAAATATATATCTACTTCAAAATTGTAGTCCTATAACATGGATACAGTTGTTTGCAGCCAGTCATGGAGGTTCACTATCTCTAACCTCATACAAAACTACAGTTTTTTTTTCTCCTTTTTTTCATTTTCAGAAGTAGACAAAAAAAGTGATGTATGTGACAAGCTACTGTGGGAATCCCATGTTTTGGGAAAAACTTCTATGGAACACCACCAACTCTGTTTCAGTTAGGTGAAGTCCCTACAAACCTAAGAATTAGGGACAGGCCTGCCTCTTATTCTTGGGTGTATAGGGCTCATAGTCAATGGCGACATACTCCCCTTGGCTGACCTCAAATTGTGGCTAAATGTTCTCAATGGTGATTGTGCTGGTGAATGTCTTGGTGTTTGTGTTTTTGTTGTTCCTGTGTAAGCAACTCAACAAATTTAGTGACATTGCAATAGAGGATGGATTGTAATTCCAATAATTCAAAGGAAAATAAGAGTTTAGAAGTAGCCTACCTGGGCCTTTTCTCATCTTATGTTCTGCAGATTTATTTCTTTGTGAAATTTTCTTTACTGGGGTCTCAGAAGAAACTGATATTAAATCAAAACTAACTGAAGCTGTATCACTAGCTGGTACCAATTGATCATCCACTACAGACACGTCATCATCTCTGCCAGTTGAGGTCGCATCATTTGTTGGATCCTGACTCTTATCATCTTTAATACTCATAGAAGTCTTATCCTTCTCAGCAAGTTTATAAGCAAACATTTGAAATGGAATTCGCGATACTGGAGCTGGATCACCATCCTCTTCTGCAGGAAATTTCTTTACAAACAAAGCCTCTATTTCACAAAAGTCTACAGAAGGTGAGAGCAGTTGAGGTTGACCATCGTCGGGGTTCATTGCAAGGAATTTCTTGATGGAACGTAAAATCCTACAGATGGATGAGAAACTTGGGCGCTGAGCTGGGTCATTTTGCCAGCATTTTTTGGTTAAGTTCACAAGGAATTTAGGTGAAGGGAATGGGAAGAGAGGCCTTTCCCCGGTCCTTATATTTCGACTCATTTTCTCTCCTTGTAGATGGTCATCTTCAAAAGGAACTTTCCCTGTCAAGAGCTCAAAGCAAAGCATACCAAAGCTATAGACATCTGCTTTCTCTGAGTACTTACAAGTAAAAGCACTTCCAGGCTGTTCTTGCTCAGCCAGAACTTCAGGCGCATACCAAATACAAGTGTCTGTTGTAACTTGGTCTGTATTTTGGTTTGTTGAGCTTCGAGTAGTATTTTTTACTGATGATAAGCCATAACCTGAGACCTTCACTTGTAAATAGCCTTCTGTGGAATTCCTCACTTTGACAAGGATATTAGCAGGGTTCAGATCTCCATGATAGATCTTCTGAGAGTGGAGATATTCCATGCCTCTTGCAATCTGAAGCATGATTTCAACAGCAACCGGGAAAGAAAGCAGAATCCGCCTCCTTGCGCTACAATTCTCCTTCATGAAGGAGATGAGATCCTTGTTTATCAACTCCATAACAAGCAAGCACTCTTTCTTATCGTCGTCATAAAAGCCGCAAATGTATTGCAATACATTGGGGTGGGAAAGTGATAGGAGGGTAGAAATCTCAGAATTCAAAGACTCAACCTCCCCATAGAAGTGCCTCAAAACAAAACTTTCCCCCAACCAATGAATTTCCTTATACTGGCCTCCCCCTTCTAACCGGCGCCTCACTTGGTAATCCTTTGCTCCTAATAAAATTGAACTTGGAAAAAGTTTCTCCTTAAATTGCTCTGACCCATTTAGTTTCTTGATTAGTAAGTCTGCAAGCCGGTGCTCATTTTTTGTCAAAGCATCAGAGAGCAAAATTCTCTTATCCTCTAGTGCGTCAATAAGCCTCCATTTATCTTGCCTCCAAGCACTCTCCAACCGGTTACATATTTCTCGAGGGATCAAGTACTGCTTCCCAAATCTCCAATGGAAAAGTTTTGGGTCATTCCACTCCTTATTGTACTTCCTCGTGAGCACGACTTTCCTCTTTTTCATGTCATCCTCATCGAGTCCCGCTATCTCTCCAGCATTCTCTATGGCCTCAATTACAGCAGGGAATAAGCAGAACAAGTTGTGTATGTGATATTCAACACAATCTTTGTTCTGATGGATACTGATTGCTTTTCCCCACCAATCCTTGAAATCCGAGCAATACTTAACGTAAAGCTCACCTTCTTTAAAAACCCTGTAGAGCTCTCCCAAAGGCGGCTCAAGAGCTTTCCATTTCTTGTTCTTCTCTTCAAACTTCAGGTTGTGTCTTATCTCCTCTGCAATTGTGTCGAATGCCAAGCAAAAAATATCAAACAGCAAACAACACTGACATTGATTGAATTGAATATCGTCTTGCAACACCATGAGGGCCTTCATACTTCCAAGCACCTCTCCAATATGCCGGAATTGTTCCATTCCGGGCATAGAGAGGCGAATTCGTGATTCGGGTATTCAAGAATAATGAAAATGCAACTCAAATCTTCAAGATGCAACACAAAATCTAACTATGCAGCAACCTTCAGATAATGATTTCGAAAAAAGAAAAAGAAAAAAAAAGAGAAAATAAAGTCAGCTATGAAAGACAGGAAATTATGGAAATTAACAGAAGAACAAAGCTGTTCTAAATCAGAACAAACTAAAACAAGTTCAAGAATCAATAACAGGCAACATGTATTTCTCCAATACCAAAGATGCTTCCTATGACAAAAAACAACAAAAAATAGAAAAAAGCTATAATAGTTGAAAACCAAAAGGACTAGAGCATCTATATACCTGTAGTAAAAAGTTCATTCTTTCACCGATCAAATTCATGAACACCCAAAAAAATCACCTCATATTCTCACAAGCCCAAGTCACCCGATCAACTTAATGAACATCCAAAAAACCACCAATTGCTATCAAATTCTCAAGAACCCAAGTCGCCGGAATAATTCTATTCGATCTGATAAAGCAGCAAGCCATAGTCAATGGATAACCAAATAAACAATAAATGATAATAATATTTGCTGACAAAACCAAATAGAAACTGACCAAAATCGGTTACGACCAGAGCTTGTGAAAAATAAAAACAGAAAAACCTCCTCCTCAGGCCCAAAAAAGAAATTGAAGTTTCCCACAATAAGATCAATTGTTTTATTGTTTCGGAAACTTCGAGGCGGCAATTTTGTCGGGTTTTTTCGGTTTCCGTATAAATTTTGACGAATATCTATACGACCCAACAACAAAAGCAAGAACAAGAAGAACAAGAGGCGAGCAGTTTTGTCAGCTTGTCTGGGAAAATTCCACAAATCTTGGCCGTTGAAAAGGTCCGGATTCTTTGCTAATTCTATGTATTTATATTCTTTTCCCGCGAGTTTCGTTTTCGCTTATGTTTTTTATTTATTTATTTATTTTTTAAAATTTTTAATTTCTTAAAATGTCGTTACTTTTATTTAACGTTTTCAACTGCCGTATTGACCGTTACCGCCTGTTGACACCGTCAACGAACGTCGTTGACAAATAAAACGGTGACGTTTTGTGAGAACCGTTAGTTGTGTTGGTAACGGATTGGCGTTTGATAGTCCAACACGTAACCTTCGACGGTTTACTGTAATTAATTAATTAATTAATTAATTAAACCAGTTGAAAAGTCGGCTCTGGACTACCAAGTAAAGTTGATGCCCTGAATAAATTACCAAAATTAAAATATAAATTTGAGTTGTAATTGGCCTAAATGTGTTGCTAAAAGAATGTTAAGATGAGACCGCAAGCAAATTAAGGTCGATATTCATTTTGTAATTAAGTACAAGAAATGTGTCATATCTACAACATTTTCACAACAAATTTAAAATGGTAAGTTGTTATTGGTTCTAATATGAATTTACTACTAAAATTACTTTTTTCTCCAACACGAGAAGATATTTGGTATCAAATGATACCATGTCAGCAGTATCAAAATCCAATAAGTGTGAGACATGACAGCAAAAAATAACTAACCTACTAACAATTAAAAGACATGTGTTAGTGGGTAGTTATTTTTATACACACGTCCTCGTTTTTTGGATTTTAATACGGATGACGTGATATCATTTGATACAAAATACTTTACTTCTCAGCTAGGATTTATTGTAAAAATGTTGTATACATAACATTTCTCTTAAATACATGCCTATAAATTGTTTTTATTGTTTTTGACTCCTACAATCCACACAATCTTTCTATTACAGAAAAATTTATTTTATGTATTGGTGTATTTGGATGGCAGGATTTGAGCATGTGAATTTGGATTTGGATGACAGGATTTGAGAATGTGAATTTGATTTCAATAATTAAAATTCAAATATATTGTTTGAATAATTTAAAAAAAGTAAAGGATATGAATTTGACAAATCCTCTAAAGATTTTAAACCTTAAAATCCTTGAATTTGAAATAATTTATAAATCCATGAAATTTTAGAAAATTTTAAGACATACTTCAATTGATTTTAAATTTAATAATTTCAAATCATCATAGATATAAAATGCTTCCTAATAAGGAATTTTAAAATTTATAAATTTGGAATCAAGGCATTTCAAATTCATTACTTTAAAATCCAATTTCAAATTCAAGTATCTAAACGCAACTAATGTGAATTTCACAAAATTATAATGTTGACATACTATGAAAAGCATGTTTACATTTGTTGAATATATTAAACAATTATGAGTAACATTATTGACAAATTGACACAATATTTTTCACTAATAATTGAATTGATAAGTTTTTATTGATTTTTATTTAAAAATTATAACCCACGATTGATTATAATACGTGTGGGTTTTCAATAAAAACATTTTACAAATTTTTTTGTCCGATAAAAAAATGACAAAATAATTGCCATCATAATTATTGAGAACATGGGATTGCACTTTTATACGACAGGAAAAGTAGTGCCCCATGTTTTAATTGCTAAATTCTAATTAAGTCAAAGTGTCAGACGAGAAAGAAATAAGTTATGATGTTTGTAATGGTATATCATTGTATTTGGTCCTATCTTTATTCATTCAGTCATTCTTCTGCCCGTGTTTTCTTTTCTTAAAGGGGTTTTTGACATTTTCAAATGAACAAAAAGTGAACCCAATACATTCATTACCCCCACATTAGACCTTTTCTGATTTCTTCTTCCTTTTCTGTTTTAGATTCAAAATGACGGTTGAAGAAGACATTGACCATAGTCATTAATCAAGGAACACTACGTGTAACATGCAAGATGCGATTCTTATAAAAGAAAAATGGAGTAAAACGTAAGATCCATGAATTGGTTTATGTATATTACAGATACAAATTTTCTGTTCCAGTTTTTGTGTTCCACTAAATATAATTTGTTATGTATTTAATTTTTTAAAATTTAAACTTTGGCTATTTTATAAGAAAAGTTAAACAAATATATGTCAAATTGTGTTTGGTAAAACATAAAGTGAAATACAAAAACTAGTATATAAGATTTATACGATTTTTATACGTTTGTTACGAACATATCCAACTATTTGCCACACTACTAAAACTCTAAAAGTTGGTTTAATTGGGTTTTAGGTTAACTCAACTACTAAAGCTTCTTATTGTCGAACAACAAATCTAATTAAATTCAAATAATATCTATATCAAAAGAAATCCTTTGGAAAACAAATAAAGGATAAAATGTATATAGTTTGTTGTTGTAGCTGGCCTATTTCTATCTTCTATTCCATTAATTATAAATTCTGCCAAATAAATATAGTGACTAGTTTCCCGCTATTTTGGAAGTTAATTTTGCTTAGAGTTGTGGTTGTAGCTGTAGGTTACTAATAAATGTTAGATGTGTTTGAGACGTGGAACGTAGTTGGCGTATGTTATGGGTGCAGGGTTGCTGGCACGTTTAACGTGTACGACGGGGCGTTTTGAATCGTGAATTCCACTATATGTCTTCAGTCTTTTCCCCGAAGATTACGCGGAAAATCATAATAGCAGTTGATTTTGCCTCAAATCTCCATTGCTAATGAAAGTTGAAACAGATCACACCAATGTTAGAGTCTAGAAAGGGTTTTTATTTTTTATTTTTTTTTTGAGAATCAAAGTAGTCTAGTGAGTTGACTATCATTTTATATATATATATATATATAGTTGGGTTCAAGTTACACTTGGTATAACTCCATAAGAGTTACATATTTTTCAAGCCATAAATTTATAAGAGATCCAATGACTAAAAAAAGTCAACTATCATATCATTTAATTTAATTTAAGATAATTTTTTTTCTCTCTCCTCATTTAATACTACATCTTCAAACGTTTAATAAAGAGAAAGGTATTTAAGATTGAAAGAACTTATAGGCCTTTAGCCATACTATTGTCATACGATGAGAATAAACATTAGGATGAATTTGAATTACAAACAAATTCTAATTGGATCAAATTTGGATAGTTTCTATCTTATCGTAATCTATACAATCTAATAAAATTTGGTTTATTGTCTTCATCCATTTTTCTCTATTGATTTTTTTTTTTTTGGAGAAAATACTGATGTTTTTTATTTCTCCTTATTTCTGCACTTTCTGGCATCCTTGAATGTAATTGATTTTTTTTTTTTTGAAAATTTGTTAGGAATTTAGATATAATAGTACTTACTCCTTGAATTTATTTTTTTTTTTGGTTCTTTTCATTAATTTGCTAAACATACTATCAAGGAGAGAGAAAAAGAGACATAAATCTACGATGAAGTGATATTCAGGGATGATTTGTTGGAGTGCTTATAATACCATTCTCTCTCCTCATTTAGTTGTCTGAGCCATTTGAAGCTCCTGCCATGAATATTTTTGCTTGAACATTTTGTAAAACTGGAGTAAGGAAAATGATATTCAAGGAGAAAAAAACTGAGAAAGTAGAAACGTAGGAGAAATTGCAAAGAAAATGGAAAGAAAGACTTAATAAGGAGAGAGAAAAAGAGACATAAGAAATATTTAATGAGAAGACTATTAATTAGGTAAGTATTTAATGTTGTAATGGATAATGGTGTTTTGTTTTTATCCGTTGGATCTCTCATAAATCTATGGCTTAAAAAATGTGTAACTCTTTTGGAGTTACACTAGCTGTAACTTGAACTCATATCATATATATATATATATATATATATATAGATACAAGAAGTGATTTGAAGAAACTAATTTTTAAAATTTTTAAGGGATATTGGACACTATATGCTTAAATATACTACGTTATTAAAGTTTGAATATATGTAGTAGAAGTATGATAACTAAGTTTATGTTAAATGCAAAGTTCATTAATATGTACTAGCCTCGTCACACGTGCTTCACGCGTGCAATGAGGATTTTTTTTTTTGAGAAACATGAGGCTTTTTTTTTAGTGGTCCTATTTTGTAGAAAAAAAAATTGTATTTAATTTATATATATATATATATAATTTTTATTTTAAAAATCTAATTTATAAGTGAATAAATTAATTTGAAAATTAATACGAGAGTGGTCCTATTTTTTAGGCAATGTTTTAGTGGGAGTTAGAGTTGCATTTTTACCGGATTATGCTTTAGTTTTGTCTCTACTTAAACATAGGGGTGTAGGGGCATTTTTGAACTAAAAAATGAGGAATTCAAATAGGGGAAGCTCCTTAAATAATAGTATAGATATAAGGTTGTGTTATTGAAAACTCGGCATAAGGAAGCAACTGGTATGGAGCGCTCTCTCTCTCATGAGGAAAAGGAAGAACTTGCACGTAGCAAGAAGAAAGTTAAGGATGTGAGCCATGCTGGCTTCTGTGAAGGCCATAGCTCTAGTCCTGCGTCACCAAACCATGTTGAGGGACTGTGGAATCCAAATGCTTCGTTTAGAGATAAGTTAGTGGGAGAAATTCCAGGGGCTTTCTCACAAGCTTTTTGCTTTGAGGATGGTATGGATGATGATGCTAAGTCAGATGGGGAGGTTGAAATGCTTCGGCAAGGGCTGTTATCGGTTAAACTCTCTAGGGAGTTTAAACAAAAAATCCGAAAGCCATGGGTAATAGCTTTTATCGTGAAAGTTTATGGACGGAGTGTGGGGCTGAACTTCATTCAAGCAAATCTCCTTGCTATATTGAAACTTGCAGGTAGATTAGACTGTGTTGATTTGGGTCATGGATTCTTCCTCACAAGGCTGTCTCTAGGAGAAGACTATGAAAATGTTTTAAGAAAAGGCTCGTGGTTCATCGGAGACCATTTTCTGTCTATTAGACCGCGGGAACTAGATTTTAAGCCTACGTTAGCAAGTGTATCATCCATTGCAGTGTGGGTTTGACTAAATGAGCTCCCCATTGAGTACTACAATGCAGAGGCGCTGCAACTTATTGGGAAAGCTATTGGTAATGTGCTTAGAGTCGACACTTTCACGGCATCTGAAACTCGAGGGAGGTTTGTAAGGATTTGTGTGCAAGCGGATGTGGAGAAGCCTTTGGCTATTGCGATCATGATAGGGAGACTTAAACATCAGATATGTTACGAAGGAATTCATAAAATGTGTTTTGGGTGTGGACGATTAGGACATAGGAAGGAGCAATGCCCACACATTATCCGGCATGATCTAGTGGCCTCGGAGATGGGGGTGAAGGAAGGTGGTGAGACGGTATCAGGCTTATGCAAAACTCATGCCACTGACATGCCAATGAGTGAAAAAGGGGACCAGTAATGGTGTGGTTGGGTCAGAGAAGTACTTAGGACAGGCTGATGTGCAGGATGGTGTGTACGGGCCATGGATTGTGGTGGCTTGTAGAAGGAATGGGACAAAATCTGTTAAGAGTGGTGGGACCTCACCTAGACAGAGCAATGGGTTCGGTTTCAGTGATTATGGCAACGTAGAGAAGGAGAGTGTGGAACGGGCTGTTGTGCTGCATGGGTCTTCAAGGGAAATGAAAAGGAAACTGGCTTCGTCGAAATTAATTGATAGGGCCCAAATAGCTGTGGTGGTCCAGAATATAAGAAGTGGGGGACTGAAGCAGGCCCAATCAAGCCCAAACTTGATGTTAATGAATGGTGGTAGTAATGACACCTCAATTCGGACTAAGTCAGCTCTAAAAAATCAGAGACTCTCATCGGTGAAGGGTATGAAAGGGGCAGCACGGAGTGGGTTTACTTTTGGAGAACACAGTAACGCCGGTGGGGGAAAAAATTCAGCCTGCGACATGATCAGTCAGCCTATAGTGAGAGTAGAGCCGGCGGGGAGTCTTGATCAGTGTAGCAAAACAGGGGCAAGGCGGAGAGCTGAGTATGGCGTTAAGATCACTAATTCCATAGATTTAATGGTGGGTAATCAAGGCGGAGTTTTAGGCTAGGTCGATCTGATCCATGAGAGGGTTTAGATGGGTAATCAAGATCACGAGGCGAGTAAGTCCGATCCGAAGCATGAAGTGGCTCAGCTCCAATTGCAAGAAAATATGGAGAGGTTTAGTGCTAGATACGGAGAAAAGGGAGAAGACGGAGAGGTTGCCATACCTGAAGCCGGTTTGGGCAGTTCCTGTGCTATGCAATGTGAAGCTAATGGAGGTAATGGAGATGGGGGTTTAGCAACTCATGGGTACTCTGTTTCCAAGGGAAGGTCTAACAAGGGAGGTGTTGAGGCGGACAAGATAGAGCTTGAAGGAGGAGGCAGTTTTGAGGAACCTCAGTGCTGAATGTCCCATACCCTCACAAAATTTTTTATGATGAACATTATTATTTGGAATTGGTGCAGAACCATGATCTAGCAATTTTGGTTGTTATGGAAACTCGTGTTGGGGGAGATAGAGCTAGGGAAATTACAAGCTTGTTGCCATTTGTTGGAGCCATACATACGGACACCATTAGCTATGCAGGAGGTCTTTGGGTTCTGTGGAATGCTAACAGGGTTGATATAGCCTTGCTCTCAAGTATTGAGCAGGAAAATCATGCTGAGGTAAAGGTACGTTTCACAAACATTAGCTGGTTACTTTCTGATGTGTATGCTAGCCCTAGGAATGCCAAAAGGCAAGTTTTGTGGAAAAATTTGATAAGTGTTGCTGAATTGCATAATATGCCCTGGGTTATTGCTGGGGATTTTAATGAGCCCCTCCTTAGTGAGGATAAATTTGAGGGTAGGTCAGTGAGTGTTAATAGGTCTTTATTGTTCAAGGAGTGTTTGGATAAATGTAACATGCTGGATATTGAGTTTGTTGGGCCACGCTTCACTTGGACAAACAAAAGGGAGGTTCAAGCTTTGATCTAGGAGAGAATTGATAGATATTTTGTGAACCCTAGCTAGTGTGTGATGTATCCTAATGCAAAAATTACTCATTTGACTCGGTGCCACTCGGACCACTGTCCAGTTCTTCTGGAGGTACAACCGAGAGCCCAAAATGGGAGGAGTAGACCTTTTCGGTTCCAAACGGGGTGGTTGTTGGATCCTTCCTTCTTTCCGCTAGTGCATTAGGTGTGGGAAACTAATAATAGGTTGGTTGATGCTATTAATTGGTTTACGCATAAAGCTAAGGAGTGGAATAAAAACCAATTTGGGAACATTTTCATTAGGAAAAAGAATTTGATGTCGAGATTGAATGGTAGTCAAAGAGCTCTAGCTTTAAGGCCATTGGATTTTCTTGTGAAGTTGGAAGATGAGCTTCTTAGGGAGCTTGACCTTGTGCTTAGACAGGAGGAGGAGTTGTGGGCTTTGAAATCAATGGTAAATTGGATGATTCAGGGAGACCGTAATACAAATTTTTATCATGTTTCAACCTTGGTTAGACGGAAGAGGAATCAAATCATGGCTATCAAAAATGCAGTGGGAGATTGGATTTATGAGGAGGGGGAGATAAAAGAATTCATTAGGAGTGGTTTTGATCAGATTTTCTTGTCATCTCACTCGTGTGTGCCGTTGATGGATCTCACTGTTTCTTAATGGCAGTCTAGGCTCTCAGAGTCAGAGAAGGAGAGTATTAGTGGGGGGGCTTCGGTAGAAGAGATAAAGGCAGCCCTTTGGTCCTTGAAACCTTTCAAAGCCTCAGGACCGGATGGGCTTCATGCGGGGTTTTTCCAAAAATTTTGGCATAATGTGGGTAATTCCATGATTGAAGAGATTCAAAAAATTTTTGTTGATGGAAAAGTCCCGGAGGTTTTGAATAGAACCCACATTGCCTTGATTCCAAAAATTCAGGGCCCGGAAACTTTGGGTAACTATAGACCTATTAGTTTGTGTAATACTGTGTATAAGGTGGCTACAAAGGTTATTGTGGCAAGGTTGCGACCTTACTTGGACAAACTCATCTCTCCTATGCAAACGACTTTTGTGCCGGGTCGGAAAAGGATTGATAATATTATTATTGCCCAGGAGATCATTCATTCTCTTGGGAAGGAGAAGGGTAGAACTGGATATATGGCGCTCAAGATAGATTTGGAAAAAGCTTATGACAAGCTAGAATGGAATTTCATCAGAGATATGCTTATTTGGGTAAATCTCCCAATGGATATTATAGATGTCATAATGAGTTGTGTGTATATAGTCTCTACATCTATTTTATTCAATGGAGAGGCCTTTGACCCGATCTATCCCTCTAGAGGTATAAGGCAGGGAGATCCAATATCTCCATACTTGTTCATCTTGTGTATGGACTATCTTGGGCAGCTTATTGAAGAGAAGTGTAGGGGGAAGTTGTGGCAGCCAGTGAAGGCATCTCAGAGTGGTCCAGCCTTTTCCCACCTATTCTTTGCAAATGATTTGATTCTATTTGCCAAAACTGATGGGGTAAACTGTGCAGCCATTAGGAATGTTTTGGATATTTTTTGTAGCATTTTTGGCCAAATAGTGAGTGAAGCTAAATCAAGGGTGTACTTTTCTCCAAATGTGGATAGGGATGCTAAGGAGTCCTTTTGTGACATTTTGGGGTTTGCATCAACGCCGTATCTTGGTAAATACCTTGGTTTTCTGCTAAAACAGCCAGGGTCGTCTTCTCATGATTATAACTTTATTTTGGATAGAGTGAAGCAAAAGCTATCCGGGTGGAAGGCAAACCTATTATCTTTGTCTGGTCGTAGAGTGCTCATTCAATCATCGTTGGCTGCTATCCCATCGTACATTATGCAGTTCTCTTACCTTTCGGGAAGGGTTTTGGATGGTCTAGATAGGGTGAATAGGAATTTTCTATGGGGGTCTACAGAATCAGCCAAGAAGATTCATTGGGTTGGGTGGGAGAAGGTGACAAAATCTAAGGAGGAACGGGGATTGGGGTTGCAAACAGCCAAGGGAAGAAATGTGGCACTCTTAGCCAAGCTTAATTGGAGGTTTAATACGGAAGGGGAGGCACCGTGGGTCAATGTGTTAAAGAAGTATAGCAACCATCGAAGGAGAGTAGTTGCTAATGCAAATAGCCTTCCTTACTCATCAATATGGGCAGCTATGAAGAAAGGGATGGGCACTTTTAACAAGGGTTATAGATGGTTGGTGACAAAAAATAGCACTTTGAATATTTGGCACAACAATTGGACAAATGGGGGTCCCTTAGAAAGTTGATTCAAGGGTCTATTTCTCTAGAAACCAGTCGTTTGAAAGTTAAAGATATTATGCTTGATGTGGGCTGGGATTGGGAGAAAACAACCTTTGAACTTCCGGATGAAGTTAAGGGTTTGATTTGTGCAATTCCCATGTCGACCTTAGGAGGTGGCACGGACAAATTGGCTTGGGCCGGGTCATCCAAGGGGAGTTTTGATGTTAAGAGCGCTTATGGGATTGTTATGGAGGCGTCAAATACTATAGCCTTTGCAGCTAGCTAGATTTGGAAGGTAGATTTGCTTCCAAAGATTAGAACTTTTCTTTGGTTGTGTGCTGATAATAGTATCGGTGTCAAGGTTTGTTTGGGCAAAAGAGGAGTGGTTCAAGATGATGTGTGCCCTGTTTGCTGTAATGGGGCTGAAACTATATTGCATGCCTTGAGAGATTGCTTTCACCTAAAACATGTATGGAACCAGCTAGGGTCACGACTTCTAATTATGATTTTTGGCACACTAACCTGGTGGAATGGTTGTCACTTAATGTTAGAATCAATGATAAGCTACATGTCATAGCTATCCCTTGGAAAATTGTGTTTTTTTTTTGCTCTTTGGAGCATTTGGAAGAGTAGAAATGATATTGTTTTCAATAGGAAAGGTCGGAGTCCAAGATTGGCTATGGATATTGTGTATCAAGCTATGGAGTATTTTCACTGTGTGGCTGTTCCAAGATTGCAAGGCTGTAGAGTATTAAGGAGGATTTGTTGGGAGCAGCTTGAGCAAGGGTGGAAGAAATTGAACATAGATGGGTCTTGCAGTAAGCCTCACAACCTGGCTGGTTGTGGGGGAGTGGTGAGGAATGATGATGGGCATTGGGTGGCTGGGTTCAGTAAGCGAATTGGAGTCACCAATAGCTTTGCTGTTGAGTTGTGGGGGCTGCGTGAAGGCCTCAAGTTGTGCTGCACTTTAAATATTCTTTGTCTTGAAATTGAGATGGATGCCAAGTCCATTGTTGATGTGTTGCGGAATGCAGATTATGTAAATGACATTATATCTCCTATTTTGGATGATTATAGGCAGCTTCTTACCCGATTCCATCAAGTTTGTATTAAGCATTACTTTCGGCAAGCCAATCAATGTGCTGATGGTTTAGCAAGGATGAGCTTTAGGATGTCTGTCGATTTCTTTTTTATGATAGTCCACTTGTGGACATTTTAGATGTTTTTGAGGGTGACCTCAATGGGATGTATTTTGACAGGATATGTCCTGAACCTTGTTTTGGTGTTTAGTTCTTTAATGAAATCGTCTTTCATCAAAAAAGAAAAAGAAAAAAAAAAAGAAAAAAAGAAGAAAAAAGAAGAAGAAAAGATATAGGGTTGTGTTCAAGTTACACTTATATGGCGTTTGGTACAGAGGAATCCACATTACTCCTGACATCTAAATTTCTAAGAATGTGATTCCTTACAATCTGGATGCCTAAGAATGTAACTATTCCTATGTTTGGTTTCATTGGGAAGCTTTTAAAATTCCTAGGAATGTGAGATGATAATATTTGGTTTATTCCCAGGAATTTTAAATGAATTATTTATTTTTCCTCTTCTATCCTTAGATTTGAATGTGAACTAACAAGTACTTTAAAACCTCTCTGTTTTACAAAGTCTTCAAAGCCCCTTTTTTCCCAAATACATCTATTTTGGAAGCTAGTGATTCAAGGATGGGTTTGTATGCTTGGAAAAGCATCCTCAAAGGGAGAGATGTCATCCAACGAGGAGTGAAATGGCAGGTTGGTAGTGGGGAAAAAATAAGGGTGTGGCAGCAACACTGGATTCCAAAAAAGCACCCTCCCCTCCTACCTGTATGTCCCATTGAGAATTTTGAAGACATAACTGCGGATGGCTTGATCGATCCAATTACAAGAGAGTGGATTCCAGAGATGGTGGATGGATTGTTTATTCCAAAAGATGCTGAGATGATAAAGAAGATCCCACTAGGCAGACATGCGTCAGAAGATACTTTCACTTTGTATTGGCCAT
Organism: Quercus ilex subsp. ballota; assembly: GCA_032727855.1. Classification (NCBI taxonomy): domain Eukaryota; kingdom Viridiplantae; phylum Streptophyta; class Magnoliopsida; order Fagales; family Fagaceae; genus Quercus; species Quercus ilex. The sequence continues at coordinate 35,317,235 of CM064909.1, forward strand.
ATTCAAGCAACGGTTTATACAGTTGCAATTCAGGCTATAGGTTCCTAAAAGAGGAGGTAGAGATGATCACCGAACCACATTTTCAGCAAGCTAGAGAGAAGTAAACGTGGAAAGGAATATGGGCCATGCATGTACTACAAAAAATGAAGACCCTGCTGTGGCGGGCATGCCGTAACGCACTGCCAACAAAAGAAGCTCTTGTCCGAAGAACCATCATCCAAGATCCTCAGTGTGAACGATGCCATGCTGATGTTGAGGACCCACTTCATGCACTTTGGAAATGCTCAGAGCTTGATATCGTGTGGGCTGATCCGGAGTTGTGGGACTTTCGGAAAGAAGTCCAGTTCTTGAGTTTCAAGGAGCTTCTGTCATGGATCATTTCGCAGGGACGAGACTTAGGACTCTTTGCAGCTACGGTGTGGACAATTTGGACACAGCAAAACAAGGTTCGGCTTCATCAGATAGCAATTGCACTCCATCAGGTTGCTTAAGCTGCCAAAGCTTACCTGATCAATTTCCAGGCAAGCAATCTCGCAACAGCAACTCATGCACATCAGAGTACTTGCACTGTCTGCCGTTGGTTACCACCTCCTCCGGAGTTTGTCAAAATAAACTTCGACCGAGCGACTTTCAATAGTGAGAATAAATCAGGTATGGGAGCGGTCATCAGGGATGAGAATGGACTTATATTAGCTTCGTGCTCAAAGAAACTAAATTCTGCATATTCGGCCATAGAGATAGAGGCGCTGGCTGCTGTAATGGATCTATCTTTAGCCACGGAGATTGAATCAAGAATGCAATTCTAGAGGGAGACTCTTTGGTTTTGATAAAAGCACTTCAGGAAGAGGCGTGCTTGCTGGCTCCACTTGGTGTACTGATTAAGGACGTGAAAGACTTGTCCTTTTCTTTTGATCACCTGCTTTACTCTCATACTAAGAGAGAAGGAAACGTTTCTGCTCATAGTCTGGCTAGATATGCTATTGGCATTTCAGATTTCTTAATGTAGATGGAGGATGTTCCACCACAAGTTTTTCCTATTTTTCATACTGATTTAGATGGTATTCATTAATAAAATTCAGTCATTTTCCCCTTTAAAAAAAAAAAAATCTTCCTCTAAATAAATAATGAAAAACAAAATATAAACTATTAATAATTTGTTGAGTAACACACATACAATAGCAAAAGTGAATACTTGACAATAATGGAGGGTCCTCTTCAAACTTTTTTTTTTTGCCACACGTGAAACCTAAATAGAACATTGTTAAAGAATATATCAACAGAGTTGTCTATCCTGTTTATGTTATTTTGGCGGGAAAAGATATTGATGATTTATTTTATATTTTATCTTAATTGCTTAAATGATAAGGAAAAATGGTTAAAATTGTCAATTTATAAAAAATAAAATTTCTTTTAAGTTTGGGAATCTAGATACTCACCTGTTTTAAAGGGAATCCACATTCCTACTAAGAGGGGTTTAAAGGGGGAATCCAAATTCCCCTAGCATTTGATTCCCTAGCGTGATTTGCAGCCAAACATGGGAATCTATAAACAATTCTGGGAATCCTAAAACATTACCCTGTACCAAACGCCATATTAGTGTAACTTGAAGTAATGTTACACTATCCAATATTTTTTAATTAGATGTGAATTTTGATAAATCTACCGCTAGATTACATTATCTTTGTATATTCTCCATGCTTACAAAATTTAAAGATGATCAAATATCAATAGCCATGTCATCAATCAATTGTTTAAATTTAAGTTTTTGTAGTTTAAAATAGTGCATAAAAGATAAGTTTATGGATTAAATGGTAAATTATATCAGGTTGACATGGAAATTGGCATGCATGTTAAGAACATATAGAACATGTAATTCAACGGTTGGATTTTCAAAATATGAATTCAATAACAAGTTATTGGGTGATGTAACATTACTTAGAGTTACACCACTCAATATTTTTTAATTGGATGCGAATATTGGCAAATCCACCGTTAGATTACATTATCTTTGTATATTCTTTATACTTGCAAATTTTTAAGGTGATCAAAAATTAATATCTATGTCATCAATCAATTGTTAAAATTCAAATTTTTGTAGTTTAAAATAATGCATAAAATATGAGTTTATGGATCAAATGATAAATAAAATCTAATTGATATGAAAATTGACATGCATGTTAAGAACATATAGAACATGTAATTCAACGGTTGGATTTTCAAAATATTAATTCAATAACAAGTTGTTGGGTGGTGTAACATTACTTAGAGTCACACTAGATGTAACTTGAACCCAACTCTCTCTCTCTCTCTCTCTCTCTCTCTCTCTCTCTCTATATATATATATATAAAGAAGTAGCATCCTAACTTCTAGACAAATTAATATGGTAAATGAAATTTGAAATATTTAGATTTGCAACACATTTTTCAAGTGTATTAAGCTTAAGAATACCAAAACAGCACCAAATCACCCATAATAAATAACTGTCTTTGATATCAACTTTTGGTTTTAGTTAATTTATTTATTTATAAATCTTTTTTTCTTCAAAATTCTAAGTAAGACTGTTTCCAAGCATACACTTAAGCTATCTATGCTTGTTCATAACAATTAATGTTTAAGAATGATGTTAGGAGTACTAAAAATTTTATTATATAGACCTTATAAACTAATATATCAACTTTTAATTACAACTTTCTCAAAAAAAAAAAAAAAAAAAACTTTTAATTACAAGATAAAAAGCAAAATACTAAAGGTACTGCTATTTTACCATAAATAAAAGGGTTACAACTGACATGCCAACTTATGTGATTAATGTTATATCAATAATATAGTAAATAAAAGATTTTATTCTTTTTATAAATATTTTGTGTATAAAAGTAGACACATAGACAATATGGGACCTAAATGTCCCACAGAAAATTAAACACTTCGCATGGAAAGCGGGTTGTGACATCCTTGCTACAAAACTGAACCTGGCAAAAAGGAAAATCGTACCGAATGGAATTTGCGAGCTCTGTGGACAAGATGAGGAGTCTATCTGTCACTTACTTTGGTTTTGTGATCATGCCAAAGAAGTGTGGACAACAAGCAAATTGGTGTTACCACTTGAGATCTCTATGAAATGGAGCTTCTTGGATGTGGTGGAGAACTTACAGAGGTGCGAAGATACTAATCCTGGGTTGTTAGAATAGTTCATCACAATATGTTGGGGTATTTGGAAAAACTGGAACGAGCTTCGGACGGGTGGTAAAGGTAAGGCGGGAGGGACGATCATGAAACAAGCTATGCACTTGGTGGAGGAATTTCATGTAGCTAATGAACGAAAATTAGTAAATCGGGTTGAAGCTACACCAACGGTTTCATGGCAACCACCAGGTCGTGGGCGCTATAAGGTAAATACGAATGGAGCGGTTTTCTCGAACAGTAAACAAGCAAGGGGGGGGGGGGGTAATTATCAGGCATGAGGCAGGGGAAGTAGTTGCAGCACTGAGCAAGAAGTGGAAGTGGCCACTGGGTGCCGTAGAAGCTGAAGCAAAGGCCCTAGAAACTGGTGTTGATTTTGCCAGGGACATGGAACTTAGAGATGCAGAATTCGAGTGTGACTCATTGGTGATCTACAACGCCTTGCACGGTCAAGCTGCCCCGCCGTCATCAGTGGTGAATGTCATAACCGGAATAATGAACCAAGCGTCGCTATTCAGACAGTGGAAGTTTACCCATACCAAAAGACAGGGAAATGTCCCTGCTCATGTTTTGGCCCAACATGCCAAGAATGTCCGGGAGGACCGGGACTACGTAGTCTGGTTAGAGGAATGTCCCAGCATAGTAGAGCACGTGTGTGCTCAAGACAGAATGTAACTTTGTGTCGTTTTTTCAATAAAGTCTAGTATTTCCTATCAAAAAAAAAAAAAAAAAAAAAGTAGACACATCAATTTAAAACTTATGTAGTAAAATTTGTAGCACCCATACCATCATCAAAAAATAATTAAAACAATTTATATCTTATGTTATTAATATGGAACTAATTGCGAGAGCTTATGTTTCCAATGAGAACATCAAGGATTCAAATCCTCCACCCCTAACCATTGAATTTTTTTTTTTAAAATAAAAATTAATAAAAATGCTGCACCAATTGATTCCAAAATTTTTGGGGCCAGGGTTGGGTTACTAATTAAGGTTGGGATATTGTTGTTATTATATTGTATTATTGATAGGACACCAATCATATTAATTAATTTTCATATTAGTTTGGAAGTTGTTAGTAAAATTGATAATACTTTTAATATTTTTTTAGGACAAGTATAAGTTTTTGTTTTTGTTTTTGTTTTAATGGTAGGTAGCTGAACGCCTTAACGTGAAAACTACTCCCACCTTTTTATGTGTTATGCTTGAGACAGATCATAGCTATCTTATTTTTTAATCAAAGTTTGAGAGTTATTTTTTAGCATACAAAAAACACTTGCTTTTTTGGTCAACAACATTAACAAATGAAAACAATAATATATAGAAGACCGTCTATGGCCGGCAACCTTTTTTAATGTTATTTGGAAATAATATCTTGAAATTGATCCATATCAAAACTCAAAGTAATTTCGAGTGGGTTTCAGTTAGTTCAACTGGTAAAATTTTTGATAGTTACATAAGAGATCTGGGGTTTAATCCCCGCCTACACCAAAAACTGATTGGTGTCTTGGTCTGATTATAAAGAAGTATTATCAGGAGCAGACGTCATAGATTGAAACTTTCTAAAAAAAAATTTCGAATTAAACAAAAGAAACCGTCTTGAAAGTATAACATTTAATTTAATAATGCATTCTTGATTTATTTTTGAAAACGATTAGTCCTGATATGTGCCGTTTTGTTTTCGCTACTAAGTGGGCCCTTGTCCCTTTGGTTTTGTGTTATGGGTGTTCTTACATGCAATCAATAAAAATATACACCCTATTAAATTTTAAATGTTCAACACGAAATAGACGCATAAGCATAACATATTTTTATAAACGTGAGTACGTAACACATCTACTCTAGTGCACAGCCGGATCCTTAATTAATTTCTTTACCTACCATGAATAGAAAATATTAATTAATTTCCAAATGAGGCTATGTACTTTAATTAACCTCTTACAACCTAGTGAGACAGGTTCCTCTTTGTTGATGTTATATATGGGCTTTTGATATTTGCAAAGAATATTGGAATCAGAAAGCTAGAATTACAGGGAGACTATGTTAACATATCATATATAGGTGCTTTGAAAAGAAAAGAACCAAAAAAGAGAATAAACGTTTTTGGTTGGTAAGAGTTAGAGGGCAACAAGGGGGTTCACCACTTAATTAGACATGAAACTTTTGTGTTTGGTTAAGGACTCTCTGGATTTCGTTCATAGATTTATTGATGAGTATATATGTAAGATTTCAACCACGAATTAAATAGCTTTATCGTTTTCTTAATAACAAAAAAGTTGGCCATTTAAGGTTTTAATCTAAGGTAAGACTTATTGATTAATATATTCTAAACCATTGAGCGAAGAGCTCATCCAGCACAAAAAAAAAAGAAAAAAAAAGAAAGAGACCTATTATAATATATATGGAAAGCTCATGGTATCTTGCCAAGCCACAGAGTGCTCATATTATTTTCAATGGCCCAATACGAACACTTCAAGAACATAGATCCACCTTTCTTTAGTTCAAGAATCCATAAGTCTAAAGTCTAACGCCATGCCTACGGTAAGGACCAAAAAATCTAGCGGCCCAACCGCACTTAAAATAGTGGGTTGTATAGTTTAACTTTGGCCCAAATCAATAAAACTTGTAAGAGAGAGAAACAAACAGCAAGAGAGAGCTCTGCCCAAGGATGAAAATAAGGAAGAAAATGCCAAAATTATAGAATAGATGAGCAAATGTCTCCCTACAAGCCTGCCGGAGGAGGCCAATGTTATACAGAAAACTACATTGTTCACTCGCTTCTCTCAATATTCTTCTTGTTTCTTTTCTCTTCCTCCTTGATACTTGTGTCTAACCCCCTTTTCTATGAAAACCATCTTTTTCTTATATACTCCCCCTTCCTTTGCATCCTAACCTTCCATATTTACCTCTCCCGTTTCTCTTTATGACACTTGTCCCTTTAAACATTTGAAGGATGTGGTAGATGGAGTTTGCTTAGCTGTGAATTACATTGTTCAGGTTTCTTTCTTATCAATGTGAAGGCAACATGCTACTTCTCTTTGGAAACTTCCCTTACTACTCATGATTCTCTTACCTCAACCAGTCCTTCCCACCTGGAGCTTTTGAAAGTCTTTTGTCTCTTCATCTCTCCTTCTCAAGTGAACTCCCTCCTCGGGCGTATGATGCCCCACTGCCAACACTATAGCCCAACAATCCCTTCTTTGGTCCTCAGGCCCCCATACCTACCATTAAGGCCACTAAGATAATTGTAGGGTTGACTCAAGTCTACCATTAACGCGGATAAGTTAGTGGTAGGGATGTCTCAACAAATTTTGAGTCTAAGACAAAAATTTAAAGAAGTAGAAAGTAAAGGATTACTAGTTTTTTTTCCAATATTCCAACAATGAGCACATTATTACCTGCCTTTGAAGCAAAATATGGGCACGTTGTTATGAAGATTTTTCATATGCCTATAATATTTTAAATATAAAATAAAAATTTTAAATAGTGTTATTTCTATTAAAAACCTCAATTCAGTTTCAAACATATTCATTTCAAACATTGCTCAAATTTTCATACTATGATAATAAGGCCCAAACTAAGGCTACCTCAATACATTTTTGGGATAATGTGACAATTTATAGTGGGCATTCTGTTATTTTTAAATATTAATTTTGACATTTTTTTATTTAAATTTTTTTTCTTGGCTTTTGAGATTAAAGATTACTACTAATTATGTTTTTAATTCAAGTTCCACTAAAATTTTCTTTTCAAGTGGTAATATTGTTAATATGTTAAATCTTTCTTGTGACATAGTTGATCTTAAATAGGATTTGATCAATTTTAATTTTTAATAATTTCTTTCTGCAGATGCAAATGTAGAAAATATTATTAGTTAATATTTTATATGCAATACATGAATAATCTAGCATATATATATATACACACATAATTTACATTAATTGAACTATTTTCAACTATTTATATAAAATGAATTTTATAACTTTTATTCTAAAAATAAATCTAAACAATCAATATGAAAATAAATATTGTGTTTGAGATGGTTATTATTTCTTTTGACAATGTTGGACTCTATGTATTGAACAATAGTTTTCAATAATAAATTTGTTTGGAAAACTATTAATTTTAATTTTGGTAGAGAGAGAAATGAGTACAAAGTTTAGTTACAAAATTGGTTGTAACCTAAAAATACAACCTTACTCAATAGATTTTTATTGGGGGTGAATTTTGATGAATCCACCATTGAATTATATTTTCTTCTTTTATCTTCAATGCTTGCAAAATTTCTAGAAAATTAAAAATCAATAACTATGTCATCAATAAATTGTTTAGATTGCAAGTTTTTGTAATTTAAAATTATGCATAAAATATAAATTTATTGATCATATAGTAGATAATTAATATCCGATTGACACAAAATTTGACGTTTGTGTTAAGAGTTTAAAAACATGTAATCTAATAATTAGATTTTCAAAATATGTATTAATGTTAATTTTTTTAAAGGAAGTTGTAGTCTTAGGGTGCAATCATTTTTGTAACTAAACTTTGTTCGAGAAAGGATGAGTAAAATTTTTGGGCATTGATTAAATTTTTTATACTCTAAGAAAAATAGACAAGACATTCTATAAGCTAAAAGAAGAGGTCTTTTTTTTTTGGCTAAGTGAGAAGCCTTACTTTTTTGTTATTATTATTATTTGCAATACTTTTCAAAATTTTTTTTTTAATACTATAAAACAAAAAAATATAATATATTCTATTTTAGAGGGTCCTCTTCCAATTAGAGGGTCTAATGGTTGAGTCGCCCCTAGGTACACTTGCATTTTAAAACACTAGCCAAAGCTTCAGAGCCACTCTTAATAGTTTTCCAAAATAATTTAGCCATTGAAGCCGAATTCCTAGCTCTCGTGGTATGTAAGCCTAGGTCTCAAAGAGATTTAGGCTTAATCAAATTTTATCATTTAACTCACAAGGTGTATTTTTCTTTTCTCCGGCATAGAACCCCAAAGAAAGTCTCTATTCATTGCATCTAGCTAGTCAATCACAAATTGTCGCAGGAAGGGCCACACATTACATTACATAAGCTGGGAATGCCTTTGTAACTGATTTTATTTTTTATTTTTTATTTTTGGATAAGAACCTTTGTAACTGATTAAACACCATACGGACATGCAAGGTTAGCCTTCCAAACAAACAGGCCAACTTGGAGGACACCCTTTAAACCAGAAAATTTATCTTTAGGCAAGTGAGAACAGTAATGCCAATAATTAGGGCCCGTTTGGATAGAGAGGGAAAAGATGGAGAGTGGAGGGGAGTAGTGTAAAGTTGGTTGAAAATAAGCTAATTTTGGATCAAATCTACACTACTTTACTCTACTTCCCCTCACTCTCCCTCAATCCAAATAGACTATTAGTGTTTCAGCATGGGGGAAATGGGTCTGGAAATCTTGGGCTTCCCCTAGGATTAAATTCTTCATTCGATTTTGTTTAAATAATAGCATTGTTTGAGCCCAAAAACCTTTGGCCCAACATGCATTCTTGGTTAGAGAAGTTTTGATAGCTAGAGGGCTTATTACGGCTACTTTGTGTCCAAGGTGTGGTGTGGGTTCTTAATTTGACTATCCTCCAAGACCTTTAGAAATCGTTTAGGAATCCGAGGTTTTTGTAATGCATCTTTTGGTCTTACTTTTGCTGATTGATTGCATAGTATCCGATTGAAAAAATCTTATTTAACTTCTGCTGAATTTTTTATTATTGAAAATGTGTTAAAGTATACTTGTACTTTGAAAATGTGAAAAAAGTAAGAAAAAATGAGATCTTAAAAAACTGTACATAAAAATTTAAAACTAAAAACTGGGCTTAACTGTAATTTTATCTATTGTGACATTCCAAAAGCTTTTTTTTACCTTATAAACTCTTGTTTCTCTTTGGTATTTGGTCACTTTGGCTCCATAGGAATATGTTGATTTTCAATCCAAACGAGGTTCAAGCAATGGATTCTATCACCGAACTTGTAGATACTTGTTTAAATAGTGCTTGTGAGTTCTATTCTGTTTTAGGATTGTCTTTGTCTTGATCATGTAATTTAATTCTAACTGTTGTTTAGTGGCATGCCCTGGCTTAGAGGTGGGTGGGTCAAGTTAAACACGGATGCTTTCTCCTTAGTTAATTAAGGTTTGGCAGGTGGCGGTAGTGTCGTGGCAAAGTTATGGTCTCTATAAGGGATGGGCTAAGCCTTGTAGTATTTTTTGGATTTTTCACATCTTGTGGTGGAATTAGATGTTTTTGTAACTAGTTTCCTATCTTGCTAGTCTTGTTAAATATTATCCGGGGTTAATGGCTTTAGTGAATGATTACAGGTCTCTGTTGCGAAGAAGACCTGTCGGGCAGAATCTTTGCCACAAATGTAAAAATATGATTTTAGGGAAGCAGACAGGCGTGCAAATGTTCTAACAAGTTTGGAAAAATTGCAATTATTGGATTTCTCTAATTTATTCAATTCCCCCCAGATTTCGTTCAGGGTTTGTTGTTTTTGATTATTTGACAAAAAGTTGTCTTTGTCTTGTTTCTTGATATTACAGTTTACTACGTTAAACTATATCATCGATTACAATTTACACCTTAAAATTTTTAAATGCATGTTTTGTACCATAAACTATGACTATTGTTACACTTTACACCATAACCTTAAGTTTGCTGTTAACTTTGATAGAAAAATATAGTACCACGTGAAAAGACTTAATTGTCATTCTTTTTAATTCTTTAAAAACAAAGAATAAATTACACTTTATTACTCTACACTATACTTTTGATTACACTTTGCACCTTAAACTTTGAAATTCTATCCAAGTTAATAATAAACTTATCGTTGGGATGCAAAGTGTAACAAGAGTCATTTTTTTAAGGTGCAAAACGTGCACTCGAAATGTTTAGGATACAAAGTGTAATATGAGCTATAGTTTATGACGATAAAGTGTAATTTTCCCCTTATTTTGAGCATTTTTTACTTTTTATGCATCCCTAACTATTAAAAAAATGGGGAACAAAGTGATTTCATAAAGTCTTTCAACACCATTATGTGTTTGAAGACACCAACTCTTTGGCCTATTGGCCCTATTTATTATAAAAGTTAAATCCTACAACTAACAGATGCACAAAACGATAACAAATAGCGGAATCTTCTATCTTGACTATTAAACACAAATAATGCCACATTTTATTGTTTTATTAACTTTATATTATTGTTATAAAGACCAGATTTGAGTCCCTAGCCCAAAAGGTGGATGGACTTAGGCCCAAAAAGTTCAAAACAATAAATTTGTAGAGAATGGGTTGGAAAACTAGGTTTTAATGAATCAGACAAACACTAAAGTAAATTCAGATGAAAAGAGAATGAAGATAACAAATTTACACTAAGAAAAAATGTCCTTGGCAATGTCCGAGGAGATTGGTTCCTATCTATCTCTCTCGAGATTTGATTACAAGTTTGATTCCTGATTGCTACAATGTTTCTCTTCTTAATTTTCCGATCCCCATTTCTCCAGGGGTCTCTTATATTATATATCTCCATTTTAATGATCTTGGCCCTCCATTTGTTGATCATCCAAGCCACTACTTGAGTGCTTGTCCCATCGAACATCCTCTTGGCCCTTTGTGAGTTGGGATAGCTAAGGCAACACTGTTCAGGAGTCTTCTTCACATAAATGAGGCTAGAAAGTTAGCTGCAAAACGTTCAATGCGGTGGCAGTAGTTTTTCCTTAGATATTTCTGAGCTTCCATCCCTCTTGTACGTTTATAATACACGTCCCTATCAGTAGAACATCTTGGAAGGTCATTTTGAATGATAGGATAAATATTTGATCTGTGCTTTACTCATCCAAGGAGATAACCCTCTTCGGACCACCTTTCCAGTCTTTCCGTTTGCATCTTACTCATAGGATTCTGAGCTGAATACCTTCACAACCGTTTATTCGCTCTCAAACCAACCAATGACCTCGGCCAAGGCCCAAGGCCCAAGGCCCAATATACAATTTTGGGCCCTCATCTCCACAATTGTATTGTGAAATATTAAACACAAAGAAAATAATAGCATTTTAGTAACAAAATTTGAAGCTGAATGAGACAACCAATATCAAAAGAGAAACTAAAACCTTACAACATCAATTTACAGAATGATTATTTTCCTTTGGATTGGTATGTAATTAAAATTTCAATTGAAAATAATTAATAAAAAGATTTTTTTATATTAATTCGTCAATTTAATTTAATAAAAAGACAATTAGATTTACATCAGTATTATTGGCACAATAGTTGGAAAACAAAACAAATTTTTACCCAACAATAATATAAGTAAAAAATAAGCAAATATTAAACACTAATATAAATTATTAATTTGTAACTACATCCCAATCTCAAACAAAAAACAAATGAAAAAAGAAAAAAAAACAATTGTTTCAAACACCATATGCATTAATCTTGCAAAATGATCTTAGTTTTGACTGATACTTAGCAAATACATACCAAGTATTGCAGTTTTTTATTTTATTTTTTTTGGGTAAGTACAATTATTTAAGGGTTAACTATAGCATGTTATTAGGCATTTTGCCTTATCATAATTTCTTTATGATAAACTTTATCGTCCATTTATTTATCTCTCTCCCAGTCTTGCAGTATAATCTGAACGTTCTTTTGGATTATTAATAGTATTAGATGATTTAAATATTACTAATGTTAATAGTAATTGGTAGATATAATCACAGAATATTCACCAACAATTTATAGATTAATATTACTCAATATATGTCAAGCCTTAGAATTAAATATAGTGGCTCCAAGGTTTGAATTTATTCTAATAGTGTTTTAGAACATAAGTAATGTTAAATTGTCTCTTTTTAAGCAAAATGAAACAAATAAGTAGATGGGTTTGAATTCATTAAATATGTGTGGAATAAATTTGAGATTAAATTACTAAAATTTTAATAAAATTTGGAATGAGTTTGAGATCCATATTTTTTTTAATAAATTTGGATTTAAAATAGGTACTCTTAGTGCAAACTTGTCTTTTTCTATTTTTAAGTAAGTGCACTAAAATTGACTAAAGTAAATCAAAAGGACCAAAGTGGATTGAAATGGACTGAAGTGGACCAAATAGACTGTAGTGGACTGAAATGGATTGAAGCAACCTAAGTGGACCAAAGTGAAATGAATTAACCATAGTGGACCGCAATGGACCAAATGAACTTGCAGTGGATCAAAATGGACCAAAGTGACCCGAATTGGTTCAAAGTGGGTGCAGCATAATAGTTCTGTTAACCCTAGAGTATAATAATAATATACTTAATGTACTTTAGTGATTATATTGATTATTATATGATAAAGACAATAGTTTTTATTTTTTTTCCTTTTATGTCTATTTAAAAAAAAAAATCTCTTTCCTAATTGCAATTTCTTTCTTAATTAATTTGAATGAAAGTTTTGGAATAATTAGACAGTAATTCAAAAGAACTTCAGTGATAGTAGTTTTGGTCCGATCGTATCTTTTTCTCTCTCCCTCTCAACCGGTTCATCTTTTGATAATCTGGTATTTTTAAAGTTAAAGTGAGATGCATATCGATATTTTATTAGTGTTTTAATGGGAGACCAAAAAAAGTATTGATTTAGCAATTATGTGACGTTCAAGAAGTAAATTAACCAAAATAAATGTTTAATAACATTTTTTCCAATTAAAAATGTCGGAAAATCTACTCCAAGAAAAAAAAAAAAAAAAAAACCACGCAATTTCTATATTTAGAAAACAAAAAAGAAACAGTAAAAAATCAGAGCCCAAGTCCTAACTGGAACCTTCTCAAAAAAAAAAGTCCTAAAACTGGAAGTCTGAACTCACAAGCTAACTGGGCAAATTTAAAAACTTCAAAAAAACCAGATTACAACTGCGTCACATGCGATCACCGCTCCTCCGTAGAAGACGATGCAGTGGTACTTCGTAGCCGCGCTCCTCACCATTCTCACCAGCTCTCAGGTCCCCCAATTTTTAACCCTAAAACTTAAAAATTCTGTTAGATCTCTTTCAATTTCAATAATTATTTCTAATTCAAATTTCCTAGCTATTGTTATTGCTAATTTATTTATTTGTAATTAAATGTGACAGGGAATTTTGACAACTCTATCTCAAAGTAATGGACACTATACCTATGACTATGGAACCGTTCCATTTCTAGCAGAATTTTTTAAGGTTTATTTATTTGATTAATCAAACTATTCATTTTACTTAACTATTTGATTAGCTCTGCTAATACTGCAATTACAATTGTTTAAAATTTGAACTACAGCTAGTGGTTTCTAGTTTACTTCTATGGCGAGAGCGCAGGGTATTACCATCTACAAGGATGACTACAGAATGGAAAAGCGTGCGCTTGTTTGTGATCCCTTCGGTTATATATCTATTTCACAACAATGTTCAATTCGCGACGTTGACTTTTGTGGACACGTCCACATATCAAATCATGGGTAATTTGAAGATTGTCACCACTGGCATATTGTTCAGGTGCCTACATTGTATCTTTTTCGATGTCACATTTAATCTAGGACTGATGTTTTTGTTGCTAATGCAAGTTTTTTTTTTTGTTATTACATAGGCTTTACAAACTGACGCGTTAAGCTTTCAAACACACCAAAAAAAAAAAAAAAAAAGAAAAAAAAATGTAGTTTGGAAATTTATTTATTATGTTGTTGATGTGGCGCCAAATAAATTCAGTGTCATGTTAGTTTGTAAGTCTTTTGTAGTAAGATTCGTAGTAGTTTTAGCATTTTCTGTAATCTAATGTATGACTTTATTCCTTCGCCATAAGTTAGTGTGTTGTTAATTGACTGAATTAGTTGGTTTTGGTTTCGTGCTTAGGATATTCCTGAGAAGGAAGCTGTCGAATCTACGGTGGATGGCTATTGTTTTGTTAGCCATTGGAACAACCACAAGCCAGGTGACGAGTTGAAATTATTGTTATGATGTAAATTGGAGCTGGTTACGTACTTGAAAATGCGGTGTTTTGTGTGTGTATGAACTTTAGGTCTAAATGTTTGATATTTTAGTGGGGTAGTACTAGTAATTCTGTTGGAGATCAATTCTTTTAATATGATTATTTTTGTTCTAGTTAAGTTAGCATACTTGAATTACTGTGAAGCACTTCTTTCCTAGTATTTATATGGCGTGCATTATAAGGACTGGAAAACCGATATTTGCTGAATCCATTTATAGGAATGTATTATTTGTATATTTTATAATCAGAATTATAGTCTTTATTCAAGTTTTGCTACCTTGTCGTTTGAATTGATCTGAAATGGCTACTTGAAGGACAAACATGGGAGATCAGGAATTGGGCTAATTAGAGATAACATGAAAAGATGGTTTCTTTTTTTTGTCCATTTTCTTTTCATCTGTAAGTGGGTCACTACCCTAACATTGATGTGCGTTAGCTGTGGTTTTCCTCGATCTTGGAAACAGGGTCTCCACAATTTGACTGTTGAGTGAGTAATATTGTAGGACCTCTTACCCACAGCTCTCTGGTGATTGAAATACGTCCACTGTGGGCTGAGGATAGTGAAACCTTATAATCAAACAATGAAGCAAACTACCGGTTCACAATGTGATGTGATCGACAGTTAACGAGCTTCTCCTTCGTGTTTCCTCTACCAAATGCAGAAATCATGTGAAGTGCTTATGGCAAATGTTGTAACCATTTTTTTTATAAGGTTGCAACAGCCCATTTCGTTCTTTGTATATCATCTTCTTTATTAAAGACAACAAAAAATGTTGGTGTAAAGCATTATATACGATGGTTCCATTGTTGCAGTAATTTTGTTGTTTATTTTTATTTGAAGTCATTTCTATATGCATTAAGATGGATCAAACTCTATGAAGTCATTTCCATTTTCTTTTTTGGTTGAGAGAAGTCTTCTATTATTGCCTCGCTCAATGGTGTGTGATATGAACATCTATATGAAAAACTGTCTCTTATGTTTGAATTTTTTTTCTCTCTCTCTGAGGTGATGAAAACTTGACTGGATAATTTCTCGAGTAATGGCCTAAATCTGAGCTAAGTATTGATGTAACATGTGTAGTTTAACTATTCCATTTTCAATTATTGTAGATTAAAGGTTGTGGAGAAGCTTCATGTGACTCTCTGTTCTCAGCACCAATCCAAGGATACATGTTAGGAATCCTATCTGCCTGTCTATCTGCATTGGCAGGTGTATACACAGAGTTTCTGATGAAGAAGAACAATGATAGCTTGTATTGGCAGAATGTACAATTATATACGTAGGTATCTTTTCTCCACACAATAACTTGCTTTTTTCAAGGGTAACATCAGCTATTTATTATCCTTTTGCATTTTGAGTAGCTGCATTGGAAACCCTCACCCATAAATCTTTCATTGTTGGAATTATCAAAAGATGTTAGACGTTAATCTCCCTCCCAAAAATGGCAATGAGATTTCAAGTGTTCCTCTGTTTTCAGTCCTTTTAAAATCAAATGAAGGAAATATTGAATTTGCTGTGACATAGAATTTCCTTTCCTGTTAGATATGTACTTGAATTATATTTTGATTGTACTTTAGTGTGTCAACTCTCTTGTTTGTTCAGTATATCTACTACACCAGTTCATTTTCAGATATTTTTTCCTGCTCAGGTTTGGTGTGATTTTCAATATGGCACGGCTTCTTGTGGATGATTTCAGAAGTGGATTTGAGAGAGGTCCTTGGTGGAGCCGAATTTTCAATGGATATAGTCTTACAACTTGGATGGTGGTATTGAACCTTGGATCCACGGGCTTGCTAGTGTCATGGTTGATGAAGTATGCTGACAATATTGTGAAGGTGATTGCTTTTACCTTTGAACTAACACCCATGGTTTTGTTGTCATATTTCTTTTGAAGCTTTCATTCACAAATATGTACTACATGAAAATGCTTATCAATGAAATATTCTATTGGTTCAACTTTTTCCCTCAAATGTTATATGACCTTTCAGTTGCATTTTGTGACTGATTTACTTTTTTAAGAGGCTTCATGGAACACATTAGTGTCATAAGTGTACAAAAATGGCACTTTAAACTAAGTGGTATCATCGAAGGTATGTTATGCACTGGGCTCCAAGCTTAGCAGGCTGGATCATCAAAGAGAACGCTTTCTCTAATTCAATAAAGGACTATGTTTCCTCACTTACATATGCAAATTAGGCTACTTCATCCTTTTTGTATGAAGTAGTAGTTTATTTTAATAAAACTTTATATATATATATATTATGAAAAAAATGCTTGAAGCTTCCTTGCCCGTCTTTGACTATTCTTAAAGTCAGGGATTTTTGAATTTGACCCCTAGTACTTGTGATTATTGTGTATTCAAACAATTGGTCGAAAGGAAATTTTCCTGTTACAATCTCTGTGTGCATGTGTGTTTTGTATAACTTGTATTCATCAAGGTAGATATGCCAATCTCACGTAGCTTACACTTCGCTAGAATTATTTTCACTTCAGAACAGGACCTGATCATTTGCAGTGTATGCTTATTTCCTTTTAACTGGGATGTGACAGTCTTAAGGGGAAATGGGTGATGCAATTTGCGGCCTTCCAGACCAAGAACAGGAGACTTGACTCTTAGGTCATCGGTTAGTTAGCTGTCCTCAGTGGCTGTAAGCCTGTGCTATCCCAGTCATAAAGTACTTTGAAATCTGCCACCATAGGCAGCAGTCCTGAGAGCATTTAGGCCTTAAAATTCTCTTCCTCTATTGTGGCCTCCATTGGATTAGGTCCACTCTTATTTGGTAGATTTTTGCATTTTAGCTGCTTACAACCTTATTGCTGGAGCATCATTTCATATGTTCTTTATCTATTATTTGTTTTGGTTATGTAACATAAGATGTTTGTGAATCCAATAATAGTACATTTTTTTTTCCTGATATAGTTTGTACAAATTGTCCAATAAACTGTGAAAACTGCTTAGAATAGTCAGCCTAAGGTTTTGGCAAAACTGCCATGTCAAGTTCAGAAAATGTACAGACAAGTGGTGAATTCATTTAGGACAAGGTTTCACTTATTTGTACCTAAAAATTGATGCACTTTTTTCTCCCTTGTTGAGCGGAAGGCGAGCCCCTACTCCTAACAAGAATCCTGTTGTCTTATCATCTGTGAAATAAAAAATAGTGCCTATTTTCGACCTTTTCCCGGGTAATAATACCTGGGATCCAGAGGAGATCCAAAATTCCAGTTTTGGCTTATGAAAGACCCATCTTATGGGACTTTTCTCCATGGAGAGTGGAGACACCCTTTTTAGAGCAAGGAATCTTTTTTCATTGAAGTTACACTCAATTTAACCTCTATCTCGATCAGAGTGGTTGTGTGGAAAGACGAGGCTCTCAGAAACTAACAAAAGCGAAATTGTTTACACATTTTATTTAGATACCTCTTTATGGAGTTTCCTAGTCGAATACGTAGAATTTTCAAGTCCAACTTGAGCCCAATATGGGTTCTTCAATTAATGTGTTTTCTTCTTTTTACCTGCTGCTAACTTGTGCTTAAATCAGGTGTATTCCACATCAATGGCCATGCTGCTTACAACGGTTATATCTGTATACCTTTTCAGTTTCAAGCCTACACTGCAGGTAAGCTGTCATGCACTTTAAAGTCAAAAAGTTCTCGACTTTCTCTCTCTATATCATATGCCTGTGTGTATTTTTTACTTGATCAATGATCATGTTTATTACTTTTCTTATCTTGCTGCAGCTGTTCTTGGGTATCATTGTCTGTATGATGTCACTACACATGTATTTTGCCCCTCCAAACATGCTGGTGGATATGCCATCACCCAATAAAGCAGCTCCTGAAAATCTAAAAGAAATTTCTGTTGAACGAAAAACAGATTCTTGATGATTGTCTCGTACAGGGAAACTAATGATTTTATCAGGTGCCTAGTGGAAGTTGCACCTAACTTGATGCAATGCCGCAACTAGAATATAATAGAGAGGGGGATGTCACAATATCCATGGAGAATCATCTGTAGCTGGAATCAGAACCATCATGTAGTCTCCCTTATCCGGGTTCTTCATTGCTGTCAAAGAACTATTCCCTCACCAACAGTTACTCTCCCAAAGTTGTAAGAGAACAAATTAAATCCATTGTTTGTATGAATATACTGACATGTAGATTGTTCTCTTAAATTCTTTTAGGAATATGTACTGGATATACTTCATCAAAAACGTGTTCCACCCGTGTTTTTTTTTTAATATGTGACAGAGAATGGCAACAAGAAAGTTTTGGGAATCAGAATCTCTGAATCAAAATATTCTTTGGTTCTGCTTTGTACTTTGTTTATCCTGGAATTTGCTTAACACTCAAATTTGTATGAGAGGCTGATGATACTTAGTTTGAACCGTATTGTTACGAGCTTATAATCTTACTGCACTTTTAGAATTCTCCAGAGGCAGATGTGCCAATCTGTTTAAGGTTAGCAAAAACACCTATTTAATTCCTAGATTTGAACAAGTAAGAAACAAGAATAGTCTTACAACAGAGAAGGTGCCTTACTAAGTTCAAGTTGCTTGGATCAGATGGGTACTAATTGAGAGCACTTGCAAAGTTTTTATTTATTTTTATTTTTAAATTCAAATAGCAGGATTTGATTTGTTGGGGACCTTGGGGTAACACTTGGGTTTATTTAGTCAGAAAAAATCCTCTCAATACGTTATTTCTATTACGTGCTGGAAACCCAGGCATTCTAATAGAAAGTTTTCTTTAGTTGAAATTCAGACTTGAAGAGGTGCTTTAGTTTCACCTAAACACATCTTGAAATAATATTGACAACATTTTTTCACAACTGTTGAGGTGGTGTGTAGTGATTGGTGTTAATAAAGTGGTATGAATGGTAAGACCATATAAAAAATGATGTTTTTAATCACAACTTGCCGCATTAGCGTGGTGAAAAGGATTGTAATTTGTGTGTGTGTGGCCCTAGCAAGTAATTAGTTATCATCATCTCCTAAACATCTCTCAGATAGTTAAATAGAAGTTTCAGTTGAACGAAGAACAAATTCCCGATGTTTGTCCTATGCGTGGAAACTAATGCTTTTAACAAGTGCTCATTTGGAATCAGTTCCATCCTTTAGACATCAATTCTTCTTCATAGCCTACAATTGCTGTCAAAGATAACAATTCGACCTTACATGAAAATTTTGCTGTTAGTTTGGTAACTTAAAAATTCTTTTAGGAATATGTGTTGAATATACTTATTCAAATTCAAATTCTACTTGTGACTTCTTTTAGAAATAAGCACAAAAGATTGGCTAAAGAAATTGTTGGGGAATGGGATCCTCTTACTTGAGAATTTGGTATGATTAGCAAATGTATCTAAAATTTGTCTTCCTTTTTAAAGAATATTAAGATTTTGATCCTCACAGTTATGAGATTGTAACCTTTTAGGGGGTAATGCTTCAGAGACGGATTAGTCAGTATTTTGGGATGAAGTTGATTTAGACATAAGTAATACACCAGGATCTGTTTGGCTCTGTGTTAAGCAGAGCCTAAATAAAGTGCTTTTAGTTCTAATAAGTGCTTCAAGCAACAAATAGCCGTGTATGGTAAGTTAATGAAAAGAGCTTCTAGCAAAAGCTCAAAATTGAAGTAAATTAAAGAAGGTTTCTGACTCTTCGGAAGCTACTTAGCATAGCTGAGCTTTGCTAAAAGAGAGAGTTCTGATGGTTTGTTTACCGGGTTTTATTGCTTTTGCTTCAATTGTTTCTAGCACCAGTGTTGAAACTTGGACATTAAACCAAGTAAATTCACCTTGCATGCAAGTATGTTAAGTAATGCATAAAAAACAGTTTGTATTGTCGGGAAATTAGCAGAACGTTTTAGGCACAAAGTAAAGTGCGCTGGCCTAAAAATAAAATGTAGGCATAAAGTTTACAGTCCAATTCTTGCATTCGATATTAAATTTTTGAAAATGAATTTTTTATTACAATTTCAAATTACCCACTGTCCTGGTTGTCCAAATCTTTCTAGGTTCTACTGTTCTAGCCTCTTGATTTTAGATTGAGTTCATGATTGACTGATCACTGCCTTTCCCTAATGTAATAAAAAACGAAGTTGGATATGGATAGGTACATATGTAACATCAAAGCCGCAGCTGGGATCATTATTTTGTAACTTAAATAGAAAGCTCTAGAAAATGGATGGTCTAACACTGCATCTAGAACTGAATCAATTAATGTATCTTAAACCATTCAATTTTGACTCTGATATATAGTTTTCAATGTTGTTCAGGTGCATGAAATTGTGACTCTCAACCCTCAGCTCGCTTACAATAATTCTACTAAAAATCCATCATAATTTTGAAAAATCAAAATGCTTCACTTTCGAACATTAAATGCACTCATTCTTGATTTCTCTCTTCTAGCACATACCCTAATATTCTACTTTCTAGGATGTCTATAAAAGGACTACTTGACATTGAGTAATGCTCAACTCAGAGACATATTAGAAAAGGGTAGGATGAGTGGAATTAGTTTTGCCAATACTGCTATTGCCATGCCTGGGCTAAGGCCAAATGGGCACCAAATGAACAAGAGCAACAACTGCCACCACTTCCAGATGCCTCTGCACTACCCAAGGTACAGAAAGAGTGACTATGAGACCATGCCTGAGTGGAAACTGGACTGCCTGTTGAATGAGTATGGATTGCCTGTCACTGGAGATGTCACCCAGAAGAGGAACTTTGCCATGGGAGCCTTTCTTTGGCCTTCCCAAGAATGATTTGAAGTCTATAGCAATATATTACACTACGTTCTGAGAACTTAATTATTAGTTTTCACTAAGTACTACAATAGATGATAAGCTTGGATTAGCTACGGGATTGATTTAGATTGTGTAATCTTTAATACTGCAATGTTCATCTTTTGTGTATGTAATGCTTCTATGCAAATATAATGAAGATAGCTATTCAACTTAAAAGTATGTGTATGTATCTAATCACAGGTACAGAACCGCAGGCATGGTTGGGGTGGCCATGGCCCTCCAAAACTTATTAAGATTTGTAGTTGCATTCTTAAATTTGAGCATAATTTTACACAAAGTATATATCACCCTCCTAAAAATTCTCATTTTTAAATTATAAATCCGTTTGTTTTTGTTAGGTTCTAAGACTTTAGGAACTAAATGTATTAGAACTTCAATTTGTAATGTGTTGGCAAACCATGATCAAAACTTAGAGTCTAGATTTAGGCTGCTCAAAGTGTCTTTATTTGTAAAGTTGGAATCGAGTGAATTGCAGGATTTATTGGCTAAATCTGCAAGGCTCGATCAATCTAAAATTAGGCTCAATCAATTGAACCTCATGCAGATTATTTTTTCTATAGAATTTCTAACTCAACCCAAGCCCGGTTTGACGTGTACGGTTTTATATTTTACTCCAATTATAAAAGGAAAAACTCTAGCTACATTTTAGATGTTGTTGATATGCTATGTGTTGAATCTTTTGAGAGATCTAGAGGTGTTTACCTTCATACATGCTTAGGGTTATCAAGATTAATGTCAAGAACTTGGTGATCGATTCAGTTGCTGCATAAAGAATTTAAAGGAGATCTGAAATCTTTGATTGGAGTCTCAAAGTCACAAGTGGGAGTGCTTGTGGTTGCAGTAGATCAAGGAAAGAAGTAGTCCGTGAACTCGGAGCTGTTACGTGATCGTGGTAGTAAGTTTTCTACACGAGGTAGCAATAGGATATTAGTAGTCTAAGTCTTATTGTAAAAACTTCAATTCTTTCATAGTGGATCTGTTTTACCTTGAGGATGGTTAGGTTAAATTCTCCTCAGGTTTTTTACCAATTTGGTTTTCTTGGGTTATCATATCGTTGTGTTATTTACTTTTCTGCATTATTTACATGATATAATTTGAATGTGTTAACCTAAATCTGAATAATTTATCTAAGTAACCACTTGGCTAAATAACTAGGTTAAACTTCTTGTGTTTTAAGGGGTCTAAAAATGTACAGTTTTATTTACTTTGACCCCCTTGATCTCAAAATTCTGGCCTCACCTATGCCTATATGTTTTTACTGCATTACATGGCCAGATTAAGCAACTTCAATAGTCAGGTTTTTCACTGGCACTCATGAATCATCATGTTGTGGGTAAGGTGCCTACCAATCATCTCTCCCAAACCTGCAGAGGTGGGAATTGTGTGCACTGGATACGATGACTCTTGAGTGGTCATGTTGTGTCTAAAGACTCTAAAACTAAATAGGCTTAATTGAAAGGCCAGGTTTTCTACAGCCAGTGTGATGCTGTTGATGCAAGAAACAACTGTGTAACCATGAATAGGTTATTTTCTTAGTATTAATAGTGTCATGATTTGATTCCAATAAACTTTACTGTTTGAATCCTATACTATTTTTTCACGATCATAATAAGTTTCACTGTGGTATCTTGGCAAGCAATTTGAAATTCCAACAAATTATTTTACATGCAATATTTTTGGATTATTGGCACAATTTCAGCGCCTAATTGAATATTTAAGTTTCAACAAAAACATTGTTGTTCCTTTTTCTGCTTTCAGAAGCTCTTTGGTTATGTTTAAAAACTTGAGAATCTGTTGCCTTTCCTTCTTAATTCTGCCATTAAGTGGTAGGACCCCCTTTTTCAGCTATTAAGATCAATTTGATGGATACATTACCTAGATATGGATGAGATTTTTCAAAGGTTTTTTTCGGATGAGGTGTGCTATGCTATGAAAAAAAGGATATCTAATAAGGGATGTATCACAAGTACAAGTGTTATATGTGTAGTTTGCTTCTTAATATTTCTAATTAAATATGATATGGATATGTACATATGTAACATCAAAGCCACAACTGGGATCATTATTTTCTAACTTGAATAGAAAGCTCTAGAAAATGGATGGTCTAACACTGCATCTAGAACTGAATCAAATAATTTATCTTAAACCATTCAATTTGGACTCTGATATATAGTTTTCAATGTTGTTCAGGTGCATTAAATTGCGACTCTCAACCCTCTGCTCGCTTACAATAATTCTGCTAAAAATCTATCATAATGTTCAAAAATCAAAATGCTTCACTTTCGAACATTAAATGCACTCATTCTTGATTTCTATCTTCTAGCACATACCCTAATATTCTACTTTCTAGGATGTCTATAAAAGGACTACTTGGCATTGAGTAATGCTCAACTCAGAGACATAGTAGAAAAGGGTAGGATGAGTGGAATTAGTTTTGCCAATACTGCTATTGCCATGCCTGGGCTTAGGCCAAATGGGCACCAAATGAACAAGAGCAACAACTGCCACCACTTCCAGATGCCTCTGCACTACCCAAGGTACAGAAAGAGTGACTATGAGGCCATGCCTGAGTGGAAACTGGACTGCCTGTTGAATGAGTATGGATTGCCTGTCACTGGAGATGTCGCCCAGAAGAGGAACTTTGCCATGGGAGCCTTTCTTTGGCCTTCCCAAGAATGATTTGAAGTCTATAGCAATATATTACACTATGTTCAGAGAACTTAATTATTAGTTTTCACTAAGTACTATCATAGATGATAAGCTTGGATTAGCTATGGGATTGATTTAGATTATGTAATCTTTAATACTGTAATGTTCATCTTTTGTCTATGTAATGTTTCTATGCAAATATAATGAAGACAGATATTCAACTTAAAAGTAGGTGTATATATCTAATCACAGGTACAGAACTGCAGGCATGGTTGGGGTGGCCATGGCCCTCCAAAACTTATTTAGATTTGTAGTTGCATTCTTAAATTTGAGTATAATTGTACACAAAGTATATATCACCCTCCTAAAAATTCTCATTTTTAAAATATAAATCCGTGTGTTTTGTTTACTTTGACCCCCTTGATCTTAAAATTCTGGCCTCACCTATGTCCATATGTTTTACTGCATTACATGGCCAGACTAAGCAGCTTCAATAGTCAGGTTTTTCACTGGCATTCATGAGTCATCATGTTGGGGGTAAGGTGCCCACCAATCATCTCTCCCAAACCTGTAGAAGTGGGAATTGTGTGCACTGGATACGACGACTCCTGAGTGGTCATGTTATGTCTAAAGACTCTAAAACTAAATAGGCTTAATTGAAAGGCCAGGTTTTCGACAGCCAGTGTGATTCTGTTGATGCAAGAAACAACTGTGTAACCATGAATAGGTTATTGTCTTAGTATTAATAGAGTGTCATGATTTGATTCCAATAAACTTTTACTGTTTGAATACTACACTATTTTTTCATGATCATAATAAGTTTCACCGTGGTATCTTGGCAAGCAACTTGAAATGTTCAAAAAAATTATTTTACATGCAATTTTTTTGGATTATTGGCACAATTTCGGCACCTAATTGAATATTTAAGTTTGAACAAAAACATTGTTGTTCCTCTTTCTGCTTTCAGAAGCTCTTTGGTTATGTATAAAAACTTAAGAACCTGTTGCCTTTCCTTCTTAATTCTGTCATTAAGTGGTAGGACCCCTTTTTTCAGCTATTGAGATTAATTTGATGGATACATTACCTAGACATGGATGAGATTTTTCAAAGGTTTTTTTCGGATAAGGTGTGCTTGCTATGAAAAGAAGGATATCTAATAAGGGATGTATCACCAGTACAAGTGCTGTATGTGTAGTTTGCTTCTTAATATTTCTAAATAAATATGATAGCTACGCTTGACCTTCAACCCACGGCACAAACATTATTATCATAGAATGCCAAAATGTAAATCACATATATCATATATTAATGGTATCTTCTACGTACAGCACAGCTTTCTTAGGAATTGTACCTAGTCTCACACTGTATTATAGCTGTTTAAAGGTTCTTATTGCTTGAGCAGTGTGGACTTCATTTTTTAGTTGTCTAATCAATACAAGTAAATAGAGCCTTCAAGGGAATTATGCAGGTCTTATAATTCAACAAACATCTTGATTTTTTCTGTAAGGAACCTACTGTATAGAGGGGTCCAATGCTAGAACACAGTTTTATGTTTTCCTATGACAATAAATCAATAATAGATGATTCTTATGCCAGAGCGGCCTTCTGCAAGTCAAGTTGATAGGAGATAGACAGAAAAGGCAGAATTACCAAGATGATTATTGTAGAGGCATAGGAAAAAAAATTTCGAACTTTGATTATCTGAGGTGTAATTTGCCTCTGGTAAGGCAAAATTATAGTATGATGAAATTGCCTCAAATTCCTAATTAGATTTATTTTGGTTTTCTTTAACGTGGAACTTTTTCCTTGGCGTGGAAGACAATAATTTTCTTTGGTTTGCAAGACAAAGATTCTCCTTTATATGGAAGGAAAAAAGTTTTCTTGTTGAAGAAGTAATTGATGCCTTATTGCAAAGGTATTATTGCAAATGTTTGGTGGCCTTAGTCCAAGGGTCCTTACGTATGAGAAGAAGAAAATACTCTTAGAAGAAGAGAAGACTTTTAGATGAAGAGTTCTCTTGATAGAGGAGAAGATAGCTCTTAGAAGAAGAGTAATTTAATAGTTCTTTTTAGGGTTGAGAGTTATGTAAGAGAGGTTGAGCGTTATAATTCTTATTGAATAGAATGGATTTTGTCTCTCTCTCTCTCTCTCTCTTTCTCTGCGTGGAGGTAGGCAATTTGCCGAACCATGTAAATTCTTGTGTGTTCTCTATTTGTGTGCGTATTTATTTTTATCTTTTGCTATTATTGATTTGAATCCCGGGGTGCATCATAGAATGCCAACATTATTCAACAAGACGTGTTACAAAATAATGTTATATGTTGAAATTCAAATTTTTAGAGGCGACACAAATTCTGTATTAAAAAAATCTCAAGATATTTTAATTGTTATAACTTAAAGACCATGACATTGGATTCAATTATCTATCTGATAGAAATTTTTCAAGTGATGCGAGATTGTCTACAAATTTTTATTGCATAAGTTTTAGAAACTGACGTGTCAACTCTTAAATTCAAAACAAAAAATAAATAAGAAATTTTTAATAATTCACTCATTAGTTTGTAAGGTATACATAGTAAACTTTATAATATCATTAGCATTGTTCATTTATTAAGTTGTTTATGTGATATTAATCAAATTCATTATCATGTGAATTTCCTTTTGTAGTAAGATGGGTAGTGGTTTTAGGCTTTTTGCATTTTTTTCCAAACATTTTTTTTATTCATATAAATTTTGGATGACTATGTGATGGCAGACTATTGAAGGTAGATTGATTATTTATACATCATTTTGAAAGGCCCATTTATCAATGTAATAACTCTCTTACATGTTAAGAGAATACCTAAATATTAATTGTGATAAAAAGCAAATCCCTATATGCATACTATAACAATGTATAAGTTTAGCATATTTAATATTGCCTGTAATCTTACAATTTAAGTCAATTTTGTTCTTTCTTCTCAACAAAAAAAGAAGAAGAAGAAGTTAATTTTGTTCATATATATAATTCCTTTATTTTTTGGGACAAAATATCATGGTTACGACCCTACATCTCATTTGATAAGGTTCATAATGCTTGATTATGTGATTGTTGCAAATCCCATAATCAAGCTTGACAATAAAGAGATGGTAGACATAAAAATTTGCAGCAACTTGCAACCATGTATGCATTGGATTTTATTAATTAGTTGATAAGGACAAGTGATTACAGATAATGATGAATCATTGCCGTGTGGTTTTAATGGAGGTTAATCTAGCTAGTGATGCACGAATACTTCGGCATTCTTATCAGCTTTGTGCGTTAGACTTTGAACTGTTGTGACTAATGACAAAGAGGTTTTTGCCAATTGAGCCTAAGGCCCTAAAGTGTCCATTTTAATGAAAAGATTGACAATATTACAATTTGCTTTGAAACATTCCTATGTGCTATGCTATCCATTACACAGTTCCTTTTCTACCCTTAACGATTTACAATCATGCTAATTGAGCTTAGATTTTGAGAGAGCCAATTTTATGTATCTGTAAATGATAATATGATATATCACACATAATTTATTATTTTGCATTTTCAATTGCACTCCTTGTTATTTTTTAAAAAGAAAATTTTAAAAAAAGAGCAACATGTAATTCCTCAGATCTATGGCACGAATCTCAAACTGGAAGTAAGCTTCAATGCCACATAGATTAACAGATATATTATCACCAACTATTCTCTTCCTTTGATAAAATTATCTTGTCAAATTTCTCTAAATTTCTAACCTGTTTAAGCACTTCGAATTTATATGACTTGCTTCACCTTCTTATGTG
The DNA here is from genome assembly GCA_032727855.1 of Quercus ilex subsp. ballota. NCBI lineage: Eukaryota > Viridiplantae > Streptophyta > Magnoliopsida > Fagales > Fagaceae > Quercus > Quercus ilex. Next base: position 35,344,706 of record CM064909.1, read on the forward strand.
CATTGCTAAGTTTTGTTTAGCAGTTGTATAAAGCATATTGTCTTTGCAATTTGTTTTTCAATAGATTGGCCACTTGTTTTAGGATCCGTTTGGTTGGAGTGAAGTATGGAGGATAGAAAAAAATATGGGAGATAGAAGTGAAGAGAAAATTGATTTTATGGGTGTTTAGTTGGAGAAAATGGTAGGATGAAAAATTGGTAGGACCAGGTGTTTTCTTCCCTGGCCACAAAAATTCTATCTCCCCAGTTTGGGGAGAAAAAAAATAGAGGAGAGAGGAATAGTTGCAGTTAATGACTGAACTACCCTCTCCTCATTTTAGGTGGACTTGCCGATACTTCTTCACTTTTATTTTATTTTTTTCATTCCTTCATTTTCTTACCCTCAACCAAATATAAATGAGAGAATAAAGTCTTTTCTAACTTCCACTTTTCCATTATTTCAACCAAATGGACTTTTAGCCTATTAGATCAATTTGATAGCTCCCTTAGCTAAAATGAATAATTCTTAGGTATTCTCGTAGCACAGAGAATAGTGTTCAATTCTCTCACATTCATGTTGGGATTCACTTATTCAATTTATGGTGGGGTTCACCATAAATATGAGAGGGGGGAGAACCATTTTTTCGTACTCCGGGAATACCTAAGAATTTTCCAACTAAAACTGGATAACTTTTGTTGAATGTCTATTATGTAACCATGTGGCGTGTGCTATTATGAAAGATAACCATCATCAATTGTACAATGATTTGAATGTGTAGCTCGCTTCTTAAATAGCTCTCATTAAATTTGACAATTACCTGTAACCTCTCATCCACGGCATGAACATATATTATGGAATGCAAAAATGTCTTTCAAGAAAGAAAGTCAGCTTTCTTGAAAATGTTTAGTGTCACAGTATTTAATGATACTCTTACTATGTCATTGGCATTTTGTGGACTCTATCCTTTCTTTGTCTTGTATAATGATATGACTATATGACTAGTAGAGCATCCAAGGAATTATGCAAGTCTTATAATTCATCAGCTTCTTAACCTATCCTTCATAAACCCACTTGTATTTGAAGCGAATAAAATAAAATAACCTTTTTTTTATAGATAATTTTATAGTTACAAAAAGACTAAATTGCAAACGACACCTTTAAAGTTTAGAGATGTTTGAATTTTATAACCTGAAAGTTTAGAATTTGAATTTTACCTCCTGAAGTTCTATTCTGTTTGCATTCGCAGTCATTCCATCCATATTTTCCTTTAAATGTCACATAAACTTGTCACGCGTGTTTAGTTTATTTAATAAAATAATAACACATCATTTTTGGAGTGTGCAATAACATGTTTAGGAAATTTATAGAATACTATCGAAGTATTTTATAATTGCCAAAAATAGTTACGCCTAGTGCTTTACCATTCATGGAAACATCTAAAGCCAAACAAATTTTCTGTGAAATTCAAATTTTGGAAGGAATTTGAAGGAGATAAAAGGAAGGATGACAGAAAGAAACGGGGATCCACAGAGAACAAGATTGATCAGAATTTGTACGCGTTATCTTTAGTATAGTTTAATCTTAGCAGTTAGCACTACGAGTAGCTTAGCGGTTAAATTGACTATTGTATTGAAAATCTGAAATATCCAGTGAGATTTCTAGTTGAATTTGTATTTGTTCGAATTGAATTAATGAAAGGTAGTCTTTATTCCCTTGAGTGTGAATCTCATTGATTACTTGTTACTTAACTGAATTTTTATGTCTTAAAGACCTTTTAATTGAAACAACAACACCTTGCCCATAACACATTAACACCTTGCTCGGTTTGATCCTCGGTTCTTAAAGTCCTCTTATTAATTGAATATTTTGATTGAATTTTTATGAGTCTGAAAGTCCTCTTTATATAATATTTTTTTTTGTGCGTTTGGAATTGCCTTGTTATTTTACCGAATTTATGTGTTTTAAAGTCCTCTTAATTGAGGTAATTCCAAATTCACAAAATTTGGTATACACTTTCCTCAGGTATTGAGCGGTGAGCTGATGTGGTTTTTCTCCTAAAAAATGGTAACTTGGTTGACTAAGTAGTAATTACCAAGTACAACCCAATTTGCTTCCTTAAGGAGATTGTCTCCTTCTGAACTCGTTAAATTCGAGGGATAATTTGGCCTTCATTTCTTAAAGGAGGCTTTGTGTTTCATTTTGTTTTTGCATAGCAGATATCAGGTATGTGAATTCCCTTTGGGTGTTTGGGCTTTGCATGTTACGCTCACCAAGAGCTCATGGGTCTCAAATATTCCTATTTTGTGCTGGGCTTGGTCCTCACACAGAGTGAAAGGAAAAAAATATGGAACTTGGATCCAGGCCCATCCAAGGACACTTAGCTGGGTTGGACTTTGTAAGCCCAGTCTGATCAATTTGTTGGGACTTGCTCTGCCAATTTATGGCCCAAAGTCATACGCTTCGGCCATACAGTGGACAGGTCCTTTGCTCGACTCTTTTTATTTATTTATATATATATAACATTAACAGCAACCATGAACATTATCTGCTGATACAACAAGATAATAATAGTGCATTCCACCAATACAAGACAAGCAATTGTACCCCTTTTGAAGCATTCCACCAAGGCAATAATGTATTATCTTCGCAAAAGCATTCTACTATTGAATCCCACTACCAGTAAATTCAGAGGATCTAAAGCATCTCCTGCAACATAAGTACAACACTATATCTTGAACACAAATATAAATACCAATATATATATATATATGTGTGTGTGTGTGTGTGTGTGTGTGTTAAATTGTTATTGAACAGGAAAATATGTCAAATCAGAGAAAATGCCATTTAAAATCATAGAATGATGATATATCTAATGTGGGGTTTTGGGCATGAGAAGAGTCACTTACTTGAGTGTAAATAGGGGTGTCAATTTTTACCCATATCCATGAACCCACCCATTACCCACTTTATTTGGGTTAAATGGGTAAAGCTTTATTTGGTTATTTAATTAGATGAGTCTAAACGGATAAATCTACTAAACCCACTAAACCCATCTAAAATTTAAATAAATAACATAAAATTTAAATTTCTAGAAAATGACCAAAATACTATTGAAACCTAATAAATGACCAAAATACTCCCAAAATCCAAAAAATTACCAAAATACCTCCAAAACTCAAAAAATGACCAAAATACCCCAAAAACCTAAAAAAATGACCAAAATACCCCCAAAAACCTAAAAACTATCAAAACACCCCTAAAAACCAAAAAAATGACCAAAATACCCCTGAAACAGTGAAACCTAAAAAATGACTAAAATACCCCGAAAACCCAACAAATGACCAAAATACCCCCAAAACCTAAAAAATGAACAAAATACCCCTAAAATCTAAAAATTACCAACATACCCCCAAAATCAAAATACCCCCAAAACCTAAATATGACCAAAAAATGACCAAAATACCCCCCGAAACCTAAAAATGACCAAAATACCCTCAAAACCCAAAAAATGACCAAAATACCCCCGAAACCCAAAAAATGACCAAAATACCTCTAAAACCTAAAAAATGAACAAAATACCCCCAAAACCTAAAAATTACCAAAATACCTCTGAAACCTATAAAATGACTAAAATACCCCCAAAACCTGAAAAAATTACCAAATTACCATGTAACCTAAAAAATGACTAAAATACCTCTGAAACCCATAAAATTACCAAAATACCCCCTAAACTTAAAAAATTACTGAAATACCTTGAAACCTAAAAAAAGGACTAAAATACCCCCCTTGAAACCTAAAAATGACCAAAATACCCCCAAAACCTAAAAAAATGACCAAAATACACTCGAAACCTAAGAATTACCAAAATATACCCTAAACCTAAAAAATAACCAAAATACCCCCTAAACCTAAAAAATAACTGAAATACCCCTGAAACCTAAAAAATTACCAAAATACCCTGAAACCTAAAAAATGATCGAAATACCCCAAGACCTAAAAAATGACTAAAATAACCCCAAAACCTAAAACAATGACCAAAATACCCCAAAAACCTAAAAAAATGATCGAAATACCCCCAAAACCTAACAATTACCAAAATACACTATAAACCTAAAAAATTACCAAAATACTCTCTAAACCTAAAAAATGACCGAAATACCTCCAAAACCTAAAAAATAACTGAAATACCCCTGAAACCTAAAAAAATTACCAAAATACCTTGAAACCTAAAAAATTATCGAAATACCCCCAAAACCTAAAAAAATGACCAAAATAACCCCAAAACCTAAAAAAAAAAATGATCGATAAAAACCCCTGAAACCCAAATTATGACCAAAATACCACTAAACAAGTAAGATGACCAAAATACACCAGAAACATCTAAAATTACTGAAATAGAGGTTTAGGGTATTTTGGATGTTTCGAGGATATTTTTGACAAAATAAAGGTTCTAAGAGTCTTTCAGTCATTTTATAGGTTTCGAGGGAATTTTAGTAATTTTTTAGGTTTTGAGGGAATTTTGGTAATTTTTTAGGTTTCAGGGTTATTTTGATCATCTTTTAGATTCTAAGGGTATTTTAGTCATTTTTTAGGTTACGAGGGCATTTATGTCATCTTTTAGTTTTAGGGTTATTTCAATAATTTTTAGATTTTTTTGGTTATTTCGGTAAATTTCTAGGGCTCAGAAGTATTTTGGTAATTTTTAGGTTTTGGGGTGTGGGGCCTGTTACCTAAAAAGATATAGGAATCATAGGAAATGAGCTTGGGGCCCAACGGCCCAGTCCGAGGACATTCGCTTGTCCGAGGATGGTTAAAGAAATATATTGTGATGGAAATCATATATATAAAGCACAAAACGCGTCCGAGGATAAGAATCACCTCGGATACCATGGTCCGAGGTGGAGGTAACTACCTCTCTATCCAGGGTACCCCGCAAAGTTGTCTTAGAACTGGAAAGTGACTATAGACCTAAGGAGGAACCGGGAAAGATAACAAATATCTTCTAAGGCTACTACCTCCACATTAAATGCTTTCTAGCTAACTTTCTGGCCGCATTAATGTGGAGGTGATACCTGAACAGTAACCAAGCAGCTTTATGGCTACTGAACAAAAGTTCCGGGAGGTGTTGGATGGGACAGAAAGGAGTTCCCAAGATAGGAACTACACGTGTACAGTGAAAATGGGGTAAGGAACGCAGTATATAACATGGAAGTAGGCGACATTAGAGAGGACTTTTGGGAAAAAGAAGAAAGAACAATAGAACTGAAAAAGATACCCCCTGAAACCTAGCCGAGGAGAGTTTTTATCATACCTTTAGCTTGAAGTGTCTTTTACTGCACTGTAACCATGACCTTTTCTATCAAATAGAACTAGTTCTTGTACCCACGCTTTAAAAATTTATTGTTTGGGCTTATTGGGCTAGAAACCCATCATTTTTCTGAGTCCAATCCAATTTGAGTCCCTACAATTGGCGCCGTCTGTGGGAAGAACTTGATCTATTCACAAGGAAAGGCAAGTGCAGTGTTGGTGATGGAAGGGGAAGCACCGCGGCAACCAGTGGCTGGCCCACAACAGATGGATGCTAATCCATACCAAACAGAGTCTAGGGGCTCTCAGCATAGTAATCCGTTGGTAGTTCATGAACATAGGGGGGATCGTGAGGGAAGTGTTTGAACCACCCACACAGATAGAAGTCAGTCTCGGGGGAAAAGCCATATTTCCAACGTAAAGAACAACAGAGACATGCAGCATGAGATTAACAAATTAAAAAGGGAGTTACGACACGAGCGACGGAAGCGTATGGCCCATAACTCTGGGCAATCCTCTGAGGAGTCAGATGACACCAGTTACCGGCGGAGGTCAAGAACTCCACCTAGTGAGACTTTCTTGTATGATGAGGAGTATCGCCGTGAGCGAAAATATAAAAGTCCACCTCGCCAGGGCTTAGGGAATGACGCCCTGAACAAAGTTTTGAGTCAAGTTTCCAAATCGCCCTTCACGCGACGCATTGAGGATGCAAGTCTTCCTCGGCGGTTCAATCAGCCTGCGTTCACCATTTATAATGGCCGGACAGATCTAGTGGAACATGTTAGCCATTTCAGTCAAAGAATGGCTATTCATGCTAGGGATGAGGCCTTGATGTGCAAGGTTTTCCCATCCAGCTTAGGTCCAGTGGCGATGAGATGGTTCGACGGTCTGAAGGCGAATACCGTTGATTCCTTTGAGAAGCTCACCCAGGCTTTTGGCGCCCGTTTTATCACCTGCAGGAGGGTTGTTCAGCCCTTGGGATCATTACTATCCATGTCTATGCGGGAGGGGGAAACCTTGAAGGCTTATTCTGATAGATATTAGGAAATGTTCAACGAGGTAGATGGAGCTCATGATGACGTGGCCATTAATACCTTTAAAGAAGGCCTTCCAACCGAGCATGGCCTGAAGAAATCTCTGACTGGTAAACCTGTTACTAGTGTACGTCAGCTTATGGATCGGATAGACAAGTATAAAAGAGTAGAGGAGGATCAGATACAAGGTAGAGGAAAGTTTAAGGCAGTCCCTTAGGAGAAGAGGGATTTCAGGTCGGACCGGTACAATAACAACCGACCTCGGAGGGACTTTGGGGGGCAATCAGGATCTGCTAACTCCTAGGTGGTTAATGTTGTATTCCAAGAACCAGTGCAGTGGGTTCTGGAGAAGATCAAAGATGAGCCATTCTTCAGATGGCCAATAGGATGACAGGGGATCCTGCGAAACGTAATCGAAATCTTTACTGCTAGTACCACCAAGACCATGGACATACTACTGAAGATTGCAAAAACTTGTGGGACCACTTGGAACAGCTGGTCCAAGAAGGGAAGTTGACTCAGCTTCTACATCATTCCAGCAGCCAAGAAGGCCAGGTAGGTTCAACATTTCGGGGGAATGCTTCTTCAGGTTCCCCTTTAGGCACGATAAACGTTATATTTGCTGCCCTAGGGAGAATTGGGTCTTGCCCTTCCAGGGTAATGTCTGTGTCCTAGGGCTTGGGTGAAGGCTCCAGTTCAAGGCTGAAGAGAGCCAGACTGAGCACCTCACTGGTGTTAGGCTTTTCAGAGGAAGATAAGAGAGGAACCATACAACCACATGATGATGCTTTGGTGGTTACGATTAGGATTGGAGGGTATGATGTGAGAAGGGTGATGGTTGATGAGGGGAGTGCAGCCGAGGTAATGTATCCTGACCTATTTAGGGGGCTAAATTTGAAACCCGAGGATCTGACAGCCTACAGCTCCCCACTGGTGGGTTTCGAGGGCAGATCGGTCGTTCCGGTGGGGATGATTAGATTACCTGGGCAGACTGGTTCAGAGGTGGTGGAGGTGAATTTTATTGTGGTGGATGCTTTTTCTCCGTATACGGCTATTTTGGGTAGACCCTGGTTGCATGCCTTGGGGGCTGTCTCTTCCATTCTTCATCAGAAGGTGAAGTATCCCTCAGAAGGCCAGGTCTCAGAAATTTTGGGAAATCAAGCCATGGCTAGGCAGTGCTTGATAATGGCCATTCAACATCGGCTAGAGATAGATACTTCGGCCGCAGCCGAGGATGACTTATAGCAATCAATGATTCCAGAAACCTACTTCAGCACGTCCACTAGGGAAACGGAGTGTGAGAGTTTGGAGAGGGTGAGTGTTGGTGATGATCCAGAAAAGTACTTTCAGGTTGGAGCACAGTTACCTTTGTTGGAGAAGGAGCAGTTGGTTGAGGTCCTCAAGAGAAACGTTGATGTGTTCGCATGGAATGCCTACGAAGCCCCGGGGGTGGATCCGGAGTTCATTTGTCATCACTTGAATGTTAATCCTTCTGTTATTCCAAAGAAACAGCCACCTTGGCGTCTGTCCAGGGTACATGCCGAGGCTGTCAAAGACGAGGTGACCAAGCTCAAGCAGGCAGGGGCCATCAAGGAGGTGTTTTACCCTCAGTGGTTAGCCAATACGGTCGTGGTGAAAAAGAAAAATGGAAAATGGCACGTATGTGTTGATTTCACGGATCTCAATAGAGCTTGTCCAAAAGACCCTTTTCCTATGCCCCGTATAGATCAGCTGGTGGATGCAACAGTGGGCCATCCTCGGATGAGCTTCCTAGATGCCTTTCAGGGCTATCATCAGATCCCACTGGCATTGAATGACCAGGAGAAGACCGCTTTTCTTACTCCTACTGAAAATTATCACTACAAGGTAATACCCTTCGGCTTGAAGAACGCGAGATCTACTTACCAGCGGATGATGACGAAGATGTTTGAGCCACAGCTAGGCAGGAGCGTTGAGGTCTATATTGACGATATGGTTGTGAAGAGCAAAGTAGTGGCCGAGCATGTGACAGACCTCACCAACACTTTTGAGATGTTAAGGAAACATAAATTGCGATTGAACGCGTCCAAGTGCTCATTCGGGGTAAGCTCAGGGAAGTTTTTGGGCTACATGGTGACTCACCGAGGGATTGAGGTGAACCCTGATCAAATTAGAGCCATAAGTAGTTTGCAGCCACCTCGGAATCCTAAGGAGGTCCAGAGGTTGACTGGGATGACCGCTGCTCTGAACATATTCATATCCAGGTCGGCGGATAGGTGCAGGCCTTTTTTCCTGCTACTCCACAAGTGGAAGGGATTTGAATGGACAGAGGAGTGCGCCCTGGCATTCCAGCAGCTTAAAGAGTATCTATCTCGGCCACCCATTATGTCTAGTCCTGAGGTGGATGAGGTCCTTTTCTCCTACTTGGCGATAACCACTTACGCGATTAGTTTTGTTCTGATACGAGTAGATAATGGCGTACAACGACCAGTTTATTATGTGAGCAAGTCTCTTCACGAGGCTGAAGTACGCCATCTGCCTTTGGAAAAGGCCATTTTGGCAGTGGTTCACGCTACAAGGAAACTTCCCCATTACTTTCAAGCACATACTGTGGTCGTCTTAACTCAGTATCCACTCAAAGCAGTACTTCGGAGTGCAGACTACACTGGCAGGGTTGCCAAGTGGGGCACGGTTCTGGGGGCTTTTGATATTAAGTATATGCCCCGTACCTCTGTGAAGGGCCAGGTTCTCGCCGACCTGGTGGCTGAATTTGCTGAAGGCCCTGAGGAAATAGAGACAAGCCCACGTGGCATGGATGAAAAATCAGTTGGCCTCATCTCGGCGCAACATGCCTTACCCTGGAAAGTGTATGTGGATGGAGCAGCAAATCTGAGGGGGTCAGAAGTGGGGCTAGTTCTGATATCTCCTGAAAAGATAATTATTGAGAAGTCTTTGAGGCTGGGATTCTCAGCTACTAACAACGAGGCAGAATATGAGGCGTTATTAATGAGAATGACAATGGTTAGGAAGTTGGGTGGAAAAACAGTGGAGATATTCTCGGATTCAGGGTTGGTCATTGGTCAGGTCAAAGGGGAATTGGAAGCTCGTGACACCAGAATGCAGGGTTACTTGAGCCAGGTTAGGCGTATGCAAGCGGATTTTGAGTTTTTTGAATTATCCCACGTCCTTAGAAGTGGAAATGCCCATGCGGATTCGTTGGCTACTCTTGCTACCTCCTCGGCGCAGAACTTACCCCGGATGATAATGGTTGAAGACTTAAACACACCCACCCCAGTGATAGGGGACTCGCTTGAGGTCAGTCAAATCAATTCGGCACGATGTTGGATGGATCCTATATTGTTGTTCCTCGAGAAGGATGTATTACCCGAGGACAAATCAGAAGCTGAAAACATACGAAGAAAAGCTCCTCGGTTTTGGCTGTCTGAGGGCAAAAAGTTATACAAACGCTCTTACTCTGGGCCATATCTGCTTTGTGTACACCCCGAGGCATCAGAAGCACTTCTAGAAGAGCTACATGAAGGGATCTGTGGGAGTCACACTGGTGGAAGGTCTTTATCTCATCAGGCAATTACTCAGGGGTATTGGTGGCCAGGCATGCAAAAAGAAGCGCAGGAGTATGTTAGGAAATGTGATCAATGTCAAAGGTTCGCACCGAACATCCATCAACCGAGAGGAGTTCTTAATCCTCTTTCAAGTCCTTGGCTTTTTGCTCAGTGGGGCTTAGATATCGTTGGCCCTTTCCCTAAAACTGTGGGAAGTAAGAAATATCTACTAGTTGGCACAGATTATTTTACAAAGTGCGTAGAAGCTGAGCCTCTGGCCAATATCAGGGATGTGAATGTCAAGGGGTTTGTCTGGAAGAACATCATCACTCGGTTTGGGGTTCCTCAAGCTCTCATCTCGGATAATGGTCTACAATTTGACAGCAAGGCTTTTAGAAAGTATTGTTCCGATCTGGGGATAAAGAACAAATATTCCACTCCAGCCTATCCACAGGGAAATGGACAGGCCGAAGCTATCAATAAAGTCATAGTAGGTGGGCTTAAGAAGAGGTTGGATGACGCAAAAGGCAGATGGGTGGAGGAACTGCCACATGTCCTCTGGACTTATCGAACAACACCTCGGCGGTCAACAGGAGAAACCCCATTCTCAATGACGTATGGGGTTGAGGCCGTGATTCCTCTTGAAACAGGTTTTCCAACGCTAAGGACTAGCGCATTCACCTCGGACAGGAATGATAAACTATTGAAGAAGAGTCTGGACTTGATAGACGAGCGGCAGGAGAAAGCAATGGTTCAATTGGCCTACTATTAGCAAAAGCTAAAGCAAGGTTATGATGCGAATGTCAGGTTGAGACCGTTAGTTCCAATGGATTTGGTGTTGAGGAAAGTCTTGGGAACTACCAAAAATCCAAACTGGAGAAAGTTGGGGCCTAATTGGGAAGGGCTATATCGTATCACATCTGTAGCAGGGATAGGTGCTTATTACTTAGAAGATTTAGACGAAAAAACTGTACTCCATCCTTGGAATGTAAGCAACCTAAAGAGGTATTATTATTAACAAGTTCTGTTTTACTTCCTTTTATAATTTGTCTTATCTTTGCAATATATGCTTCTAAATCTATTGAAGTATTAAACAGAAACTAAGTCATGTCAGGTCCTCGGACCACAACTTAGTGAAAATTAATACACTATGAAATCTATTGAAGTATTAAACAGAAACTAAGTTATGTCAGATCCTCGGACCGCAACTTAGTGGAAATTAATACACTATGAAATCTATTGAAGTATTAAACAGAAACTAAGTCATGTCAGGTCCTCGGACCACAACTTAGTGGAAATTAATACACTATGAAATCTATGGAAGTAGTAAACAGAAACAAAGTCATGTCAGGTCCTCGAACTACAACTTAGTGAAAATTAATACCCTGGGACTTCAATTGAAGTATTGCACAGAGACTAAGATTGATAAATTGTTTATACAACAAATTTAGTTGGAGTCAATGCTTCTTAGATGGGGTTCGTGCAACTAAGCTTGTATATCAAAGCAAACTCCATGAGCATCACTTAAAGCATTTTAAGGCGTTGAATACCTCCTGGGGTAAACATGTAGAATGCTATCTCAAGTCTGGACACTTCTTAATGAATTTAAAGTAAGCATTTCTAAGACTGTAGAGTTCGCTGCTCTGGTCTGTTTTGGTTCCTGATTAGCATACTTAAAGTTAAATTTTCCATTATAGTGTCAGATTTCATTCTTCTATAACCAGGGATCATGTAAAAATAAAAAACATTCGCGCGAGAAATTATACATGTGATAGGCAAAACCACAACATCTCATGTAAACTTGGAAAGGGAAATGCATATTACAATTAGAAATGTCCTTAAAAAGCTTAAAAAAAAAGAAAGAAAGGAAAATGAAATAAAAGAGAAAATAAAGGGAGGATTGACTACATCAACTATTTATTTAACTTTATCTGGAGCTTGGGCTGAGGAACTGTGCCAGTGGCCACAAGAGGAACATCTTTCTCCTTTACCTTTGGATCTTCTCCAAAAGGTAAGGTGGTTGAGGCTAGGGCTTGTTCAAAGCTTTGTGAAGCTGCTCCGTCCGTAGGCTCTTCTGCTCCTTTGTCCGAGGATATGTCCTTCGCACCTTCAAGCACTTCAGGTTGCTCCTACTGACTGAGAGAGGGAGGAGCCTGAAGTTGAGCTCCCTTGGCTGATTCAACAGCTGTGGAGGATGCCTGTTCTTGTTGAGTGGAAGGACCCGAGGCTCGAATAGCTAGGGGGGAAGTAAATGTTTTCAGGCCTTCTCAGCTCAGATGAACTCTCGACCCCAACTCGGTTTAGAGCCTCTCCCCAGGTCAGAGCGCAGTATGCTCGGCAAACTTCGGGCACCTCAGCCCGGAAGTTTTCCTCGGTTTCAGTAACGCCAACGTCGTAGCCATGTTGCTCGGCTGTGTCTCTTTCTTTCTCAACCTCAGCTTTTGCCTTTTCAGCCTCAGCCTTAGCTTTTTCAGTGTGATCTCTAAGTCTCTGGGCTTCCTCCAATTGTTTCTGCAGAGATGATATCTGTTCCTTGGAGGCTGCCAGTAGGGCATTAGCTTCACGCAAGAGTTTCCTCTGGTCCTCGGCTTGCTTTTGAGCGTTATCCAAAGCTGAATCAGCACTCTTCCGAGCATGCTCCTCATCGGCTAGCTTTTTCTTCAGCTGCACGTTGGTTTGTTCAGCAGCGCTGAGTGTATGCACAGCCGTGGCCCGTTTCTTCCTCTCATCATCAATTTGTTGGTAGCAAGAATTGGTTATCTCCTCTAGCCTGAAAGTGGCTTGGACGGCCTAGGAGAAAAAGAGTTAGAAGTACAATATGTAAAGTTCTATGTAGAAGAAAAATAATAATAAAAAATATTAAGGACATCCTACCATGCCCAAGTATCGTTTCGTATTTTGGAAAACTTCGTTCCTCTTCAATCTCCTCAGTTCGGCCATATCCTTGGGGAGGAGGAGAGTCTCCTCTAGGACTGAAGCGACGTGGCATCCAACTCCGCCGTTAAAGTCCCTAATTGAGGCATCCTCCCTCAGAGGCTCACCACCGAGCATGGGAGCAGGGAGCCAGGCTTCAGGTTCCGAGAACTGAGTGGTTGCCCTTTCCACTACATGTTGAGACCCATGGGTAACCTTTTGCTGCTTCGCAGCTCTTAGGTCCTCAGCTTCATGGGTCGGGCGATATCTCTCAGCCTCCATCACTCCTTTATCTTTTGGCTCTCTCCTCCTCTTTGGGTCACTGGGTTCAGTCCCATGCGGTTGGGGTGGCTGAGAAGGAGGAGGAGGGGGGAGACTGGGTTGAGTTGACTTCTCTGGCACTCCTCTCCCAGGTTGGCCTTCGATTACGTCCTTCAAACTCCTCTGGCTCTTCCTCTGAATGCCCATTTCTTCAGAATTCACCTCGGGTGATTGAGGTTGGTTGAAAACTTCAAATTCTTCTGCGGAATCTGATAATTCTACAACTCCTTTTGAAGTCTGTTCTTCTTCTTCTTTTTCCCCTTCTTTCTCCTCTTCCTCCCTCACTTCACGAGGAATGGAACGTGACGACGAGGCTCCTACAAAACGAGTGGCCGCAGGTAACGGCTGAGTGAAAGGAGTACCCTCAGGAATCGGAACACCCTCGGGAACAATGAATCCCTCGAAGGCTACACTGATACGGTGAAGCCGAGGGTCTTTGGCCTTTATCACGCACTTGGGAGCTTTGGTAATTTTGGAAGTGTATGGGTATCTGTATCATTTTAGGTATTTAAGGGTATTTTGGTAATTTTGGAGGTCAAGAGGGTATTCAAGTAGTTTTAGAGGTATTTGAGTCATATTGGGTTAAATGGTTGGGTTATTAATTAAATGGGTTGAGTTGGTAATGGATAATTAATTTATATATAAACGGGTTATAAATGGATAAATGGGTAATTACACACCCAACCCATTTATGACCCAATCTGCCCATTTGCCACCCCTAAGTGTAAGCAATGACAAATTCTGGGTCAAGTTGATGAATTAAAAATATTTGAAGAATTCTTCATCTCCCAAGGGTGCTTATTATCTTATGCCAAGTAATGCATTCAAATGTAAGTTCATTTGATGAGCCAATCTCGAATCAAATTAAAAAAAGAACCATCTCAAATTCTAGTAGTAAGTTGATTACCAAATATGCTTTCACATATAAATTAGGTAGAAGTAAAGGCAGTAATAGATTAATATTAATAGCATTACTTACTTACTGTCTCTTTAGCTGCTCACAAAGGCCTTAATTATTTAACTTTTGAAGGTGTCATAATCTAATCTCTACCCCTCTCAACTCTGCTGCAGAATTTGATTGGTAGCCTGTAAATATTGAATTGGATATAAAAACTTACCTCTCTTTTGGTCTTTTGCGGGGTAGGATTTTTGTTTTGTACCAGGATAGGCTAATTTTTTAGCCCATATAGCATGGCAGCTTGGGCTGCTTCTTGCATTAGCTTTGGGGCCCATTTCTTCCATCACCCTTAGTCATGCTCTAACTGCTTTTTGTTTCTTTGCTTAGTTGATTTCCTTTATCCTTTTCTTCTTTGGCTGAATAATTTCCTCTATACATTAAAAAGAAAACAAAATAACATCTTGCACTGGCACATTTTAAAATAATACTAATTGAAGGCGGTTTTCCTCTGTACGCATGGGTTCGTTTGTATTTGTGTCTTGAACATTGAACTTGGTGGAGTATACAACTACAACACTGCTATTGATACTATTTTGCACAATAAATTCCACAAAAGTGGTTGGCTGGTGGAAAAAAAAAAAGGTAATGGATACCTAAGTGTGAATTGTGCCCATCACTCACCGTCTACTATTTCAATGATTATGAAATTTGTTGTGAAAGAAAGTTATGTTGGTAGTATTCTTGGTGTTTAGAGCTCTTCAAACACTTGATTATTTCCCAAATGTGTGTAGTACCTTGTCGTACACATACATCGTAATTACAATAAAGAATCTTTTTGGGATAGCCCTAAGGTACTAGTTAAGTGTTTTAAACTTAAAATTTCATGAATCTCATGAGACCTTTAGAATCACTAGATCAATAATTGAGATTTTGAGACACATGAATGTGTAACTCAACCAATTTCCTTGCATCCACATCTTGTTGAGTCTTTCTTTTTTTTCCTTTTTGGTTCTAGAAATGAAGAAGAAAAAGAAATATCTTCTTTCTTCCGCTCGAATCAGTATAAGATCCTATTTGTGAAAGAAGGCCTTTATTAATTGAACAGGATGTTTGTTGGCATAAATGTTCGTGGTTGTTAAATGTTCCAACTTGTAGAATGAGACGAATATTTGTTGGTCTTTGTTGGCAATGGCAACCAAGAGCAGGTTCAAAAGTATAGCAGCCAGAGAAACTAACAACTAATTCCACCTTGGCAACCAATTCGTTGTTCTAGCCACTTGTGCATTAGTATTATTTTATAGAATCACAAAACTGCTGTCATTGCATTCCAGAATCCAAATCCTCATAAAAAAAAAAAAATAAAGTTGTATGCCAGTCTCATACGCATTTTACATGGTCCACATCTCTCTATTGAGGGGGAAAAAAACAGAATTTTGGGGATAATGATGTCTTGAACGATCATTACCCAAGTTTGGTGCCTACAAGCAAGGAGAGAAAAAACGACAATGAGTTTGCTTTGTGTGTTTGGATGATGGAAGGGGAAGAAGAAAATGAATTGTAATTCTTTGATTTAGGTTTCAAAGGAAAAAAAGAAAAAAAGGAATGGAAATTATAATAAATGATTTTACCTTTTACCCATTGGAAATAATGTCTAAATACACATATAAAAAATAATACAATAATGTCTAAGTACTCCATTTGATTATATATGACAAGAAGACAAAGTGAGATCGGATCATGGGTGTTTCGTTCTCGTTTTAGGGAAGAAAAATTCCGTACAAAATATGGTGGCATGAAACAGGTGCTACTGCTAAATGAAGTGATCATAACATGTTAAACGTTAAATTATAAACTTAAGGTTAAAACGTAATTGAATAAATAAAATTCCATCTTGTATTATCTTTACAACTAATAAGGAGAATACCAAAAAAATGCAAAAAATTAATAATTCCAAATAAATGTTCTCCCACCACATAAAGAGTAAATAAGAAATACGAAATAGCCAAAATAAAATTTAAGAGAGATGAATTGAAATAAAAAACTAATAACTACTAAAATGTTCAAATTGTCAAGGATTATAAAGCTAAGCGTTTAAACTGAAAAAAAAAAATAAAGAGTAAGGATTTAATTTGTCAAAAGATAACAATTTTGAGGGGTTTTTTGTTTTTACAATTTCTCCCCTAATTTTTTTTTCTTACTTCCATTGTTTTTCCATTCTCTACATCCCTTTCAACCAGACAAAATATAAATATCAAATTAGGAGAAATAAATAGCAAAAATAACATGTCTTCCTTTCAAAATAAAAGATGCAGATGCTCGCCATTTCCCTTCATGATAGAAATTTTACTTTTTTACTATTTTTTATTTTTTTATTATGAGGTTAAACATGTTCACAATGCCATATCATTTAAAAATTTATTTGACCAAATAAGAAATGTTAACTAATTGTGAGTTTTAGTTAGTTTAATTGGTAAAGTCTCTTATCGTCGAATAAAATATTTGAGATTCAATCACTGTCTATAACAAAAATTAATTGGTATCTTAGCCTAATGATAAATAGTAATTATCATGAAACATATGTCATAGATTTAAAATACTATCATATCTATAATAATAAATAAATAAATAAAAGGAATGCTAACTAATTTTAACTGTGATGAGAATTGTTTATTTCAAGTGTTTTTGGGTGAAAGAATGGAGAAGATTAAATTATTGAAAAAAATATAAGCTGATGATCATAGTGGCTACCATACCCTAAAAATAAAAATACAAAGATACCTTAACCCAAAAAAAAAAAAAAAAAAAAAACCTTAAAATTGTCTAATATTATTCAATGACTTAGGAAAATGTATATATTTTTTCTATACTAAAGAGATGAGGGGCTAGATAATAAGTTCAGAAGATTTTTTGCATTTAAATGTATTGATTTTAAAGGTTTTCAATAAATATTACAAATTTAAAAATATATTTAATAATATATTAATATGTCATTTAAAGTTGTAAATAATATAATATATAACACCATGTATATAGTTGGATACAAGATCCTTCGGACACCGTTCTTATTATACTTGAGTAATTTATGATTAGAAAAGAAAAAAATTTTACTAAAAATATTATAAATTTTTACAAATTAATATAAGAAATTCAACGGCTACACTTACAATATTTTTATAACAAATCTTAAGTAATAAGTTATTATTAATTTTAATTTGAACCTACAAATAAAATCCACCGAATACAATAAATATTTATTGTAATTAAAATATTTATTTATTATTTGGTTGAAATTAAAATCCACCGAATACAATAAAAAGTAATTAAAATATTTATTTATTATTTGGTTGAAATCCACCGAATATAATAAATTGACAAGTTTGTTTTAAGGCTCTATGTGTGGTGTGACTGTGGACCTGTACCAGTATATTCAACATTTTTTGACGCAAAGCCGAAACCAAAACGAAAAGAAAGAAGAGGAGGAAAGGGAATAAAATGGTAAAAAATGGAGGGAGAAAGAAGAAAAGGAGAGAGAAAAGTGGGCGAATGAGGATGAAGAGAGGAGGGCATCATTCAGGCGCCAACTAAGGGAAGTTACAGACTGTCAGACCAAAAGCGAAAGGGAGAAGCCTGTCCTGTGCTCTGTATAACTGTCATGTCAGCTCACAACTCACATGCTCTCGCTCCGAAACATGCGCCCTCCTCCTCTGGACCCCACTTTCTCCTTTTTCCCCTTTACCGGTTTTCTCTCTCCTCAGCTTTTTTTTTTTTTTTTTTTTGAAAAGTTTATAATAAAATTAACATATCTGATATCCCACGTCTTTGAGCTAACACTTTTCAAAATTAACGAATTTGGTACCACTAACTTTTTTTTTTTTTTTTCCTTTTTTATAGGTAGATAGAATTTTACTCTAAGATTCTGTGTAGCTTACTCTTTTAAACTTAAAAGTTTCAATTTTTATTCTCACACCTCACGAATACTTATATTTGTAAAGTGATTATCATGTTAAGAGTGTGTGGTAGTAATCTCTAAAGCTAATTTAATCCCTAATTAAGGACTAAGTTGGCTTTAAAGACCAAATTAATTAGTTTTGAAAAATCTTAAACTTAATTGGCATTAATCCAAACCTTAGAATATATAAATAAAATCTACCCTAAAAAAACAAAGTTAAAATACATATATTACTGTAAATTTGGGTTAATATGTTAATCAGATTCAAGATTTTTTAAAACCAATGATCACGGCGATGAAAATGAGAAAATTGAGTACTAGTTTAAAAATTAAGTCAGTCAATTTTGAGAAGTCTTAAACTTAGCTGATTCGCTGGCACTAAGCCAAGATGTTAACTATATTTTACTAAAAAAAAACCCAAACAAACGAACGCAAAGGTACAACTTACAAACACACCTGTATCTGTATGCACTATAATTATAAAAGAAAGAAAGAAAAGAAAAAAAAAAAAACGCTTTTGATTCATAGCCCTTCTATCACATTCTCATATTCTCAGTACAGCCATAGTCACCACCTCTAAAAAAAAACACTCGCTGCATTTGCAATTTGAGTGACCATTTTCTCTCTCGCTCTCTCTCTCTGCGTGTCGCTTTGAGGGGCGTCGCAGAGAGAGATCGGAGCTTAGACTTTAGTTTTTGGTTTGTATTGTATTTGTAGTTGCACCCTTTAGTTGAAAATTCAAAGCAAGGAAAAGGAAATGGCGGTTACAAGGATTTCATTGGGAGTTGTTGCTGTTTTGGTTCTCCTTTTCGCTATTTTCTTGCCTTCCGTTCACCCTCAAAACCTCGCTCCAGCTCCTGCCCCTACCAGTGACGGTTACGTCTCTCTCTCTCTCTCTCTCTCTCTCTCTCTCCATATATATATATATATATTCTGCAGATCTGATATGTAATGGTTTGGTTTATTGCAATGTGAATCTGAGTTTTTTAAGGTTTTAGATCTTTTGGGTATTGGGTAAAACTCAAATCTAGAAAACGAGCTTTGGAAACTATGTTGTAGGATGTTGAGTAACAAAACAAAAGGAAAGAAACCATGTTAGAAGATAAGGGAAAATTAAACTTTTTGAAGATTACCCTTTGTTTTGAACTTGCATCTTATCCTTCACTTTGAGGAGAGAGAAATGTCATGAATTTTCTTTCACATTTTTTTTTTTTTGGGTGAAATTATTTGATACTCCAAAAGCAAAGTTCCTTATTCTTGCTCGTATGAATAATGGGTCACATGATACATTTTAATTAGTAAGACTCACAATTATGCTGGATAAATGAATATTGCTCCCTAAGAATTGAATAATTTCTCGTTAAAACTTTGATTACTTATATTTTTAGAATTTTGATTGTAGTCTCTGCTGTGAAATGGAGCTGATGGGGTTGGCATTGTTAATGTGTGTTCGCAGGGACATCAATTGACCAAGGTATTGCGTATGTGTTGATGGCGGTGGCTTTGGTGCTCACCTACCTTATCCACTCTGCGGACATGTCCTAAAGCGTTTAAATTTCACATGGAATTGCCAGGCTGAGAATGGGTTTTTGAGGGATGAGGTTGAAAATGCAATGGCAAATGTAATGTTGTGAATTTAGGTATTGAGAAAGACGTTTCTAGGCGGGGCTGGTGTTTTGTGTTCGTGTTTTTGTGTGTGTGTGTGTGTGTTTGTGTGTGACACTGTTGTGGGATGGGTCTGGCTGTGTATGTAGTTTACTAGTTTTCTGATTGTTGGGGATAGTGGCTGCTGCTAATGTTATTATTCAATTTGGTGGCAGTCTAATTCACCTTGCTCTTCTCTGAAACAAATCTTTTTTCTCATTTATCTGCTTCTTTTGTTGTCTTAATTACTCTCTGTATGAGGGAAATAGCACTACTTTCATTGGTCTCGTTTTGCTTTCTCATAATTTTAAGGGTGATCATTATTGTTAAAATGAAACATGAACACATGCGCTTTTAAACCAAGTCGAACATACAAGAGATGAGAAATTTTGAGCCCCAAATTTGATAAGAGTATTAATTGAAACCAATGTTTGGTGGTTTATCTTTGCCTTCTCTTCACCAAACAAAGCGTTTTTGAATTTACTCAATTTTGAATTAGTTTCAGTTATGGACCTTATGGTTGAACTACACAATATATGTTTCATAAAGTGCATTTAGGATTCGTTTGGATACAATTTATTGTTGCTGAAAACTGATTGTTGCTAAAAACACTGTAACAAAATAATTTTTAAATGTATAAATAGTGCCGTATGACTCATTTTTAATATTTTTTAATGCATGAACAGTGTATGCACAGTGCGTGAATAGTCTATATTGTCTCTCAAAGTCAATAAATGCGGGGAAAAAGAAAAAAAGAAAAAGAAAAAGGAGAAATCGCACTGGAGAAAACGCTGACGCAGGTTTGAGGGCTATCCAAACCCTCACTTAGTAAGGAGACCATTACTTATTAAGTTTATCTTATAGGGAGACTAATAATCGGTTGCGTTTTGCACGTTACTACGTTAATGGGCAATAAATGCGTACAATAAAAGTGGGAGGCAAAAAAGAAAAATGCAATTTCTTAACATTCCCAAGTAATTAATGGATGCTTGGTACATAAACTTAAACACATATTTTCAGTTTTTAAATAACATTACACGTATTTTCACACACTTTTTTACGTTCACGTATTTTTAAAAAAACTGAAAATTATTGTTTAAACACACGTACCAATCTGGCCCTAAAAATCCAACATGCTTCGTGCAGGTCTTAGAGAGCACTTGCAACCTAATGGTTGGAGATTTTGGATGAACCATAGACCAAAACATCTTAGGTTCAATTCCCATTAGGAATTCTCTTGATTTTACCTGAAACATAGTTCTGACAGATGGGATCATATATTCATGGTTTACATCTTAAGGGTGGGTTCAAAAGATCCTAACTTGGTGAAATTCCACGTCATAAATTATTTAAAAGAAGAAGAAGAGCTATCACAACCATATACTTATATCCAACATTTTTAGACGGTTTCACAACGGTTCTACAACCCTTTATTCGCTATAATATAGCCATGTTTCCCACATACTACCATCACCCACAACCGCTAACATTGTACAATAAGTCATTGGATGTGTTAAAAAGTACCAAAAATATAATGCTGCTTGACTTTGACATCCATAAGCATAATTGCATCTACCAACAAGACAGACTGAAGACACAATTTCACATTGTAACATTTGGGGACAAAAAAATGGATTCGTTTCGACATGTCTGAATTCTTGGTAATTATCTAGTATCAGTAAGAATGGCAAAACTGTAAAGTACTATATTATTACTAGTAGTTGCAACAGCGAAACTAGTATAGTAGGTTTGACATATTTTTAGTATTATTTTCCATTGGAGAAAATAAAATCAAGCATTCAATGCTTCAAAAACATATGCCACTCTTCTGATCCTCCAAAAGAAATTCCCACAACAAAGTGAATAATACTTTTGTTAATATCAAAATGTTTTCAAAGCAGCATTCTTTATGGATTGGGTCGAAGTGAAAACAATTTTGTGCTAGCTATCAAGTTTGTCATCGGTGATACAAAACAGACTTCAGACAAATTCAATCAAGCTTTCTTGCCCGTTGTGTTTGCTTCTTGCTGTTCTTGATCAGTTAGTGAGAACTTCTTGACTTTCTGTTTGAGGGAAAAAAAAAATAATAAGAAAAGAAAAGCAAAAGACAGTAAACGCATTGTGTGTTGTACAAAATGAAACATAGAAATACAAGGCCATTGACCTCACATGATCTAAATGAGAAATGTGTTCTTAAATTGCATTTCAGAGGTCTACTCCATTCAAAATATGCACCCTCACTTGAAGCCAAATTGTTTGTACCATGTTTAATGTCATATCAAGAGTAGGTTGTCATAACTGTAGTGTCTGCTCTATGAAGCCAAATAATATATTGATGTTACAGCCAACAATGTCTTCTTCATTGTGTGTTTTTTGGGATAAGTCTTACTGCCAAGAATGTCATAACTGAAAGGCAAGTTCAATTAGGATCATTATTTTAAACCTAAGACCAACATGTTTCACATTTCCCAGGTGGGGAAAATTTGAAAAATCGAAAGGACTCTACTCTAGGGTGCTTGTGAAGGAGAGAAATAAGAAGCTACATAACCCAATAAAGAAAGGGAATCAAATGAGAAGGCATTTTGGTTTGGTTCTTTGTATGGATTAGACAGAATAAACAAACACCCCCCCCCCCCAACAACACAAAAACCAAGCCATGGACTAAACAAGGGCATTCTCATCTTTCTGTTACCTTTGACAACAAAGTACAAATGCTAAGAAGGTAACTTCAAGCTTGGAAACTGGTAAGTACATGATAGGGATAACAGTTGAAACAAAAGAGCTAAGCAACCTGGTCCAAATTTGTAAATGGCCACTTGATGACAAAAGCTTTGACATAATTTAGGTAGCACCTTCATTATCTCTAATATTTGTTTAGGAAGCAAGTAATGCTTATTATCATCAAAGGGATGTAAAGGCACTGGTATGAAAGAGGCAATCACATCAGACTGATCTGAACTAGAACCTTAATGCAAGTAGTGACACAACTTCCCCATCCTTGCTTTAGATGGTCCAGTTATAACATTGTTTTATTTCTTTAGGCAAAAAACAAATTTCCATGCTTGGATATCTTCACAGACCTCTCAACAGAAGGCTCATTCACGATTAAATGGAAAACCACACAAAAAGCCGGGTATCATGTAAAGGCCATAGTAAGATCCACCAGGTGCATGTGTTACTAATCAAAATATAAGTTAGAAATCATAATCTAGTGTCACTATAACATTCCAACATCGACATAAGTTCATTTTCAACTTCAAGAGCACCAAAAAAAATTAATTAGTGCCGAAAGTTGCAAATTCTACTCTAACTTAATATCATCGTGCAGACAACTACTGGGTCAAAAACACACTAGTTTTCCACACAAACTTGGCATTGTTCCTAACCCATATCCTCAATACCTAACAGTCTTCTCAGGAAATCTAGAATACCCCAATACACATAATCTAAAGTGTCACTATAAAAACCCAACATCACATAAGTTCATTTTTCAACTTCAAGAACACCAAACACACTAATTATTGACGAAAGATAAAAATCCATTCTAATATTTAATATCACCGAGCAGACTAGTACTGGGTCAAAAACACAATACTCGTCCACCCAAACAAACTTGGCATTGTTTGTCCCAAACCCAAATCCGCAAAATCTAACAGTCCTTTCAGGAATTTTAGAAAACCCCAATACGCATAATAACTCCATTGACTATTTCATAGTGTGAAACAAAATTCCAAAAAGGCAACAAATCCCAACTCCTAAAAAAAAAAAAAAAAAAAACCCCATTTACATAAGTCTATAATTTGAATTGTACTCGGTTCTAAACAAGCAACAAAGCTCATAAACCCATCACAAAACAATGAGAGAGAGAGAGAGAGAGAGTGTGTGAGAAAGGTACCTTGTTGAGCACGCAGTCTCGCAAGGACTGTAAGAGGCGGAGGCATTTGTCTTGATCGTAAGGCGATTGGGTAACGCAGTTGAGTAGATCAAGAGCCTCCTTACCACACACGGGCTCGCTCTGACTTTTGCTTTGAGAAACACCGCTTTGATCCATTGCTTTTTTTTTTTTTTTTTTTTAACTCTGCTGGATGGGTTTTGACTTGAGTTAGGGTTTTAGATATATGGTTGTATTTCTTTTCTTTTTTTTTAATTTTTTTCTTGTCTTCAAAAATATATATACTACGTCTACGTGGGATTGTTTGGTTCCCAAGAAAGAGTTTGTGGGAAATTTTGGTGTTGGACCGCTGCTCTCTATTTCTTTTGGTTTTCCTAGCTAAACAGCGGCTCTGTCCTGTTTTTCAAGCAAACAACGGGCTGGGACTTGGGACGTGCCAGCGTGGCAACCACTTTGAAAACGCTAGAAACTGCGGGTGTTTATGAGGAAATTTTTTTTCCCCCCCGCTGAATTTGATATATTAAAATACCAAAAAAATCTATTGCTATAAACAATCGGTACAACTTCTGTCACAATCCTTGATGTAACAAAATATGAATGGTAGAGAAAAAATGGTGAGTGTATATAAAATTGACAAGCAACCAACCACATAAGAAAGTTATGGCAAAAATTGTGAATTTATTTATAATACTAGAAGAACTCTTAAAATGCTTCCTATTTGTTTTCCAATCTCAAACTCACATTTTACATTTTAAACAACATTATACATATTTTCATACACATTTTCACACACACATATTTCAAAAAACTACAAAAATCTCATCTCAAACTACTCTACCAAACTGCTCCCTGTGGAGCTAGAACCTTTGAGTCCGTGACTCATGCTCGTTGGTGAAAAAGTGTCTCGATTGGCAAAACATTGTGTAGGAGATTCAAATCATGGAAAAAGTATTAAGTATTGAATGATACTATGTCAGTGTATTAAAATCAATTAATTTAGAAACATGTGTGCAAAATAACTATATCAGTATTCTACCACTACTCTCAAAGTTGGTGGAGCATTAGCATCAACAATGCTATCCCAAATGTCATTTTAACACATAAAAACCTACTTTTTCTATTTTGACACACCACTTTACAATACATTCTATTTCAGATATTCTATTCTTCCCTTTAACACATTAAATATAATATATACAACACATTAAAATAATTATAAAAAAAAACTCCTAAAATATTTATAAAAATAAATAAATGCAAAATTCCCCACTACCCAGAATCAACCATAAACCACCGTAATGGAGAGAGAGAGAGAGAGAGAGAGATTTGGAGAGAACGATGGTGGCTTGGGGAGAGGAGGCTAGGCAAGATCAGTGGTAGTTAGGCGAGATTAAAGGCTAGAAAATGTTGGTGGCTTGGCAAGAGTCGACTAGTGAGATTGGTCGTGGCGTCTAAGAGTGAGATTGGTGGCGTATGAGGTGGCAAGATAGGAGGCGAGATTGGTGGCGATATCTGAGGTGAGATCGGAGGTGAGAGTAAGAGAGGAAAAGAGGAGAGTGAATGTGAGGAAGTGAGAATGAGAGAGGAAGAGAGGCTGAGATAGGAGAAAGAAAAGTAGAATATATATATATATATATAATTTTTTTTTTTTGATGGGAATATATATATATATATATATTTTTTTTTATGGGAATATATTTTTTTTTTTAAAGTTTAGCATTTCTGTCTTTACAATTCTATTATTAGAATTGTATTGTTCACTAATGCTAAAAACATTTAATGTAGGAGGGTTTTTAGTGTTTGGTGTGCAATTTGGCATTTGGCACACCTAATGCTGGTGTTCTTAAATTTTTTTTTTTTAGAATACTAAGTATTTTAACACACACGCAGGAAGAGGGGAGAAAGTTTTTTTTTTTTTTTTTAATACAAGAGGGGAGAGAAAGTCTTAAAGAAACTGATAGTGATTATTTTTGCACACATGTTTTTTATTTATTAGATTTTGATATGGCTGACATGGTATTATTTGAGGAAAATTATTAGGTACTCTTGAGTATGGTGATGTGATGCTTCCTCATCTCATATTAATGATGGACTCCATCATGAATTTAATTAGTGGGATTTACCATGAATATAAAAGAATGGAGTATTACATCACCGTACTCCTGGAATACCAAATAATAACTCTTCATTTGATACCAAAAACCTTCTCCAAATCAAGGATTCAAATCCCCAACACCAACTATCAAATTATCAAAAAAAATTATAAATAAATAAAACCTCACGTGACATCTATCTCATATTGTATATAAGATATATACGATGTGAAAGAGATGCTACATATAATTGATACATAATATGTCACCACGTTTATCATACTTTTTTAAGGAGTGTACATGGATCAAGATGGAAGGTCTTTCCAGCCTAACCTTTTAAGATTGAGAAATTCCTAACCCAACCTATCACATGTGTAAAATCCAATCTAATCCGACCTAGGTTGTGCTCACATCTCTCATAGATTGTGAAAAAATAATGACTTTTATCAACTTTTTAAGTACTTTTTTTTTTCTATAAATCATTAGCGTCATAGAATATTCTTAAACTATATTTAAATTTCCAAATTCATTAAATTAATTCTTAAAAGATCAAAATAAATCAAAAATAAAATAAGGTTAATTAAATAAACTTATATATATGGTGAGTCTAGTTGGGTTAGTTTCATTTGGACGGATGGACCCCCTACATAGAATTCTTTGGACATCTTGTAATGAAAAATTTAAGGGAAATTGTTGAATTCTACATGTGTATAGATTTCTTGGCAATCACATGAACACAACTTGTCTTCATATAGCTCATAGAGTCTATAGGATTGATTAGACAATGCTCAAGATGCTGGTATTTAGTGTGCAAGAATAGGAAAGAAGCTGATTCAAGAATCTAGATTTTTCACAATTTCGATTGATCGAAACTGAATTGTGATCGATCGAGAATCGTGGATCAATAAAAATCAGCAAAGGTGAAAAAACTCATAACTTGTTCATTTCAAGCCCAAAGTATTATCTGTTTGTTGCATTATTTAAAAGACATTATAAGCTAACCCTAGAGAGCTTTTTAATAGAGAGAGAAGAGCCCCTTTTGTGTCATTTATTCTAGATCTAGGGTTTCTATATTAAAAGCTCTCTCAAATCTTCTACTGATATTATTCTTTGAAAAAACTCAAGATCTGGTGTTGTAGAAGTTGCTGCCATCATTCTAGTCATCAAAGGTGCTAGAGATCTAAATCTTTAAGGGTGGTCTTGAAGTCGTAGACTGGAGGTTTACGTTGATTCAAAGCTTCAATGGGATTTTGAAGTGCATGGATTGGAGGTTCATGTTTGGAATATATCTATGTTAGATGAGTTTGTGGGATTCAGAGGAAAGTTTGTTAACTCTAGTTAGGTTTAATATGAATTGATATTCTGACTATAAAATCTCTATCTGATAGTGGATTGTTTATCTTGGGATTGGTCCCCCTTAGGTTTTTATTGTGAAACTAGTTTGTTTCATTAGTCATCATATCCTGGGTCATTTATTTTTCCACTGTGCATGATATGCTTGATTGTTTGTTTAACCTAAGGCTTGCATAATTAATCTAATTAACAAACTAGCCTTAAAATTGGTTAAAACTTGTTTGTTCGAGGGTCTAAAAACTAACAAAAATCATCACAGAGCGGATACCAACGAGTGGTAATTCAAAAAGATAGTAAATGATTATTTGAATATTGTGATTGGTGACACATCAATTTATAAGGCCTGTGAAGTAAAATTTGTTGTATCTTTAGTAGTAGTAGTAGTAGTAGTAGTAGTAGTAGTAGTAGTAGTGTGTGTGTGTGTGTGTACTAACTACTTATTACCCCCCCCCCGCCCCCCTTCTCCCCACAATTAGGGTTTTTCTCTAGTAGGAGATCCTAGGGCCAACCCTGGGAAATAAGAAAATGTAAAACCAATTAAATGATACGTTGGTTAAGGTGATTAGGTAAGCTTGAACCCTCACTTGACATTTTTCTTTTTGTTGTATTTCTAACAAAAATATCAAAGGTTCAAAAAGAAAAAGAATTTTTTTTTTTTTTTAAATCCACGACTTTATGCTTTTTTTCATAAGCAATGCTTGTCAAATATGCTAGGTTATAAATTATTTAAAAATTGGGATCAAATTTTTAAAAATTGACTTG
Organism: Quercus ilex subsp. ballota; assembly: GCA_032727855.1. NCBI lineage: Eukaryota > Viridiplantae > Streptophyta > Magnoliopsida > Fagales > Fagaceae > Quercus > Quercus ilex. The sequence continues at coordinate 35,372,393 of CM064909.1, forward strand.
CTCGATCCTTGTTAAAATTGCAACCTTTTGTTTTCCTAGGTACAATCTACTTTTACTTGTTATATTTTTTTTAAGAACAACTAGTTGTGAACCCACACGTTGTGCGTGATAATTTTTTACGGTGGTCTTTATTTTGTGTGCAATTAGGACAAAGGTTTTAAAACAAAAAGAAAAAAAAGAAGAAGAGAAATATGTAAGGTTTTTATTAACTTAAATGACAATGAAAAATCAATTGACTACTTCATAAATCACACACAACACTATATTTAATATCCTAAACAACTTATAAATTACAACCTAACTCCAGCATACAACTACTCAATCAAATAATGAATTATAGCATGAATTATCTTTTGAATTACTTTTTGAATTTTTCACAATTGTTAAAAGAGCTTAAATTCAAATAAATAAAATTGTGTCATAAAGTACTCTTATGAGATTTTAGAATACATAAAAGGAAAAATAGAATACAAAACAAATGTAAATCTAGAAACACTAAAATTTTAAATTAATGAGGATATCCAACCAAATATACCGTAAACAAACTAATAATTATTAATATACTAACTAAAGGGCATCAAAATTATATAAAAAAACTTTACAATACATATTTAATGCATTAGCATCATTATTTGGGAAAACAATAATTGCTGAGAGAGAGAGAGAGAGAGAGAGAGAGAGAGAGATTTATGTAAAGAAAAATAGAAAAATGCAAAGTAATAAAGAGTATATAAAGAAAGAAAAAAAAAATCAAATGTCAATTAGTAATCCTTAATTGGAAATCAAAAAGGCTGTCAGGAGGAGAAATAAATAAAAGAAAGATTACCATATGGAGGATATTAAAAAATTTATAGTGCAATAAAATCAATTTTCACATTCACTTAATTAAATCAATAATCAACAATTAAGTACAATCATACAAAATCAAATTTGATGTGGCAATCAAAAAACATTAACAAAAATATCCATCAACATAGTTTATAAAGACTATTGTTTCTTTAATTTGTGTCTTAATGATTTTTGTGCTTGTATGTTTGTACAGTGGTGTTGTTTTAATATTAAAAAAACTTTAATGACTCTAATACAATTTATAAAGACTATTGTTTGTATTAGGCAATTAATCAAATAATTGGTATGCACAACGAAATACATATTTAAATAGTGTGAGAAACTTCAAGCCACTTCCAAAACTCAAAATAAACCAAAGTAATGAAAATAGAGAATATGTGATTTTAATGTGATCGAGACTATACTTTGGTAGCTTGCGATAGAAGAAAAGAACTATTAGTGCAAGAGAGAAGTGTTATAACAATAGACTTGAAGAGTAGCAAAATATAGGAAAAATTCAAAGTACTGTAAGTACATTGAATTACATACCAAACTACAATGAGTTTTATTGTAAAAACTACATCTCAATTTTATTGAAAAAAGAATCCCATAATTTCTTCATGAGTTTCTTTTCAATTTGCTCTTAACCAAGAAGGTTCATGAATAATATGTGTTGATACCGTATTTTGTCCGCCCTCGATTTGTATTTCGGACCTCGAAAACCCCAAAAATATAATTTTCTCTCCATGGGATCACGAGAACATATATAATGGCGTGGCATAACTTATTTGGACATCGGAGCGCTCAAAGTGGCCCTAGTCAACCCTGGGTTAACCGAAGGTCAAACAAGGTCAAAATCCTCACCAAACAAAATTTTTCATACTTTTATATCAAACTTGAGCTCCTCGGAGATTTTTAGCAAGTTTGACCTGGAGTTGATTCTTGGTAGGCCCTAAAAACCCTAATTTTGATCCGGTCGTCAGAACGGATTTAGATCAACGCCATTGTGAAGATTATCAAATTCTGATTCCAACAACTATTCATGGGTCTAAATTTGAGTTAGAACGGCCGAGATATCATGAAAACCAGGTTAACGCAACGATCGATGCACCGCTAACTTCCGAGATCTATAACTTTTGATCCGACCGTTGGATTTTCAAGATCTATACCTTTTCAAAAATAGGAAGTCAAGATATTTTCAGGGGTGTCAAGATCAACCCAATCCAAAGTCTTTTGAAGGTGGCAGCCCTTGAAGGGCCGTTGCCTTGAAAATCATGTCGGGGCTATAAAAGGCCCCAGGCACCCTTCAAACAAAAAAAAAAGGAGTAACTTCTGGGTTTTGATCTCTGCCTGGACGATTTCTACACATTTTTTTCTCTCTTACAAACACAAAAAACACATCAAAACCTCTTGATTCTTCCTTCTTCACCAAAAATACAAGATTTAGTTCTTATACCCAATCTTCTCTTCCTTGGTTCTACACATTGGATTTGGGGTTTAGGGGTGTAGATGTAGTTTTTTAGCTACTATCCACACCCTTAACCTTCAAAAAAATTTTCTCGCATTTATCTTGCTCTTTTTGCCTTAATAACATGATTTATTGCTTTCTTTAGCATGTTGCTTGCTTTATTTGTGCTTGTAGCCTAAATCTCCTTGCTTTTAATGCCTTATGCCATGTTTCATGCTCAAATCTACATCCTTACATGCTTATATGTTTAGATCTACGTGTTTTATGTTATATGCCATGTTTCCTATGCTTTGTTCCTCTTTTTGTTTTAGGATGATGTTACGGTTACATGCTCACATGCTTATATGATGTTGTTGGCTATGCCTTGCTTGGATCTATGTATCTATGTGTTTATTTCCATGCTATATGGTTAGAACCTTGTCTTCACATGCTTATATGCTTGGATCCATGTTCTTCCATGTCTATGTGCTAGGCTTTTACATGCTTGCATACATATTTCCATGCTTATACGTGTAGATCGATGTGTTTACATGCTTAGATCGATGTTCTCTACATGCTTTATGCCATCATCTATGTGCTTGCGTGCTTCACACCTTGTTTATGTGCTTAGGCGTAGACCTTGTTTGTCATGCCATGTGCTATTGTAGCCCTTTTGTTCATTTTTATCGCATTTTCTTATGTTTTGGCCTAATGGTTAGGTCCCGATTCATCGTCTATACACCAAAGCCCACATCAAAGGTTTGGATCATCTTATTTACATGTCTATGCTTACTTGCTTCTATGCTTTATGCTTGTGTTAGCCTTTCTAGTTCTAGGCTTTGCCATGCTTGACACCCATAACGGGTTTATGGTTGTATGGTTACATCTGACGCCTATGAGGCCTTGTTTGGATGTAACCGCCTATGAGGCCTTGTTTGGATGTAACCATTTGGGATGCATCACCATGATGCCGGTTGCTTCGTGCATACCTTTCCCCCTTTTCTATTTCGTGCGATGATATTTTTGCCATTCTCGTTTGTGCCACCCGTTGGCTTTCTATGCATCTTTACACGCTTGCTTACATATTCATTCATGAGTCTCACTTGCTAGTGTGTCGTGCATGCTTCAACACAATGAAGTTATGGACATTTGATCCAAACCTATATTTGACCCTCGTAGACACCACCTTTTGTTTGCCTTTTTGCTTGTTTGTCTTCTCACTTGTTTGCTTGCTTTCTTGTTTCTTTTCTTACCATGTCTATCATGCTTATCTACTTTATGCCTCTTTCACATGCCCTACACATCTCTTTCTTTCCATTACTTGTTTGCTGTTTTTTTGTTCTTGCCTTTGCATGTACAAACACGGAGCGAGGACGCATGTAGCTAGGGCATGGTCTCCTAGGAACAAGTAAAAAGGGCGAGAATGCGAGCATGTGGACATAAGCAAAGCGGCAATGTTCAGTAGTTTTAGGGGTCTGGCCTTTCCCATTTGGTTATGTACTCTTTAAAACCCCTTCCTTCCTCCTTCCCTTCTCTCTTAAATGGCTTGTATTAGGTATATCATGCCATGTACCATTGATCCTTATCTTAAGGGTATGGCAACCCCTGTTTACTTTCCTGCACCTATATTTTGAGCCATGCTCTAGGGATGTAGGCATTTACTTTCCTGTTTTGCGTGCTTGCATTGTGCATGATGTATGTATATATATACCTGCTCGCCCCCTTCCGGTGTGATTGTCACCGTCTGTGCCACCTAAGGCAAAGCAATGCCTAATTTTCGCTGCGAAAGTAAGGTGACACATCGCTGGATTTTCGCCATGGAAATCTAGTACTTTGCTCGAATGTCTTAGGAAAGCATAGATTGGGACCACACTCATTCAAAAGCCAAACCTCAAAGCCCCCCATTCATGCAAAGTCCTGAAAGCTAATGCCAAAATCATGTTTTTACTGCCAATCTCCAAAAATTAAGGTTTTATCAAAACAAAGGATTGTCCTTGGATAGACGTTATGAGGTGCCTAACATCTTCCCCACATGTAATCAAACTTCTGGACTCAATAATCAAGATTTTTTACTATCCACATTAGATTAAGAAAAAAGACATTTTTTCTTACCCTAGGATCGGTAATAAAATCAACTAGAAACTGGTGACTAATCACACCTTAGGAAAACCCAATGACTGGTGGCGATTTCACTTACCTTTGGTAATCCCTTAAAATTTGGCCAAAGTTCCTTCCACACTTCCAAAGGTAGACAAATACCTTCCTCCACCGAGAGAGAGAGAGCACCCAAAACTCCGCGCGAACCACACCAAGTGCACCAACCAATCGAGAGGGGCTTCCAATGGGCCATGTGCGCATAGGAGCGTCGCAACGATGGTTTTCCTCTTCGATTGAGGCTGGGCGTCGACACAACCTCCTATTAGTTTTCATCTACGCCCACCATTAATATCACTTTTTCATTTACCAATAATCACTTACCACATCAGCAATTTGTAAAAATTTTTGTAAAATAGTTTGTATCTCTAGCATTATTCTTTTTTTATTGTAAAAAAAAAATAGAGAAATAAATAAATAGGAAAGAACTTTACAATATTGAGTAACTAAAAGTTTACTTTTTTTATAATTAAAAAATTGAGTTATAAATATTTAAATTGTAAGGACCAGATTTGAGTTTCTAGCCCAAAAGGTGAATGGACTTAGACTCAAGAAGCCCAAAACAATGAATTTGTAGAGAATGGGTTGAAAAATTGGGCTTTAATGAATCAGAAAAACACCAAAGTAGATTCAAATGACAAATGAATGAAAATAGATAGGTTTATGTTGAAGAAAATCATCCTCGGCAAAGTCCGAGGAGATCTGTTCTTATATATTTCTTTTTCAGGTTTGATTACAAAGTCTGTTCTTAATGCTATAGTGTTTTCTCTCTTAGTTTCTCGATCCCGTTCTCTCATTGCCTCTTCTTTCTTTTATACTCCCTTCTCCTTTCATCTTTATCCTCCACATGCATGCTAGATGGCTGGTGTTGATATTTTTCCCATCAGCACCTTCCATAAGTCTTCATGTAATAGCTGTAAGGTTTATAGCCATTGTTCAGGTATCACCTCCACATTAATGCGGCCAGAGAGTTAGCTGTAGTGCATTTAATGCGGTAGTAGCAGCTTTCTCCTTAGATATGTTAGGACTTTCCCCTGTCCTATGTCTCTGCCATGCCTATCCGTACCAATAAAACTTCCTGGAATGTTCCCCTGAATAGTAGACCACTTCTCTTGACTTCGACCTTTATTAGCCGATGAGGCATTCATCCTCAGCCCACCTTCCTAGGCAATTATAACCAAGACTAACTTCTTTATTTACTAGCGCAGACTCCCTTAACAATCTCTACTCCTTTTCGGACAACATCTCAACCTCGGACTGGGCCTTTGGCCCAATATCCATATAAATAACGAGCTCCGGCCCAATACCCCTGCATAAATTAAGGTAGATGAATATGTAATAGTAAAGTATATTTAAAGTTAAAACCACTGGAGCTGAATATGTGTTGTTCTTGAGAACAATAATTGATAAATAAATAATATTCAAATTATCATTTAAATAATCACATAAATTAGAATTTACCATTGAATTAGATAACAATGGAGAGATATTACCTTGATGATACTTCAAAATTGAACTTATAACATTGGAAACAAATTATCATCAATTCATATATGTTTTTAGATGGCAAGGTTGAGGCATGAACTAAGTTACTGTCTTGAAATAATACACGCGTCTACGGGGTTACCGGTGTAGTAGACTAAAGATTGTGCGTGCTGCCCCCGAAATACAAGAACCCAGCCACCTTCATTGATTATTCTTCAAGCCTACACCACTTATAGGATAAAAAGCTCTCAATAGTACTTTTATTTTACCCATAATATAGTATAGTAGTAGGGATATATATATATATATATATATTTTTAATTTTATGATAGAAGAAGAGGAAAATATAATGCAAATATTTGTTGCTGCGTGTGATGGGGAGAAAATAAAATCAGCCCTATATCCTCTTTTCATATATTCTACATTCTGACCATATATATATATATATTGTAGGGACACGTTTTGCAGCCCAAACCCAAGATGTATGGGATCTTGGCCTAGTGACTCCAGTACAATAAATTTGTAGAGAGTGGATTGGAGAACTAGACCCTAATAAATTTGACAACGGCTAGTGTGGATTCAAAAGATGATCAAGCAAGAACAAAAGAAATAGAGCTGAATCTCTTCACTGTCCGAGGAGATATTTTTTAGGGATAATTAGATATTACCCACCTGTGGCTTGCCTCTAATTCGATTTGCCTACCCGTGGTTTCATTTTTGACACTTTACCTACCTGAGGTTAGGTCCGTTTAGTCTCCGTTACCCACCTCTGTTAAAAAAGAGGGGTAAATAATTCTTTTTACACCCATTTTATGTCTCTCTCCTCCCAAGACAAGGAAAAAAAAAAAAAAAACAAGATTAAAATATGGTATTGTTTTCTCATAATTTACAAACATGAAGAACATAAATCCAGAAAACTAATACAAATCAAATGAAGCAAAACCATGGGAGAGCATAAACCCAGAAAACTAATACAAATCAAAATGAAGCAAAACCATGAGAGAGAGTTCCTTGTCTTCTTCCTTATACTAATTTTTTGTGACTGAACTAATAAATTTATTAAAATCAAAGCATAACACAGTTTACAACATGACAACAGGGAGGATCGACAATTTCCAGAATTTAATTTCTAAATTTTTGATTTTCAACATCTAAGATCTCACCCACACAACAAACCCAAACAACAAACCCACCAGAAAAAATCACAACATCATGAACAGTAGAATAAAAATTACTTGATTTGCTGGGTATAATAGAAGTAAAGTGAAAATTTCAAAGCTAAACAACAACCTAGAACCCATGGAATCACCAAATCTGCCACAAAATCGGTCAACGATTTCCTACATCGAGCCCATGACTTTCAAAGCTGAGCCTCCTTTTGTGAGAATTTGAAGGAGGTGGCCTCGGTAGCAATAGACTCTTCAATTTGGCTGCCATAGCTGACGATGGCTTGGATTCGGAGGGGATGGAGGTTGTTGAAGGCCAAAATTTCACAAGAAAACTCGTTCCATGAAAAGTAACAAAAGATTATGGGCTTTAACAAAAGAAGGCCCAATTCATGAAACTAAGAAGGACCATGAAGGCCCAAAATCCCAAAAAGAAGGAAAAAAAAGAAAGAAATAATAATGATAACAAAGAAAAAAAAAAAGGATCTCGGTCAAGTCAGAGGAAGGATCTCGGGCGGGCCAGAGGAAGGATCCCGGGCGGATTAGAGGATATGCAGCAAGATGTATGTCAGATTTCCAGCAAAAAAGGCCATTAAAAAATCCAGCAAATTCCAGTGAAAGAACTGGGCCGGGATACCCAGAGGCTCGGGATCCTCGGAACGTGTAGCACAGCTAAAGTGGGATTGAGACAACTCAAAAGGAGTACCACGAAATACAAGAAAGGAAGAACATATATGTCCTTCTCAAGCACCCAATGGTGTAGCAAAGAATCAGAAAGCTTGGTGTGAGAGACCGCACCCCCGACCCCATTTTTTATTAAATGTTGGGCCAAACCCACGTGAATGGATGGAGTCGTGTTATTGCCTCTCAAAATGGAGGTTCGACTATTTATATTTTCCCCTTTAGATTAAGGGTTTTACAATGGAGTCGCCATTTATTTAATTATTGGGATAAATAAGAAAACCAAAATTGAAAAATTCCTCATTTTATATATTTGAAATTGAATGTACATTGATCATAGGAAAATTACATGGCTTTGTTTCCTAGTTACAATCTAGAAATCGAAAATTACATGGATAAGCATTGGTCTAGTAACCCTTGATCTAAGTTCAGAGGCTATGTTACAAGGTGGGAAGGTGTTAGGCACCCACCTTGCTCGGTGAAACTGGACTTCTAGACTATGGTGACCAACATTCATATCACATCATCTAATATGTTATTAATCAATTTGCATGTTGAATTCATTATGTGTGCATGTGATAAACCTTAATTTAACTTATTAAGCATTTCATTTGGATTGAAAAATAAATTCTAGTGAATGTGTGTGGATGATGATATCCTAGATTCCAGGATTTGAAAGAATTATTAAACAAACATGTTTTTCATATGTTTTATGTAGATTTAAGATTAAAACTAGTGATATGCATGAACATGTGGTGAACAACCAAGAATATGTGAAGAACATATAATAACAATTAAGAACATTCAAACATATTCAATGGAATTTAAATGATTACTATCATGTTTTAATCTTAAACCCTTATCATAGTAACACAAAAAACAATTAGGGAAATAGATTATACCTTCATGCAAGATCCATATGGTGGAGGAGAAGACTTTTGAGAGAGATACTAAGGGTGGAGGAAAAGAAGAGCTAGGAGAGGGAGAGCGAGTCTCACTCAATACCTTGAGTCTCAGGAAGACCAAGATATGACAAGACTACTTAACTTCACTAGAACTCAAGAGAGGAGAAGAGATGGGGTTTTTGTGTGCCCTGGAATGAAGGAGATGAATGGTTTATATAGTAGTGGTGTAGGGAATATGAATGGAACGCCATTTAATGAGGGTTGACAAAGATCATGAATCTAGACTTCAGTTTAGCCTTGGAAAAAATCTGGTGCATTAAATGGAGAGATTGGTGGGTGTGGAGAGCAAGCCAAAATTCGATTTTCCTGTAGCTGCTGTAACAGCCTGTAGAGCTAATTTCGAAAAATCATATCTGACTCAATTCTGATAGGAATTGTCTCGTTCTTGTGCTCAAATTGAAGCCCCGGATGTCTAGTTTCTGAGAAAATTAACCTCATTCATAGATTCAAAATATTCTGAGAGAGATCGATGAAATGGTGAGCAGAGGTCATTTGTTAGAAAATGGTTTCAGCACAATTAACATTAATAGGTCCTAAATTAGCTCCCAATTAACATTAAATGGCTCCAATCACTCCCATTTCAAATTTAATTGGTTCCAAATTTACTCTAATTAAAATATAATTGCACAAATTACTCATTGAATAACTAATGTTTAACTATCCAATTAATTAGATGTATGCAACCTCACCATAAAATGTAGTCATAACCAATCAAATTATGACACATCATTGATCTCCAATTGATTACACTTATAACCAATTAAAATCAATTGTTCATAATCACATATAGTCGGACTCAATCTGTGATAGTGCATCTCAGCCATTAAAACTTGATTTGATGATAACTTTCAATCTGGTGGTCTGATTAGAGCTTATGACCAGTCGATTTGATCGTTACAACATCAAAATCATTTTGGTGAAATGAGATTAAGGATCTAATGGCTAGAGTCAAGATGCATATTTTTAAGGTGAAAGTACAATTTTACCCTCCATGTGAGATTAAATGCAGGTTACAAAATGGAGTGTCAACACTTGGAGAGTGACAATTCATGAACAAATGGCTGGTACCTCGGGGAACCCAAAATGAAGAACTATAAGGAGAAGTGGCTAGGAAAACCTTTAACCTAGCAGGAATGGATTCTGCTCACTTGGAAAAAATGACAACAAGAAGTACAGCCAAAAAGCTGAGTCTAAGAGATAAAAATCCTTGAAAGAAGAGAGGTAAATGTCAACTCTCCAAAATGGAAAGTCAGTAAGTGGCTTTTAGGAAAACAGGACTAAAAGATGAAAACTATGAGAAACAGAGAAAGAATCAACGGTTAGAATGGCTGGCATAACAGGGGCTCTGGTACCCAGGGAGCCAAGGGGGAGAATTAATGGTATCCAAACCCTAAAATGACACTATAAAAGGGGAGAAGTAGCCAACATTAAGAGGCATTATGCAGAAACAGAAAATCATAGCAGAATCTTTGAGAAAACACGGTCTAAAACTCGAAGAAAGTAAAAAACAGCTCTCAATATCCCAGAAATAGCCACTCGAGAACGTACTTGGACTCAAAAGGATTCAAACTTTGCAAGTCTTAGAGGCTTAGATAGCCATCTAAGTCTGTAATTTTTGAGCTTATTTGCACCTTGTAACGCATCTTAGTGAGCACATTGTAATTCAAAATTAAGAAAAATAATGAAATATCTCATATTGATTTGAGGATCTCTAACAATTATTTCGTGTATTTCTTTATTACACTGTCTTCCGTTACTGTTTCTTGTTGCTCAATACATATATTCTTGCTTGCTAGTTTTCCTTTTACTCAGCCAAAAGCTGAGTCCTTTTACCGGGGTCCTCACTTCAACTTGGGCCTTGGACACACTTAGCCTCCAAAGAAACATATGTTAAAATATGCACACATCAGATATCACTCTCTCCCACAAAAATTCTTCTCACCTAACTATCTTGGAAGGCAAAGCCCAAGCAAAGCCACTCGAACTTGAGTTCCAAATCCCACAAGTCTTGTGCAAAAGCACTAAGTCTGTGAGAATTGAGGCTAGGATCCTCGTGGCTGAATCATTCTCATGAAATTAATTTACATATATGTATATGTATTAAAATGTATATCCTAATCTAAGAAACTAACAATTATTTGAAGATATGTGTATTGTATAGTGTGTTTTATGTAGCACCTATAGAGGTAAAGAGAAAGAACAAAACTCTATTACATAATAAATATAGAGAAATATCATATAGTTCAGAGAACCAGCATTCTGGGTTCTTACATGCCTAGTACGCCCTAGGATCCCATGACAGTATGTCCGGGATCCCATAACAGTACACCCCGGGATACCAAGTGAAGGAACTCTTTTAAATATTTATACAATAAAAGATAAGACTTAAATATTCTATTTCAATCTCTTTCTCATTGTGAATATTATGAATACTTATTTTACTTATTTCGTAAGCGTAAATGGTCATTTTATGACACTAAAACACTTATAATGGTATTTTATTACTTAGGAGGAATCACATTTTTGCCTTGAGGAGATTTATGTGACTTGCGTACAACTTGGTTTGTAATCAGCCCCCATTTAGCTGCGGTGAACCAAGCCCAATCCACCAAACAACAAATATTTGGCTCGAGATCCTTGTCTTTACTTGGGCTTGTATGCTAAGAAAAAAAAAGCACTCTCAAAAAGGTCAAATCGAACGGCGGCACATTCTTCTTGGCCAATTTAGACTTCCGAGAAGGGCGTGGCTTGGTGGAGCTAGGGCTCGGTGACGACGCTGGATCGGTGGAATTCGCCTTCCTCAAGATCGCGTTTCTAAACCAAATCCATACCGATGGTGGATCAGCTGCCTCCAAACACACCCCTTGTCCTCCTCTGTCAGTTCACCGCCCCTGCCCATGATAGATCAGCTATGGCCCGTGGGTTTGGTGGTGTGACAGCGGCCCTAGGTTGGTGATTTTATCTTGATAATCGGTGTTAGGTGGAGCTTAGCTGTAGGTCTGGATCATGGAAGATGGAGGAGAGAAAAGCGTAGAGGGAAAGAGAGATTAAAGGATTGGAGAGAGGTGATAAAGAGTTAGGAAGAGAGAGAGAGTAGTGATTCTAGTCTAGATTAAACGTTTTAGCAACTTTTATTTAATTTCAGAAACTCTGACAAGGATAATAAAATAAAGGCTATGTATTTAATTATTTATGCCTTGAAATTCAAGGAATTCGAGTTAGATTCGGATTCGAAATAGTTTTAGCCACATAAGCCTGAAACTATTTAACCCTGGAAGAAAAAGGAGTGTTTGATCTGTTTTGGGATTTGTTTTTTATAAAAAATGTGTTAGAGTAACGTCTGTATTGGAGGTGGGTTACGGAGGAGTAACGGAGGGAATCACAGGTGGGTAAAGTGTCAAAAATGAAACCACGGGTAGGCAAATCGAATTAGAGGCAAACCATAGGTGGGTAAAGTGTAATTATCCCTATTTTTTATATAAATCAACAATAATGGGTACAAATACAATTTAGACTGCTACAGTATTCTTTCTCTGTTTTTTTGATCCCATTTCCTTCAGGGGTCTCTTACATTATATATCTCATTCCTGATTATCTTGACCTTCCATTTGTCAATCGTCCAAAACACTACTCGAGTGCCCGTCCCATCAAACACCCCTTCTGGCCCTCTGTGAGTTGCGATAGCCAAGGAAGTACAGTTCAGGGGTCTTCTCCACATAAATGCGGCTAGAAAAGTAGCTGTAGTGCATTTAATGTGGAGATAGTAGATTTTTCTTAGATATTTTTGGGTTCCCTTCCTTCTCGTGTGTTCATGAGGCACGCTTCTAACACTAGAGCTTCTATGCAGGTCATTTTCGTCGTTGGAATACGTATCTGAGCTATATTTGTCATGGACGAGGAGGAATTCCTCCTCGGACGGCCTTCTACTCCTTTCTTACTCATGAAACTCTAAATTGGAGTCCCTCATAACTATTTGTCATGGACATAACATTTTTTTGTGTGAAAAATGTTATGTCCATGACATTTTCATAACAAATCATAAGTAGTAGGTTACTACAAGTCGTTATTAGTGGGTAAAAAAGTAGTTTCATTGGTAAGTTTAAATTAGAACCAATAACAATTTACCATATTTGATTTGTTATAAAACTGTTATGAAAATTATTGTGGACAAACCAAAAATAGTATAGCAAAGGCGTAAATGCACTTTTAGTCTCTACATTTTGACTTTTTTCCATTTTAGCCCCTACATTTTATTTTTACCACTTTTAGTCCCTAAACTAATTAACGACTTTTATTTAAGTCCTTGAAGCACCATTTCATCACCAAACTAACGGAGAAACTAACATATCAATAAAATATTATTTTAAAAAAATATTATTTGGAATTTTTTATGCCACGTCAGCATTAAAAAGAAAATAAATTAAAAAATAAAATCATTTAACAAAAGTAAATTAAATTTTTATAAAAAAAACCTTAAATCTAATTTAAACTAAAATCATTTATTAAAAATTCTCATCAAAGATTAATCTCAAATTCTCTCTCTCTCTCTTCACCGTCCATGGATAGAATCTCTCACTCTCCACTGTAGGTCCTTCGCTGGAGCTCACTCAGCCTTCTTCTCCACCACGCACCGAAGCTCACAAGCAGACCAATGACAAGCAGATCGTGCTTCTCTCTTAATGCGGAGAAACAATGGGAACAATGGATTTCGCTAGAAAAACGAACTCGACTTGCGTGAGAAAGAACGATACGACGAGGCCAAACTCTCTCTTTGATTGATGAAGACGACGATGATGACGAGGTAGTCATTTGTCAAGACAGCGTCGTTTGACGGAGTGGCCGAGGAGGCAGAAACAGTGGGGTTTGACGGCATCATTTTGGTGGAGTTAGGGTTGGTAGTGTGAAACAATTTCGTTGGATTTGAGGAGGTAGAAATGATACCATCGAATCTGCTCCAAACCCAAAAACCATAGAATTTTTCTTTGAGTTTTTTGTTACTTGTTGCTGTGTTTGGTTGCCAAGAGATGGGTTTGTTTGGTTGGGTTTGACTTGCTCTTAATCGATGGTGGTGGTGGGTTTGATTGTGAGAACATGAAGTTTGCTGGGTATTCTTGCTCTTGTTCTGGGTTTGATTGTGAGAAGGTGAAGTTCGATTCTGGGTTTGCTCTTGTCCTCTTCGACATGCACTATTGGTTTCTTTGATTTGTTTCTTGTTTTTTTGGATTTAATAGAGATTAGATTTGGTTGCTGAATTTTTTTTTGAAAACGATTTGGTTACTGGATTTAGATTCAGGGTTTGTTATATATTGGTTTGGATTTTGGGTTTATTTCTCGGATTTGGGAAGAACTTGTAAAAAATTGAGTAATTAGTTTTTTTTTTTTTTAATTTTGGCATTTAAAAAATGCCAAATAATTTTTTTAATAATATTTTGTTAATCCATCAGTTTCCCCGTGAGTTTGGTGACGGAATGGTGCTTCAAGGACTTAAATGAAGGGAGTTAATTGGTTTAGGGACTAAAAGTGGTAAAAATAAAATGTAAGGACTAAAATAGAAAAAAAGTCAAAATGTAGGGACTGAAAGTATATTTACACCTATAGCAAATATACTACAACTTTAAGCATTCACCACAAAAAAAAAAAAAAAAAAAAAAAAAAAAAAAAAAAAAAGAAAAAGAAAAAAGGCCTAGCAAAATAGTGAAAGTTAAACAAATCAAAACTACTGTAGCGAAATTATTGTAACTTTTCTCATTCACTCTTTTTATATAATATATATATATAGAGAGAGAGAGAGAGAGAGAGATACATTGCACTTACAATGTAAGCTTACATAACACTATTCATGAGCCTATTCGCTCTTTTTATATATAGAAAAAAAAGCACAAATCGATGACTGAAAAAAAAAAAAAAAAAAAAAAAGTGATGAACAGTACATATTGAACAAACCAAAAGTACTGTAGCTTTTACACATTCACCCAACAAGTGTCACAACATTTTCACAAAATATTTATTTTCAGTTGTGGTTGGTCATAGGGATGGCAATTTTGCCCTGCCTCACTTAACTCGCCTCTCCCTACTTCGCCCCACGGGGATTTTCTTCGCCCCGTAAAGGTGGTAGGGCAGGGATGGGGCAAGATTTTAGCCCCACATCACGAGGCGAGGCAGGGATGGGTTTAGACTTTTTAAACCCACCCCGCCCTGCGTTGCTAAGGGTTATAATTAGGAAAGGCAACGGGTCATGTTCAGGCCGGGTATTTTGATACCTGGACCCGACCCACAGGTCCTCCCTTGTTACCCGGATCCGGCCCATTTAATAAACGGGTCTTTTTTTTAGCCCCAAACCTAGCCCGTCGGGTCTATGCAGGCCTCGTTCAACCACTTCTGGGCCTATTCCGTGGCAGCCCAATCCAACCCAATCTTATTAAAAAAAAAAAAAAAAAAAAAAAAAACAAACACAAATCAATCAACATTGTTATCATTTAAATCCTCAAACTCCATTTATCATTTATGGAAGAAACAAAACTCCAATTTTTACATTTATGGACAGATTTTTACATCAACACAACATTCACTTTGATTTTGACACATTGAATGCTCAAACAAATACCCAAAAACAAAAACTATTGAGAGAAGAACAAAACTCCATTTATCATTTATGGACAGATTTTTACATATTAAATCCTCAAACAAATAACCAAAAACAAAAACTACTAAGAGAGGAAATGAACCCAAAAAAAAAAAAATGAACAAAAAAAAAAACAACTCAAACCACTAAATCTCTCTCCAATCTAACAACCACGGCCTCCTCTGTGACAAAAACGGCAACCACCACAAGATTCTACAAGTTCTTCTTTCAGAAACAAAACCAACAACGCTGTTCAACAAGCCACACGTGAGATGGAAGAAAATCCATGGAGAATTGAGGGTGAGGATGAGATGTGAGTGTCTGAACCTAATTTGTGACTTTAAGAGTCTTGGTGGAGCTGATTAAAGAGTGAGAGTCAGTGAGGGAGGCGGCTGAGTTGAGAGAGAAAGGAGAGAGGCGGCTGAGTTGAGAAGGGAGGAGAGAAATGAGTTTTAGGTTAGGGTTATGAGATATATATATATATATATATTTTTTTTTTTTGTAATTTTATATTTAAGCTAACCGGGTCGGGTCGGGTCGGGTCCGGCTTCGGACCAAATTTTTGCCAAAACCCGGACCTGACCCGGACTCGTTTCTGGTTTTTTTTAAAAACCCAAATCCGACCTTATTATTTATCGGATCGGGTACCCGCGGGTCAGGCTTAAATTCCCATCCCTAGTTATAATTGTAAATTTTTTATACCCCAAAACCCTACTATTTAAACAAAAATATTTATATTAGTTTATTTTATTCTACCCAATGTGGTTCTCTGCTTTTATTTTGTTATGTGTTATACTATGAGTTTTTTTTTTTTTTTTTTTGGTGATTATCTTGTTAAACGCTTGGATATATTATTCAATTTTTTTTCTAAAATTAATTTGATTTTATAGGATAAATTTAGTTGTAATTTCAAGTATATTTTTATTAATGAAATAGGTTTCATTAAAAAAATTGTACTAGTTATAGGACAAATTAACAAAAAGTAGAGTTTTACAGGGTGGGGCAGGGATGGGGTTAGAAATTTTTCTCCGTAATGCGGGGCAGGGCGGGATGGGGCAAGACAAAACCATGCGGGGCAGGGACGAAGACCCCTTCCTTCGGCCCCGCCCCGCCCCATTGCCATCCCTAGTTGGTCACAGTTTTATATTTTATTATTTTATTTTAACTTATAAGAAATTGATATCTCAATAATTGTGAAAATATTGTGAAATTTGTTGTATCAGTATAACAATATATATGCGGGTTCTTATAAATATTTAAAAGAAAAAAGGAATGGAATGGTGGGCACTGAGCAGAGTGGCACTTGAATAAACCAAAGTGGCACTGTAGTAACTATTCAAAACTTGGGGGAAAAAAATGGCTCACTACACCAAAAGAGGCACTGTAGAGGCATTGCCTCTTTTTATATAGTTAGTAGAAAAAAGAGCACAAATCAATGATTGGAAAAAAAAAAAAAAAAAGTACATATTGAACAAACCAAATGTACTGTAGTTTTTACATATTCACCTAACAAGTGTCATAACATTTTCACAAAACATTTATTTTCAACTGTAGTTGGTCACAATTTCATATTTTATTATTGAGTAAACTACATATTTGGTTCCTATCCTTTACATTATATTTCAATTTGGTATTTAATTTTTCAATTCTGTCAACACTACAAAAAACGCGGTTTTAAGCCACGTTTTTGTAAAACGCGGCTCTAGGCTAGACTTTGAGCCGCGTTTTTGTAAAACGCGGCTCCTAGCTAGACTTTGAGCTGCGTTTGTTAAAAACGCAGCTAAATCCTCAAGCTATAGCTGCGTTTTTAAAAAACGCGGCTATAGGTCCAACTGAATAATTCTTTTTAACAGGGACCTATAGCCGCGTTTTAAAACGCAGCTAAAGGCAAGCTATAGCTGTGTTTTTCAAAAACGCAACTACAGGTCCAACCGAATAATTTTTCTAAAGGAGAACCTATAGCCGCGTTTTTAGAAAACGCGGCTATAAGTCACCCTTTAGTGACATGACCTATAAAAAACGCGGCTATAGGTCAAGCCTTATAAATATGTCACTGACCTATAGCCGCGTTTTCAGAAAACGCGGTTATAGGTCCCCCTTTTGTGACGATACCTATAGCCGCGGCTATAGTGATAAAAAAAAAAAAAAAAAATCTTCAGCTTCCCATGTGCCCCCCCCCTTTCCCACCTACATCCCCACCTACCCCCACTTCAGAATAAAACTCTTATTTCTCCTTCTTTCTTTTTTTTTCTCTCTTCATTCTTCACTTGCTCCTCCGTAAGGTTCTTCTTTCTTTCCTTTTTTTTTTTTTTTTTCCTTCCTTCCTCTTTCTTCCTTCCTCATCTGCGTAACTCTTTTTTTTTTTTTCCTTCCTCATCTGCGTAACTCTTCTTTGTTTTTTTTTTTTTCTTCCTTCCTCTTTCTTCCTTCCTCATCTGCGTAACTGTTCTTCTTTTTTTTTTTTTCCTTCTTCACTGGATAACTCTTTTTTTTTTCTTTTTTTTTTTTCGTTTTTCTTTCTTCCTTCTTCACTGGGTAACTTTTTTTTTTCCTTTGTTTCTTTGGAGCCGCTATTTTTTTTTTCTTTCTTTTTTTTTTTTTTTTTTGTATCTCAAGCACACTGATTTGTCAATAGATCTACTGAAAATTTTGAATGAAGTGGATATTCTAGCAATATTTGATTTTAAATTTTTTGCATCTGTGCTTAAATCTGTGCTACTGTGTTGCTGATATTGTGATTATGTTTAAATGAGTTTGTGTTCTTATATTTTGGAGTACGTTGTATATGATTTTGAATTTTTTGGGTGTGTTTGTATTGTGAGTATGTTGTGTTTGATTTTTAATTTTCTGGGTTTGTGTTTGATTTTGAATTTTCTGGGTGTTTTTGTATTGTGAAAATGTTGTGTTTGATTTTGAATTTTCTGAGTTTGTGTTTGATTTTGAAATTTTTGGATTTACGTTTAATTTTGAATTTTTTGGAAAAAAAAAAAACCCAAAAATATATATATATTTATTTTTGTTTTCTAGAAAAAAAAAAAAACAAAACCCAAAATTTTTTTTTTCTTTTCTGGAAAAAAAAAAAAAAAAAAAAAAAAAAAAAAAAAAAAACCTATAGCCGCGTTTTAAAAACGCGGCTATAGGTCTGAACCCTTAGCCGCGGTTACAAACGCAGCTCGAAGCTGGCCTATAGCCGCGTTTTTTAAAAACGCGGCTATAGGCCAGAATCCTATAGCCGCGGTTAAAAAAGCGGCTATAGGTCTGACTATAGCCGCGTTTTGGAAAAACGCGGCCATAGGTCTGTTGCTGTGGTGTTTATGCCGTGTTTGGAAATGCGGCTATAAAAAGCGCAGCTCTAGGCTATAGCCGCGTTTTTCGGATCTATAGACCCGTTTTTTTGTAGTGCAATTTGGTCCCTAACCTTTCAGTGCCACGTCAATTTAGTCCTTGTCATTATATCTTGAATAAAAATTGATGACATGGCAAATTGTCAAAATAAAATTTTAGTGTACTGTCACATTAACGAAAGCTAATTTTTTTATTTTGGCCATTAGACTCGTCATCAATTTTCATCCAAAAAATAACGGTAGGTACTAAATTAATACGGTATTGAAAGGTTGGGGACCGAATTGACATAATTGAAAGGTTAGGGACCAAATTGAAATATGATGTATAAGATAGGGACTAAATACGTAGTTTACCCTTTATTATTTTATTTTGACTTATAAGAAATTGACACCTTAATAATTGTGAAAATATTGTAAAATTTGTTGTGTCAGTATAACAATATATATAAAAGGAAGAAAAAAAAAAGTACAAACAGAAGACTGAAAAAAAAAAAGTAGTAGCTACTGTAGCTACAGTGCTTAAAAAAAAAAAAAAAAAAAAAAAAGACAAAGTGGCTCAATAAACCAAAATGGCACTCTAGAGGCATTGCCTCTTTTTATATAGTTCACAAAACATTTATTTTTCATTGTATTTGGTCACAGTTTCATATTTTATTATTTTATTTTAATTTATAAAAATTGACACTTCAATAATTGTGAAATTTGTTGTGTCAGTATAACAATATATATAAAAGGGAAAAAAAGTACAAACGGAAGACTTAAAAAAAAAAGCTGTAACTACTGTAGCTACAGTGCCGCTTGGTACTGTAGCTACAGTTCAAAACTTACCAAAAAAAAAAAAACAAAGTGGCTCAATAAACCAAAATGGCACTCTAGAGGCATTGCTTCTTTTTATATAGTTCACAAAATAGTTATTTTTCATTGCATTTGATCACAGTTTCATATTTTATTATTTTATTATAACTTATAAAAATTGACACTTCAATAATAATGAAAATATTATGAAATTTATTGAGTTAGTATAACAATATATATAAAAGGGGAAAAAAAGTACAAATGGAAGACTTAAAAAAAAAAAAAAAAAAAAGCTGTAACTACTGTAGTTACAGTGCCACTTGGTACTGTAGCTACAGTTCAAAACTTAAAAATAAATAAATAAATAAATAAAAAGTGGCTTAATAAACCAAAATGGCACTCTAGAGGCATTGCCTCTTTTTATATAGTTAATAGAAATTTCAATAATTTATATAAAAATATTCCAACAATATGTAAAGTGAATCTCATTATTATGGTGCGAGGCTTTTACTGTCTATTAAATGTTCAAATAATTCAAATATTTTATATTTTAAAAAAAAGAGAAAAAAGAAAATAAATAGTAAAGCACTTTGTTATATTAAGTAACCGAATAGTTTAATGATTTTTTTAAAATTTCAATTATAAACATTTAAATTAAAGCAGATTAATTTGTAATGATAAAGTATATGTAAAGTTGAAATCGTCTAAGATGAATACGTAAAACTATTTTATTTTCATTATCATGATGTAAGACTTTTACTACTTATTGAATATTTAATGTATTTTATATTGTCAAAAAAATGGAAGAAAAAGTAAATAGGAAAGAAGAATGATGACGTAACTGATGATGTGGCTTAACAGAAATGTAGTAATAATAAATACTATGGTTCAAATTTTAAATATATATATATATATAAATATAGATAAGCAAAAAAAATAAGTTTATCCATCTAGCTAAAAATTTCCACCCTTTCCCGAAAACTGATTGAGCTTAGGGGTGTCAATTCGGGTTAGCGTGTCGGGTTCGTGTCGTGTCGAGGTAGAGTTGTTCGACTAAATGGTTCAACCCTAATCCAACCCATTTAATAATCGTGTCATGATTCTTCCACTCTAACCCAACCTGTTAATAAGGTGGGTTAACCTGACCCAACCCATTTGACACGCTTAATAAATAAGTTGTGTTGAGTTGACACGAATGTAATATAACCCATTTCAACTTGCATAATATTAAATATAACATCCATCTAGAAATATTTTTTTTTACATCTCAAAAGCAGTGTATACACTTCAAGTCTTTAACACACATTCAAAAATAATATAGTTTAACAAAAATATAACATTCATCCAGGAATAAGTTTTTTACACTTTAAAAGAAGTGCATACACTTCAACAAATTCAAAATAACATAGTTTAACAAAAATAAAATAACATAGTTCAACAAAAATATAAGATCCTTAGAACTTGCCAAATGCTAAGTATCAATATTGAAAAAATTGGAGCAAACAGTAAACTAAAGTTTGTAAAACAAAAACATTATGTAAAAAAAATTATTGCAGAATTTTGAAACACCAAGAAAACAGTTTTCTTTAATTCTAAAACTCACTAAACACATGAGAGAGAGAGAGAGAGCAGTAACCGGTTTGAGACTTTGAGTTTGAGAATTTGACATGAGACTATAAGATAGTAGAGTGAGTAGTACGATTGAAATAAAAAAAATAAATTAAGATATTTATAAGAAGGTTTAGAGATTCAGGGTTTGTAGGGTTTAGAGATATAGGGTTTGTAAAGTTTCAATTTCCAATTATATCCCTTGTAAGTTTTTGTAATTACTTAATTTAAAAAAAAAAATGAATACTTATTTGTTATATGAATTAAATGAGTTGTATTAAGTGAGTCATTTCAAGTTGACACAAATAAATCAGCGTGTCAAACGTGTCTATTATGGGTTACACGAGTTGACCCGCTTATGACATGTTTCTTATTATGTCACTTTCAGGTCGACCCACTTATGGCCCAAACCCATTAAGGCCCAACCCTAACCCACAAAAACCCGAGTCAAGTTCGTGACGAGTTCGTGGGTTGGGTTGAACATTGATACCCCTAATTGAGCTAGCTTGAGCCAAGGTAAAGTGTTGGACAAGTTATTTGTTAATGGAAAAATGTTAAAGATACAAACTCTTTTACAAAAATTTTTACAAGTTGCTAATATGGTGAGTGATTATTAGTTGATGAAAAAGTTATATTAATGGTGGGTTTAGATGAAAACTAATAAGAAATTGACTACATCAACATTTTGTAAAAATATTGTAAAATAGTTTGTGGACGTAGCATTACTTTTATTAATAATAACAAGTTTATCGAAACGGCATCAATATTTCCATAACTACCATAATCTGTTGTGATTGGAGCATGATAAAAATGGTTTGTTAGGAGTGAATCTAGGTAAAAGTGGTGATATTTTGGTTTCTCTAATTTTACTCATTAGTTAATGGCTTTGCTCTGCATCCAGGAAATTTTTTTACGTTGTCTTGTCCAATTTCGACCAATGAAAGTTGTTCCAAATTCAGTATCTTTCCCAGAATAGCTTTGCATAGAGGGCTATGCTCTCCACCCAAAGAAATCTGTTAATGTGGTTGCGGAAAACACTCTTCTCCTCCAAACCTACATAGGGAATAAAACGCTCAACTCAAATATTCAACTGAAATCTCCCATTATAAGCATTTGCTGACTTTGTCAAGCCCTTACAAAACCTCTAACAATCCCATGCTCAAGCACAAAAGCCGACCCCTTGCCAAACTAAAAACAGGTTCCTTTCTAAGTTATTATTTCCCCATTCGGTAGTGAAGGAACCACGCAAATATCATCCCTCCTTCTACGTTAAGGTTATCCAAAAAAAAAAAAAAAAAAAAAAATTGGGAAGAGCAATAGAAGGAAGGGAGAAAATGACAAAGATGAAAATTACTTTATTCATGTTGGCAGCAATTGCTGGGTGCCTTATGATGGGTTCAGTTAGTGCAATGACTCACATTGTTGGAGGAGGCCATGGCTGGCGTTTGCCTGACAACCAAACCTTCTTTGAAGAATGGGCTAAACCAAGAACCTTTGGTGTTGGTGACAGACTTGGTAAGTTTAATGCCTTTTGGCCTATATGGAACTTCAGGGATTCAACTTTGAAAACAAATTAAGTAACATGTCTAACCAATTCATTTTTCTTTTTCAAATAGCTTGAATGTTTTGTTTTGATTTCTGCTTTATACATCTAGCTTATCTTTATGCTTGTAAGAGTATTACATCATAGCTTGTGTCCCATTTGGTTGCTTTGTCAAAAAAAAATGACCAGTATAGTATATATAGGGGGGTTATCTCATTATCTCAAAATAGTGGTCTTACCAATTTGTTTCAAAGTACTAGGAAAAACCTTTTTTGTAACACAGGTGATCTAACTAGCTAGACCATAAATAGTGAATATGTGCGTTTGGATTAGCTTTTACTGATTTGAGAAAAAAATTAGAGCAACATACAATGGGACAATTTCTAAGTAGCCAAAGTTGCAGTTTTCCCATACAGGCCGGGTTCTGAAACTGTGGTATTAGTAAAGAAGGAAGACTACAAGGAATGCAGAGAAAAAGATGCCATTGACACGTACTACAATGGACCAACAATTCTGGACCTCACAGAGACTGGGGACTATTACTTTATTTGTGACATTGGAAAGCATTGTGAGGCAGGCCAAAAGTTCCACATAACTGTGGTCAAGAAAAAGGGCTCGTCTGGAAATCCTTTCCCTTTTCAAGTCAACAATCCTGCACTCGCAGCACCTATTACCTCTAACAAATATTGAAGCTAGAAACTCATTGCTTCGATTTTGGCTTGACTTAACTATATCTTTATGCTTGTATTGTGCACCCTTTGCTTGTTAATGCAGAGGAAAAGTACACAGAAATTCTTTACTACTACTAATTATTGTATGTTGGAATGGTTTTTACCACTTTATAAAACCATGTTCTGTATATAATTTATATACATGGGTCATTTCATTATTTGTCTAAAATTTTGCTGCTTTAAGTGTTCAAAAAATTGAACAAATGACCATGCTATTCAGCAAATATACATGGACAATTACTAAGAAGCCAAAATTGCAGTTTTCCCATACAGGCCCGGTTCCAACAACGTGGTACAGATTGACAAGAAAGACTTCGAAGATTGCACTCAAAAAAATGTCATTGACATGTACTACTTGGGACCAACCATTCTGGACCTCAATGACACTGGGGACTTTTACTATTATTGTGGCATTGGGAAGCATTGTGAGGTCGGCCAAAAGCTCCACATCAAGGTTGTCAAGGGAGAGGGCTCGTCTGGAAGTCCCTTTGCTTTTCAAATTGCTCCCATACATTCAATTGCTGATATACCTGCTCCTGCCCCTATTAGTATTACATCCTCAGCGAGCTCCGTTCAAAATTTTGGCATGGTTTTCGGTTTACTAGCGTTCTTGCTTTCTCTATTCACTTAAGGAGGGCAATGTTATGATTGTGACAACGTCTTTTAGGGTGTTTATGAGAAAGGATTCTTTCTCATACGAGTGTCAGTCGTAGAAACTGACAATCAAAGTTTGTTATACATTGTGATTGGCGTGACACGCCTATTATTGTTGCATTAGTATATATAAGTGACAAGTTCCTCAAAAAAAAAAAAAAAAAAGGTATATGTAAGTGACATTATACTTATATGTTTACTAGAAGAAGGAATATTTGTTGGGCCTGTTATACTTAATCTTCTTGGAATAGAATGTTTTTCTGCTTCATTTAGCAACTCTTGTGCATCCATAGAAACAGTTTATGCTAATTCTTGATTCCAACACTAACCATTTGTATTACAGGTATTTCTAACACTAACAACCTGTTGTTTCCTTTGCTCCTTTGAATCCATACCAACAAGAGAATTAAAATATTTCGGGATGGGTTGTATTGTATGGCATATTATGAAGCCCAGTTCCAAATCTGAAAGCAACAAAACCCATATTTTTCTTCCTTTTTGTGTTCAGAACCAAGACCATGTTATAGTCCAGTTAAGTCACATGGGCATCTAAGACAATATGTGGAAATAAAGACAATTGGACATTAATTCAATTGAGCCTACAAGTGACCTGAGACAGGTATGGCCATACGGGCATGGGCTTGTATATGGGTCAGGCTTGGTTGACCCAGTGACCCTACCAAGCATGAAGCAAACAAAGCACCCTTCAAATTCTGAATGGAAGACCATAATCACAAATAATAATTTTACGAACACAACCTAATCCACGCACTTTACCATAATTATCGTATGTGGTAAATTGAGATTGACTATCTATCACTTTTACATGAATTCATCACGTTATAATTTTTGAATTACAAAAAAGTATTTTTTATCTATTTCTTTTTCCCAATAAACATTTCTACCCCCATTTTTTTTTTTTTTTTTGGTGGGGCACAAAGACTTCATTTAATAGTTACAGCAATAGAACATGGCTAAATGGAAGTGAAAGTGCAATCCCATTTCCCACAAGAAGTGTGATGTTCAGTGGGGACTTCTATTAACATCCATAGCACAATTCATGTGATATCTATGTCCCTATAATGTACATATCTACCAAAATAGACCCACACTTATAAGATGCAGCCTGGCTGGTAAGAAATTGACCTCCATTGGCCCTACTTGCCTGATGTTCCACCCAACACTGCATGAGTATCCATAAAAAATGTATGATCCACTTAACTATTGGTACGAATATTGTACGGGTCTGGTTGGTTCATAACTTCATAAAATTAAGTTCTGTATTTAAGCAACATAGATTCTACAAAATAAAAAGGACTCCAAAACTCATAGCAATTTAATATATGCTGCGCTACACTAGTGTCTGTTTGTTTTTGTGATAATCCAACCAGCAAAGCCATTTTAATGACCCCAGGTAGGTTTGTTTGTCACAGGCTAAATCTTCCAGAGACTTGAAGGAAACTGGGCCATAAAAGTATGAAAGCAACGAATCCCAGTACCAATTTCCATGCACATTTTTTTCGTGATATCCTCTACCAAACAAAGGTTGTCACAAATGAATGTTCTTGGTCATTAATTAATTAGACTGTCACACTTGCTATGTCGGCTAGGAAAGCATCTCCAACAAGAGAAGAGAGTTAAAAATTTTCTTCAAATTTTGGTTATAAAAGTCATTTATTTTAACTATACAATTTTTATAATACCTTCCTCTATCAATTTTTTTGCCCTCCACTTCATTTAAATAATGTTATATCTTTTCCTCTTAAATAATGTTATATCTTTATTTCCTGCCAAACTTTACCCATTAAAATGTAGAGATTCCTTGAAGGAATCGAATGGGCAAATGCATGTAGAGCAATTGTTCTAATAAGTCACATTCATATTATGTTGAGTTACACCACTGTCAGTTTCTTTAAAATCTTCTCCCTTCTTTTTGTGTGTGTATTAAAAATACTTTTACTATTCTAAAAAAAAAAAAATATTATGTTGAGTTAGAGGTATTCAATTAGGATCAAACCAAACACGATTTGTTAAATAATTGTGTTATGCCTAGCATAACTTGTTTATTAAGGGGGTTGACACGAGGCAATCTACCTAATATGCATAATAAACTTTTAAAAAAAGACACACTTAATAGAAATTGTATTAGGTTGTCATGTATTCAGCCCATTTTTAATCTATTTAATAAATATGTTGTATTGATTTGATACAAGCCCAATTCCTTTCAATTCCTTTAAAATTGATTAACATATTATAATTAATTAATTTCTATTTCATAATAACATCAATTGAAATATTAATAGAATACAATTCAAAATTTCTTATTTCAACCCAATTAAGTTCCACCAAAATTATAAATACACAATTTTCGAAAAATAAAATGAGATGCCCCAAGTAGTGGTTACAAACTTATCTCTCTTTATCATTTTTTTTTTTTTTTTTTTTTTTTTTTTGAGAAAGCCCTTAACTCTTTAGGTCATTGAAACAATTAAAGTGAAGTGATAACATAATGAATCCAAAAAATGTTCAAGGTCCACATCAGCAAAGAAGAAGGTTAATGGGTGGGACCGCAATCAAAATCATACCCCTCTAGATACAGTAATGGCTGAGCTGGATTGGACACGGGAGGAGTTGGAGGACCATGGTCCTGTTCCTATCTATCTCAACCATAGGTCCAAAAGGCCCACTTGCAAAGCAAAGCAAAGCCTCGCACTGCTCGAGGTGAAGCAAAACCGTTAATCTGACAATTACGTGAACGTCGGTGATTGACTGTATGTGGCTCGCCGTAGAGTTTGTGTGAGAGAATAACAAAGAAGATCTTCTGGTTCTGGATTTTCTTTTTCTTTATTTTCTTTCCCTCTCAACGTATCTGTTAAAAAGTTTTGGCATTTTTCATTTTTGCAGAGCCAAAGATCTGGTTTTTTTCTTTTTCTTTTTTTGGTAAACAAAAAAATAGAGACCTTTATGGCTATATTATTCTCCCGGGCAGGACGCTACCTCTATACTTTCGGCTTTGTGGCGTTTGTTGGACGTAACCTCCTGCCATTGATTCAAACAGCAGCAACACCCCATGCACCAAAATATATATAGGCAAATGTATAGGTCAAATCTTTCATATATATATATATATATATATATATGTGGAACAATAATGCTTTCTAGTACATATTTCCGGCAGATGAGCCATGTTGGTGCTAGTCAATTTGCAATGTTAGGCACGGGACCCTTTTTATTATTATTTAATTTTAATATAGATATGATTCATATGAAACTTATGTGGTTATTGTTTCTTTTGTGTCTTTTTAGGACCCTTAGATATACCCACAAACCCATTTCACTTTAACAAGGACAAAACATCATTGAATTTCTTTTCATGTGATAAAAAACTTTATTAGTCATCTAATTTTTAGTAACTTCTCTTGTTTCTATGATGACAACTATATTATGTAGGTATCAAGAGTCTTATAACTCAATTAGTATTTTTTTTTTTTTAAGTACATCTATAGTTTAAATTCTTTATTCTTTATTGTACTATCAAATTTATTAAATTATATTGCGTAAGTAAAGTGTTACTTTTATTTTCTTTCTTTTCTTAATTGAAGTGTAACTTTTGCATTTAATTATATTTTTCACACTTTAAATAAAGTAATTATAATTAATACATTGCCTATTAAGCTTTAAATTTGAGCTATCCCACTTCTTCTTCTTTTTTTTTTTGGTGAAAGGACCCAACTCTTAATGGATTTATTATTGCACAAATTTATATGAATTTGGTAAAAAAAAGTGAAATCAATGGATTTATTGCCCAAGCAATTTATATCAACTACAATTATATTACCAAATCCCAAAAGAATAAACATGCAACACAAAAATTTCGATGAAAAACCTCTTCGATGGAAAATAAAAGATTATAAAAATAAAAAACCACTCTAGGAATTCAATCCCGTTAGATAATCCATAGTAAAGGAACAATTACAATAATGTATACTCAACAAACCTTTGCAATTCTAGACTTTCTATGTAACTTTTGCAAATGACTCACTTGCCTTCATTTTTTTTTTCTATCTTCAGATTACCAAATTGAAGAATAAGGATTTTTGCGATTCCCTCCAGCTAGTTCTTGGGTTGGGGTTTGGAGAACATCCAATTGATTGCCTTCGAGGATCCAAACGCGCTCTTTCTATGTTATTTGTAAAACTTAAACGCCCTGCAATTTTTTTAAAGCGTAAACATGCAAGAAATCGCAAAATAGTTTTAGAACATTTGAAATTCTTATATAGTGACCTCCCTGTGAACTAGAACCTCTAGCATTCTAAGGAACTCTACAGAGACTTTTAGCAATAGTACGAGTGAACTCACTAGAATCAAACTTTGCGGTTTCGAGAATAGTTTAATGCTCAAGGTGTATTTTAGACACAATGGTTTTGTTTGTTTTGTTTTAGGCACAAGGATGGTTTTTTGTTTTTAATTGAAGGTTTTAGTTTTGGCATAGCAACCTTTCTTCCTCTAAAATTCGTGCAACAAATAGTTTATGTCGGTAAAGAAAGTAGGGTTAAAAATTGTTTCTCAAAAAAAAAATGTGGGGTTAAAAATTAGCAGAAATCCTTATTTTAGCAAAATTTGAATTGCAAATCCTGGCAATTATGGTCAAACAAATTTTTTTCCTCCCTTGAGTGAAATTCTCATAGATATCACACTTATGCCAATTTCGAAAGAACATATTTCACTCATTTCAAATTTACTTTGGATGAATTTCATGTTTGGTTTAAAACTCTAGATATTTATTTTTCAATGAAATAAGTTTCATTCAGAAATTTGTTATAGTGTAAAAGATCATCAACACATTATCTCTAAGCAAATCAAAAAATTATAGTATTTGTGCATTTGTTGATCCAAACTCAACCCTAACACAATTTTATTGATTCAACCCAATTAATTTCAACATATTTTGGCACTATAATTTCCAACACATTAATTTATGAGCTCTTGCAATATTTTTAGTTTATTAGTGTGTAGCCATGTACATATGTATAAGTACAATTGAAAACAATCACAGTTATACAGTTCAAATTATACATTATTTTTTAGAAGATGTTCAAATTATACATGATATATGATATTAGCATACACTTTATTAAAACCATACATTTCTAAAATACGTAAAGGTTTCTCATATTATATATATATATATATATATAATTTAATTGATTTTAGACTTTTTAGATTTTAGACCCAGTAATTCATTTGCTACAAAAATTAAAAACTTAAATAAACTCATGGTGAAAAATTAGACTCCGGTTGAAATCCAATTTAGAATCTACTTGAATTTGGACTCTTTGATTTTTACAATCAATAATTCACTTGATACAAAATTAAAAATTAATTGGGACACAGGGTACAAAATAGAATTTCAAATTAAAATCTAATTGGATTTTCTCTTGAGCTTTACACAATCTTAATCAAAACTCAACTAGTCTATTATATAATGACTATTCTTTTTTTGAGAAGATATAATGACTATTCCAGTAGCATTTTTTAACAGTTATTTTTAACAACATTTTTATACCTGTTGAGAATACTAGAAAATAAATTTTGTATAACTGATTGTGTATAGTTGAAGGTAGGAGACGAGGAATTTCCTTCTACTCTATTTGAACTTTGAGAAATACCACAACGTAAAAAGAAAAACATATGAACACCAAATTTTTTTTTTTTTTTACCTATTTTGTGTTTTTGATGAAATTTTTTTTACCTATTTTGGGAAGTAAAGACCAGGAGAGGTTGCATTAGTAGTCATAAAATGCATATGATTGTGGGGGACCCAAATTTTATTTGCTGAAGCCTTAATTGTAAGACTCAGTTTCTTGTCCTTATGCATCAAATGGGCTAGGAAATTCCAAAAAATCCCAGTTTCAGACCTTGCAGTATAGCCCTCCCCTCTGAGTTATCACTCTCTGTAGCCCTGCAATAAGCCCCTTTGAGATACCCAAAAAAAAAAAAAAAAAGATATCTCTTCCCATCCTCATATAGTAATTAGTAATCCTTTGAATTATCATTTTTACACAAAGACCTTCAAATGATACATGCTTTGTAAAAAAAATTTGTATTATTATACTTATTATATATGTTAGAGGTATAGAAATAGAACCCAATATTTTTGATATGCCACTCAAGAATACAACTTGTATTACAAGTCAAGGAATTATCTGCAATCTATTATATGATTAACCGTAGTCAACTTCATATATATTGGGTTTACTGTAGCTGTTAAAATTGAGTACAATTAATATGTAGCTGTTAAGGGCTTTTTGTGTGGACTTAGGCCGTTGAGTCAAACCATATAACCTTTATTTCTTCCCTCTCTTGCTTCCATTCTTTCTCTATAATTTTCATAAAATCTAACGTTATCAGAGTATTTCTTAACAATATATATCACAAAAGTTCACAAGTTCGATCAGAAACCCTGAAAATGTTAAGCTAATTGAATACTTGGCATACCCCAATACAAAACAAAGAAAAAGACGAAATGGTATCTAATTTCTAAGAGCATGTTTGTCAAGTCAGGTAAGCAGGCTGGAATCTGATAAGAAGGTTATGCAAAATCAGCTTTATATATTCCAAATGTATTTAATAAATTCCAGGCACTTCGATGAGCCATAGGCTGATATACTATTGGCTTTTACGTATGATACACCTGCAGTGTAATTAAGCCACGGTTAATTTCCTGGTGCTGCAGTGGTGCAGCGAGAAGCAGCTAATATGCCAAAATTCAGTGGCATCATTGCCTACCCAGCTTGCAAAGGGCACTATATTTCATAGATTTGATCAGAACAAAGGAAATTTTCAAGCTTCTTATATTTTGAAACTGTGCTGCATAACCTTGATTAATCAAATCCAAGGTCATTAATAATGAGTAATGGTAGTCGTACATTCTTTATTACATGCTCACCGTGCATTTACTGTCACATGAAATGAAATTATATATATATATTTTTTTTTTAGAGAGTTTCAACTTATGACGTATGCTTCTGATGATAGTTTTTTATCATCAGACCAAAACATAAATTAGTTTTTGGTTTAGGCAAAGATTGAACTCTAGATTTCTTATTCAACCGTCAGTGATTTTACCAATTTAGCTAACTAGAACCTATAACTAAAATTATCTCCTAAAAAACACAATTTCAAAAAAGTGTATATAAAGTATACAATAACAAGGGTGTAATAAAATTTTCCGACTAATAATTATGGCACAACGGCTTCATATATAGGCCACGTTAGCATGCAAGGTTGACTTATTGGTCATGCCCACCTTGGCGTGAGGATGATTAATAAGTTTGCTTTTAGTGAAGTTTACCAACAGACAAAGACACAAGAAGGGTCCATAAGGAGCCTAATCACCTGAAAACCCCAACCTTTCATAGTCCAATAATCCATACCCTATGATGATTCTATGAATGTGCCAAAGAAAAGTGTTGTCTCAAGGCATCATAATTGTCATCTTTTTCAACGTGAGGACTCGATCATGATTTTTACTAAATCTTCCTTTTTTATTGTCATTTAATTTTTTTTTTTTTTTTTTTTAAAGCTTCATCAAAGATGAGCATAGCTATTTTGTAGTATGGTACAAAGTAATTAAAATTTAAAGGAAAAAACTTAGATAAATTTACCAAATTGAAGACAAAGTAAAGATTATTTGAGAGAGAGAGAGAGATTAGGTTTCTTAAGTTGAGATTGTTAGGTCAAAAGTTAATGAACCTTATTGTTACAAAAGGAGTGAGACATGGAACAAAAAAGAGGAACAATTTCACGTGCATATGGATTACGAAAAGTCCAGTCATATATATACATGTCGTCAAAGAAGGAGAGATTGCCTCTCTCCCTTTATATATAGTAGGGCTCATGAATTGCCACTCCGGTCCTTTTATTTGGCTTTGAGAAAAAGGCACCACCCAAATTGCAACTTGTGGTTCTTTTAAGAAACTCTATGAATATCGAGAAAATATACAATTGAATTCCATACCTTTTACTTATCTACACTTTAAAACATTTCATTCTTTCTATACTATAAAGAAGATAAGTGAACTTTAGTTGCTAATAAGAGAGCATATCACAATTGTTAATCACTTCTTTCATAACAAAAAGTAGAAAGCTTGTTTGCATACTAGAACAGTACTAAGTTGTAGAACTAATTACTAAAACACCATATACATATATATATATATATATATATATTTTGCTTTTCTACAGTATTTCTTCAAAACTTTCAACCATAGACTAATCACTGTTCATGATGGGTGGGCCCATAACGGAGTAAATCGCTGACCCATGGAGTTTTTTTCAAAGTGCTGCTGCCTAGACTTGAACTAGAAAGTTCCTAGTCAAACCCAAGACAGTCACTTTGAGACCAAGTGCCCAACTACTTGGCCAACTCCACTAGGTTATATATATATATATATATATATATATAAATAAGGGATTTTTAATTACGTGACAATGAAGCAAGTTGATGTTGTCACATGTCTTTATGTGAGACACAAAAGATTACAATAGATTTTGCATTTTTCTGATGACATATATATAAATAAGTCACAATATTGCATCCACTTGCGTCTTCTTTGTACAAGAATACTTGTTCTTCATACAATAATATAAAGTAATTCAAACTTCCAGTATTATTATAGAAATTAATGAGAGGTTACTCAAGCGATAGAAACTATTATGATCCATATAGACAGAATTGTCACGGCAAGTCTCTCTCTTACCATTCTTTTTATTCTTTTTTTCTTTTTTATCAACAAAAAGTAATAATTGTGAGTAAATCTATGTAATAGAATATTCATCCTAGTTTAAGATATTGTAGGAAAAGCTTAAATGGGTGCAGACGGCAAAGGAACAATTTTTTTTTTCTGGGTTAAAATTAGATTGCATTTGGCATTAGAGCCAGCTTTTTTTACTGTTTAGCTTATTTTTGCTACTATTCATGGGGTATATTGCACTTTTTGATACTATTCATGAGTTTTACTGTACTATTTCAACTAAATTTTAATTTTATCTACAGTACTTTCAGCAAAAAGTTTTTAATTTCAATTAAATAAATTGTTCCTAAACGAACTCTTAATACAACTTTTTTTTGGGTAGATCAATGGCAAATTTTAATTGACATTGACGGAATGTTCACGTTAACATTATTATAATACTCGATTTAGAAACAATTTTACACTTAAATAGTATGAGGGCCTAACATTATTATAATACTCAATTTAGAAACAATTTCACACTTAAATAGTATAAGGGTCTAGTAAGACACTTTTAGACACACATTTCTCTCTCTCTCTCTCTCTCTCTCTCTCTCTCTCTCTCAAGCTTTAAAACTCTTTCTATTTTACCATTTTTCACACTCTCTCTTTCTCTATTTCTATTGTTTAAGTATGGAACTAACTTAAATATCAGAGTGTTTTATTCTCTTTATGCAGGAACTAGGTTGCATTAACCTTCAGCACAACTTCATTCCCCTATCAAAGAAAGTTTATAATGCAAATGCTAGACTCAAGTGTAGACGTTGGACTCAATCCACTAAAATAGCCAGTGCCAAACTTAACATGTACAGTCATGGTACTATCCTGTCACACTCCTATTCTGCCATGTCCTCCCTAAAGGTTTCCACCACCTAAAAATAGTGATTTAGAATTATTTTTTTTCATGACCACCGAATTGTGCTTAATTTTTCATTTGGTAGACACGAGTAAGTGCACGTGGGTCTCTCATCCCATGTCCAAGGCATCAAAATACCAGCTTTTTTAGCCCAATGAAGCCTTAAGCCCAATCAAAGCTGCTTTTCCTTTTTAAAGCAATATAAGCACTAAACACTTGTGAGTGTTGGGCAAGCGAAACGTCAAACGTGGAGCAACACTCATCTATTCCCCACTTTATCCATTCCATCGCACACGCACAAAAGTAGGAAAAAAATATCTGAATCCGCCACTTGCTATCTCTACTCATCTCTGCAGCTATAATAAATCATCAAAAGCCCGATATGTAACGGAACAGCCATAACTGTAGCCCGTGGCTTTCGATTTACAAGATCTTTACTTGATTATATCCCTACCACGTGCCAAATCCTTCTCACGTCAGCTTTTTTTTTTTTTTTTTTTTTTTTTGATGATTTGATTTTGGGTTACCAAAATTTTCTCTTTCCATTATCTATCTTTTGTTTTTCTTGCTGATTACTATCTATAGCAAATTATCAAATACAAATGAAATTTTGTGATATTTAATTTAAATTGATGGGATACTAGATTGAATTCTAATTCAAAAATATATACCTTTTTTTTGTAACAAAAAAGATAGCATTAAACACAAATCAATATGATAGTTTTGTTTTGCCTCTTCCACTTAGCATGTATAAAAAAAAGATAAGATATTCAAAATACAAGACAAATAAATCTTTTGTAACCTCTACACGATATTTGAGTGGTGGACTCATTGATCTAGAATGTGAGGTAAATTTGGATATTCTAAATTTAATCTATTGCAGTATTAATCCATGGAGTTTTTAAAATGTTTAATAAATAGTAAGTGAAATTTTTCAAAATGAATAATAGATAGTAAATTATAAATTACACCCCTAAAATTTGAAGATGTTTGAATTTTACACCTTAAAATTTTAGAATTTTGATTTTACCCTTTAAAGTTTGAGAGTGTTTGAATTTTATACTCTAATGTTTCAAAATTTGGAATTTACCTCTTAAATTTTAAGGGTGTTTGGATTTTATTCCCCAAAGTTTAGAAATGTTTAGATTTTACACCTTGAAGTTTCAAAATTTGAGGGTGTTAAATCCAAATACTCCCAAAATATAGATGGTAAAATCCAAATTCTGAAACATCAGAGTGTAAAATCTAAACGCCTCAAACTTAGATTGTAAAATCCAAATTCTAAAATTTTAGAGTATAAAATTCAAACACCCTCAAATTTTAGGAATGTAATTTGTAATTTACCCTAGATAGTAAGATAGTAAGTGAAATTGTTTGACTTAAGGAGACCAATTCTTTAAATATATATATTAAATAGTAGCAACAAGCTTCAAAAGCATTGTGTTTGACAATAATTTTTATCTTTTAGTTATTGGTTTATTTGCTTTTATATATTTTATAAAAATATTTTTTTATTATTATTTTAAGTACAATCATATTTTAAACAAATTTTCAGCAAAATGTTGGGAGACTAAATTTTAGCTCATTGTAGGATTTGAAAGTCTGCACAATCATTTTGATGTAACATTATCAGCCTAGGTACAACTTATGGAATATTATCACCCATAGATAAGTAAACGTTAAAATTAAATGATTGCTTGTCCCTTTTGACTCAAATAAAGGAAAGAAAAGAAACAATAGCCTTTCTTTTATATTGATTTCTCCCTAAAATAATTAGAAACAATAATAGAGAAGTTGGTCAATGCTTCCTTGGTTTATGGTAGTGAAAATGGGCGTCGGTTTTTGTAATTTCTCTTATAATGGATTCAATAATTTTATAATTCCAATTTCTCTATTACCCATTTTGTCCAAGGTCTTTTTCATATTAATTTTTTATTTTAAACTAATTTATTTAGCTCTTAGAATAAATTAAAGATTATATGCTTCTTCTTTTTTTTCTTTTTCTTTGTTCTTTTGATGTATCGTAATAATATGTTTTAAAAGTATCAATAATATTTGCTTTCTCAAAAAGCCTAGCTCCCTCATCATTTGAGAACCTTCTTCCTAGCTCCCTCATCATTTGAGAACCTTCTTTCTATGGATTTACTCATTACCTTAACCTTCTAAGCAAAAAAAAAAAAAAAAAAAAATATTACCTTCACCTGATAGTAAAAAGATAAGAACATAAATTATGAATGAATTTAAAAGTTGTATAGAGCAAAAGCAACAAAATCTAGAGAACCAATCGAATGGATCCGACGGGTCCATTAATGATAATCGTGTACTTTTCACCACTATTGTATATATATATATATATAGTGATGTGTTAGAGATTTTTTTCATTCTTTTTTTCTTTTGAGATAACCCTGTAGTTTAGTTATATCATACTGGGAAGTGGGATCCCATGGGTCCCTTAATGATAATCATGTAGCTTTCACCACTTGTTATTTAGTCATGTCTTAGATCTTAAATGTCATACTCGGAATCTTGATAATTGGCCCAATTGAATCACCATAAATAGACTACCACGACACCAAGTCTCCACAGTTCAAAACTCTACTCTTTCTGCTGCTTAATTAAATTCAAGATTGTTACCAATAACATTAAAAATCTCATTAATGTTAAAAAAAACAAAAACCCAAAAAAAAAAAAACGCACAATTAATTACAAATTTACAAGGTAGGTGCAGGGAACCTAACCTAGTTATTGTGCAACATCAAAACCCAGCAACCACTATTGTACGAAATGCACGAAAATAACTATGCTCCATCCTTAATTTCTTGTGGTTGGGCTGTGTCTCAATCTCATTCATTCATTCATTTCTGGCACTGGCAAAGAAAAGGCGTGTACTGTAGAAATAGAATCCTCACTCACACTCACAAGCTTCGCCTTCTTTAACACATATGCACTGCACAGCCCCAAAAAGTACTTAAATCTAAATTCATTTCCAAACCCTAACTTTTTTGTCACAATTTTTATTGTAAATGGTAAAAATTAAAGCTAAAACAAACAAAATTTTTTTTACCAATAAATGCAACCGAACAAGAAAATTAATTTGTGGTGCAAAGGTTGTGCACGTACAAAAATTGTTTACAAAATGTGGCTAGTCACGTGCAAAGGGCACGTGCCATTGTGAAAAGGAACAAAACAAGAAAAAGAAACACGTAGACAAACTCAGTCCGTCACCGTTGCTGTAACGGACAGTACTTTTTTTATAAATAAATAATAATATAATATTATAATAATAATTAACAACTTAAACAAAATTGCAAATACAGACAAAATTTAAAAACAACAAAAAAGACCGAAAACAAAAATAACAAAAAAGTACATCCGATATCTCGTTCCTACCGATACAAAATTTGCCCATTTTTGGCAACACAGGAACCGCGAGATTCTAAATATATCGCCGATACATAGTCTTTTTCAAAGAGCCACAAGAGGATCTGACCCAAATATATCGCCGATATCTTGGAAGTTGTCATCCGCATGCCACCTCGAGTACCCGAATCCGAAATTCTCACATGAACTCATAAACATATTGCTTTCTCCGAAACCGAAATCCTCTCCAGCAAAAACATTGTCGTTCACACTCGCATCGTCGAATAATAAATCCGGTACCGAACTCCGGAAGTCAAAAATATCGTCCGGTATCAAAGAATCAAAACCCGAATGCTCCGAAAACTCCGAAAAATTCTCCGATACACATGACTCCTCTTCATTTGAAGGTGAGGGACACTGTAGTAACACAGTAGTAGGTGAGTTCTTGTTGTTGTTGTTGTTGTGAGACTCGTCGCCGGAGTTGTAGCCGGAGCTGGATGGGACAACCGGCTTGTGAGTTTCCGGCGAGGACTTGACCGGAGGAGAAGTGAAGTTGGTGAGCGCGTCGGGTCCACGCAGCTGAATAGCCGCGTTGTCGTAAACCATAGCTGCCTCTTCCGCCGTGTCGTACGTGCCTAACCACAGCCGTACACGGCGGAGTGGGTCTCTGATCTCAGCCGCCCATTTTCCCCAAGGCCTTTGCCTCACTCCTCTGAACTTCTTCTCCGTCGTCGTCGTCGTTGTTGTTGTTGGGGGTACCTTCGTTACTCCTCTGGCCTTAGAGGCAAACTTTTTCCGTGCACTCTTTGTTCTGGTACTACAAGACCGTTTCCTCCAAACGGTGTCGTTTTCGGCTTGAGGAGGAGTCGAACACGACGACTCGATAGTGATCTCGTTAACGAACCTCTTGACTCGCTGGCGTCCTTGGTCTTCGTCGTCACTGGATGAGTCGGTGGCGTTTCCGTCAGTAACGGAAATCCGTACAACTCTGCGTTGTTGTTGCTGCTGCTGCTGTTTCATTAATTCGGTTGAAGAAGAAGTTTCGGAAATTTGAACCGGTTTGAGAAGCTTTGCGATATTGACTCGGTGCTCTGTGTATTTCACTTGAGCACTGTGGTGTTGGTAGTGGTGCTTCATGGTGGCTAAAGATTCGTTCATAAGAGCATTGAAAGCGAAAGCTTGAATGAGTGAGAGAGTGAAAAGAAGTGGGGGTTTTGAGAATTGAGATTCTTTAGGAGAATAAAGAGAGAAATGGGTATAAAAGAAGAAAGGTGAGAGAGAGAGAGAACACGTTAAAGAGAAGCTTGAAACGGAGAGAAATCAAACCATTAATGGGTATTTATAATAATACTGATTCAAGAACCCCAAAAAGGAAGAAACAAATTAAAGGGGGGGTTTTATGAAAGGAAGAGAAATTTCAAGGAAAGTTGGCACAAATAAAGGAGCTTAGAAAAAGAGTGTGAGCGTGACTCTCTGTGGGTCTTTGAGAGAGAGAGAGAGAGAGAAATGGGAAATGAAATGTGATAAAGAAAAAGAGGGGGAAATTTCTGGGAAAGTTTCAAAGAGGAAAAAAGGAAAAAAGAGTGTCACAAAATTTTTGCTTTTGCCGGAAAAGGAAAGGGAATAAATGTCGACCGAATCAAAAACTCAAAAATGGGTTCACCTAAAGGTAAGCTAAAACCTCAATCCTCAAAAAAAAAAACTCAACCGGTTTTAACCGACAAATTTGCTATTTCCAGCAATCCACAAATGTTTCTCTGAGAAAAGAAACTGCGTGGGAAAAGAAACTGAGGGTTTTGGAAAAGAGAGCTGTGTTGTGTTGGGTTGTATGTGGTAGTACCACTAGCAGAACAGTAGAAGCTGTTACTGAGTGATTGTTGTGAACTTTGAGAGAGAGAGAGAGACGCGGAGAATTAAGCACAGTTGCGGTGGACACACAACGAAAGGACCTATTTTATAGGATCCCAACCCCAACAGCCGTAATCGATAAATCCGGTTTAATTTCCACTTTAAATTTTTTTTTTCTTTTTTTTACATACTTTGACAACGTTAATTAAACGACAGGTCGTGTAAGTGAGATTATTTTATTTTATTTTTAGTTTTTAAGCTTGTAATTGACAAGAGGCGTGGAATTGTGACACGTGGCGAGAAATGGGCCCGGTGAAAGAAAGAGATCCAATGAGAGTATGGGAGAGAATGGGACATGGTGCTGAGTCAGCAGAAGATTTGTTCTCGGAGTTAGGGATGGGGATGCAGGTCACGTGACTTTAGAGACCTTTGGTTCAGTTCCTACTTTGACTGGAAAATTTTTTTAAAAATAAAATTGTTTTTAATTAAATTCATATTAATGCCCATTGAATGGCCTCCTAATTACTCCTTAAAAACTTACGTTATTGAGCTCAATAACGAGGCTATTTTGGTAATTGTGTAGTCAAGCTGTCGTACAACCAAGTCACCCCACTTGAGTTTATAAATTTTTAATTTTACCGTTTAACCTCTCATTATTTTGTCATGTTACAGCTAAGTGTAACGTGGGAGGCAACCTTGAATTTGGCGCCAATTATATAACTGTGTGTCACTCCTGTTTTTCTCTTCTTCCTTTTCTTTTTTTCTTTTTTTTTTTTCTTTTTTTTTTTTTTGTGGCTCTTTTTTC
This sequence comes from Quercus ilex subsp. ballota, assembly GCA_032727855.1. Classification (NCBI taxonomy): domain Eukaryota; kingdom Viridiplantae; phylum Streptophyta; class Magnoliopsida; order Fagales; family Fagaceae; genus Quercus; species Quercus ilex. Next base: position 35,412,080 of record CM064909.1, read on the forward strand.
ATTTTACTTGTTGGGTAATATTTGATGTATACAAGTTGTTACACACATACTTCATTTTCAAACTAAAAGTCTGACTTCAACTCATAGTTTCAATTCAAAATAAGGTTTTTGTAACAATTTATGTGTAATAAACATAACTTGATCTTGTTAACAATGCATCCTTGTTTTGCTACTAGTAATGCTAATATGTTAATCATAACATTCATAACAAATAAGCCGTAAGTTATTACTGTTTATAATCAGAGTTATCACTTACACTATTTTTTTATTAATTAGTAGTATTTTACTACTTATAATTTGTCGTAAAATTGATACAAAAGAAAACATTATTAATGCTTGGCATACAACAAGAACAAGTGTTCCAGTGTTCTTTTGGGGGGCTCAAATTCGCTGAACTTGACAAAGGTCGGAGATATATTGGTGGTGTCAAGGAAAAGTCCAAAATTAGATGGGCAAAAAACACTAAAAACAGCAGTAAACGTTTGGAGCAGACTGAATATAAAGGTTAAATGAATAGTAGTAGTAGTGGTACCAGACAGTTCTTCAGGAGGAGGCAGCAGCATTAAACTCGTTGACACATAATAAGGGAAGGTGATAGAGTGGGCCCACTTGTTTTTGAATAGGTCAGTCATAACACTCAGAAAGGATAGCTCACGTGATCCTTAGGTTTAGCTTTGAGTCGGTCATTATGAGAGTGAATGAATAAATTAAAAAAGAAAAAAAAAAAGAAAAAGACTTGAGTTACTGCAACCAATTTAATTTACTCTCACATTTCTCACCGACTAATTGGGAATTGCCTTTATAGGTCATGTTTAAGGATCTATTAAAGGTAGAAAATAAATACAAATATTTAATTATATTTACAATATGACAGTTAAGATTCTCTACAACTTTTAGGCGGAGAAAATTTTGTTATGATTCTTTAGGTGCAATACAACATAATTTTCTCAATTAAACTCGCACATATGGTTTCATTATACAAATAATCTTATTTTTTTTAGAAAAAAAATTAAACTTAATGTGTTTAAATTTGATTGAAAAATCTGATATATTAAACCTAAAAAAATTGTACCTAAGTTTATTTAGGAGAATGTGACAAAATTCAATTCACTCATTTCAAAATGAATGGACGTGATTTTAAAAATTATGGTGGAGTTGCTAACAAGTAATTTAAGAGCACAATTTAAGAAATAATAAATAGTTAATTATATAATGCCATATTTTCAAAAGAAAAATATATTTGACAATAATTTAATTTTAATAAATTTTATAATTATAACGAGAGGTAAATGATTTGAATTTTTCTACATTTTTGTTAAAAATAGATAATTCAATGGTTTGTACATACAAATTTGGCGTGGTTGGATATTTTACTCGTGATATTTGTGCATAATTTAATTTAATTTTTAAAAATTTTATAAAAAAGAAAATATGATGTACTAGAGTATTAAATACACTTAACTTATACACTAGTAGCTTCTCAAAAATTAAAAAAAAATAAAAAATAAAAATCCTTATACACTGGTAAAAAATTAGTACGTATACACTTGCATAGCAATGCTTACAAAAGTCACTCAGGGAAAGGTGGGCGAGACAGAAAATGCCATCTTGAACTCTGCAGATTGGTTAAGAACATGCATGTAATGTAAGTAATGGACATACTAGTTACAGCCTCATTTAATTTTCTGGCCCATATTACTTCATAATAAGTAAGTTGTGCAGTCCCTAGTCGTTTACATTTAATGACTTGTGTCATATTCCTTTATATCCCTAATAAAACACAGGCCCTTATAGCTCAAAACCATTGAGGGCATAATTATGAAATCCGTCATACCCGTGACCAAAATGTTTCCTACTATTATTGATGCACCAACACTCCCACTATAAGTCAGCTCAAAAACCAAGAAAAAATAAAGTAAAACAAAGAAAAAATCAACTTGAAAGAAAGAAAGAAAGTGACAACCCCAACCTCTCATTCCCTTGAGACCTTGACCCTATGCACAAATCACAATCAACCAGGTAAGCCATTTGGCTCATATCGTAATATACCCTAATCCTATAATTGAATGATTGTTTTCCATATGAAAACTATTAATTATAGCCATATTTAGAGGTTGATACATTTTTGGTTCCTGTAGTGATTTTCTTGTATAAGTTTAAGTTCAACAATTTTTTTTTTTTTTTTGGGCATATTAAAAAATAATTGGTACTAAAACTAAAGGCATTTGTCATTTGCTATTTGGTTTTCTAAGAGCATAGTGCCTTGATTGTGAATTAAGAGGGAGTAGCCAAAAAGGGGTCAGCCAGATACTTAAAAAATAGGAATCCTTGTACTCATTCTTTTGTACTTACAGAAGCCTAATAAACAAAGATAAAAAACAAAACGAAGGTCATTATGGTAATTGCCGGGCCGAGATTTAAATATATATAAATCAATTGCATGGGCTGACCCGTATTCGGATATTTGCTTAATTGACTGGGCTGCAAATGCGATCCAGACATTTCTCGAACAACGTGGCAAGCAATCAAGCCGTCCCATTTGTTTCTTTCTTTCACTGCTTTCTTCCACTTGACCTTTAGACCTAACATTTTAGTCAAACTTTCTTTTCTTTTTTTAATAAATTTTTTGGTATTACTTGAATCTTTATTTCTAAAATTAAATCACATAATTCTAGTTTCCTTGACCAGTAAAAATTCTTACTACTTGACCTTTAGTCCAGTTGATATCTCTAACTTTTTTTCGAATTCGAGCCTTCTCAGATATGTATTCCATCTTTTCTAAAAGAGAAAAGACGAAAAGTAAATAAGTTCTTGTCGTCAACTAAAAACTCTTGAATTAAAAATCATTTCTTAACTAACTAAGATATTAATAATATTTTTTTTTTTATGGAAGTGAGCTTTAATGATAAAGAACTTTTCTTATTGAAAAAATACCCCAAGTTCAATCCTATATAAAAAAAAAAAAAAAAAAAAAAAAAATTAATCACATATATTTCTATTATTATCATGGCCGTGTTGTTTTGCTTGCCTCTATCTTCTGATTTTTTAGACAAATGGCAACAGTTTAAGGCTTCCAGCTCACATGCAGTGGCTTTTGCTGTCAAAGAATTATTGGTTGGTAGTCTCTCATTATCTAAACTAATTGCCATTCTTGTTTGCCGATTTGTTCACTCATCCAAATTTGGATTATTTTTCAACAGTTAGTGCCTAAACACATATTTACTCATTTGATCAGTCAGGATAGACTAGATAGCTAAACGCCTATAAAAGAAATTATTATGTTATACACGTAACGATCTGTGTAATTAAACAAGACTGCCTTCTTTTTTTCTTTTTTCTTTTTGAAGAGAAACGAGTGTGCTTGTGCATGTAATTAATGAACCTTAACATGTTTGCTCGGATATAATAATAGCAGGAATTAACAACAATTCAGATGTAGCGAAGCAAGCGAAAAAAAAAAAAAAAAATTAGCCTCAACAAGAGTTTAATCGTGCAAACACCAACTCAGTTAATGTAGAAAGAATCTGATAAATTTTAGATTAAAAAGTGAAATTTAATCTAAGCATTTTATATATATATATATATATACAAGATAGAAATTTTATTCTACCATAATCTAAATGTATATGTGTGTGAAGTTTATTCTTGAAAACTTAAATCTCAGCATTTGCCAATGACTATCTCACCAAAGCTGTGCGGTGGTCTTTTTTTTTTGTTTTTTTACAAATGTTATATTGCTGCATCATGGTATCAAAGATTCAAAATATCTGTCATTAAATCCATGTAGTTAATAGAATAATGACTAATGAGAATGAGTGTTCTATATATAAATATATATTTGTTCCAAAACATTTATACTATCAAAGTTCAATGAGAGTTCTTGAATTGAAAATATGTTCCTAACGTTAAACTTAAGATTAAAAAGTTGCCATTAGTATGTTAAAAGGGTACTAATAAATAATAACACCAAGACCAATATAGAATCTTGAAATTAGGGATATGTTGAGAAAAACCCAGTTGAGCAAATAATTAAGAAAGAGATCACAGTATTCAAAGGTCTTATAGCTTGAGAAAAGAAGGGCGTGTGGATTTGCAAAGACAAAATAAAAGCTATTAGTTTTCTCAACTTTTCCCCAATTACAACCCGTATGAAACCATAGATAAAAATACAAACAAAGAAGTACATTGGATTCGACAAATCCTTGTGAGAAGTCTTGGTCCGACCTATACAACATATATATAAATTGATGTTTGTTTTGGCTTCTTAAACTACGCAATTTAAATCAATTTCTTATTGCAATTGTGTGGTTCTTGAACCATACATTAGAGATATAAGTCAATAAGCATCATCCCCTAGATGCATTCTTTGAGCCACAAAATAGAGAGGAACCTCATTATTTTATAAATCATGGTTAGTTTGTTGGCCTAGAAGATTCACCGTATCCCTATGTTTTTATACAAGTCATTGAAGTCAATAAGCACTTGGATCTAGAAGCACTTGGTTTTTGTAATTATAATTAGACAATCATAACGTTTATGAAACATAAGAAAGCTAGAATCCCATCTCTCTTAAAATAAAAATATAATAATAAGAAGAATCGTATGAGGGAGAGAGAGAGTTCTTTTGTTTATTGGGCTTGCATGATCAACTTGTTCTTAGTTCAAGGAGTGTCATGCATCCTCCTCTTTTGCCAAACAATAAAAGAACCTGTAACCTTATGACCCCTTTCCGTCTCAGATCTCCATCATAAAGATGAAGGGAAAATATAACTACGATTGGAAAAGTAATTGAGATAATATGGATAACATAAATTACATTGTAAAAATGAAGATCAACTGCTCAATAACTATTGACTATAATGCATTAGTACTACCCAAAGACATGAATGTATTAAAGTTTGAATACTACAAAAAGCTTTTTTCCCCCATTTTTTTTTTTTTTTTGACAAATAGATAGTGGGAGAGGAGGAAATGAGATTTGAACCACAACCGTAGACTACTTGTCTACCACAAAGAATATCATTATAGTTGAACTACTATCTTAAATCCCAAATACTACAAGGGCATTAAAAAGGAAAGACAAGTCAAAAGACCAAATAATAAAATCCTTTTAGAAGTTTTGTGGTTCAATAGCACCTCATTGTTAATAACCCACTTATTATAAGTTGGGGATGGATGATAATTATCAACTCAATCATCTTTTGTGATTAATATATATGTAATTTTAGTAATCAATTTTTTTATTATTAAAAAAATTGATAGTTATATGAGCATATGTTAGATTTGAACTCTAACATATTCGTTGAAAATACTAAGCGATATTAGTTGATTTGTTAAACTCTTAGCTTTAGTATAATCATTCCAAAGAGTTGATTATCAACTTTTTATCCACTAACCAAAGCACAAAGTAGATACTACAAGGGCATTAAAAAGGAAAAACAAGTCAAAAGACCAAATAACAAAATCCTTTGAAAGTTATTTCAATGTACCAAAAGTTTTGTGGTTCAATAGCACCTCATTGGTAATAACCTACTTATTGTAAGTTGGGGGTGGATGATAATTATCAACTCAATCATCTTTTGTGATTAATATATATGTAATTTGTTTCTCAAAAAATATATATATATATATATATGTAATTTTAGTAATCATTTTTTTTATTAAAAAAATTGATAGTTATATGAGCATATGTTAGATTTGAACTCTAATGTATTCATTGAAAATACTAAGCAATGTTATTTGATTTAGAAAACTCTTAACTTTAGTATAATCATTCCAATGAGCTGATTATCAACTTTTTATCCACTAACCAAAGCACAAAATAAATATCGTTTATGGATTAATCATTAAAAATGTACTACAAAATCCTAATTTATTGTATTACTAAAACTCATGATAAATTGATAAGACATTTTTATAATACTACTTCTAATTTTATCATGATTAATCCTAAATTAAATTGTCCAATAATCATGAGACTTGGAAATTTATTTAATTATTTACAAAGTGTTTGTTGTGGTGTACACAAAACAGTTTGAATCTAAGTAGAATCACAGGATCTCTTATCGGATTTAACATGCAAAGCCCTCCAATTATTTTGCTATAAGTGCTATCTAGCCAGAATACTAATGATATATATATATATATATATATATAAAATATGTATTTTTAAAGAGTCTTGGAAATATATTTTTCTAAACTTCACATACAATATGTATTTTTAAAATATAAATAACATGGTATTTCACAGTTTCCACTCCAATAAAATAACAAATACAAATAATCGTATTACATTCTAGCATTATTTTTAAAATATAATTTTTGGAACACTTGAGATTATTTCTAAAGAGTAGGATTGATTTATTTTCCTATGAAATTTTATTTATCATTCATTTACAAAAATACAAAACAAAGATTATGGCATATCTTATATTCTTAATCAACAAAGCTAAAAGGAATCTTGGAAAAGCTCATACTTTTATGTGTCTAAACTAAAACACCAAGCTATTAAACTAATCCAATATAATCTTCAAAGTTTTTGAGACATGGAGTTGTTTATATATAAAGATTAAAGAATGGAAATTTTTAATTGTTGAATGTAAGATCATATAATAAAGAAATTCCCCCCCTAAGAAAAAAGAAAAGAGAGAAAAAGAAGTAAAGTTTATTGAAAATGTTACTACATACTAGTATAATTCTTTAATTAATGAACGGGTGGGTGGGTTTTGTATCGAAAGCTGATGACAGTAAATGACCGGCAGGAACAGTTGGGCCCCACAGACACATCAGCTTTTGAACAGTCCCGTAACAGTCGCCGTTCACGGTTATCGAGTCCCATGACCGACACGTCACGACACGTGTGCATTGTCATGTGACGGTGACGTGTCTGCCACATGTGACGTTCAGTTTGATATTATCATCAAGAAAGAGATTTTTTTTTTTTTTTTTTTTTTTTTTTTTTTTAAGTCTAGATAATCCAAGTGTATATGAGGGCATTTGGATTTAGCTGAAAGCTGAGTCCATATTTTGCGTTTTTTGTTTTTTTTTTCTTGTAAGTGAATAGTAAAATCACATTATTTTACTATGTACGGCACAAAAAATACTGTTCATGTACTGTTTAGTACTATTTACAGCACTGTTTACGCACTAAAAAATATTAAAAATGGGTCTCACAGTACTATTTACATATTTAAAAATTATTTTGCTACAGTGTTATCAGTTTTCAGTTTCAGCAACAATAAGTTCAATCCAAACGGACCCTATGTGTATAAAACTTTCTCATAGAAACTTGAACTTCGATCATTGCCCCTCACACCCTACAAACACTTATACTTGTAAAGGACCATCGCACCAAAGGTATACGATGGTGAAAGAGATTGTTATTATCAAGAGAAATGGCGATAATAGAACTTCTGTCACAACTTACTCTCGTGACAAGTCATAAGTAGTAGAGTTATAGATTCACTATTTTTACTCTATCCCACGCAACTTGCCAGATTAAAAAGTTGTGGTCATAGTACTTTTAAAAAAAAAAAAGATCTAAATTCTTTTACACCGTGTTCAACAAAAAGGTAGGAGCTAAAAAAAGAGAGAAAATGAGAGAAGAAAAGAGAGTAAAGGTGGAAAAAAAGGAATATGTGCCTTTACTTTCTCATTTCCTCCCAATTTGGAAGGAAAGAAAGATGGTGGTTCTTATGAAAATTCATTCCCTCCATTTTCCTTTTCTTTTCTCGATTTTTTTCCAACCAAAGTATATGATTTTTTTTTTCTTCTCTCCATATATTTTCTTTCCTTAAAATCATATTTCATAATATTATTCACAATAGTTGAATTAATAAATAACTTCCTACATTGATAGCGATGATAATTGTGAAATTTTTTGTCTTTAAGAGTTTTATTATTATTTTTGAAAGTGAGTTATTTGTTATTATAATAACTACTAAAATCTTATCCATTTATTTTGAAATAAATGGATTCTATTTTTATCAAGCCATAAACATTTAAAAAAAAGGTTGGCATCACTATTTTGATATCTACTATTTAAATAAGTGATAACATGGTAAATCAATCAACTTATTTCGAAACAAATAGATAAAATTCTAGGAACTCCATGACAGAATTAGGCCGCGTTTATACTGATAACTATAGAGGATAATAAGCAATACCACCCTTATAATCAATATTAGACCGCGTATATTTTGACTTAAAATATTTTTTGACCATTAAATATTTTCAAGCTAGACAAAATTACTTTGAGATGAACTATCATTGACATGATTATGTTACACACCATTCACAAGTTAACTAATAGATTATCTTACACACCATTCACAAGTTAACTAATTAAAAGAGATGTAATGCAACTACAACACTTTTTCAGTAATTTTAAGACTACAATTTTTAGCACCCCATTTCTCACAACTATCTTATATGACAAACTATAATTAGATGACTCGCAACTTTTTTTTAGCATCACTCGCAGTCAGCCGCATTAGATTGTTATAAGAAATGATGTGGTCTTAGAATTATTGACACTTATAATATGAATTATGAAATAGGGCCTAGTCCCAGGTCCACCAAATTCGTAAAACTAGTCTTACAGTTCTTTTTTGTTTCCTCCCTTTCTGTCTGGGGGAGTAGATAGTCTAGCTGCAAAATGAATGCTTGGGTGCTCTGGAAAAGTGATTTCTTAGGCCTCAAATTGAGGGTTTAGGTGGCCAACATTGGGGGGACAAAAGCATGCTGGAATGTATGTTACAACACTTTAGTGGTCTCTTCAATGGTTTAGGTCCGTTGCTCACAATTATTAATTACTCATACCATTATTCAGCAGAATTAATAATTTCATAATTCTTGGCTGAATGTTGTAACTGTATTTTTTTAAAGAATACGTTTCCCTCTAAAGCATTATTTACAGTAGCATGAAAAATTTGTTGGCGTAAAATGCAAGTTGTGTCTGAATTGTGTTTGGTATAAAATTTTCTTGAGCATCTGTTTTTTTTTTTTCCCAAGAATTTTGAAATCAAATTGCATTAATTCTCATCCCATGAACCCAAACAGCATTGTGAGTTATGAATTTTTTTTGGCTTAAACCGAATGAGAAGAGGGATTTGAACTTGGGTTTTTCTTAATGGAAGCCAATGGCAATGCCATTAAGTCACAATGTTCTTGACCAAATTTGATCTTAATCGTCTGTATATTGTAAATTACTCTTTAAATCCTTAGAAAAATTAACACGAGTACACTAGTTGTACCATTGAGTTCCACAAAAAAAGCAACTGATTAAGGGAATCTGATCTTAATCTAAAAAGCAAAGATGAATGATTGGAATGAATGAATGATAAGATTATAAATTAGGAATGATTGGTGAATCATTTGACCCCTAAAATAAAATTTGTAAAAAAAAGATAAAACTAATCAAACTTTAGACAAGTCCACTTAAAGCAACGGCTAGGTGTCCATGTGGCGACTCAACAATGACCACATCACTGCCATTAGGGAGATATTCAGGTGGGGGTCAGATAGTGAGTGTCACATTCTTGTCTTTAAATAGAGACAAAACCTTCAAAGTATATTAATGGCGATTAATATTAGAAATTAGGGAGACCATATTTTCAGGGACAAGGTCCTTTCCAACTCGTGTGCATGACTCCTTTGCCGGGTTTGAGTTCGAATTTTTTATTTTTGCATTATGGTTTGCCCGTGCAATTTTTATATGTAAGAAAGGTGAGTGTGAATGTGAAAGAGAAAGATACATGGATATTATTATTAAGAAATTTAACCAATCTTTTTTAATTGAATGCTCCAAATGCAATGGTGTTAGACATAAGAAGACATGGGTCACAGTGCCCCATAGGAGAAAAATAGTATTGAACTGAGATATACAACTAAGCTTCAATTGCCTTTTTCTCTTTTTCATTTTATGGGGAAGAAAGCCCTATAAAAAGTGCAGCACAGATACAGGTCACTGTTTTTGACTCCTTAGTTTCCGGGTCATTACCGACGCTATATACATATATATATATTGATAATATATATTACTGACTCAATTAGTATATGTGTTAAAGTAATTTCATGTTCTTGCATGTTGCATCTATATCGAATATGGCAAACGGAATTGAGATTGCATTTGGAGCAAATACATTGGTGCATTTAGTCTTGACTGAATTGATTCTTGATATAGAAGCTCGTATGAAAGACAGTTTCACGTGACAATTCTGGTTTTGGAAAGCATAATGGGAAGGAAATGATAATTGTAAAAATTCTTTGAGAATTGTATGCCATTAATGATTTGCATTTATTCCTTCATTATTTATCCCAACTAGCATGTAAATCTTTGCACATGCATAGGTGTACCTATAAACATAAATAAAATTTGATATATATTAAACAAATTTCTTTTTGAATTTTCTTTTCAACTCTTAATAAAACCTTACACTTTAAGTTGTAAGGATATTATTTAGTAAGTATGTAAATCATTTATTATTAATTGATCCATTTTAGTAAAGAGAAAATAAGATAGTTTTGTTTTTCACTCCGAATGAAATGTTTTAAAATTGTGATACAATGAATTTCTTCATTATATACACACACATATATATAAAATAAGCCATGAACCTTTAATCCTTATGAAAATCTATTGAAAAGCCACAACTTGGAACATGTTAAATTTTCCTTTGAAGTTTAAACTTTATACCTCCTCTTTCCTTTTTTTTTTTTTTTTTTTTTTCTTTTTTTAAGTTTTAGTTGAAGTTTATAATTAAGATAATGATAAGTTTTAATAATAGATTAGAACTTGTTATTAATGAGGTGGAGTAGTTTCGAATTATCAAGAGTTTTATAGCTCAACTAATTGACATTTCATAGTGTTTTCAATGAAGACATTCAGAGTTTAAATTCTTCCTCTCTTGTTGTATCTATCGAATTATTTTTAAAAAATAAGTTTCAATTTAGTTTAAAGTACATTTGTAATTATAAATGGACTAAAAGTTTTTTTTTTTTTTTTTTTAAAACTAAACAGAAGAAGTACTAAAAGTAATTTTAAATTGGATAATTAGTTTGAAATAGTTTAAATTGGAGAACTTTTGAAACAAAAATAGAGTGTATGTGAAATATAATTGAAATGAAATTTGGCATAAAATTAGAATCTAATTTATATAGTTTAATAAACTTTGACTTTAATATATTAGTGATTAGATAGATAGGTCTTAAAAGTTTCTAAATGAGTCAAAAATACCAGTTTTTAATAGTAATTCAGAAATTTTTAATTGAGCATCATAAATTCTTTTTCTTTTTTTAATAATTCAATAGTTGGTAGTATGGGGTTTTGAACTCTTTATGATTTCATTAGAAACATTAAGATGTGTCAACCAATTGAGTTACAAAACTCTTGAACCGTATATTCAACTGTATCACATTAGGATCAACAAGTTATAGTATTAAGCATTACTTAGCATGTTCTTCACGATGGACAAGAAGATGAGAGTCCATATAGGATCTGTAAGAAACTGGCACCGACCCTTGATTTGTTCTAATAGCTAGGCATTCTAGAACATGGCTAATAGGAATTGACTTTGAATAAATTAAGTGAACAAAGTGATTGGATTATAATTTTTAAAGGCCTATATGGGAGCATTACACACATTTTCCGTGCCTGAGGTGATGAAAAGCCTACTGAAAATTTGAAACAAGTTTTTGGAACGATGTGGGGACATAGATTCATTTTTATAAACACAGTAGCCATTTCTCTTTGGTTTGTAGCCCTACATGTTCCCAGGAAAATTGTCATTTTTATGAAAAAAATTTAATATTTAAATTTTTAGGATAAGTGATTATTTATTATGATACCAACTAGATTTGAACTTTGTCTTCAGAGGATAAAATTGATTTGAGTCCCAAAATTATTATTTTTCATCAGTCTAGGCTTTTTATTGAGAGATCTTTATGCATCCAAACAATGTTTTAGACTATATTTCTGACGCAGACCTATCCAGCAATGGATCTTAGGAGCAAGTTCGAACTTTGTTTTATACACATTGAATAAAGAATTACACAGTACACTGTCACTATTAGCCTCGTGGGATAGATTGAGGCATGAAGCAACCGAAGGAATTCATTACAGAACTATGGGCCACAAAAGAACACCCAGCTAGATTGAAGCCATAATTTATTGTAAAAATCTATGATTGAAGCCATTATTTATACTGATACAGCTACCTGTTTTATGGTGTGCTAGAACGCATGCTCTAAGATCTTTAGCTTAGCCCAAAATACAATTATTTTCCCCCCCAATAAATAGAGTTCCTCGAACTGTCACTGCAACTTGCAATTAATGAAAGTAAAGAATATTTTGATTTTTGAAGACAAAAAATATCTTTGAGAACATTTCTCCATATCCGAGGGATACTAATAGCACTCTATTGAAGAGCCCACTATTTTTGGGCAGGAATTACATCTTATACACATGCTTTATATAGTGAGTCATAGGCGTGTGAAATTCACAAACTGTAAATGTCTCATTTCATAAAATAGGCACGTGAGATACCACCTCTCTCTAATTGAAAACATCCACAATCAAACTGGATTAAAATTAATGTTGATGTTACCATACGTTCACTTAAAATTGTTTTAGCTGCCATTTGCAAAAGTAATATTAGAAATGCTTTTCTTTTTTTTTTTGCTAATTCTAGTCTCTTGCTCCTTTGAATTCCTCAAGTTGTGAAACATTGGCTTATCTGTTAGCTATCAACCTTGCTATCAAACATAATTATCAATTCATGATTTTTGAAAATAACTCCATGATTCCTCTAAGGGTCCATTCTGCAAGAATTCTTCTCCAAGATCAAGTATTATCTTTGTTCCTTCCTTTGCTAGGAATTTTTTTTTTTTTTTTTTTTTTTTTTTGGTTAACAAAATATTGCTTGTCGGATGGCTTTTTGTAACTTGGACGGACCTATCCTCATCCCCTTTCTTTCTGCCAAGGTCTTTTATTTGGAAGATGGAGATGGGCTGGACCTTCTTTAACTCTCTTAAGATATACTGTATATAATTATAATCATTCATTACCAAAAAAAAAAAAAGACTACAAAACTGTTTGCAATATAAAGTATTCTACGAGTTTTATTTGTCCTTTTGGAGTGGGCTTGGAGCTTATACCTATGAATATTTATCTATTCCTCTCCTTCCCCTTATTGATTTAAAAAAAAAAAAAATGGTTCGAGAAACAAATATGCTAGTTAGTAGTAGGCTAGTAGCACTCACCGGAATCCATGAATTTGAGTATTTAGGCACTTAAACGAAGAAAAAAAAAAAAAAAAAATTTGGTGACACTGACTCGCTTTTGGGCAAAGTTGTCTTCACTTCAATCCACCCATCCTTATCAAAACAACACGAATGGACTCTAAAAGAAGACCAAGTTCCGGCTTTCCTTGAATGGGTCTATTACTGTTTCACCAGCTTTTCTCATTTTTACTGGAACGAAGCCAGAGACATTTATCATTATTTAATTTGAGAACCAACTTCTGGCGACCCTAGTCTTTGTTTTCCACGAATTTTCAGTATATTGACGATAACTGAAAATAAAGTCTAATTGTTCTGTCTTCTCAAAAAAAAAAAAGTAATTGTTCTGGTTTGCCTTATATGGAAAATTAAAAAACTTATTAAGAGCTTTCAGAATTGGGACCCACTCGTTTTATGTACCAGATCGATAACAACGGTCCTGGAAGTATTTGAAAAATGCCTCTTATGTAGCATAGTAGGAGTAAAACTCTTTTCCTGTGGAAATACTTGGCATAGCATTTTGGAGATATCTGATAGGCTGAAAATTCTTTTGGCCCCACAGCACAAAAGATGATTTTGTTTTTTAATTATATTAAAATAAAATAAAAAGGACAATAGCAGAACCACATGGTGAAAATAACTCCGGGAATATCTCAAATTGTGCTGACCAGCAAAACTGCAAAAGCCAGATTCATAAGACGCATGTCCTTTTTGAAACCACGAGTATGTCAAATACCTGATATTGGTAAGGACATTTTTCTCTCCCTTCTTCGACCTTGATCATACCTTTCATATTGAGACTAGATATTGCTTCTTCCTTCTTTTTATCATTATTATTATTATTATTTCAATATTTTTCTGTTACAATTAGGCCAAGTAAATGAGTTGTGGAATGAGATGATTTCTTTTGGGCATAGGTAGAATAGGACGATGAAAGTTTGATATTAGAGCTCAATTACAAGTTACAACATTAATAAGAAAGGTACATTATTTTCACTTGGTCATTTGTTAAATGCCCCCCCGCGTGCATGGCACACGAAGGTCTAACTTCTAATAATTTAAAAGACCAAAGCCCATTGAGAAATAAGCCCTCCTATCACTCTCAAACACACTCACATGGCAGCATTACTAACCCATAGCATACTTCTGGGTCCAGCTTCTTGCAGTTGTCTCATACTTGCTCCTGTCAGTCTTGTACATGTGAGCAATTTCCGGCACTAAAGGGTCATCAGGATTGGGGTCCGTTAGAAGTGAACAGATTGAAAGCAACACCTGAACATAAAAAATCAAGAAACCCCAAGCTTTAACACAGTAATATAGGAGGAAAGTGAAAAGATTATGCAAAAAGAAGCTTCATATGAAAAACACCCCAGAGATGAACACAAAAATGTACTCACCGAAGTAGTTCAGAAATGAATATGAATACAACAGCCTAGGAATGCAAATTTACCACAATTATCAGATATGAACACCAAAGGGACAAGACAAGACACACAATACCAATGCATTCATGAAGTTTCCTCAATCAAAAATCGGAGTAGACAATTAGAGATAGATTTGCTACTGACTTTACAAACTTCAGGTTAACCCTTAATTAATTCCGTTAAGTGTGCCATTGTGATCAGTCATTCAGGTAATAAGGTAGTTTCAGTTTAAAAGGCAAACAGGATTTGACTATAGCAACAATTACATAGCTTGTCTGAACACATGGAAATGGCAATTGAGGAATACTCTATCTAGCATGGGGCCTTCATATAGAAGCACGACCATTACCAAAAATTGATGGCATGGGATCATTTTTTAAATACTATTTTACTGCCAATTTGCCATACATTACTATCACCTTTCAACGATGGTTCACACTTTTTTCTTATGGCCCCATACAAAATGATAGATTCAGATTGGGAGATTATCCATAATATATTTATATATGTGGAACACAAAGAGGAAAGCTGTATTCTATAGAACATTCAAATAAACCTTGAATTTATATATAAAAGGTGGAATGCATCATTAGGAATAAAAAAATAAACCTTGGATATGGTAAGGGCAGGGCTCCACTGCTCCTTCAAAATATCAAGACAAATGCTCCCATTGCTATTGATATTGGGGTGAAAGACCTTCGTCCTGAATGCGACCTGTACAAACCATCCAAAGAAGATAAAAAGCTGAAAGTTAGAAAAGTATGGAACAAATATGGCATAGCCAAAGTGTCATGCCAAATTTCCAAGCTAATATAAACCAAATAATCAAATAAATAAAAAGCAGAAATACTACAGTAATGAAATAAAAAGATCTCAAATTTCTGTCTTCTGATTCAATTTGCTTAAGGGGGATGCTGGTTTTAAGAGGCATACTTTACTTTTCACATAACAGGAGAGCAGAATCCTGAATGATGTCATATCAGTCTATTCCATGATCAACCAAAACTTGATGCTCTCTCAATTACCTAGAATTATATAATCATCCTCATCCCACACCCCCACCCCACTTTTTTATTTTCCTTTTTCCTCCACAAATTGAGAAAGGGGGTGAAGGGAAAGGTGACATCATTGTAGGTTTATCCAATAAAATGGACAACAAATTTCCAGACAGTAAGCAATAGTCGATAATAGAGAAGTTGTGTGCATAAGGCACTGACAACATTGAACAAGAAAAAGATGACCACATCCTAAGACTCAGGATGCTGGTTTTATGTAATAGATGTTAGTTAAGTAAGGCAACTACACATGCCACATTGATCTGTCATGTTTTCATGATGAGTCTGCAGTTAATCCCATGTTTTCTTGACCCTAAATCACACACATAATCCTATGTTTTCTTGACCCTAAATCACACATATAATCCCATGTTTTATGTTTTACTCATTAAAATATCAAAGGAGGACCTAAAATACCATTAATAATAGTAGTAAAAAAGAACCTGCCAATTAAAGCGGTAACAAAGGGTATGACTTTGGATAGAATAGAATGGTAGAAAAGAATACATGTTTTGGGAGTAGAGTATGACTTTGGATAGAACAGAGTAGCTAACCCTGTTAACATGTTGAGGATACATAGCTGGAAAATTGTAAGTATAGCTTGGTTGTGATGAAAACAACATAGAATGAAAAATTCTCACTTGATGTTTGATGTATATTCTTGCGTATATATTAGAAGTGAAAAGATCACCCATCTATAGGATAGCAATTGTTAATATCTCATTGTCAACTATTAGTAACAGCTGACATTCCTCTCCCCTCCCCCCCTGAAAAGTGCAGCTAACATTTTTCATCCTGACCCTATTCCAAATTCAGTGTTGTTAAAAGCATGCTTAAGCTCAAAGCTCGAAGCCCCAAGGCTCCAACGCATTTTGCCTCAAAAGCTAAGCTCATTCAAAGAAGCACACTTTAGGCGAGCTTTTATGCGCTTTTTCAAAAAGCTCAAAGCGCGCTTTTTGGAGCTTTTTTATATTTTTCAAAAAAAAAAAAAAAAAAAAACAAAAACTGAATTAAAGCTATAGGATCTTGACATTATTGATATAAACCATTGATTTTGTATATTTTTAGTGTAAATTACTTATCAAAAAAAAAAAATTTTGAGTATAACTTGTCCTAAAACCCAACCCATGACCTCCCAAATCTTCTCTATTTTTATTTTTTCTCCTTGAAACAGTAACCCACCTAGCTCCTTGGTACCAATTACCATGTTGCAATGTCCTCATATTCTTAGCTCATTCGTGAAGAAATTATAAAAAAAAACGTATGATATAATATGTGGTAATTGTTTAGTTACTTTAGTGGTTGATTTTGAACATAGCAAACTAATTCTTCCAAAGTTATAGTCATTAAGTGATTAAATTATTAACTAATATTACTAATTAGTCATAGGGCATTATAGATATAGGAGATTTAAGAAAGGATATTACATGGAAGTATTGATATCTAACTTATCCAAAAAAATAAAATGACTTGACTTGCAATTTTTGTGTTAAAATTGCAAAATGAGGGCATATCTAAATGTTATATGAATTATATAAAAAGTTTTATTTAAATTTATATGATAATTTGATCATTTGATTGTTGCATTTCTCATTAATAATAATTTTAAAATTTTTTAAATTATTTT
The DNA here is from genome assembly GCA_032727855.1 of Quercus ilex subsp. ballota. NCBI lineage: Eukaryota > Viridiplantae > Streptophyta > Magnoliopsida > Fagales > Fagaceae > Quercus > Quercus ilex. The sequence continues at coordinate 35,429,464 of CM064909.1, forward strand.
TTAAAAATGTGCGCTTCACTTCAATCAGGCACACGCTTGCACTTTGTGCTTTGCGCCTAGGCTCCAAGAGGCCTTTGTGCTTAAGTGCGCCCCTCGCTTTTACCAACACTGCCAAATTACAGACTTAAGTGATAAAAGCTTGCTTCTTGTTGTCCTGAAAACTTCATGACATTTTTCAAATACCCTGAATCGCACAAGCTCGATCACCCTTTCGGTATTTGACAATGTATTAGAAGCCTAAGCCCATTATTCTAATTTCACACATGCATGTATCCCTAGTAATAGCTGAATAGGATATATATATATATATATATGCATGCTATGAACCCTGTAACTTTGTTGTAGCTGTCATAATAAAACTGTAGCAACTCCATGGCCACAGCAATAATTTTAGGTGAACCATGCAATTCTAGTGTGTACGTGCGAGCTCACGCACGCACATGCGTTGATCTTCTCTATTCCTTTATTTTCTGTAGTCCGCATCTCAAAAATCCAGGGTTTGGATTCATGTTTTCTAACAATATAAACAATGGAAAAGGTGAAATGTCCATTGAATGTTTAAACAAACGTCTTTTTCATAACTGAAAGATGTTTATGGTACAGCCCCTTTATGCTATAAAACATACTTGCACAATGATATGTTATTGAATTTTCTGGATAAGTAATGATTTGATATGTTCTTAAATATAATAATAAACAATCATTATAAATAAACATGCGGGCAAAATCTAGACCAAAGAGTTGTAACCTCTATACACAATTTTTGCTCTCTCTTTTTTTTTATTGGTAAGTTATGCACGCACCCGATGGGCCATGAACCCACAATCTCACCCAATAAGCTCTAATTATACTAGCACCTCCTCCCTTAATAAGTTCTAGGTGGAGATTGCAGTTCTAAAATGCCAATTATGAAAATTGGAATGGTTTTAAAATGCCTTGTTTAGTAAAAGAAACTGCAAACTAATTGATGAGCAAACTGAGGTTCTGAGCTCACAAACACCTTGATATTCTTATCATTCAATTTGACCATATGAATAGGTTCAAAGATTGAAAAAGATTCGTCAAGGCTCCAATTTCTGGAAGATAAATTGAAGAAAAATGATAGAACCTCCCCAAACTTCATGGTAAAGCATCCACCAGCGCAAGTGGAACCCCAAACAAGAACATTATTTGGGAAAATTCCAAGATAGTTTCACTGCAACAACAGAGCCTTGTTGATAAAAAGGCATATATTGTTTTTAAAAACTTTTTGCACTTTTAGTAACACTGACATATAATATATCAAAGCTGCCAAAGACGACTATTCTTTTTCCAATTGATCTTCACAGAGATATTAACTTTCACTTTTCAGTTATTGCTAGAACTGTACATTACATGACTTCAAAATTTTACCTATATCATAGGGCAGGCATCAACACATCATAGAAAATTTGGCATTGAACAACCTAACTGCATGTTATTTTTCTGGTTCATTGTCCACTATATATACACTAGGGAAAACTAAAGTAAGATTAGATTTAATGAAAAGTAATTTGCTAAAAACTAAGCCAATCGGAGCAAAACAATGACGTTAAGACATGAACAATGAAATGGAGCTTCACTAATCTAAGAAACATGAAATCACATCAAAAGAAGTAGTAACAAATACAAATGCGATTTATAAATTTGAAATTCTACATCAATACAATGTTTTCTTTGAGTCTGAGTTCATGATCGGATAAAAAATTTATGAAGAAAATGCTAGAAAAACACAAATACCACTTTTAGCCAGTACCTAGTATATCAATATGACAGTTGATATCAGAAAGGATATATTGTTTGACACTTTTCATCAAAAACAACAAAAGATAACGAAAGCAACAAAGAATTCAATAGCCTTGAAAACTATAATAGTTACATACCTTGGGTGGTTTAAATGGGTAATCTGGAGGAAAATGAATAGTGACTAAAAAAACTCCACCTGCATAAGGACTGTCAGGAGGACCCATAATTGTTGCTTGCCAATGGAACATGTCTTCAGCTACAGGGCCTAAGGATTTAAATATCAACAGAAGAAAAAAGTGAATATAATGTTGCTCAAGTAAACTTGAATTAATGTATCTGAAGATTTAAAATAATCATTAAAGAAAGGCATTAATGGGAAAGAAAAATAAAGGCTTGAAGATACAAACAGCCAACAAAAAACTAATTGCCAAGAAGAATATAAGGTTGCACATCTGAGCTCCAGTGCATGTAGCAAATGATCTACGATGCAAGGTAAGAGTGTTTGTTTGTTGTCCATTTTCACAAAAGGAATGTGTAAACTTGAAAAACAAAAAATAAAAGTTGAAATCAAAGGCTGTGCATATGAAGAAATGCCACTTTATCCATCAGTTCCACAACTGTGAAATGACTGGAAGATACTTGGTTTCTCAATTTTCTCAATCTAAACTACTCCAAACATGCAAAGCTGCATTGTATTCCTTAATATAAGCATTAGAATCTCCATGATCAATTTTCCCACCTCTGTTCAAAGTATCACATTACTCCACAAGTAAAGAATAAACATCAATAATCAAACAATGCCAACATTGCATCAACATCATGAATTTCCATAATCAAGGCCAGGTGCTACAAGAAAGCCATTAGGGACTAAGATGCAGAGCAAAACAATTGGGATAAGGCTCTTTTGATTTGAAATTTTGAATTTCTAGTTAGCAAGAGTAGCATCCCAAGGGAGAATTATACAATACTCCAGGAGTACAATAGTGTCGTACTCCCTCTCAGGACCCACTAACATGTGAGAAGAAAGGGTACAACATTATTGTACTCCCGGAGAACACGCTTTATTCTTTACCCAAAGGGTATAACAATTGCGTTCATGAGGAAGCCAATAATTTGCTTCCGTATACTATGAGATTCATAAGACATTAAAGCCTACTCTTTTCCATTGACTATACAAATAAACTCTCATAATTAACATGATTATACCATATTTGATATTTCCCTCTCCAGTTCTTTCTCAAAATCGCAAATTAAGCACTTTACTGTTTAAACAGCCAAAATTACAACTAAAAAAAAAAAAATTAAGAAAACAAGAACAAAAAAATTAAAAAAATAAATAAAACAAAATTTCAAGTTAAAGAGAAATAGCTAAATCAAAGTCCTAAGAATCAAATCCAAAGAAACAAACAATTATTAAACATACATACACATAGAATTTTCAAAAAATCAGCATCAAACTCTCAGATCAAAAAGTTTCACACAAAAAAAAAAAAGCTCAAAACTTCACCATCCAATCCTTGTACTCCACACAAAATCCACATAAATCAGCCGACAAATCAAGCAAAAAAGAAAACATAAACAAAAAAAAGAAAATTTCCGGATCGGAGAGAAAGAAAGTAGTACCAGCACTGCAAGACGTAGGAGGATCTTTCTGTAGATCCTTGAGCTCCTTCAAGATCCGCTTCGATGCCATCACCTACAACCACAAAAAAAAAAAAAAAATTTAAAATTCACCAAAACATAGATCATCATCATCATCATCATCAAGCTCTCAAACTCACTCACACACACACATACACAGAAAGACAGAGAGAGAGAAGCTTACCTGAGAGATCCTTGTGGTAGAGAGAGTATTATTGAATGAACTTTGTTCAGAGAGAGAGAGAGAGAGAGCTTTTACAAAATAAACACACAGTGACTTTTTATTTTGGAAACTTTTTTGGTTTTTGGAGTTAAATATAAATGAAAATGAGATATAAATAAATGGGTCGAGGTCGAGGACTCGAGCTTGCTCTCTCGTGATTGGTATAATTTCCTGTGGACCCTACTTTCGTCTTTTTGTGAATGTTGGGGCAGGCGCGGAGACGCGGTTTTACCGGTTGACCGGACCCCACGGTATTTTTTTTTCCATTTACTTTCCAAACTTGGTTATAGAGTGGTCAGCCGGTGATTTTCTCCCACAGATTTCCTTTTTTATCCACTGGATTAATCTTCTTTTTTTAACTCGTTTTAGTTTTGATTCTCTCTTTTCCTCAATAAAAAAAAATATTAGATTCTCTATAACTTTGCCTGATTCTCTGTATTATATAATGTGTTTTCACTTTACAGTGCAATTAATTACCCCCATTGCCTATTTTGCAGGCCTTTAAACTTTTTTATTTTTAGTTCTTGCACTAGATTTCCTCTTCTTTTTTTTTTCTTTTTTCTTTTTAATTTATGACTAAGAAAGAAAGTGTCTATTTTACCCCCCAAAAAAAAACTTTTCCTTTTACCTTCTTGTTTTTTAGCTCAGTTTTTTTAATAAAAAATTTAATAAAACTAATTTTTTTGAAAACTAACGTATTACCTTTTTTTGTCACAAATTTTATATAAATAAAAGTTATTAAATCATATCTTTTGATAAACACTACGTAAATAAGTTATCAAAAATTACGAAATATCCAAACAGACACTAAATATTTGGTCTTTCATATTTGATTTTTGTTTTTATATTGATCATGTTATTTATTTCCATTAGTAATCTACTTATTTAGTGTCCTTTATATTTAACCATTTCATAAAATACCAGCTTTAAAATATTTTAAAATATGGGAATTTCATTATTGTAAGGAGGAAAACATATTATTGGCAATCAAATTACTAAAGAAAATAGAAAACACTTGGACTAATATGAAAACATAATTAAAAGTAAAAAATGTCAAAATGAAAAAACCACCAAATTTTAACGGAAAAATATATTGTAATCTTTTTTTTTTAATTTCATACACAAAATAAAAAATTGATGCAACCCTATCCATTTGACTGAAATTTTATAAGTTTGACTGAAATTTATTTTTAGTCTTCTAATTTTATTTCTGTTTAATTGAGTCATCTGAATTTCAAATTTATTCAATTCAGGTTTTTCATCTAATTAGTTTAAAATTTTCCATTAATTATGCAAGTAACTAATAAAAAAATTAAAAAATTCTCACATAAAAAACATAAAAAATATTTTTATTAATTTTATAGATTTTTTTCATGTGAGAAAAAGATTTAATGACATTTTTTTAAAAACGAAATTGGACAAAAAATCTAAATTTAATAAATTTGAAACTTAAAAAACTCAATTAAACGAAAGTAAAGTTAAATGGTGTAATTTGCATTTTAGCTTTTTTATTTTTTATTCGTATGGGGATGCTAATTTCTTGACATATCATTATGTTAATGATATAATAATACAATATAATATATATATACACACACGGTACTAGACAAGTTCAAATTGAATAAGTTTTTTTTTTTTTTTTTTTTTGGGTGAAACAAATTGAGTCATCTAAATTTCGTGGATTATGATGTAAATAAGTTGCATCATGTTTTTTTGGTGAATAAGTTGCATCATGTTAGGTGTGGCTATAATTAGTTTGTTGATTTTGTGATTTATGATGTAACTATGATGATCACTAAGGTGTGGCTATAATTAGTTCTTGGATTTTGTGATTTATGATGTAATTATGATGATCACTTAGTTACTTCGAACATTTTGTTTTTGTTCCTTTGTCATTGAACTATTTTTTTACCAAAAAGATAAATTAACTGTTGAAGAATTTTGTTTCTCAGTGATGTTATGTGGTATTTTCTTTAGGAAGAGTGTTGGTTTGAATCTTCTCTTACTTGTTGTAAGAGAGAGAGAGAGAAATACCAATATAAACTTTTATCTGTACTATTAATAACATGATTTTCTATTTGGGTTTCATCATTTTACATACTAAAATATCCTCACACAAATTTTAAATTCTAAAAAATAAACCTATTTTTTAGTTAAATATTTTTAAATTTAAAAACACAAACCGATTAAAAGAGTAATTTACTATTTTAAAAAAAGTTTCTAAGTTATAGGCTTTCAAACTTTTATCAACCCTCACGTATAGAAATATCCTTAAAATTGGGATACTAACTCTATCTCACTTTTAAACATTATTTCCCTAAACTTAAAATAAAAACTAAAAATAAAAATAGTCTCATCTCATATTTAAACACTATTTCACTAAATCCAAAATAAAAAATAAAAAGAGTCTCATTGCACATGCAACGCTTGTGTGATGAGTCTAGTAATTTAATAACATAATTAAATGGTGAAATGCGCAAATCCAACTCTGCCTTAAAATGGTAGAACCCACACTTGAATTTATTGTTTGGCTAATATTTTCTAAATACAATTTTTAAAAAACCGTATCCTATTTTCCTAATTTAGAACAAGATTTTGAAAACGGCTAAGGAATATATAAAATGTTTTTAATGACATAATTGTAAATAAATTGAAAATAGTGAACCCCATACATTTGTCTAAACTCTTTTATCTTTTAAATTAAGGAGGTTATCTTTATTACAAAAAAAAAATTCCCACCCTTCAAATTTGAAATTTATCATTATTAAATTTTTTTTTTTAAAAGTACATGATGAGCTCTCTTCCCTTATCATTATCCCAAAAAAAAAAAAAAAGTAATCTACAGATTTTATACTTTCCTTTTTGTAAATTTTTTTTTTTAATTTCAAAAATAGAAATGGTCTCCCATACAATTATTTGTTTTTAGCATTTTGAAAATTATTTTTAAAAGTTAGAGCCAAACACGTAAAATATAAAAATTATTATCTGAAAACTGTTTTTATAGTGTTTTGAAAACAAAAACAAAAATCCTTATACCAATCAGGTCCTTAGTCCTTGGCTAAGCTTTTTTAATATTCTCTTTTGGGTCTTGCGATAATTTTTTTTTTCGTTCGATAAAAAATAAATAAATAAATGGTTATACAGAATTGATTGGATCTATATCCTTAATGGAAAAGTTAAATAAAAAACGAATAAGAAATACTTCTTTAAAAGTAATTAGCGGCAAAAAGGGTCAAGAAGATTGTTATAGCTTTACATAATTGTAGTTATCCACATGATCGATATGGTCATTTTTGATGTGCTTGACCATAATTTGGTTAGGTCAGAGGTGGCTTTTGACAGATTCCGGTACTGTGTTTCCTAATCAACCTGCTTACACATAGCACTTCATTTAAAGTTCACCTTTTTATCTTCAACTAAAAAAAAAAAAAAAAACAAGTTCACCTTTCTTTCTTTCCTATAGAAAAGGTTCTATGACAATGAGCATGAATTTTGGCAACAGATTATAAACTAAATTTTTGTTTGAATTACATTATTTTTTTTTCAACTTCATTTTAAATTTTAATATTTTTTAAAATAAATTATTGAAATTTTTTTTTTAATATAAGATAGAAAACTCTAATTCTTACCTCCCACATCTTACAAATACTTATATGTAAAATGACCATCGTACTCAAGGGGTGCAGTAGTTCAAAAATAAATTCTATTGCGACACTAATGGGTAATGACTAATCTCAAACAAGTATCTGTTGACTGCCTGCAGTTGAAGTTAGAATCGTTCAAACTTTAAAGCCTTTTTTTACCTCAAACTTCAAAGCCAAGTTGACTTCTTTGTCATAGACCTATAGGGTCTACTTTTTTTTTCCCAACACTTCCAAAAAGGGGACGGAATGGGACATTTTTTTGAGTGTCGAATATTTCCTGCTGCGAAAATGTGGCTGCAATGCAAGTGATGAGAAGGAAAATTCGGAGAACTTTGAGCATTAAAAATGCATCATGACTTTTAAAATTTTCCACCACCTAAAAATCAAAAAGAAAAAGATACTGCAACCCTTCTGCACATCAAGTCATTATCCTTAGTTCCCCATTCAAATTCAACTATTTGACAACATTATTGGAACATTAACCACAATGAAATTCAACCATGACTTTTTGGTCATTCAATTTTATTTTCCTTCTGCTAATAAAAATTTTCTCCCGTTAAGTTGCGAAGAATCTCCTCCAACTTATTATGAGATAATTCACTTAATCATTCATGTGGATTTTAACTACATAATCTATTAAATCCAACATCAAAACACGTTAATAACCTATTAAATATGCCATATAATTAAATCACAACGTAATAGATTGAATGAATATTCCTGAGATTATGTCATATTGGTGTAGTGCCATGTTGTTTTGGCATCTAAGCAATTTGGAATTTCATGAAAGAATAAAATGAACAAAGAATTTTCCAGTACCAATTGTAGCATTTCAAACAAAGAATCTTCCAATACCAATTGTAGCACTTCAAACAAGGAATCTTCCAATACCAATTGTAAGTTGTAACTCATGATTTGCCTTGTATGCATTAGATAAGAAAACCCACTTCCAGAAATAGATGCAAAAGGGAAACGTAAAATTTGACAATTTGTGCTATATGCAGGAAGTTATACATGCATTCAAAGTTGCCTGATTCTGCATTCAATTAAGCAGAGCATTCCATGAGATTGTTGTTTGTGCATCAGAGAGAGCAAGGGAGAGAATTAAGTTATAGAGCACATCTTACCACTATCACAGGCATTAACAGCCTACTAATACACCGATATGTGACCTGATCTAACTCTACCTTACTGGGATCAGGTCGATAAAAATTAATCATAATTTTGTTCAGTAACAAGAGCAAAACAAAACATCTTGGATGAATTGAACTGAAAATGCACCACCAGACCAGGGAAAAAAGATGAACAAATGGTTCACTCACTGTGAAGAAGTGGAGGATTCTGTCCCAACCACCAGTTGTGGTGGGGTCAAACTTTCAGATTTGTTTCCGGGTGATGGATGATTCTCAGTACTATCAAGCCGCCGGACATTTTCTATCATTTTGACTACCTCCAGCATTTTAGGTCTCTGATCTGGCATCCTCACTACACATGACATAGCTATCTGTAACATCTCCACCATCTCTTCCTCAATATTTGGGTACCTCATCAGCTCTAGGTCAAACACTTCTGCTGTCCACTCCTCCCGGACAACTGAATGAACCCACCTGACCAAGTGAACAATCTCATCACCAGCAGTAGTATGAATGGGGGATTTTCCAGTGAGGAGCTCCAATAACACCACCCCAAAGCTGTAGACATCAGAGGGCTGTGCTGCTTTTCTGGTGTCTGTCACTTCTGGGGCTCGGTATCCCGCAGCACGGGAGATAGGTGGGGCCAGTGAGCTCATTATTGTTGTCAAGCCAACATCGGAAACACATCCATATTGTTTGGAATTGAGAAAGATATTCGAGGATTTAATGTTGCCATGAACGAGTTTCCCACCATTCTCTAAATGGATACGAGCAATGCCTTTTGCTGCACCTATAGCTATTCTTAGCCGGGTATCCCAATCCAAAGGGGACCTATCCTCTCCTCTTTTACCTGCATAGATAAAGATGCATTAGAAGGTATACCAAGTGTACAACCACTTTGATGCTCAAGGCAGAAAATAGACTACTCTTACAAAGACTAAGCACTTTCCAAATAATACGTCCAACAAAATGGACTTCTAGGTCTCATTTTCATTGAAACAATTTTACTTTCTTGATCAAACCAAGAAAAAGCAACACATATAATACATAAAATTTAGGTAGCTGGTTCTACAACAATTTATCAGCTTATATTAGCAAACAATGACCCTTAATGCTTTAACATGAACAGTCAGATATCTCTACCATCCAAGGACCGAATTTCGGAATTGCTTGCAAGATGTATGTGACCACAAGGGTTTGAGAATCTTTGCATGGAAGAAACATCAAATGGTATTCCAAGACAAGTTGAGCCCGATTGGTTTTGAAATCGAGATCAACAGAGTTGAACATCCACTCATAGTCAAAGTATTCATGGATTGTCAAAGTATTCAACATGCATAGCCTTCTAACATTCAAAATATTAAGAACTCATGAAGTTATGTTCTCCATTGTTCTTTTCTAAAAGCCTCTTATAATTTCTCACTACTTTCTCCAAAGCCACTTCTTGGAACTGGCTACACAAGTCATATTTTGACACTACACTCTATCTAGGGGCCATATTAGTGGTCAAATCATATGTTTGCTATATCTTCTCTGGGGATCAACACATGTACATGGATTCTCAATGTATTCAACAGGCATAATACTCCTCTTACATTCAAAATATTAAGAGAAGTCATGAAGTTATGCTTCCCATTGTTATTTTCCAAAAGCCTTCTTTTAATTTCTTAGTACTCTCACCAAAGCCACTTCTTGGTACTTGGCTACACTAGTCTAGGGGCCATATTAGAAGACAAATCATACGCTTGCTATGTCCTTTTGCACTCAGCCAATTCATTGTAAAATAAAATTCTTTTAAGGATGCTATCTCTTACTGAGATGATAGAAAAACCTCTTTAGACATACACCATAGAGGGCAGCAGAGATTATAACATTTCAAGTTCTATGCTTCAAATTAAAAGCACTCCTTTTAACAGTAAGGAACAGGAAGAATGATACACATAGCTGATCTCTCAAGTACAGATTGCTCTAAATACCAAGTTAGTGTGCAGCAAAATTAAGGTATTCTAAGCCCCATTTAGATATCTCAAAACTATAAATAGAAGGCAAGATTGAAATTGACAAAATCAGCCCCAATAGTCACAATAACACAGCCTCAATGAGTACGTACCTAATTGTTTACAGGACCAGTTTGTTTAGATTATATAAATCATCCTAATACAATTTCTCACATTCTTGGACAAAGTAATTGCCCAAGCCTTGGAAAAATATACACAAACGAAATTCTAATTATCAGCATGATACTTGCACATCCACATGTGATACACAAACGAAACTCTAATTATCAGCATGATACTTGCACATCCACATGTGATTGTTTGCAAATGCACTCTCAAATAGTTTCCTTTCTTCCTATGGGTGAAGCTGTAGGAGGCACAAGACAAAACTTTATTGCCATGTTCCATTACTACTAGCCTCAAAACCAGACAGTACAGTTAGATTGCTCGATAGCAAGGGTAGTCCCCAGGTCAAATTTGAGGCATGAAAAGTATAAACAAATCTAAAGCCAAGTACCTATTAACTCAATTACACAGGCAAATGATAAAATGGATTATCCTAACATTATGACTAATAATTTTTAGAATTCATAAGTTTGTTTAACCGTATAATACGTCCAGCAAGGAGAAAAGATACAGCTAAAGCCTTCTATGGTATGCATAATTTTAGATAAACCCCAAGACCATTTCAAACAGGGAAAGAAGTTTCGCCACATCACCTTCCTCTAAAGCTTTAGAAATGTTCCAACTAACATATTCTGTACATTATATAGTTTTAACAGATTGTGCAAAATGATTGAATATCTAACAGCTAAAGCCTTCTATGATATGCATCAAAAGGACTATAGCAGGCATAAATTGGAGGATTGGCTTCCAATATGAAAATTGAAAATATCATCGGTTTTTCTTCAGGACTTTATCGAAAAGATAAAAGTAAAAAACTTAACTGATCAACATAGAAACATCACATGTTTAAGATAGACACTTACCATGCAACAAAACAAAAACACTCCCCTGGCTGAAATAATCATACACCATCAGCTTCTCATCTTTGGAATAGTAATATGCCTTCAGCTCCACCACATTCTCATGTTTGATACTCCCCACAACCTGCATTTGCTGCTCGAAATCCCGCTTCCCAGAGCTTACGTCCTTCAACCTCTTTACCACCACAGTGGTTGCATCCTCTAGAATCGCCTTATAAGCCGTACCAAATGTCCCCTTTCCCAGTACCTCAGCAGAGGCCCTCAGTAAATCCTCCAAATCAAATGCATAGTTACAACCCTCAAAGAAAACCAGTCTATTATTCGCATCTTGACTCCTTGAAATTGCTTTCTCTGGCGACATCTCTCCCTTCTGCAACTTATCCGATAACATGTCTTCCCTTTTTCTTCTCAAGCAGCAAACAAGTATCAGAAAAGCAAATGCCACAACCCCTAGAATACCACCAGCAACTATAATTGCTAACAAAGCCGTTTCACCAAGCCTCCCTGAATTCCTAGGCTTGGCATAAGATTCTGAAGAGGGCGGAAACACTGGTGGCATATTAGTAGTAACACTTTCAAAAGAAATGTTGTTGCCACTAAACACAGACCTCGGAAACCTCTCAAGTGACTTGGGCAAAGTACCATTGAGATCATTGTTAGACACATTTAGCACTTGCAATCTTGGCAAATTGAGGTCGGGGAGTTCACCAGAGAGTGAATTGTTTGCAAGATTCAAACCTGCCAACTGGGTCAAATTCGAAAGTGAGTGAGGAATGCTTCCAGTGAAACCATTGTTAGACAAATTGATAATAGTTAAGTTCTTCCAAACTGAGAAATCCAATGGCAATGGACCCGAGAAGTTGTTGAATTGAAGGTACAGTAAAGACAGGTTTTTGAGGTTAGCAAAATCTGAAGGGAAGTTCCCAGATATTAAATTGGATCTGAGGCTCAAAACTTGCAAAGCTGAGAGTCGGCTTATAGTGTAAGGCGGAATCGGACCATTAAATCCAATTCCAGGCAATCGTACGGCTGTTACTCGAGATTTATCCTCATTGCAAGTCACTCCAGTCCAGTAGCCACACACAGAGTTACTCTGGTTCCAATTTAGAGAGCGAGAGTGAGGCAAATTGTTCACAAACTCAAGCAAAGCTAGCTTATCCTCAACTGGGTCTGCATTTCCTTGAATAAAAACCAGACCCACCAAGAAAATCCAACTCAAAACAAAACCCAGATCTTCCATTTCCTAACTCTTTATCAAATCAAGCAGATAACGAGCTGTTTCTGCAAAAACCAAAATAAATTTAAAAAAATCTTTTTTTTCACATCTATAGCTTTGGTTCAAGAGGAACAAAAAAGAAAACACTATTAATGATAAAATAGAAAAAGACTGTAGAGAGAGAGAGAGAGAGCAACAAGAAAATAAAAACAAAAAATCAGATTCCGAGGCAATTGTCCATAAAAGTAGAAGCGAGAGTGAGAAATTTGACGTAAAGAAATGAGCTTGCAGAGTTTGAATATTGCATTTTTAGTCAAAAAGAGTCTTATTTTAATCTGAAAAAAGGTGCTGTGTAATGTGTTTCACACCAGAAACCGTGCTTCTTTCTTTTCTTTTTGTTCTTTACTCTTTAACTTTTTGTTTGAATTTGCAAAATCGAGAACTTCTTTCATATTTTTACACAAAAAACGTAGTACAAAGTAGAAACAGAAGCTACCAATCCAAGACACACAGTAAGAGAGAGAGAAGCTACATACCATTCTTCTTTCAGATCTGAATCAAGGAGTCTCTTAACTTTGCTCGGGAATGCTTGTTAAACACAGTAACAACTCTGCTTCTCAGACATAAAAATGAAAACCCAACAAAGAAAAAGAAACATAAATTGCTAATTAGGAACAAAAACTGTGATGTACCACCTAGAATGTGTGATATGCTTTGTCATAAAAATAATAATAACAAAAACGTACTAGTTAGTAGTTATGAACTTATGATTTCTCTGAGATGATGGGTGCTAGCTAATGTGGCATCCAATGCACTAAAAAGCAAACAAAGCTATGATTTTTCGCACTGAGAGATGCTAGTGAGAGAGTCAGTGATGGTGGTTGAGATAACCTAACTCTGAGACCGCCGTTGACGCTTTTGTTTTGTATAAGGTTTTTTTTTTTTTTTTTTTTTAATTATCTTAAAAAAAATAAAATAAAATAAAACTACAACGGCTCTCTTTCTATTGTGTTGATGACGTGGCATGTAGTGGTCCCGGGTGCTGAAGAGTAAGCCAGCTATAAATGGGGTGCAGGAAGAAGTGCGTCTCTACGTCTATACGTCTATATGTGTGTATATATATATATATATATATATAAAATTAAGCGAAAATTTAATTAGGTTTCAAATTGAATTTTAATTGTTGTATAATTTTGTGCTTTGTATCTTATTTAAGTTTTTTTAATTTTTGTTCTAGGTGAGTTAATAAGGTGCAAAAGACTAAATGTCTAATATATAAATAAATTATCAAAAACTCAATAAATAAAAAAAGAAAGTAAACTAATATGTATATCCAAAAGAAATTAAAATAAAAAAATAAAAAAGAATGATTGTAATTTGAATTCATAAATATGTGTAATTGTAATTTTTATACACTAGTTGCTCATAATTGTGAACCTTGCACTAGTGACATGGGGCCCAACTGAGGGAAGTTAAATCGGCTATAAAAATCTTTTGTGAAGATTTTTTTTTTCTGTGTTTAATAGTATCATAAAAAATGTGTAAAAATTATTTTTGGTCAACTGAAATTCAATTAAAAATATTAACTATTTTTTAGAGATTGTTTTGGCTTAAAATTTTTCAAAAAACAACTATGTCTTATGCCACAGTTAATAAAGCATAGAGGAAATTAAGAGACAATATGAAAACTATTGCAAATAACTTTATCTCATTTTTAATGACATTACCAAATATAGAAAAATGAGATAATTTTTTTAAAAATTACTATTTTTAGAAAACTTTACGGTCAAAACAATCGAAGCATATGTCTACAATAATTTCTCAACAAATCCTAACTAGCAAGCTATTACTAGTTTTAATCTAATCTCATTACCAAAATTACTTTTTAGCCCACCAACATCTTTTTTTTCCATACCACTTCAAGGGAGAAGGCATATTACACAGTGCAGATTACAAAATAGCATAACCAATTGGAGGAAACCAGCAATAGTGAATTGGTATATGGGTTGCCAATTTAGCTACAAACCATAATTCTTTTACAACCACATGGGGTACACAAAAACACATCACAATGAAAACCAAATTTAGTCAAAAAATAAAGATTAGCTAGTCTAGTACTATCTAGCCAATCAGATGTTGTTTTCATCTTGAAAGTTTGCAGAAGACTCTTGCTGTCAGTGAGAAACAAAACATGTTGAAAACCTTGGTCCTTTGCTGCTAATCCAGCTTCAACCACAGCCTCCAACAGTGCCCCAGTTGATGTTCTAGCATTGCTACTATCTACTCCAAAAAACACCTTATTCCCCTAAATTGTTAGTGTTTCATAACCAGTGCCATTTCTATATGGTCTCCTGCTTCTAGCTCTTGCAAGCTTGATGATTAGTTGCCAGTCCCCTGCTGAAGATTGCCTCTCTGATTTGTAGCATCTGCCTTCTCTGTCTGCTGGGGCACTATAGCTTGAGAGAGTGTCCCTGTACCTACAAGAGAAGGTTTGAGTAGTTAGAATAACTTCCACTAGATCTGGGATAATTCCTTGATGAACCTCTCTATTCCTATAAGTCCAGACAATCCAAAGAGTGATAAAGATATCCTACAAATAGTTCATGGAATCTGAATCACTCTAAGTATTTCTTGAAAGGAGTTGTTTATACCAGTGTTGAACAGATATATTGGTGTAGTCAGATGTGTGAATAGCCAGAATAGAACTATGCTAGCAAGCTCTTGCAAAGGGGCAGTGAAGGAAAATGTGAGTATGTCTTTCTTCCTCCTCATTGCACATTGGGCACAATTTTGTTGATGAGATACCCCTGGCATGTAGATTGAGGAGGATAGGGAGACAGTTATGAAGTAGTTTCCAAATGAATGTGCTAATCTTCAGAGGGACTTTTATTTTCCAAAAGGTTCTCCACCAACCCATATTTGCTTGAAAATGTCTAGATTGACTTGATGCATCCCTAGTTAAAAGTTCATAAGCTTTTTTCACTTGGTAATCCCCATTCTTTGTGAACCTCCAAAGAAGTTTATCCTGCACAGAATTTGTCTTGGAGATTGGAATTTTAAGAATTTCCAAGGCTTGAGGAAACGGGTACAAACTTCTAACCAAATCCACCTTCCAACTTCTAGTATTGTGGTCAATCAAATCCCCCACAGTACCTGTAGGGAGACGATGCTTGGATAAGTTCAAACTTGGGTGTGGGATCCAATACCTATGATTTAGAGGAATGTTATACCCATCCTCAACTCTCCACTTTCCTTCCCTTAAAAAAAATGATTTTCCTGTTGGACGATATTTCTCCAAACTCATAAGTGATGAGGTTTTGACCTATAGTCTTGGATAAAACAAGTAGGAAAGTGCCTAGCCTTAAAAGTTTTAGCTAAGAGGGACTGGGGATTTTAACAAATTCTCCAATATTGTTTGTTCAGCATAGCTTGATTCATGTACTTGAACTTCTTAATTCCCAACCCACCTAGTTTCTTAGGTTGACTAATCTTATCTCAATTAAGTAAATGAAGCTTATTCTCACCATGTTCATAACCCCACCAAAAGGCATGAATAATTGAATCCATTTTATTGCAATCATGATCTGGAATTTTAAAGCATGATAAGGAACGGATTGCAGGACATAAGCTATTAAGGTTGTTCTACTAGCTTGGGATAGAAGTTTCATTTTCCAACCTTGAAGTTTTGCTTTTAGTTTATCAATGAGAAATTGGAAATCAGCAATCTTGTTACCTCTCAACTTGAATTGGACTCGAAGGTACTTGCTGGGTTGTTGAACCAGATTGACCTGAAGTGTCCTGGCAAGGCCTATTTGTTCCTCCATAAGCATGTTTGGTGAACAAAACACATCAGATTTAGCCAGATATCTAGATTGACCTGAGATGGAGCAATACCACTTCAAGATGAGTTGAAGATTTTGAACAGAAGAGTTATCCTTCCTAAAAAACAACAAAGAATCATTAGCAAATAGTAAATGGGAGAAGGAGAGACAATTCCTATCAACTTTGATTCCTCAAATTTTCTTAAGATCCTCAGCTTGGGTTAATGAAATGAAGAGAATGTTTGCACATAAAAGGAAAAGATAAGGAGATAAAGGATCTCAAACAGTAAATGGGAGAAGGAGAGACCATTCCTACCAACTTTGATTCCTTAAATTTTCTTAAGATCCTCAGCTTGGGTTAATGAAATGAAGAGAATGTTTGCACATAAAAGGAAAAGATAAGGAGATAAAGGATCTCCTTGTCTTAAACCTTGGGATGGCTTAAAGGACCTGGTCATACTTCCATTTATCAATAAAATATACTCAACTGAAGACACATACTCCATAATCCATTTGGAATCAAATTTCATAACAGTGAGAACCACTTTCAAAAAATTCTAGTTGATTTTATCATAAGCTTTGGACATATCAATTTTCAAAACTCCAAAACTATCTCTCCTCCCCCTCTTTTTCCTAATCACATTAATAATTTCATGTGCCAAGCGGATGTTATTAGAGATATTCCTACCCTTGATGAATGCATTCTGGTATGGTGTGATAATGCTATCCATAATAGGCTTCAGTCTATTGACAAAGACTTTTGAAATAATTTTGTAAAACACATTGCATAGACTGATAAGTCTAAAATGAGACACCTCCTCTGGGTTAGGAATTTTTGGTATGAGAGTAATGAAAGTTTGATTAAGAACTTTAAGGAGAGAGCCAGAGTGAAAAAAAGGCTTGGACAGCATTGCACACATCAGCCTTAACAATCCCCTATAAACTTTGGAAAAAGAAGACATGAATGCCATCAGGCCCAGGAGTTTTGTAAGGTCCCATCTGGAAGACTGCCTCTTCAATCTCTTGATTGGATATGCCTATGTTTAGAAGTTGAAGCTGTTGTTTTGTGAAAGTAGGGATAGGAAGCCCTTGAATTTCCTAAATGATACTTTCCACAGTTAAATTGTTGTTGCCACTAAAACTTTTTTTGAATGAGTCAAGAAAGATGTTTTCAATCTCCCCAGGATTTTTAGTTAGGCTCCCCTCCTCATCCTTGATTTGAATTATTCTATTTTTTGACCTTCTTTGCCTAATCACTGTTTGGAAATATTTCGTATTCATATCCCCATGTAGGATCTAATTTGTTTTAGCTTTTTGAGCCGACATCAACTCCTCTCTATCCAGAAGTTCCTCAAGTTCCTCTCGACGGGCTCTTTCTCTCCTAACATCTTCATTAGTCACAATGGAATCCTGAAGATGCTGTAGTTGAAATTGTTTCATCTTTATTTCAACCTCCACCTTTCCAAAAACATTCTTATTCCATTCTAAAGCCTTTTGCTTAACATTAATAAGTTTGTTTCTCAATTGAGTAGCTCTAGAACCTATGGAATGCAACTCCCAAGCAAGGTGCACCATCTCCTTTCAACCAACATAAGTTAACCACATAAGCTTAAATCAAAAAGGTCTTTTCCTAAAAGGTGTTTGAAACTCTAAGTCCAGAATAATTGGACCATGATCAGATTTGACAATTGGAAGGTTCCTAAGTGAGTAAAATGGATATTTATTGACACACTCCACACTACCAAAAGCTTTATCCAATCTTTCCATGACAAAATCTTCACCCTCCCTCTTAGTCATCCATGTGAATCTCTGCCCTGAGGCACTCAAATCACACAATTGCAAATCCATAAGAACCTGCTGAAGGTCTTCTGCTCCAATAATGTTCCCATTTCTAAAAGATAATTTTTCTTCTTTTGAAAGAATTTGGTTGAAATCCCCAATACAGAGCCAACTAGGATGTGCATGCTGTTTTAATTGTCTTAACTGTTGCCACACCTCCCCTCTCTTAGCATGATCAGGATGGCCATAGACAAAAGTGGTCGAGAGAGGGAACCTTCTATTATCCAGCAGATTAATATGTATGAGATTTTGTGAGTCATAGACAAGCTAAAGACCTTGTCTAGGCAACCAAGCAAGAATAAGACCACCACTAAAACCCACCCTAGGGACCTCCCATCCCTCAGAGAATCCACATTTTTGCCATACTTCTTGACTTTTACCACTAGTGAAACGGGTTTCCATAAGAAATAAGATATCAAGTTTTAAATCCAGGGCTTTTTTCTTTTATTGTAGAACTGCAAAGGATTTGCCCAAACCTCTACAGTTCTAACTCATGATCCTCATTGTTGTCGGGGAAGCTGATTTGGGCCAGCTTCCCAACAACCCTTTAGGTTACACAAGGATACCTCAGCATGCATATAATGATAGGAAGGATATGAACAATTTTGATTAATAAGATGGGAATGAGTGTTACCTTCTTTAGGGAAAACCCATAAATCAACCTCTGGCGGATGTTCCTCCCAAGCCTTCCAAGTTCAATCCCAATTCTCTTCCTTGAAGGCCCACACATATTTCCCATCCCCTGATCACATTGTAAGCAGCTCAAGAATCCAGGTTCAGACCTAGTTGAGGTAGGAGAGGATAAACTTGGTTTTGTATTAGCAACCTCTGATGTCCTAATAGCTTCCAAACCTGTATCAAGACTGACAGATTGGGCTTGTGTAATTTCTACATGTAGGCTATTTAAGGATTGGATTGGGTTTTGGGATTGGGCTATTTAAGATGGGAATGAGTGTTACCTTCTTTGCTATATGAGATTTGTTGTGAAATTATTGTAGACATGACATTCTTTGTCTCATGTCTCATGAAATTGGGTTATCCAGTATGTGTTTGTCAGTTTGTTTAGATAAGTACAAAAGGAAGTCTATTCGACGGTTTTGGAAATTTGCAAGTGTTGAAGCAATTTTGACTGTTCAATATTGATAAGAGTTTTTTGAATGTTTGAAATCAAGCCGTTGGATTGATAATGAGTATATATTTGTCTGATCTTGTTGTCTCATGCATATAACATATACTTTTTTTTTTAAGAGAAACTCTTCAAACTTTATTGATTTTTTTTTATTGGATGTAAAAATTGAAAATTTAACCATTGGATTGCATGTTTTTTATGTTCTTAACACACATATTAAATTTCATTCAAATTAGATGTTATTTACTATTCGATCAATAAACTTATTTTTTATGCATAATTTTGTCACAAAAACTTGAAATTTAAATATTTGATTAATGACATAGCTATTGATCTTTTATTTTCTTGAAATTTTGCAAGAATAGAGAATATAATAAGAACATGCAATCCAGCGGTTAGATTTTCAAAATTCACATATAATAAAATGATATTGACGGAGTTTGAAAGGTTTTTCTTCAAACTAGTTTGAAGAAAAACCTCTTCCCTCTCTTCTTGGATTTATGAGTCAAAAAGGTTCTACGATAAGATAATGCATAAATTATAATGATAAGTATGAAGAGCATTGCAGCTCAATCGGTTAACATCTTCTAATATTTTCAATTGAGATATATAAGGTTTAAGTTTCCTCTCTCCTGCTATATTATTGAATTATAATATATATATATTTGTGTGTGTGTGTGTGTGTACATAGATTTTGGAATCTTGAAAATGTTCTTTCGCATAGTAGTATGTGGTTAACAACTTACCTAGGGGTGGTAATTCTTAACACAACCCACGAACATGACATGGACATGACGTAAAGTTAGCAAGTTAGGTTTGAGCTTTAGTAGGTTCATATTAAATTCAAATCGATATGAATTGACCTATATAATAAATATGTCAATTTGATTCAAACATGCAAAACATTGTTTAACCTATTTAATTAAGAGTCATTTTACCAATTTACCCTTTAAAACCTTAGCAATATGAACTTATTTTCTCCTCTAATTTCATTCTCTATAGGCTGCCTCTAAATTTATATATGATTGTAATTATATTTTAATTGTTAGAGTTTTTTTTTTTGAAATCTAGTTGTATTATGTACATGTTATAAAACATGAGAATTGCTATGTACAAGTTATATGTGTCATGTGAAACTGTTAACCTGACTTATTAATCAAATGGGTCTTGTTAATTTGTGTTGACCTTAACATGACATGTTTATTAAATAAGGTATGCATGTTGTATCATGTTACATGTTTAATAAACGGGTTGTGTTTGGGTGAAAGGATCTTGACAAAATTGATAAACGTGTCGTATTCAAGTCGACCTATATAGTCTAATACTTATGAGTTGACACAACAATAACCCAACTCGTGAACACAAACTGTCACCTCAACATAGCTTGAGTTTTATGTCAGTCACATTTTTAAAATTGTAACTTTATTAAAGTGTTATCTAAACTGAATTTTTGGTGTTACATCTCAAGCTACCATTTCCAGATTATTGTTTTGATTAAGTAGTGTTTTCCTTTTTTTAAATAG
This sequence comes from Quercus ilex subsp. ballota, assembly GCA_032727855.1. Lineage (NCBI taxonomy): Eukaryota > Viridiplantae > Streptophyta > Magnoliopsida > Fagales > Fagaceae > Quercus > Quercus ilex. The sequence continues at coordinate 35,450,380 of CM064909.1, forward strand.
GAAGAAATTGGTTCAAATTTCTCAAATAGCCACTTAAATTGTCATCAGTCAGCTCCTCACTAGAAATTAATTTATCTGATATGGTTACAAATTTTATATTATTTTTTGTTACGAAATTGAGAATTTATATTATCATAAATAAGAACTTCATATCTTATAAACTTTATTTCATAAACTGACGCAATCCAATATCAAAGTTCACACAAGTATACTTTTTATATGTACTTAAATCAAATCGGGCCCACATAAGTCACAAACACATTATTGCATTTGAACACATTGATGTTGAGAGAGAGATAAATATTGTTTAATGTCGCCATGTGAGAGGTTATATGACTAATCACTAATGTTGACAATCTACCATATATAGGATGAGACCTATTTATAAAGCAGTTAGGGTTTTTATAACTGGGAAGTTAGGTTTAACTTTAGGGTCGGCTTTGTCTAAATTTGGACTTGAACTTGACTCATTTGCTAAATAAATGAATATGGACAAGTTTATTTTACCAAACTAAGTATAAATTATTCATAAACAACCTGATTAATTTATAATCATAATTGTGGGATATAAACAGAGCAAAGTGGGGCCCTGCATGATAGGGTGGTGTAGGGACGGCGAAGGGTAATGTTGGTATGGGGCTAGGGCAAGACACCCATGATTGATGATTCAACCACGCCCCACCACCATTGTCATCTCATTTCTGTTTCTAGCTACCTACAACCAACTTTTAACTTCCTTTGTCGAGTTTCATGGCCCTTACCATAATAAAGCCTAAATATTGTGGTCCTCCTTGTCGCTTTAGGTTGGTCGGAATTCTTTATTAATGTAAGAATGTGGAGGTTGCCATGGACATGGGCAAATGCACTATTTAAAAAAATTATGACTAATAACTGTCCGAAAATAGAGGAAAAGAAAAAGGAAAAAAGATCTTCCAACCCAACTACTAGTTTTGGGAGCATCCAATGATTAGAGTGAATTTAAAGGAATGTTGCAATTGGATTTTCCATATTCCTCGAAACCCTGCATGTGTTCCTTCAAGATATTTGGGATTGGCATTCCTTTTCGTTGAAGAAGAAAGATGAATTTGGGTCATTGACACATGCTTGGTGGGTTGGACAATGTGGATAAAAATCATATGCATCTGTCTGGGACTTGTTCAGCATTTTGATTTGCCAAATTTGGCCTCATATGGCTTAGATGGAGAATATTGAAGCAAATCAACTCAACTCTAGCAAGTAATTTAGAGCTCACGACCTATCATTATTGACATGTTTTTGGGACATTATGGTGTACAAATGGCCCATTTTGGTTCTATCTCGGTACATTCATAAATTATTGAACCTAATTTTTCCAAATTTTGTGGTAGGGGATCGGTTCTTGATTGTAAGTTTGGACTCTCGGGTTTGGCTTACTTCAGCCTTAATATTTAACATGCATTAAGTTCTTAACAATATTTAAATAAAATAAGGTTAAAATTTAGGTATTGTATCTTCGACTTAACCTATTAAGTTTTTCATTTAAACTCAAACACACACTTATATTGAATTTAATTTTGTTAAGCCATTAACATTTAAAACAACAAATATTGATCATTACTATAGTGGTATTTATTTTTAAATTATTAAGAATGTTGTAAAACTTCAATCATCTCATTTAAGAATCTAGAAACCTCGTGATAGTATTAACTTAAAAACTCTAAATAATCTCAAATGGTGGTGGACCCATAATTGACTAGTATTTAATTCTCTGCTCAATTACTATTTTTTTTTTAAATTTTAAGAATCTCTAGAAATAGGAAAAACTTATCAAATAAGGGTATGTTTGGATACCGCTTATTGTTGAAAATTAAAAACTTATTGCTAAAAACACTGTAAAAAAATAGTTTTTAAATATGAATAGTGCCGTATGTGACCCAAAAAGTTGTTTGATCTACCGTATGCATAGTTGCCATGGGACCCACTATTTAAAATGCCAAACTCCAAACACAGGCCATTTTAAGCGCTATCCAAATGTAACTTAAGTATCATAATTAAGTGTATTCTTCCACGTTGTTTTCTAGCATTGGTTTGCAGTTTCCACTATGGATATTGTGATTATTCTTTTTTTTTTTTTTTTTTGAGAAAGGATCTTGTTATTATTCTTGTCTTCTAGTTAGAATGTAAATTTATAAATAGAAATGCTAACAGATGCTTTTAGGACATTGACTAATAATTCATATAAAGAAATTTTTTATGAGAAAAGAAAAAAAATAATATTTTGACAAGTTTTTTTTTATTTTTCATAAAACTGGTGTCAAAACTTTTTAAAAATAGATTATTAACCATTATCCTAAGAACACCTATTAACATAACCAATTTGTAAAATATTTTGTTATATGATTTTTTTTTTTTTTTAATAATCACATTAATCTCCTTGTGCAAGAAGCGGGAATGGATACAAATTTCATTGCTCCAACCATTGAGTTGAAACTTGGTGCAATGATGGTTTTGCAGCTTTTTTAGAAGTGCACGGACATTACTGTGCATGATATTTTTTATGAAATATAAAGTACAGAGATTAACAAAAAAATGAAAAATGATATAAAGTATAAACAGTAATATAAAAAATAATTTACAAGATATAAACAACAAATCAGAGTGGCGCAGCGGAAGCGTGGTGGGCCCATAACCCACAGGTCCCAGGATCGAAACCTGTCTCTGATAAAAAAGAGTAGCTTCGCTTGCCAATATTTTTATTTTTCCTAAAACGTCTTGTCGTTTAAGAAAAGCTTGTTTTGAAATATTTTTTCTTAACGTTCTGTCGTTTAAGAAGGCTTGTTTTAACTAAGTTATTAAGGGTAAGGGTTACACGTGTCCGTAATTAAAATCTTGTAATTTAAAAAACACTTTCAATTTTTTTTTACAGCGTCATAGACTCACAGTCATCCAAAAAGCTTTTGAAAATTAAAACCCATAAAAAAAAAAAAAAAAAAAAAAGCTTTAGAGTTTTGACAAAGTTTTTGAAATTTTGTATTTTAAAGTTCAAACTTTAAAAGCCCGCCCCCATCCCCTCTTTTTTCATTGCATCACAAACTAATTTGTGGATCAAAAAATTTTGTTTTGATAAAGTTCTTGAAATCTTGTATTTTAAATTTTGAAACACCCCCACCCTCTTTATTTTCAAAACAAGTTTGTCCATGAAAAGCTTGTGAAAGTTGGGATCCTGGTCAAGGTGTATAACTTCGAAAAAATCTAGTTAGTACTCACCATATTTTTGGTACTTCAATAAAGGAAGAATCTAAAGAAATAAGAAGTTAAGAACCACTTCATATTTTCTATTTGTTTTGATGAAATATATTTTGTTTTCTTGTGTTTGGTTGCAACTTTAAAAATGAAAAAAAAAAAATCTAATATTTTGGGTCTCATAAAAGATTATTAATCTTATACTCCTAGTAATTATAATTTCAAAAAATCAAATGAACAAAAAATTACATTCATAAAAAATATTAGTATTCCTATAAAGGAAGAATATAATGAAATAGGAAAAACTGACGTTTAGTTTGTTTTGATGAAAACATTTTCTAGGAAATTAGGGAGTGTTTGGTTCATGTTTTCAAAATACAATTTTTAATTTTTAAACAACATTACACGTATTTTCATACACTTTTTCACCCACACCTATTTACACATATGTTTTCAAATAACAATTTTCAGTTTTGCATGTACCAAATACCCCTTAAATTGTTTTCATTTTGGCTCACATGGAACATCATTGATATTTTTTGTAATTCCAAATAATTATTAAAAAAAAAAACACATATTCCAAATGGGATAAATTTTTCTAATATTTTTTGGGTTGGGTTGGGGGGGGGGGGGGGGGGGGGGGAGAGGGGGACATTTCGAAGTTTCAAAGTAAGCCCCAAAATTGGAATGTAGGTGAAAAATTAAGTGGAAAAATGACTAATCTTAAGAAAATGTCAATTGGAAGAAAGTTAATTAATTAGTGTTAGTAAACAGTCAACAGAGAAGCAACAAAGAGAGAGAAGTTACCATTAGGATTTTTTTTTTTGGTTTATGGGTCTTAGTTTTGGTGGTTTGTTGAGTATATAATATTATGAAAAATATTTTATAATCTTAAAAAGTGGACAACAATTTCCGCTCTATTGGGCTTATTTTTAGTTGACCACAAAAAACATATTCCATTAGCTTGCATTTTCTACTATACCAAACACTAGAAAATGTTTTCCATAGAAAACAAAGAAGCATTAATCAAATACATTTCCTATTGACTATTGTTGGTTTGCAGCTTCAAGTGTGGATCTTGATATTCTTGTCCTCAATTTAAAATGCAGATCTCATTATCCTTATTCATGTGATGCATATATGTGTTTATATCATTATTTCATCATTCTTGATCCAGGATTATATTTTGCATA